>JARQOC010000009.1:35395482-36595482 GCA_033576535.1 Allobates femoralis
GTAATTATGACAATTACAATAATAATAAGACTTAATACGGTTAGCACAATTTAATTAGGTAAAATTGAATCACAGGAAACCACAAATCAGAATATTTCAGCATAATTAGCAATTAGTAATGTGAGCGGTATCCATTCCTCCTGAACCGGAGAAGGAGCAGACCCGTGAGGAGGGACGGAGTAACGAGGTGCGCTCTTCACCGACATCGATCCCGGGGAATGATTGATGGGGTGGGCGGTATGGCAGAAAGATGGCGGCACGGGGCGTTCATGGCGTCTGGGGTCGTCCGTGCACTGACAGCTCCGCAGCACAGCGTGGATTACATGACATGGGGGGGGTCGCCGAAAAGAAATCCTGCTTCATTAGTAACATAATTAAAATGAACAGTTTTATTGGACTTGTATAAGAGACATACGAGGTCATCTGACATCAGGTAAAGGAATCTGCGACACAATCTGCAGGAAAGTGGGAAATTAACCATTAACATTGCAACACGAGTAGATAACTGGTTACTGTCTGTGGATTTCTCTGCATTGTGAACGTAATAGAAGAGTCAGAGCGGACATTAGTGAACACGCCTGTAAGAGCATGTTCACACCGACCACTAGATAGACTGAACCTTAAAAAACAAGTCTATGCACAAACGTGTAAAAATACCCTGCAATCTAATATATAAAGCTAAGTGCATGTGTGTGTGGCAACCCCACATAGCCACACCCACTCTGCATAGCCACGCCCACCACCCACTCCCCATAGCCACACCCACTCTGCATAGCCATGCCCACCCACCCCCCCCCCTTCGCATAGTCACACCCACTCTGCATAGCCATGCCCACCCTCACTCCACATCACCATGCCCACTTCCCAGCTTGCATCTCCACATAGCCCCACCCCCATTACTATGTGGAGGGTTGGAGCTATGAAAGGGGTGAGGCTATATGTGGGTGGTGCTATACAAGGGGTGGGGTTACCAGGATGGGTGTGGCTGTGTAGGGGCACTGCCACTGGGAGGGGGCAGGGCTATCATACATACACACACATAGATTACCATATATGGGCGATATTGCCATATATGGGCGATATTACCATATATGAGCATTACGACCATATATGGGCATTACGCCCGGGCAATGCCAGGCTCTACAGCTAGTAAATAAATAAAAGGCATGTGCTATAAAAATACAGGGTAGTTAGTACATACGTTTTTGCAAAAACATACAAAGCCATCCCACCATGTCAAGGTGTACCCAATATGGGACGGTCCCTACTCTGTTTTAAAACCTGACCTCAGTAAAAGCAGGAAGCAGAATGTAACCTGGGTCCCAGAATGGACACACTGCAATGGGAGGCAATATAAATGCTCTGCTCAGTAAAGGAGTGGCAAGTTTTAAGACAGTCATGGATTGGGTACACCTTGACGTGGTGGGGTGGCTTTGTACCTTTTCGCAAAAATGTATTTACTGTGTGAACGTAACCTCAGACTCATCGCACAACTTTCACCAGAAATCTGTCAGAAAACAATTAGAATTATTTGTAAATATTCGACATATTGTAACATTCTGCACAACTCGAAGTTGCACTAAAGATTTGCAGGTTTTGTCGTTTTTTTGGCCGTCACTGAACGAAGAAGATTCATTGTGGTCCCGCACGGCAGCAGAAAGATGCGACAAATTAATTTTGTGAAAAATAAAAACAAAAATCATCTCACCGTGTTCACCATAAAGATCCTGGAATCACCGAGGCAGGGTATACGGTATACAGAGGAGAACGACAATATCTATGATTGGAAGAACATCCCACGAGGGGAGGATGAATAGAATAAAACTTCAGATTTATTTCTTCAGTGAAAAAATAACAAATCAGGATGGAATGTAGAATAACAAAGTGACGCGTTTCGGCTCTGCCCAGTGATGTAACGTGAAGCTCATGGGCCCTGATGCAAAAGCGCCAACGGGGCCCCCAATTGTTTCAAATCTTTAATAGCTTTAGTCTTTTTCTATAGGCCAATGGGACTTTTGGGGCCCCCTAGGCTCCAGGGCCCGTATGCACTCGCAACGTCTGCATCTGTTATAGTTATTTTTATCTCCTGCTCATATTTGTTTCTCCCAAATCACATATTGCCTTCTCCCTGTGTGTGAGTGCTAAGAGCTTGTGCTTAGTTTCCCCTGTTTGTCTATCTGTGGGTTTCACTACTTCCCTGCTCCGGGGGGAGGGGGATTGGGAATCACCTCAGGGCTGAGCAGGAGCAGGGCCAGGGTGGAGACTCAGGCCACTCCACGAACATGAGTACCCCTGAGTTTAGGGCGATTCTACGGCTGCCTAGCTTGAGGAGCAGATCAGGGCGCCCGGTGCCCTTTACCCTATGTCATCCTGACAACACCTTCTTCTTTTTTCATTGTGAATGTATTTATTCAGGGGGAGGGGGATTGGGAATCAGCTCAGAGCTGAGCAGGAGCAGGGCCTGGGTGGAGACTCAGGCCTCTCCACCATCAGGAGCACCCCCTGAGATAGGGTGAGTTCAAGGCTCCCTAGCTTGAGGGCAGATCAGGACCCCAATTCCCCTTTTACCCTAAGTCATCGTAACACCACCTTCTTGTTTTTCGTTCTGAATGTATTTCTTTATGTGTCGCACTTTTGAGGGGTGGGGAGGGGCGAGACTCATTATTTGCTGCGTTTTTGACATTCCAAACCACAAAATTCCAAGAGGAATATTGGATTATCTGATCTTTGGATCACATGATTTGACGTTTTCTGTACAAGTAGAATAAGGTAAAAAACGTGTTGATGGTGACGACACAGATAACAATGAAACAAGTCTGATGTGCAATATGGCTGCTCATACAGTTACTCATGTAGCAAAGCTGCCGGCGGGCGATTAAAGGGTCAGATCCTTCTCATCACTGAGAGAAAGTGACAGTAACAGTCTCCAGAAATACCGAATACCGACCGCCCCCAAACCAGGCGGATCAGGCGGTGAGCCGAGGATAACAGGGTTAACTTGATGGGACGAGATATTTTTAATTCTGTTTTTATTCTGCTCATAGTTAATTAGAAATTCATTTAATTACAGAGTAAAAAAAAAAGAAAAAGAAATCAGCCCAGTCTTGCATAACGCTAATCAGGCGCATGAGAGCTTAAATCAAGAGGTTACTACCAACGGGGATCCGGGTAAAAATAGCGGCTCGGACTCATTTTCTCCTTAAGTGAGCGGATTGCCGCTGTGAAGACGTGTAGGTGTGAGGCGATCACTCGCCAGAAAATACTCTGCAGAAACGTGACATGAACATTACAAGAAATGCAGGAATACAAGGTATCTGCTGAGTGTCTCCCACCAGACACATGCTCAGCCCGGCACATGTGTGTGTACAGGGGATTGACATCAAAAGGGGTTGTCCGGTACCTTAACATGGCATATCATCAGGATGGGTCATGAGTATCTGATCAGTGAGGGTGTGACACTCAGGTCTCCCACCAATCAACTGTTCTCAGTGCCGCCGCAACCGACCAGGACTACTCAGCTGCAGATCTGCACAGCTCCATCATCTGTATAGTATTGCAGGCCCCTACTGACTGATGTGTAGTAAACAGCTGCGGCCACTATGCCGATGATGGAGATGTGCAGATCCACAACTAAGTAGTCCGGGCTGGTTACGGCGGCATCAGCAACAGCTGATCGGCGAGGGTGCTGGGCAGTGGCGCAACGTGAAGCTCATGGGCTCCGATGCGAAAGCTCTAACAGGACCCCCATTTATTACAAATCTTTAATAGCATTAGTTTTTAACGGTGACATTTGGGCCCCCCCTAGGTTCTTGGACCTAGGTGTGATTGCAACCCCTGCACCTGTTGTAGTTACACCCCTGGTGCTGGGTTTCACACCCCCATTGAAGACCTAACCTGAGAATAGAAAGTTAGGGCCTGTGCACATGTTGCAGATTTGTTGCATTTTTTTCTGCGCAGATTTATCATAAACCTGAAGAGAATCCTAATGCAGCAAAGTGAATGAGAATCCTGAAGTCTCACGTGGATTATTGTCTCCTTGCAGACTTGGTGCAGTCTAATGAAGGCAATTCTTCTAGTATTTTTGCTGCAGACTTCACTCATATAATAAGTAGGAAAAATCGGCACCAAAAATGCAGTAAAAACTGAGCGTTTTTCTTGACAAGAGATGCGGTAATTTCTGCACCAAATCCTAATATGTGTGCACTGGCCCTTCAAGTCTCGGATGTCACGTGTTGACTACCTTGCACTCCATGTGTGTTGCTGCTGTGATTTAAGTCTGAGTTAATTTCCTTTGGCACATTGAGTGTTAATCTCACAAAGCTGCTGTAGTGTGCGGCTCTGCAGGTGGAGGTGGAGGGGAGCTCTGATCTCCACTCCTTCAACCTTTAAATAGTTCTACTTCCCTCCGCTGGGTGTTGCAGAGAGCGTTCAGTCTCTACTTGGACCCCGTGCAGTGAAGACGTGTGTAATGTTTCCCTTCCGTTGGAGTTGCTGGGTTTTCCCAGTCTGTGGGTGGCGGTGAGGGGCTCTTAGCCTAGGGCTGGTCATGAGCAAAGGGCAAAGATGGCGGCCTCGACATCCTCACCTTCAAAGGTAACTCTAGGAACAGGGTGAGCAAGGGACCCCCAGTCAGCAGACTCTTTTCCCATCTTACCATTGTGCCTCTTGATTCCCTATCTGCTATACCACTCTGTGACATCTGGAAACCAATGTCCATTATTACTCCAATACCATCTGCTGGGGAGGAGCAGAGTGGCCCTATGTTATAACCTCCCGGCAGCTGGAGCCAATGTGACGATTGGGGCTTTACTTATATTTGTTTCTCGGAATCCATTACTTTCCTAAATTGTAAATCTGCAGCAAAGTGGGAGCCATTGAGGGGTAACCAGTGTAATGTGGGGTCTGGTGATCCATTGTCATCCCCCATTTGGCTGATCATACAACCCTCAGGCCGGCTCCTGGGATAATTCCCCTGAGCGGAGCGCCCTGTCCTCCATCACTGCCATCCTCTAAATCTCCACCAGTCATTCTGGAGCACTTTTATCACTTTGTTTCCAGATTAAAATGGACTCTTTCCCGGGAAATGGTTTTCTAATGTTGGCAATGTTCTGTTTTAAAAGCCTGAGAGACGGATGAGCGTCGTGACGCGGCGTCCTCCCCGTAATCGCTCCGGCTCTTCCGATCCACCTGAATTATGTTGCGCGGTTTCAGTGACTGGAATCCGTCCATATCTGGAATCGCTGCCATAATGAGGAAGAAACAATCGTAAATCAGGTGACGAGTCCGCAAACTCCGTAAAAAGTAACGACGGTGATAAATACCGGTCTCATTTTATAGGATATCGGAGGAGGCGATGTCACAGATGTACGAGTCACCGCTGATCCGGGGAGATTGGAAATAAAGATTGGCACCAAAATGTGCGGCCGCCCAATCACCCTGCAGGTTTACACTAAGGACACTCACATGCCCCAGGTTACAAGGATCAGACGACACATTGTGGAATGTTTGTAGTCTGTTACCGTGGAGACACACAGATCCGCGGAGGAGCTGCAGACACCAAACATTTGTAACACAAGACTTTGTAATATTGCTTCTTCATTTTCATCCTTTCTATGCACTGTAGTAATTTACATGATAAAGCCCCAATGTCATGTGTACAACACAACAGTCCGGCGATGACATAGAATAAGAAAAGGACAGGGTCCCGATTGTGCTGTAAATCATCTACAGTGTCAAGAGCTCTGCATCAGTGAAGGAAACATCTTTCATTGTTATTATTATTATTTACCGGCCTTCAGCTCGATCTGGAGCCGTGGCAACTTGATGGATGAAAACTCTGTGGGAAGATTAATCTTGCGCAGCTTCCCTAAGCCTAAATAGGTCCACCAGAATCTTCTCCGACTCCAAGCCTAGATAGTTCCACCATGATCTTCCCCGAGCCTTGATATGTCCACCAGGGTCTTTTCCAAGCCTAGATAGATCCACCAGGAACTTCTCCAAACCTAGGTAGGGCCACCAGGGTCTTCCCAAGCCTTGATAGGTCCAAAAGGATCTTTTCCAAGCCTAGACAGATTTACCAGGGTCTTCTCCAAGCCTAATTAGAGTCACCAGGTTCTTCTCCACCATTATCTTGATTGTATCAAGCCATCAGGTTACTGGACTTCATTCTTCACCTTGTACTTTCATTTCTTCCCACCATGATCTCCTTCTCCAGTGATTGCTCTCTTTGTGTGATGTGTAGACAAGTCGTAGCTTGGTGATCTTCGCTATCAGTGATATGTCTGGTTGGTTCTTGTTCTTCTTGCCATCCATGGTATTGATAACCTCCTTCTCCAGCTCCACATTATGAAGGTGTTGATTCTTCTTCTGTCTTGTTTCTTTATCGTCCAGGTGTCACTTTCGTATGTTACTACAGAATAGACCAGACTAGGTACGAGCCGTGTCTTCATCACCAGTGAAATGTTACTACAGAATAGACCAGACTATGCACGAGCCGCGTCTTCATCACCAGTGAAATGTTACTACAGAATAGACCAGACTATGCACGAGCCGCGTCTTCATCACCAGTGAAATGTTACTACAGAATAGACCAGACTATGTACGAGCCGTGTCTCCATCACCAGTGAAATGTTACTACAGAATAGACCAGACTATGTACGAGCCGTGTCTCCATCACCAGTGATATGTTACTACAGAATAGACCAGACTATGTACGAGCTGTGTCTCCATCACCAGTGAAATGTTACTACAGAATAGACCAGACTATGTACGAGCCGTGTCTTCATCACCAGTGAAATGTCCATTGATGTGGAGACCTCGTCCAGTGACGTCATTGTTGATTTCCCCATATCTATTCTTCTAATAATGTCCCGGTGTCGTCGCTGCATCTTCAGTGATCATTGATCCAAGTAGGGTGAAGTCTTTCCCACTTCCAGTTTGTCACAGTCCATCTCACATAAGTCCCAGTCGTACCTGGCAGTAGTCACATGTGTCTCGGTCGTACCTGGCAGTAGTCACATGTGTCCAGTCGTACCTGGCAGTAGTCACATGTGTCCCGGTCGTACCTGGCAGTAGTCACATGTGTCCAGTCGTACCTGGTAGTAGTCACGTGTCCCAGTCGTACCTGGTAGCAGTCACATGTGTCCCTGTCGTACCTGGCAATAGTCACATGTGTCCCAGTCGTACCTGGAGTAGTCACATGTGTCCCAGTCGTACCTGGCAGTAGTCACATATATCCCAGTCGTACCTGGCAGTAGTCACATGTGTCCCAGTTGTACCTGGCAGTTGTCACATGTGTCCCAGTCGTACCTGGTAGCAGTCACATGTGTCCCTGTCGTACCTGGCAATAGTCACGTGTGTCCCAATTGTACCTGGCAGTAGTCACATGTGTCCCAGTCGTACCTGGGAGTAGTCACATGTGTCCCAGTCGTACCTGGCAGTAGTCACATGTGTCCCAGTTGTACCTGGCAGTTGTCACATGTGTCCCAGTCGTACCTGGCAGTAGTCACGTGTCCCAGTCGTACCTGGCAGTAGTCACATGTGTCCCAGTCGTACCTGGGAGTAGTCACATGTGTCCCAGTCGTACCTGGCAGTAGTCAATATCTTTGTCTTCTTTGTGTTGAGTACTGTCCCATGTTTCCATATTCACTCTCTGTAATAAACCCTTCATTATGCAGATGATAACCTCTCTTTATCATGTCTAGCATAAGTGCATAAGTCTTTAAAAGAGTTATTAAGAACACTTGACAAGCTGTCACATGTCTCCGCTAGCACCGATGGGAGGGAAGGGTGCACCATGGCTCCATTCATCTTTTGTGGATGAAGCTTTTCAGTCAGTCCCATAGACAATGAATGGAGCGATGGTGGACACTGTTGACTTCAGAGCCCCATTTTTTAGGATAATTGCAGGTCTCAAAGATCAGAAGAAGCACCAGCACTGGAGGACGCAGAGAGCTCGGTGTAGGGCCGCCATGCTCAATAAAGACTGATGTGCTCATACTCCAGGAACATTGATTGGTTTCCATTGATATTCAGCCGTTATTGTGGAATGAATAGAAGTTCTGCAGGTCACGACGCTAAGAAGCCTTCATTCCCTGTAGTTGGGGAGCCGGTGTCAGCTGTGATTTATGGAGTGCTGCTCGGGGCTTGTTAGTACTATGTGCTTGTCAGTCCTGGTAGCGTGCCCATACCGCAGCCACCAGGGTATACAGCAGGCACATTTAACCTATACAAATCAAATGGGGCTGAATATTTTATTAAGCCAGGAAATACGGACAGATTCCTGAGTGCCGAACTGTTCTCCGGCCCCTCGTTATTCAGAGCTGTCGCCTCCTTCACGACCAACAATTAATGGCGGAGAATGAAAAATGACAAAGTCGAGTGAGTGACGCAAAAGAAAGTTTGCAAAGATGATTATTAGCTTATGGAACGTGTCTGCGCTCAGTGGACAGGTCCTCCATTATTATATCCTCATAGGAGGACCCTGCACTGGACATCGCAGGTTATTGGGAGCCGGAGTGAATGCGGTCCAAAAATCACAACTAACATTTGGGTGGGAATTTATATGGGGGGGGGAGGGGGATTCTTAGGTCAGTTTTGCTCGTGGTCGCTGTTTTCTCACTGCCAGGGTCGTAATTACATGTGCAGGGGTTGCAATCGCACCTGGACCCTGGAGCTTAGGTGGCCCAAAAAGTCCCTTTTGGTCTATAGAAAGACTATTGCTACTTAAGATTTGCAATAATTGGGGACACCGTTGGAGCTTTCACATTGGCGCCCATGAGACTCAAGTTGTAGCATAGTACTGCCCAGCCAGCGCCCTCGCCGATGAGCTATTCCTGATGCCGCCGGTGGCTGGAACCTTTCAGTGGCGGATCTGCACATCTCCATCATCTGCATAGTGGCCGCAGCCATTTACCGCACATCAGTCAGTAGGGGTCTGCAGTACTATACAGATGATGGAGCTGTGCAGATCTGCAGCTGAGTAGTCCTGTCCGGTTGCGGCAGCACTGGGAACAGCTGATTGCTGGGAGACCTGAGTGTCACACCCTCACTAATCAGATATTGATTACCCATCCTGATGATATGCCATCAATGCTAAGGTACTGGAAAACGCCTTTACATGTCAATCCCCGGTACACACGTGTGCCAGGGAGACGCTCAGCAGATACCTTGTATTCCTGCATTTCTTGTAATCACAACTAACATTTGAGTGGGAATTTATATGGGGGGGATTCTTAGGTCAGTTTTGTTCATGATCGCTTTTTCATAACTACAATAGGTGCAGGGGTTGCAATCACACCGGGGCCCTGGAGCCTAGGGGGGCCCCAAAAGTCCCTTTGGCCTATAGAAAAAGACTATTGCTATTAAAGATTTGCAATAATTGGGGTCCCAATTGACCTTTCGTATAGGGAACCACGAACATCAAGTTCCGCCAGTGCTCCCTGCTGTAGAATGTTTCATAAATCAGGTGAATCTTTAGATTTATCTCTTTTGTCTATCGATGTTTTGCCACTTTTACACCCCTCCCTTACTGGACTCAGAATCGTGACTTTTTGTAACATTTAGAAGTTATGAATTGCAACATTTTATAATCTTTGTTTCATTACCCGGCCGCACCCGCTTGATAAAAAAAAGTGTTAGAAAGAGTGTAAAAAAGCTTAAAAGTTGGAAATATTTGTGCAAAAAAAAAAACATGGAACCAGATTTGTAACTTTTTGACATTAAAAAGACTTGGCAAAGAACACACAGAGGACTTGTCCCCACTGTTTGCAGATTTGGATTATGTACGAGTGTTGAGTGACACAAATGAATTGTTGACCTGTCGTAGACTTGAGCTGTGTCCTGTGAAATATGCAAGTTTTCCATATGTTAGAAAAAGGTCATGAATTTAGAACCACAACACCCCTGTTCATACAATACATAGAAGGTATGTCAGAGGCAGGATTGTAGTGTGACCATGCGCCGGTGGATATACCCCCTGTTCATACAGAAGTATGAGGGAGCAGGAATGTAAGGTGATCCTGGAGCCCCAGGGTCACGCCCCCTGTTCATACAGACGTATGAGGGGGCAGGAATGTAAGAGGATCCTGAAGCCCTAAGGGTCACGCCCCCTGTTCACACAGAAGTATGAGGGAGCAGGAATGTAAGATGATCCTGGAGCCCCCAGGGTCCACTGCCCCTATTCATACAGAAGTATGAGGGAGTGGAAATGTAAGATGATCCTGGAGCCCCCAGGGTCACGCCCCCTGTTCATACAGAAGTATGATGGGGCAGCAAAATAAAATGATCCTGGAACCCCCAGGGTCACGCCCCCCGTTCATACAGAAGTATGAGGGGGCAGGAAAGTAAGATGATCCTGGAGCCCCGAGGGTCACGCCCGCTGTTCATACAGAAGTATGAGGGAGCAGGAATGTAAGATGATCCTGGAGCCCCCAGGGTCCACTGCCCCTGTTCATACAGAAGTATGAGGGAGTGGAAATGTAAGATTCTCCTGGAGCCCCCAGGGTCACGCCGCCTGTTCAAACAGAAGTATGAGGGAGCAGGAATGTAAGATGATCCTGGAGCCCCTAGGGTATCGCCCCCTGTTCATATAGAAGTGTGAGGGAGCAGGAATGTAAGATGATCCTGGAGCCCCTAGGGTATCGCCCCCTGTTCATACAGAAGTGTGAGGGAGCAGGAATGTAAGATGATCCTGGAGCCCCTAGGGTATTGCCCCCTGTTCATACAGAAGTGTGAGGGAGCAGGAATGTAAGATGATCCTTGAGCCCCCAGGGTCCACGCCCCAACACGCCTCCTGTCACTGCTGCAGTATGAGGCTGAATTTCTCTGTCCCCAAAGGGAGGGGTGAGAGCTGAGGAGCAGATATGATTTTATTGATTTAGAAGTGATCTATAGATCCTAGAACTGTAGTGCTCAGCTCTGCTTCATCATGTAGGAGGGCAGGGACTGTATAAAAAATAAATCTCCCTGGAGTTCCCCTTTAAGGAAGGTGCAATGGTTGCTCTGACCTCCAGGGTGCAGCATATGCACAATGCGCTTCTACACATTCTTGTACCGAGCTGGAGGATTTTGTTTTTTTTGCAGTAATCAGTTTTTATTTTAGGAACATACAAAACAAACATAAAACTCCCAGTAGTTTTCCCGTCAGTCAGGAGGAGACGTCCCAGAGATAATGACATGGTGGGAGTGAGCCGCGATCAGTGCGCCGCGCCGGAGAGGATTGAAATGCGTTCACATCTGCATATCAGAGCGGAGACGTCCATGAGTGCGAGACTGATTCACTCAGGCCCGTGTCTGCATTATACAAACATGAAAGGGCTCGGCAGCGCAGCGCTCGCATCTCGGTGCACTTGTTATTTCTTGTCTACAAAATATCAATGTTTATGCAGCTTGTTATATAGCGAAAGAATGAACAATCCAAAAATAGTCAGGTGCAATGATTACAGAGGCTCGTATTAATGATAGAGGCTGGGGTCACACTGCGGTTGGGGTCAACGCGTAGAGTAAAAGGCAGGACAATGTATCCGGATCGCAACGTCTAACCATCGGCCGTCATTAGCCAGAAAGCTGCGCTGGAGGTCAGGAAACCTTTACCCCAGCAAAATAAGACTGCGATATCTGAGTGCGCAGGATACTTTGATCTAATGTGTACAGCGGCCTTTACAATCACATGTACTTTTTGCACTTTTTGTTTGCTGGGAGCAGAAATAGATTGAAAAACACAGAGGAAAGTAATTAAAGGTAACGAAACGTTAGAAATAGCATGTAAATGAGGCAGCCCGCGAAGAAGACACTGAGGGTGGAGTCACACTGGCGTCTGCAAGAGCTGCGGATAAAGTTTGTCAAAAATGCAAGCGTAATGCGCACGTATCTCTAACATGGGGTGCGCATTTGTGCGCAGAGACATTTTTTGGCATGCGTGTGGCTGCGTATGCGTATCAGCGCATCAAAATTCCGCGTCCGGGAGACGCAACATGTTGCATTTTTTGGGTGCCCAAAAAAGCGCAAGCGCACGAACTGCACATTATTCTCTATACGTACGCAATCGAACGCAAGGACTTGTATGCCTGTGTTTGGTATGCATGCGTACAAGACAATGCGCATGCGCAGAAAAAGATTAGCTGTACCTCCCATTGCCCGCCCATATCCCAGCCCACCAAACAAGCTGTATAAAGGGGGTTTCTGCCCTCATGGTAAACTGCTGGATGCCACTCCCTATGGGCGGGATCTGTCAAAAAACCTACCAGAACAGTGCAGATGCCGTAGAAGAATAATTGAAGAAATGCGTGGAAAAAATACAAACAAACATGCATGCGCAGAGTTTTTTTGAATGTTTGTGGATGACTATGCGTAAGAAAAACGCTGCGTATGCATGTGTTTTTATATGCATTTGCGCATGCGTATCTTCCGCAGCGCTTTCAAACGCCAGTGTGAAACCAGGCTAAGGCTGAGTGAGGGCTTGCAGAAATTTCTGCACCAAATCTGTATCTTCTGGAAGGAAAAACGGACCAAAAACACATGCATTGTTCATGCATTTGGGGTAGAAAAACGCTGCAAATCTGCAAGGGGAAAAAAGCAACGTGCACAAAACTTCAAGATTCTGATTGACTTTGCTGCCATAAGGATTTGCATGCATTTACAGACAAATCTGCACTAAAAAAATGTTACAAACGCGCGTGTGCACATGCTGTGTATAATCCTGGTTATGTTGAATTGATCTGCTGTTCCCAAGCAGCACGATGAAGATCTTAATGTCGAAGTCAGATATGGTCTATTCCTTTATTTTCCCCCTCTATATCCAGAATGGGGGTCCATGAGGACCTGGGGCCCACCGGGGGATTACCCGATGCCCCGGTGGGCCAGTCTGACCCTGGTGCTCTGTATGTTGTATGAGAAACTCTAAAAATATTGATACAGATTCTTCAGTTATTCCAACTTCTCCATAGAAAGTAAAGTAAGAATTCTGTGCATAAAATAAAGATCCAGCTTCCATTTAGTCTGGAGAGGAGCTAATGATCCCCATGATATTTCTCATGGACAGATCTGACAGGTGAACCGTAGGTGGATGACAGAGGAGCTGATGAGAATATGCAAGAGAAGAGGTCAGGCGGAGAGCGGAGAGGATGACAGAGGATACAGGGGCACAAATGATTAAAATCACTCTGCAGACAAGACCTGCCAGCTCCGGGACCGGAGTATTCCCTCAGACCCTTCTGGATACATTGTGTCCGCTCCGTCCTCCTGACATTTCATCTGTCAGCGCAGCGCCGAGAAAAGTCCTCATTTACCTTATAAGAGTCAACAGAGAAAGGAATGAGATTGAGTTAAAATATAGAATATTAATAACAAGGTAAAAAACTAAAAAATCTCATAACACTTAATGTAATTACTGACAGGACCTCGGTCCAGGGGGCCCATCTGTAGACCGTGGCCGGGACCCGAAAAATGCCCACAAGAAAATTACCCCCAGGTTGGGGTTAGGGTTAGAATTAGGTATTAGGGTTATGCTATAATATGTATTAGATTAAGTGTTGGTTAGGTAGATAGTGTTATGGCCACTTTACATTCAGTAACAGGAAGATAGAAACCGGCAGGTGTCGGAGACAATTGTACCTTTTACCTTCAAAACACCTTGCAGATACCTGAATTACACGCAGCCACTTCAAGGTGTTTTGAAGGTAAAAGGTACAATTGTCTCCGACACCTGCCATTTCTATCTTCCTGTTGCCGCGTGTAAAGTGGCCATTAGGGTTAGGGGTTATGGTTATAATTATGTATTAAGATTAAGTGCTGGGATAAGGGTCAGGTGTTGGGGTTAGAATGATGTATGAGGGTTAGGGTTGAGGTTTGGGTTAGTTGTTGGGGTTAGGATAAGGTTTTAGGATTAGGTGCTGGGATTAAGGTTAGTTGTTGGGGTAATGGTAAAGTGTTTAGTGTTGGGGTTAGAGTTAGGTGTTGGTTTAATTAGAGTTAGGGTTTATGGTTAGAATTATGCATTAGGGTTAGGATAAGGTGTTAGGTATTCGGTTGTTAGGGTTAGTGTTGGGTTAGGTGTTTGGATTAGTTGTTGAGGTTAGGGTTAAGTGTTAGGGAGGATGAAGGGTTCAAAACCACGCTGCCATATTCCATAAGTTATCAAAGGGGGGACTATAATATTGATTTAATAGTCAACACATTTCAGGGCTCCCTGTAACATTGCAATATGATATGGATCTGTCCCGAGGAAGGTGCTAGGGAGCCCTGAAACACGATGACTAATAAATCATTATTATATTCACCCTTTGATGTCTGGTGGAATACGGCACCGCAGTGATGTAACCCTTCATCCTCCCTACTTTATATGCACCACCCTGGGGACTGCAGCAGCCGTGATCTGCTTTTATAGTGGTTGTGACTCTCACAACCACACAAGGTGAAGCCTCTGATACCTATTTAGGTCATATTTTATCTCTCAGACCCTTCATCCTCCCGACTTTAATTTTCTGAGATAATGACTTTGGGTTTTCATTAATCATCAACATTAACAGAAATAAGCACATGAAATAGATCCCTCTGTGTGTAATGACTCTATATAATATATGTATTGAATGACTGATGTGAAGTCACTTGTTGATGATCTTCTACATTGTGACGCCCCTGTAGGTGAGGCTTCCCGGCAGTGAAGGACACGTGTGCTGATCACAGCCCGGAAGACTCTTTGTATCAGATCACAGCATCAGCAGCAACAAGAGAAATACAAATAGATGACCCCTATTCTCCCCTATTCTTCCCTTCCAGACGCGATTAATGATGAAACGCTTTGTGTTACTGGAAGTGCCCGGAGCCAATTATATTCCTTATTGCGCCTTCCCCTAATGCGCCATAATTAATCCACAATCTTTTGACCCAACAACCTGATCCCGCCGAGAGATGTTAATAGAAATCCATCTTGTTTTCCCGTCTTGACGCCGCCGACCTTTCGTGACATTTCACCTTTTCCATTAATGTTAATATTACCCCACATCCTCGCTGTATATGTGCCGGGGACGTAAATGTCTCAATTAACCCCTTCATTAACCTATCATGTTCCAGGAGTAATTAGCTAATTATCCTGTCTGCTCCCGCTCTCCTCGGCATTAATCATCTACCTGCGATAGTTTAAGGTGATCATCAAATCACGTCAATTTAGAGGGGAGAAAAAATGTGAGTTTATTTTAAGTCGTATCAGAAAGACGGGCGACTCCGACTCCCGGGACCGTAATCTCGGTAATCATCAGAAACACTCCAATCCAGAATAATTCATAATGACAATTATCATCATAATCACATTCAGCTGGGAACAGTTTGCATTCAGGTTATAGGAAAGTAAAGGTCGATTTTGGATCTTTTTGGGTGAAAAAAAAAATAATTCATATGAATAAATAAACACCGGGAACTTGCTGCAAACAGGACACTTAAAGGAATCTTTCAGCAGTTTTTGCTATGAAAATGAGGATAGTTGCTGTAAGGGTTAAAAAAACAAAAGCAACTGAGTGTGTGCTATTGTTTACTTAAACTAAAGCCTTTATCACCTGGTGATTGCCATTACAGGACTACAATGTCACCTGGGGGTGGGACACTCCAACACGCCCCCTGTTGTGATTGACACCTTACTGTCAATGTATAATCTCTATAGAGAGCCTGGTTTGGGCGGGGGCAGCTCTCTGATGGATACAATGTGGATGATGGATACAATGTGGACTGAGGGTACCTTTACACGCGGCTACATTTCTAGGGTGGCTACAGGTAACTTACTGGCTGCAGTGAAATCATAAGACAAGGTTCTATCTTGTTGCTGTGTACAAATGGAATAATCTCTCCATGATTTCACTGCACCAGTAAGTTACCTGTAGCCACCCTAGAAATGTAGCCGCGTGTAAAGGGGCCATGACAGATACAATGGTGGAGTGACGGATACAAAGGGACTGACGATCAATGGGGAGTGGATACATGGAGTGACGTACAATGGTGGATGACGGATACAATGGGGAGTGACGGATACAATGGAGTGCGGATACATGGGAGTGAGGGCCCCTTTACATGCGGCTACATTTCTAGGGTGGCTACAGGTAACTTACTGGTTGCAGTGAAATCATGGAGAGATTATTCCATTTGTACACAGCAACAAGATAGAACCTTGTCTCCATGATTTCACTGCAACCAGAAGTTACCTGTAGCCACCCTAGAAATGTAGCCGCGTGTAAAGGGGCCCTGACGGATACAATGGGGAGTGACGGATACAATGAGGACTGACAGATACAATGGGGACTGAAGAATACAATGGGGACTGAAGAATACAATGGGGACTGAAGAATACAATGGGGACTGAAGAATACAATGGGGACTGGAAAGAATACAATGGGGACTGGACAGATAATAATGGGGACTGACGGATACTATGGGGACTGACGGATACATGGGGACTGACGGATACTAT
Source organism: Allobates femoralis (assembly GCA_033576535.1). Taxonomy (NCBI): domain Eukaryota; kingdom Metazoa; phylum Chordata; class Amphibia; order Anura; family Aromobatidae; genus Allobates; species Allobates femoralis. The sequence goes on from JARQOC010000009.1 coordinate 35,411,936, forward strand.
GCGGACTGACAGATACTATGCGGATGACGGATACTTGTGGACTGACGGATACTAGCGGACTGACGGATGCTATGGGGACTGACGGATACAATGATGTAATGGACGGATACTATGCAGAAATGATTGATACTATGCGGACTTATGGATATAATGTGGACTGATGGATACAATGGTGGACTGGCGGATACTATGCAGAATGACGGATACTATGTGTCATGGCTGGATACTATGCAGACGAGGATATGCGGACTGCGATACTGTGGAGATGACGGATGTATGCGACTGACGGATGCTATGGGGATGACAGATACTATGGGGATGATGGATACAATGTGAATGGCGGATACTATGCAGAATGATGATCTATGCGGATGCGGATACTATGGGAGTGACGGATACATGGGCTGGCGGATACTATGCGGACTTATGGATACAATGCGGATGAGGATACAATGTGGAATGGCGGATACTATGCAGAATGACGGGTGCTATGTGTCATGGCGGATACTATGCAGAATGACGGATACAATGTGGAATGGGGATACTATGCAGAATGACGGATGCTATGTGTCATGGATACTATGGAATGACGGACTATGCGAATGACGGATCTATTGCATGGGGATGTAGAATGACGGATACTATGCAGAATGGACAGGATACATGCATGTGGTCATGGCGGATACTATGCGGAATGACGGATGCTATGTGAGGCGGTACTATGCGAATGTCGGCATGTTCATGGCGGATACTATGCGAATGACGGATGCTATGTCATGGCGGATACTTGAATCGGATACTATGCAGAATGACGGATACTATGCGGCCTGACGGAACTACAATGAGATGCTAGTGTCATGCGTGAACAGCGAATAGGTCTATGCGGACTGACGGATACATGTGAATGGCGGATACATGCAGAATGACAGATGCTATGTGTCTGACGGATACTATGCAGAATGACGGATGCTATGTGGACTGAGGAGATGAAGTTCCCAGGCTCCGGTTCCCCCTCTCCTCTTACCTCATTATTGTCCTCGCTCCTCACTCCCTCCATCTTGCTTTTCCTTCCTTTCCATCTCAGATTCGCTGTAATCTGATCGCCTGAAAATCCCCTTTGAAGTAACACTGCGTGAAGAGGATTTATCCTTGTCCACTTAAATATTCATGGGCTTGCATTTCTGTTAAAAAAAAGACACTTGTTTATTTAGATAAGATTTAATTTATTCATAATTTACCTAAATTTGCTGCCGCGTGCATGTACACTTTAGCTTATGAGTAGCAGAATACATAAAACATTAGTCAGGCATGCAAATCTCACAAACACGGCATTTCATCCCGCCGGCTTGCTGCAGAAGATAAGTCCCTGCGCGGCCGGAGGCGACGCTGCCGGAGACTCTGGCTACTACCTGATCTTTGGAGACAATGCGCTTTTCCCCTCTAAATGTTACGGTGAAAGGTGTTGGATCCATTTACAAAGAGCTAATTTCTAGCTGGCAGCTCCGGCGCACTCCCTATAACACATGCAGTGACAGCTCGTGTAAACCTTCCATGTCTACTCAAAGCAGACAGCGGGAGTGTGAAATCGCTCCCTCGCTATCCTGCGCCACTTACAACCGTCTGTTCCAATGACACTCACCCAGGGTGTGTGATACATTCCTTAACAGAACACAGGGATTCACAGAAGGCCTCCGCCACAAATGGAGGCGACCGCAAGAGCACATCGCCTTATTGATAGTTGGAAAAACCTTTATATCCGACCCCAATTAAGTCATTTATGTCTCCATGCAAGTAAGAAAATGGTATTGTCTGCCATAGAGGAACCATTCATGGCTAACACTGGTCACCACTAGAGGTCGCTCTACTGTATGATGGGAGAGGACATCAAAGAACACGTAACGGGTGGAAGGAGGATGGATGAAATGTGTCATCAGCCATAGAGAAACCATTAGTGGCTAACACCGGTCACCACTAGAGGTCGCTCTACTGTACGATGGGAGAGGACATCAAAGAACCTGTAAATGGTGGGAGGAGGATAGATGAAATGTGTCATCTGCCATAGAGAAACCATTAGTGGCTAACACCAGTCACCACTAGAGGTCGCTCTACTGTATGATGGGAGAGGACATCAAAGGACATGTAACAGGTGGAAGGAGGATGGATGAAATGTGTCATCAGCCATAGAGAAACCATTAGTGGCTAACACCTGTCACCACTAGAGGTCGCTCTACTGTATGATGGGAGAGGACATCATATCATATGTAACGGGTGGAAGGAGGATGGATGAAATGTGTCATCAGCCATAGAGAAACCATTAGTGGTTAACACCGGTCACCACTAGAGGTCGCTCTACTGTATGATGGGAGAGGACATCAAAGAACACGTAACGGGTGGAAGGAGGATGGATGAAATGTGTCATCTGCCATAGAGAAACCATTAGTGGCTAACACCTGTCACCACTAGAGGTCGCTCTACTGTATGATGGGAGAGGACATCAAAGAACACGTAACAGGTGGAAGGAGGATGGATGAAATGTGTCATCAGCCATAGAGAAACCATTAGTGGCTAACACCTGTCACCACTAGAGGTCGCTCTACTGTACGATGGGAGAGGACATCAAAGAACATGTAACAGGTGGAAGGAGGATGGATGAAATAGTATCATCTGCTATAGAGAAACCATTAGTGGCTAACACCTGTCACCACTAGAGGTCGCTCTACTGTATGATGGGAGAGGACATCATATCATATGTAACGGGTGGAAGGAGGATGGATGAAATGTGTCATCAGCCATAGAGAAACCATTAGTGGTTAACACCGGTCACCACTAGAGGTCGCTCTACTGTATGATGGGAGAGGACATCAAAGAACACGTAACGGGTGGAAGGAGGATGGATGAAATGTGTCATCTGCCATAGAGAAACCATTAGTGGCTAACACCTGTCACCACTAGAGGTCGCTCTACTGTATGATGGGAGAGGACATCAAAGAACACGTAACAGGTGGAAGGAGGATGGATGAAATGTGTCATCAGCCATAGAGAAACCATTAGTGGCTAACACCTGTCACCACTAGAGGTCGCTCTACTGTACGATGGGAGAGGACATCAAAGAACATGTAACAGGTGGAAGGAGGATGGATGAAATAGTATCATCTGCTATAGAGAAACCATTAGTGGCTAACACCTGTCACCACTAGAGGTCGCTCTACTGTACAGTAGAAGAGGACATCAAAGGACATGTAACGGGTGGAAAGAGGAAGTATCGTCTGCCATAGAGAAACCATTAGTGGCTAACACCAGTCACCACTAGAGGTCGCTCTACTGTATGATGGGAGAAGACATCAAAGAACACGTAACAGGTGGAAGGAGGATAGATGAAATGTGTCATCAGCCATAGAGAAACCATTAGTGGCTAACACCAGTCACCACTAGAGGTCGCTCTACTGTACAGTAGAAGAGGACATCAAAGGACATGTAACGGGTGGAAAGAGGAAGTATCGTCTGCCATAGAGAAACCATTAGTGGCTAACACCAGTCACCACTAGAGGTCGCTCTACTGTACGGTGGGAGAGGACATCATAGAATATGTAACAGGTGGAAGGAGGATAGATGAAATGGTGTCATCTGCCATAGAGCAAAAGAGAGAAACCATTACACCTGTCACCACTAGAGGTCACTCTACTGTACGGTTAGAGAGGACATCAAAGAACAGGTCACAGGTGGGAAGAGGATAGATGGTATGGGATACAATCCAGTACTACTTTGCATTCTGTTAAAGGTAATCTGTCACCAGGTTTTTGCGGTCCCATCTCAGAGCATCATAATGCAGAGACAGTTGGAAAAACCTTCACCACGTTTTATATCCGACCCCAATTATCTCATTTATGTCGATATGCAAGTAAGAAAATGGTATAGACTACCATAGAGAAACCATTTGTGGCTAACACCGGTCACCACTAGAAGTCGCTGTACTGTACTATGGGAGAGGACTTCAAAGTACATGTAACAGATGTAAGGAGGATGGATGGAGTGCTATCATCTGCCATGGAGTGAAAGAGAGAAGCCATTTGTGGCTAATACTGGTCACCACTAGAGGTCGCTGTACTGCACTGCACGATGGGAGAGGACATCACAGACCATGTAACGGGTGGGATGAGGATAGATGGTATGGGATACAATCCAGAACTGTGCAAAACTAATTCTACAAAGGGAAAATAATAGATAATTTTTATTAATGAAAGGGAATGTGTGTCACAGAGATTCATGGAAGGCACAATAGAAGGCAACCTCAGGAGCAGATCGCTTTTTTGTTACTAATTTGCAGCTTTGATAGTTGGAAAAATTTTCGCCACGTTTATATCCGACCCCAATTAGGTCATTTACATCACTATGCAAGTAAGAAAATGGTATTGTCTGCCATAGAATGAAAGAGAAACCATTTGTAGCTAACACCGGTCACCACTAGAGGTCGCTGTACTATACGGTGAGAGAGGGCATAAAAGACCATGTAACGGGTGGCAGGAGGATAGATGGAATGGGATACAATCCAGAACTGGGCAAAACTAATTCTACAAAGGGAAAAGCTTTCAAAAATAGAAATGAAAGTAGTTTATTCTTATCAATTAAAGGGAATCTGTCAGCAGGTTTTTGCCACCTAATCATAGAGCAGCATAATATAGGGCCAGAGATCCTGATTCAATTGATGTGTCACTTACTGGGCTGCACAGCGTAGTTTTGATAAAATCACTGCTTAATCAGCAGGAGATTATGGATTACAGGAGATACTGTGTCATATATGTAGTCTGTGCTTTAGAGCTGGTACTGTGTCATGTATTTTAGTGTGTGCTTTGGAGGGAGGTGATACTGTGTCATGTATATAGTCTGTGCTTTAGAAGTGGTACTGTGTCATGTATGTAGTCTGTGCTTTAGAGCTGGTACTGTGTCATGTATGTAGTCTGTGCTTTAGAGCTGGTACTGTGCCATGTATGTAGTCTGTGCTTTAGAGCTGGTACTGTGCCATGTATGTAGTCTGTGCTTTGGAGTTGATACTGTGTCATGTATGTAGTCTGTGCTTTGTAACTGGTACTGTGTCATGTAGGTAGTCTGTGCTTTGGAGTTGATACTGTATCATGTATATAGTCTGTGCTTTGAAGGTGGTACTGTGTCATGTATGTAGTCTGTGCTTTAGAAGTGGTACTGTGCCATGTATGTAGTCTGTGCTTTAGAGCTGGTACTGTGCCATGTATGTAGTCTGTGCTTTGGAGTTGATACTGTGTCATGTATGTAGTCTGTGCTTTGTAACTGGTACTGTGTCATGTAGGTAGTCTGTGCTTTGGAGTTGATACTGTATCATGTATATAGTCTGTGCTTTGAAGGTGGTACTGTGTCATGTATGTAGTCTGTGCTTTAGAAGTGGTACTGTGCCATGTATGTAGTCTGTGCTTTGGAGTTGATACTGTGTCATGTATGTATGTAGTCTGTGCTTTGTAACTGGTACTGTGTCATATGTGTTGTCTGTGCTTTGTAACTATTACTGTGCCATGTATGTAGTCTGTGCTTTGTAACTATTACTGTGCCATGTATGTAGTCTGTGCTTTGTAACTATTACTGTGCCATGTATGTAGTCTGTGCTTTGAAACTGGTACTGTGTCATATATGTAGTCTGTGCTTTGCAACTGGTACTGTGTCATATATGTAGTCTGTGCTTTGGACCTGGTACTGTGCCATATATGTAGTCTGTGCTTTGGACCTGGTACTGTGTCATATATGTAGTCTGTGCTTTGGACCTGGTACTGTGTCATATATGTAGTCTGTGCTTTGAAGGTGGTACTGTGTAACAGAGGCTTCACATGTACCTTCCTCAGCTTGTAAAAGATACCTGTAACTGGTATTGGATGGCAAAGGAAACGTAGCCAAAGACCTATGATCAGAGAAGCGGAGGCTGTGGCCGTCTGTCTGTCACAGGCGCAGACTCCCAGCACTGCAGTGGTTAATACAGACGCCTTGCTCTGGGTTCTCTGTAGCCCAATGTCATTAAATCTTTGCAGCTTCCAACATGCTCCAGTTTCCCTTATTTATGAGATGTATATTTCTTCTGGCTTCCCGCCTCCACTCGGTTCCCCCCAACCCATTTTATTACAGTCATACATTCGCCCGCTGTGACAGCTGGGACTCAGTGAAAGCTTCTCCGAAAAGGGGAAAAAAAATCTATTTGCCATTTTTTTTTTCTTGCTGGGTAATAACTTAAAACTATCCAGTGAAGCCATGTATATTAATTATGATAAATGATTACATTTAAATATATAGAGGAAGAGTCCGCGCAGCCCTGAAGAGCCGCCCGGGCCGCGCTCTATACAGTGCGGCGCTAATCATCCGCATTATTCCACTGTAGCGTTTCCTGTCGGAATCCGATGTCACAAAATGAGTTGTTAGAAGAAACATATTTACATAGGAAGCAATAACTCACATTAGAAAATGGTAATTAATCCGTAATGGTGAGAAATAAGCTCGGCACTTTAGTTCTAGTAATACTATTTAATTGACCAAATTGAACGTTCTGCTTAATAGGTTCGGCTTAGACGTGAATTTTCAAGACAAATCTCCTCGGCAGATTAATCTAATTTCTCCGTCATCTCGGCCCGGCACTTGTGCGATCTCAACAGCTTACAGAAAAATGAGATTTTCCTACATGAAAGTGGCAGTCTATTAGCAGGTAGCAGGAAGCAAATGAATTTAGTGTGTTAAGCTGACACTGTGCACAGAGCGTTCCTTCATTCTTTGAAGAGAGATGAGTACCCCAAATTAATTTCTGCATTACTGTAGAGTTTACAGACATCCATAATGTGACGGCAGAAAGCCACGGGCGAGGCGATCTATAGTGCGCGGAGCAAACAGCCGCCATTCCTGGAAATCACCAGTGATCCGCCATCACTTAAAGGGACTCAGTCAGGTCCTTTCTCTGTAGGATACTAATAGTACCCTTGAATAGTACCTGGGCAGACCTCTCAGAATATGTAAAAATCATTACTGTACCCTTTGTAGTTCTCTTGCTATAAGCATTTTCACACCCAGCAGGAAGCTCTATTACTTTCTCAGCCGATTAGTCCTTCTGTGTAAATGTTATTTAAATATCCACACCCACCCAAGCTGGTGTGCTGTCCCTCCCCTCTGTGCTGGGAGGGGGGAGGTATTTTGTCCTGCACTGTCTGTTAGGGTACCTTTACACGTGGCTACATTTCTAGGGTGGCTACAGGTAACTTGCTGGTTGCAGTGAAATCATGGAGAGATTATTCCATTTGTACACAGCAACAAGATAGAACCTTGTCTCCATGATTTCACTGCAACCAGTAAGTTACCTGTTGCCACCCTAGAAATGTAGCCGCGTGTAAAGGTACCCTAAGAGATTTGCAGGTAGCTAAAAGGAATATAGAGCACACATAGGGTCTTATCCGAGATAAAGAGAATATTCGTGAGAGTTAAATCAGATTTACTCAACTATTAGGGTACCTTTACACGCGGCTACATTTCTAGGGTGGCTACAGGTAACTTACTGGTTGCAGTGAAATCATGGAGACAAGGTTCTATCTTGTTGCTGTGTACAAATGGAATAATCTCTCCATGATTTCACTGCAACCAGTAAGTTACCTGTAGCCACCCTAGAAATGTAGCCGTGTGTAAAGGTACCCTTATGGTTGTGTGAGACACGACCACTGCTGAAAACCCCAAAGTGATGGTTGGGTGCAGAGAATGGGGCATCAGACTGCGCTGCTCGCCCGTCAGAATGATGGACCAGAGGAGTCCAAATAGATGTAATAGAGAAATAGACTTCATTTCTCTATCAGTCTATAGACTGTCCTGAGGAAGTAATATGAACACCATGAAACACGTAGAAATAAAGTCTATTTCTCCATTACATCTCCTTGGACTCCTCTGGTCCATCATTGTGACGGGCGAGCAGCGCAGTCTGATGCCCCATTCTCTGCACCCAACAAAGGATGTAAGAGATTTCTATCATATGAACGTTGGTTTTCCTGCATAATGTAATGAGTGAATCTACTGAGCAAAGGATCTAATGGTCTTATAATCACATAAATATCTCAGACTGCACATGTCTCAGATACACACAATGACATGAAGAGGTCAGAGCTGCAGCTAAGAGCACACCTCCTCCCCCCTCCTTTCTCCTCTGTCTTCAATGAGTCATACAACATAACAGATCACAGGAGGGCAGGACAGTGTAATGATGCATGAATATTCATTCATTGGGGAGTGGGCAGCAGAGAACTCACTGTGACTGACAGATGGAATGAATCTTTTATTTTGAAGTTTACACAGGATAGGAGGGAAGTATAAATTATAGAAATACATGAATAAAGAGAGCTTGGAGAGAGGGATTAGGAAATGATATCAGTTACTTATGTATTTTTTACCTGATAGATCCCCTTTAAAGGGGTTGTCTCAGGATAGATATGGACACCGCTCATGTGACAGCTCCACTTAGGCTGGTTTCATACTAGCATATTTTGGAATTTCAGAGCATGGAGGAAAAGCCTGCATGTCGCTGGATTCCCCCGCAATGACGACACTGGATGCACCTGCACCCTGTGCAGAAGCATCCAGTTGCATATTTGACAGGGATCCGGTGGGTGGTTTTGCACATGCGCAGCTTATAGAACACGAACTGGAAATCCAGATCCACCGGGATCTGGTGTCCGGATGAATCCATGTCTCATGGACGCCCATTCAGATATTACCCCTGGATCTGGGGGTTTACAGTTTTTTTCACGGAGACAAAATTGCAACAAGATGCAGATTTTGTCTCTGAGAAAAATCTGTGGACACCCGGATCCACCCGAATCCAGGGCAAAACGTACACAACTGAATGCACCCGCAAGTGTCTCCCGCCCCATTGAAGGTCAATACTGATGCGAGTCCATCCAGTATAGGCCGGATTCACACGAATGCCGAAAAACGGTAGTGTGAAACTAGTTTTAGAGGCTTCAACAGTCAGTCCACTATAGTCAATGACCTCTGGAGACACAAAAGCAGCTGCAGCTCTCACAGCTCTGCTGTATTGTAACAATGTTGCAGCACTGTTGCCTGCCTGTGAGATGAAGGCTGAAGCTGAGGAATGTGCGGATGTGTTTAATACTGTACTGTGTCAGTTATAATGAATCTCAGCTCTGCTATACTATGTCCATTATAATAAATCTCAATGAAACTCAGCGCTTCTGTTCTGTGTCCATTATAATGAATATCAGTGCTGCTGTACTGTGTCAGTTATAATGAATCTCAGCTCTGCAGTACGGTGTCAGTATTATGAATAACAGCTCTGCTGTACTGTGTACGCTATAATGAATCTCAGCTCTGCTGTACTGTGTCAGTTACAATGAAGCACAGCTCTGCTGTACTGTGGGCCATTATAATGAATCACAGCTCTGCTGTACTATTGTCAGTTATAATAAATCACAGCCCTGCTGTACTGTGTCTGATATAATGAATCTCAGCTCTGCTCTACGGTGTCCGATATACTGAATCTCAGCTCTGCTGTACTGTGTCAAGTATAATGAATCTCAGCTCTGCTCTACTGTGTCAGTTATAATAAATTACAGCTCTGCTGTACTTAGTCAGTTATAATAAATCACAGCTCTGATGTTCTGTGTCTATTATAAAGAATCTCAGCTTTGCTGTACTCTGTCCATTATAATGAATCTCAGCTGTGCTGTACTGTGTTACTTCTAATGAATCACAGCTCTGCTGTTCTGAGCCCATTACAACAAATGTATTCTCTGCTTACTGTGTCAGTTACAATGAATCTAAGCTCTGCCGTACTGTGTCCATTATAATGAATCTCAGCTCTGCTGTACTGTGTCCATTATAATGAATCTCAGCTCTGCTGTACTGTGTCCATTATAATGAATCTTAGCTCTGCTGTACTGTGTACGTTATAATGAATCTCAGCTCTGCTGTACTGTGTCTGTTATAATGAATCACAGCTCTGCTGTACTGTGCCTGCTATAATGAATCTCAGTTCTGCTGTACTGTGTCAGTTATAATGAATCTCAATTCTGCTGTACTGTGTACGTTATAATGAATCTCAGTTCTGCTGTACTGTGTACGTTATAATGAATCTCAGTTCTGCTGTACTGTGTACGTTATAATGAATCTCAGCACTGCTGTACTGTGTCAGTTATAATGAATCTCAGTTCTGCTGTACTGTGTACGTTATAATGAATCTCAGCTCTGCTGACTATGTGTTAGCTCTAATGAATCTAAGCTCTGCTGTACTGTGTTAATTCTAATGAATCACAGCTCTGCTGTTCTGTGTCTGTTATAATGAATCTCAGTTCTGCTGTACTGTGTCTGTTATAATGAATCTCAGTTCTGCTGTACTGTGTACATTATAATGAATCTCAGCTCTGCTGTACTGTGCCTATGTTATAATGAATCTCAGCTCTGCTGTACTGTGTCTGATATACTGAATCTCAGCTCTGCTGTACTGTGTCAGTTATAATGAATCTCAGCTCTGCTGTACTGTGTTTGTTATAATTAATCACAGCTCTGTTGTACTGTTATAATGAATCTCAGCTCTGCTGTACTGTGTTTGTTATAATTAATCACAGTTCTGCTGTACTGTGTCTGATATACTGAATCTCAGCTCTGCTGTACTGTGTCCATTATAATGAATCTCAGCTCTGCTGTACTGTGTACGTTATAATGAATCTCAGCTCTGCTGTACTGTGTCTGATATACTGAATCTCAGCTCTGCTGTGCTGTGTCAGTTATAATGAATCTCAGTTCTGCTATACTGTGTCAGTTATAATGAATCTCAGCTCTGCTGACTATGTGTTAGCTCTAATGAATCTCAGCTCTGCTGTACTGTGTTACTTGTAATGAATCTCAGCTCTGCTGTACTGTGTTACTTCTAATGAATCACAGCTCTGCTGTACTGTGTCTGATATACTGAATCTCAGCTCTGCTGTACTGTGTCGGATATACTGAATCTCAGCTCTGCTGGACTGTGTCTGTTATAATGAATCTCAGCTCTGCTGTACTGTGTACATTATAATGAATCTCAGCTCTGCTGTTCTGTGTCAGTTATAATGAATCTCAGCTCTGCTGTTCTGTGTCTGTTATAATGAATCTCAGTTCTGCTGTACTGTCTTACTTCTAATGAATCACAGCTCTGCTGTACTGTGTCTGTTATAATGAATCTCAGCTCTGCTGTACTGTGTACGTTATAATGAATCTCAGCTCTGCTGTACTGTGTCTGATATACTGAATCTCAGCTCTGCTGTACTGTGTCGGATATACTGAATCTCAGCTCTGCTGGACTGTGTCTGTTATAATGAATCTCAGCTCTGCTGTACTGTGTACATTATAATGAATCTCAGCTCTGCTGTTCTGTGTCAGTTATAATGAATCTCAGCTCTGCTGTTCTGTGTCTGTTATAATGAATCTCAGCTCTGCTGTACTGTGTACGTTATAATGAATCACAGCTCTGTTGTACTGTGTCTGTTATAATGAATCTCAGTTCTGTTGACTATGTGTTCGCTCTAATGAATCTAAGCTCTGCTGTACTGTGTTACTTCTAATGAATCACAGCTCTGCTGTACTGTGTTAGTTATAATGAATCAACAGTGTATCCTATTGACAGGTTCCTTTTAAGCCAACAAATTTAAGGTATAAAGATAAATTAAAGGCTGGAAAGACAAACAAGTGCAAATAGGGTCTTAGTCACAGTACAAATCAGTAATAAAAAAGTTCCTAGAAAGGTTCATCATCCAGGGTTTTGAGAGTCACAACCACCATAAGTGAATCAACGCCTGCAGCAGACCCGCACAAAGACCATGAAGACATAGGAAAAGGGTATAAATTCTGCCCTAAAAGAGGGGAGAAACCAGCACACCCCTGAGGTGAACATGCAATACAAAAAGTGCAAATACACATATTCATTCCCAACTGTGCTTTAATGTAAAATGAGATCTAAAGCAAATAATTGATCAATTTTGCTCTACTGTCAAAGGAATCGATAATCCGGATAATAAGTCGACGCGTTTCAATGCCACCACGAGCGTCTTGTCCTGAATAAGAAGCTCACGGTGGTTTCAAAACACACTGACTTAGTAAATCATTCTTCATATTATCCGGATTATCGATTGCTTTGACGGTAGCGCAGAATTTACAGCCTTTTCCTATTTCTTCAAGGTATAAAGATGAAATATAGGGGGTTCCCGTTACAAGAAGCGGCTTTAACTCTGAAGGATCCGGCTTATAATAACGGGTCACTCCGTGCTCCGACTGAAGGAGTATCAGAGAGATCGATTAAAAGCAAAAGGCAATGGGGGGCCACAAAAAACAGCCAAAGACGTGGTCAGCGTACTTAAATATCACGACGTCAGGGAGCGAAAATAACCCACGAGAACTTCTGTATTACTGCAGCACCTGGTAATAGCTTTACCATATAACCTGCGCCTCCCCGGTGACTCAAGATGGAGATGGAACCACTTTAATGTGCCGCCATATGTTAGAAAGGTTTTCTCGTGTGAACACCTATAGGTGGATTACGCTGTCTGAGTTGATACAAGTTTGCATTTAATCACCATTAAGAGAGTCTTGTTGCACGATAGCGCAATAAAAGCAAAACCGTGCAGCAGATTAATCAAGTTACCTGATGAAATAGCTATAGGGTTAGCAGCCGCCCGCCGCACAGCGCGGCTATGTATTTTCAATTTATTTGTGCTAGGTTTGTTTCTGCCAGATACAGACAGGGTGATTTATGATGGAGTTTCTCATCGGGGAGGGATAGGACCAAGTGTTATTTCACATTTAACAAGGGGGATAACATTCTCATCCATCCCACCGCATCATCTATATGTGACGTGAGAGTGACCCGAGACTCCAGGAATAGGATGTACAAGGACAACAACCCCCAGCGCTTGTCCTCAATTCCCTCTCTGACACTACCGAGTACTGTATCCCACTGGCATAACTTGAAGCTCAGGGGCCATGATGTGAAAGCTCCAATAGGGCCCCCATTTTTTGCAAATCTTTAACAGCAATAGACCAAAGAGACTTTTGGGACCCCCTAGACTCCAGGGCCCGGGTGCGATTGCAGCCCCTGCACCTGTTGTAGCTACAACCCTGATGGGTCCATCCACAGCAAGAGAGATGGCAAGGGGCTAAGAAGCAAGAAGAGGTGAATACAAGGATCCAAGAGGCAAGAAGAGGTGAATACAAGGATCCAAGAGGCAAGAAGAGGTGAATACAAGGATCCAAGAGGCAAGAAGAGGTGAATACAAGGATCCAAGAGTCAAGAAGAGGTGAATACAAGGATCCAAGAGGCAAGAAGAGCTGAATACAAGGATCCAAGAGACAAGAAGAGGTGAATACAAGGATCCAAGAGTCAAGAAGAGCTGAATACAAGGATCCAAGAGACAAGAAGAGGTGAATACTAGGATCCAAGAGGCAAGAAGAGGTGAATACAAGGATCCCAGAGGCAAGAAGAGGGGAATACAAGGATCCAAGAGGCAAGAAGAGCTGAATACAAGGATCCAAGAGTCAAGAAGAGGTGAATACAAGGATCCAAGACGCAAGAAGAGGGGAATACAAGGATCCAAGAGGCAAGAAGAGGTGAATACAAGGATCCAAGAGGCAAGAAGAGGTGAATACAAGGATCCAAGAGGCAAGAAGAGGGGAATACAAGGATCCAAGAGGCAAGAAGAGGTGAATACAAGGATCCAAGAGACAAGAAGAGGTGAATACAAGGATCCAAGAGGCAAGAAGAGGTAAATACAAGGATCCCAGAGGCAAGAAGAGGGGAATACAAGGATCCAAGAGGCAATAAGAACTGAATACAAGGATCCAAGAGTCAAGAAGAGGTGAATACAAGGATCCAAGAGTCAAGAAGAGGTGAATACAAGGATCCAAGAGGCAAGAAGAGGTGAATACAAGGATCCAAGAGGCAAGAAGAGGTGAATACAAGGGTCCAAGAGGCAAGAAGAGCTGAATACAAGGATCCAAGAGGCAAGAGGTGAATACAAGGATCCAAAAGGCAAGAAGAGCTGAATACAAGGATCCAAGAAAAAGAGGAGGTGAATACAAGGATCCAAGAGGCAATAAGAGCTGAATACAAGGATCCAAGAGGCAAGAAGAGGAGAATACAAGGATCCAAGAGGCAATAAGAGTTGAATACAAGGATCCAAAAGGCAAGAAGAGCTGAATACAAGGATCCAAGAGGCAATAAGAGTTGAATACAAGGATCCAAGAGGCAAGAAGAGCTGAATACAAGGATCCAAGAGGCAAGAAGAGCTGAATACAAGGATCCAAGAGGCAAGAAGAGCTGAATACAAGGATCCAAGAGGCAAGAAGAGCTGAATACAAGGATCCAAGAGGCAAGAAGAGGTGAATACAAGGATCCAAGAGGAAAGTAGAGCTGAATACAAGGATCCAAGAGGCAAGAAGAGGTGAATACAAGGATCCAAGAGGCAAGAAGAGGTGAATACAAGGATCCAAGAGGCAAGAAGAGCTGAATACAATGATCCAAGAGGCAAGAAGAGGTGAATACAAGGATCCAAGAGGCAAGAAGAGGTGAATACAAGGATCCAAGAGGTAAGAAGAGGTGAATACAAGGATCCAAGAGACAAGAAGAGGTGAATACAAGGATCCAAGAGGCAAGAAGAGGTGAATACAAGGATCCAAGAGGCAAGAAGAGGTGAATACAAGGATCCAAGAGGCAAGAAGAGGTGAATACAAGGATCCAAGAGGCAAGAAGAGGTGAATACAAGGATCTAAGAGGCAAGAAGAGGTGAATACAAGGATCCAAGAGGCAAGAAGAGCTGAATACAAGGATCCAAGAGGCAAGAAGAGCTGAATACAAGGATCCAAGAGGCAAGAAGAGGTGAATACAAGGATCCAAGAGGCAAGAAGAGGTGAATACAAGGATCCAAGAGGCAAGAAGAGGTGAATACAAGGATCCAAGAGGCAAGAAGAGGTGAAACAAGGATCCAAGAGGCAAAGGAATAAGTAAGAGTGAAATACAAGGATCCAAGAGGCAAGAAGAGGTGAATACAAGGATCCAAGAGGCAAAAGGCAAGTAAGGCTAAGAGAGAATACAAGGATCCAAGAGGCAAGAAGAGGTGAATACAAGGATCCAAGAGGCAAGAAGAGGTGAATACAAGGATCCAAGAGGCAAGAAGAGGTGAATAAAGGATCCAAGAGGCAAGAAGAGGTAATACAAGGATCCAAGAGGCAAGAAGAGGTGAATATCAAGGATCCAAGAGGCAAGAAGAGGAGCACACAGGATCCAAGAGGCAAGAAGAGGCTGAATACAAGGATCCAAGAGGCAAGAAGAGCTGAATACAAGGATCCAAGAGGCAAGAAGAGCTGAATACAAGGATCCAAGAGGCAAGAAGAGTGAATACAAGGATCCAAGAGGCAAGAAGAGTGTGAATACAAGGATCCAAGAGGCAAGAAGAGGTGAATACAAGGATCCAAGAGGCAAGAAGAGGTGAATACAAGGATCCAAGAGGCAAGAAGAGGTGAATACAAGGATCCAAGAGGCAAAGAAGAGGTGAATACAAGGATCCAAGAGCAAGAAGAGGTGAATACAAGGATCCAAGAGAAGAAGGGTGAATACAAGGATCCAAGAGGCAAGAAGAAGTGAATACAAGGATCCAAGAGGCAAGAAGAGGTGAATACAAGGATCCAAGAGGCAAGAAGAGGTGAATACAAGGATCCAAGAGGCAAGAAGAGGTGAATACAGGATCCAAGAGACAAGAAGAGGTGAATACAAGGATCCAAGAGGCAAGAAGAGGTGAATACAAGGATCCAAGAGACAAGAAGAGGTGAATACAAGGATCCAAGAGGCAAGAAGAGGAGAGTACAAGGATCCAAGAGACAAGAAGAGTGAATACAAGGATCCAATAGGCAAGAAGAGGTGGGATACAAGGATCCAAGAGGCAAGGAAGAGTGATACAAGGATCCAAGAGACAAGAAGAGCTGAGCACAAGGATCCAAGAGGCAAGAAGAGCTGAATACAAGGATCCAAGAGACAAGAAGAGGTGAATACAAGGATCCAAGAGGCAAGAAGAGGTGAATACAAGGATCCAAGAGGCAAGAAGAGCTGAATACAAGGATCCAAGAGGCAAGAAGAGCTGAAACAAGGATCCAAGAGGCAAGAAGAGGTGAATACAAGGATCCAAGAGGCAAGAAGAGGAGAGACAAGGATCCAAGAGGCAAGAAGAGCTGAATACAAGGATCCAAGAGGCAAGAAGAGCTGAATACAAGGATCCAAGAGGCAAGAAGAGCTGAATACAAGGATCCAAGAGGCAAGAAGAGCTGAATACAAGGATCCAAGAGGCAAGAAGAGGTGAATACAAGGATCCAAGAGGCAAGAAGAGTGAATACAAGGATCCAAGAGGCAAGAAGAGGTGATAAAGGTCCAAGAGGCAAGAAGAGGTGAATACAAGGATCCAAGAGGCAAGAAGAGGTGAATACAAGGATCCAAGAGGCAAGAAGAGGTGAATACAAGGATCCAAGAGGCAAGAAGAGGTGAATACAAGGATCCAAGAGGCAAGAAGAGCTGAATACAAGGATCCAAGAGGCAAGAAGAGCTGAAACAGGATCCAAGAGGCAAGAAGAGGTGAATACAGGATCCAAGAGCAAGAAGAGGTGAATACAAGGATCCAAGAGGCAAGAAGAGGTGAATAAGGATCCAAGAGGCAAGAAGAGTGAATACAAGGATCCAGAGGCAAGAAGAGGTGAATACAAGGACAAGAGGCAAGAGAGGTGAATCAAGGATCCAAGAGGCAAGAAGAGGTGAATACAAGGATCCAAGAGGCAAGAAGAGGTGAATACAAGTTGATGTAAGAAAACTATTGCCATAAGTTGAGTAAACCAATGACGCACAGATCCCAAAGAGAAGATGATATGGATGAGTATCAGCCATTTTTTCATCTGGAAATAAAATTAGAAGCAAATCCCTGTTTAATCCTTGGTCAATATACCCGAGGGATGTGACTCCAGGCATCAAGTGCAGAACTTGTCCAAACCTTCACTTGTCAGGGGAGATGAGCGGCCGCCAATGGAGGCGAGGGGTCACCAATGGAGGTGAGGGGTCACCATTGGAGGCGAGGGGTCACCAATGGAGACGAGGGGTCCCCAATGGAGACGAGGGGCCGCCAATGGGGGCGAGGGGCCGCCAGTGGGGGCGAGTGGTTCCCAAAGGAGGCAAGGGATCCCCAATCGAGATGATGGGTCCCCAATGGAAACGAGTGGTCCCCAGTGGAGACGAGGGGTCACCAATGGAGGCGAGGGGTCCCCAATGGAGACGAGGGGTTACCAATTGAGATGAACGGCCGCCAATAGAGATAAACAGCTGTCAGTCAGCCGCTTTCTCCGCTCTCCACATTAGGAGCACATACACACTAGGCGGCACCGTCCAATGTCGGTGTAATGTCCTTTCAGACAGCAGGTGCAGACTGTCGCCCGCCGCAGCTCAGGGGAATTTCTATACATGTTATCAAGTAGGAAAAAAAGGATTTAGCTTCTTCCAGAACAAGGTCCTTCATTATCCCCGTCTGATCCTGCATTTCTATGGGGCCTCTGTTCCTTTAGACTCCTCCGCCTGTGACCCCTCATTTCCAGACTTTCCCCCGTCCTCACCCCTTTCCCTGATAGTAAATAAAGGCTGATCTGACTGCGGATTATAATGAAGGAGACAAATACAATTAGGAACCTGCTGTAATGTCTCTTATTCACCTGCCTGGGAATCGGCCTCCGCGGGGCGCCTCTTGTTAAAAGACCGGCGCCAATTACTTTTCTGTCTCTTTTTTTTTACTAAAAGAAAATTAGTGGGTGTAAAACTAATCTAAGCTGAGCAGTCGGGGTGTCTGGTGTAACAACGCTGCCGCAGCAGGACACAGAGCCATGTATAGGGCTAAGTCTAATACTACTGAATACCAGACTAATAAAGCGCATTAATCTCTGCACGCCGGCTCCGCGCCCTCCGTAATCATCGCTCTAATGTAATGCTATCATATGGATATTATCCAGGGGGATTAATAAGGCCGGACAGAGAGGACACAAACAACTACAACTCCCAGCATTGTATGGCGGGGGAGTCAAAAAGTCACAAGATTTCACACCAACATTTGTGCAAATATTTTGTGACTTTTTACTTTGCAAGTCGCTTACTAAATCAGGACACCTTACTCCACTGGGCCACCGTACTGCTCAGTGATAACTACTGAGCCACAGATAGTGCTATCCACTGAGCCACATATAGTGCTATCCACTGAGCCACCGTGCACAGTGCTATCCACTGAGCCACCATATACAGTGCTAACCACTGAGCCACCATACAGTGCTAACCACTGAGCCACCATATACAGTGCTAACCACTGAGCCACCATACAATGCTAACCACTGAGCCACCATATACAGTGCTAACCACTGAGCCACCGTATACAGTGCTAATCACTGAGCCACCATATACAGTGCTATCCACTGAGCCACATATAGTGCTATCCACTGAGCCACCGTGCACAGTGCTATCCACTGAGCCACCATATACAGTGCTAACCACTGAGCCACCATATACAGTGCTAACCACTGAGCCACCATATACAGTGCTAACCACTGAGCCACCATATACAGTGCTAACCCACTGAGCCACCATATACAGTGCTAACCACTGAGCCACCATATATAGTGCTAACCACTGAGCCACCATATACAGTGCTAACCACTGAGCCACCGTATACAGTGCTAACCACTTAGCCACCATACAATGCTAACCACTGAGCCACCATATACAGCGCCAACCACTGAGCAACCATATACAGTGCTAACCACTGAGCCACCATATACAGTGCTAACCACTGACCCACCATACACAGTGCTAACCACTGAGCCACCATACAGTGCTAACCACTGAGCCACCGTATACAGTGCTAACCACTGAGCCACCATATACAGTGCTAACCACTGAGCCACCATATACAATGCTAACCACTGAGCCACCATATACAGTGCTAAACCCACTGAGCCACCAATATACAGTGCTAACCACTGAGCCACCATACACAGTGCTAACCACTGAGCCACCATATACAGTGCTAACCACTGAGCCACCATATACAGTGCTAACCACTGAGCCACCATACAGTGCTAACCACTGAGCCACCATACAGTGCTAACCACTGAGCCACCGTATACAGTGCTAACCACTTAGCCACCATACAATGCTAACCACTGAGCCACCATATACAGCGCCAACCACTGAGCAACCATATACAGTGCTAACCACTGAGCCACCATATACAGTGCTAACCACTGAGCACACCATACACAGTGCTAACCACTGAGCCACCATATACAGTGCTAACCACTGAGCCACCATATACAGTGCTAACCACTGAGCCACCAAATACAGTGCTAACCACTGAGCCACCGTATACAGTGCTAACCACTGAGCCACCAAATACAGTGCTAACCACTGAGCCACCGTATACAGTGCTAACCACTGAGCCACCATATACAGTGCTAACCACTGAGCCACCATATACAGTGCTAACCACTGAGCCACCATATACAGTGCTAACCACTGAGCCACCATTACAGTGCTAACCACTGAGCCACCATATACAGTGCTAACCACTGAGCCACCATATACAGTGCTAACCACTGAGCCACCATATACAGTGCTAACCACTGAGCCACCATATACAGTGCTAACCACTGAGCCACATATACAGTGCTAACCACTGAGCACATATACAGTAACCACTGAGCCACCATACAGTGCTAACCACTGAGCCACCATATACAGTGCTAACACGGCACCATGAGCCACCAATACAGTGCTAACCACTGAGCCACCATATACAGTGCTAACCACTGAGCCACCATATACAGTGCTAACCACTGAGCCACCTATACAGTGCTAACCACTGAGCCACCATATACAGTGCTAACCACTGAGCCACATATACAGTGCTAACCACTGAGCCACCATATACAGTGCTAACCACTGAGCCACCATATACAGTGCTAACCACTGAGCCACCATATACAGTGCTAACCACTGAGCCACCATATACAGTGCTAACCACTGAGCCACCGTATACAGAGCTAACCACTGAGCCACCATATACAGTGCTAACCACTGAGCCACCATATACAGTGCTAACCACTGAGCCACCATATACAGTGCTAACCACTGAGCCACCATATACAGTGCTAACCACTGAGCCACCATATACAGTGCTAACCACTGAGCCACCTATACAGTGCTAACCACTGAGCCACCATATACAGTGCTAACCACTGAGCCACCATATACAGTGCTAACCACTGAGCCACCATATACAGTGCTAAACCACTGAGCCACCATATACAGTGCTAACCACTGAGCCACCATATACAGTGCTAACCACTGAGCCACCATATACAGTGCTAACCTCCTGAGCCACCATACATACAGTGCTAACCACTGAGCCACCATATACAGTGCTAACCACTGAGCCACCATATACAGTGCTAACCACTGAGCCACCATATACAGTGCTAACCACTGAGCCACCATATACAGTGCTAACCACTGAGCCACCATATACAGTGCTAACCACTGAGCCACCATATACAGTGCTAACCACTGAGCCACCATATACAGTGCTAACCACTGACCCACCGTATACAGTGCTAACCACTGAGCCACCATATACAGTGCTAACCACTGACCACCATATACAGTGCTAACCACTGAGCCACCATATACAGTGCTAACCACTGAGCCACCATATACAGTGCTAACCACTGAGCCACCATATACAGTGCTAACCACTGAGCCACCATATACAGATGCTAACCACTGAGCCACCATATACAGTGCTAACCACTGAGCCACCATATACAGTGCTAACCACTGAGCCACCATATACAGTGCTAACCACTGAGCCACCATAACAGTGCTAACCACTGAGCCACCATATACAGTGCTAACCACTGAGCCACCATATACAGTGCTAACACTGAGCCACCATATACAGTGCTAACACTGAGCCACATACAGTGCTAACACTGAGCCACCATATACAGTGCTAACCACTGAGCCACCATATACAGTGCTAACCACTGAGCCACCATATACAGTGCTAACCACTGAGCCACCATATACAGTGCTACCACTGAGCCACCATATACAGTGCTAACCACTGAGCCACCATATACAGTGCTAACCACTGAGCCACCATATACAGTGCTAACCACTGAGCCACCGATATACAGTGCTAACCACTGAGCCACCGTATACAGTGCTAACCACTGAGCCACCATACAGTGCTAACCACTGAGCCACCATACAGTGCTAACCACTGAGCCACCATACAGTGCTAACCACTGATCCACCATATACAGTGCTAACCACTGAGCCACCATATACAGTGCTAAACACTGAGCCACCATATACAGTGCTAACCACTGAGCCACCATATACAGTGCTAACCACTGACCACCATATACAGTGCTAACCACTGAGCCACCATATACAGTGCTAACCACTGAGCCACCATATACAGTGCTAACCACTGAGCCATCATATACAGTGCTAACCACTGAGCCACCATATACAGTGCTAACCACTGAGCCTCCATATACAGTGCTAACCACTGAACCACCATATACAGTGCTAACCACTGACCCACCATATACAGTGCTAACCACTGAGTCACCCTATATACAGTAATAACCACTGAGCCTTGCTTTGGCATAGAATCACTGATGCAAAAATACTGAAGTGTGAATGAGGCCTAATGATCTGTGTGCAAAAAAAGATGGTAGACTCTAGGCGAGCATCAGCCATCAGCCTACGGCCTCCACTTTTATATCTTGTGGATTTGTTTAACTTTGCGCCATTGAAACGCTGCGGAGAACCAACATTCCTCTGTGACCGGCGCGTCCACGTATCGGATCGGGTCAATAAGTTCACTGCTCCCTACACTTAGCGGAGTTTCAGAGCATCTCAGCATTACAAAGCCCTTTTGTGGAGCGCGGTGTCCAGCTGTAATTTTGCTCTGCTATTATCCGCACTGTCCACAAAGCAGAATGACAGAATCCACGACAGCCGCTAAATAAGAGCAATAAGGAATAAAGGCGTCCTGTACTGTACGGGAGACCGTCACCGCCGCCATCACAGCGCAATTTACAATTCTCAAGAGGCGGCAGGGAAACGTTTGCTTAATTTGTCAACAGTAACCTGAGGAGTGGGGCTCAATAAGTGCGGAGAGTGGGAGTGGGCCGAGGCCCAAGAAAATAATAACCTGCCTACAGCACGTCTCCTCCATCGCCAGTTATAGAAAGCCGCTTATTACAGGCCCAGAGTGATTGTCCCCTGTCTGTGATGATACCTCGTGTGCAGGAATATTCTCCTGCTGGAAATAGATCTCTGTCAGGTCTAATAACAGAGCGCGGCGGTATGTCTGGAAAGGAGCGAATGTGAAGAAGAGGAGAGTGGGAAGGACGAGACGGGGAGGACGAGACCGGGGAAGAGCAGGAAGGACGAGACTGGGGAAGAGCGGGAAGGACGAGACTGGGTAAGAGCGGGAAGGACGAGACGGGGAAGAGCGGGAAGGACCAGACTGGGGAAGAGCGGAAGGAAGGATGAGATCGGGGAAGAGCGGGAAGGAGAGATGGGGAAGAGCGGGAAAGACAGACCGGGGAAGAGTGGGAAGGATGAGACCGGGGAAGAGCGGGAAGGACCAGACCGGGGAAGAGCGGGAAGGACCAGATCGGGGAAGAGCGGGAAGGACGAGACCGGGAAGAGCGGGAAGGACGAGACCGGGGAAGAGCGGGAAGGACGAGACCAGGGAAGAGCGGGAAGGACGAGACCGGGAAGAGCGGGAAGGACGAGACCGGGGAAGAGCAGGAAGGACGAGACCGGGGAAGAGGCGGGAAGGACGAGGAGACGGAAGACGAGACGGGAAAGAGCGGGAAGGACGAGACCTGGGAAGAGCGGGAAGGACGAGACCAGGGAAGAGCGGGAAAGACGAGACCAGGCAAGAGCGGGAAAGACGAGACCAGGCAAGAGCGGGAAGGACGAGACCGTGGAAGAGCAGGAAGGACGAGACCAGGGAAGAGCGGGAAGGACGAGACCAGGGAAGAGCGGGAAGGACGAGACCAGGGAAGAGCGGGAAGGACGAGACCGAAGAAGAGCGGGAAGCATGACACCGAAGAAGAGCGGGAAGGCTGAGACTGGGGAAGAGCGGGAAGGACGAGACCAGGGAAGAGCGGGAAGGACGAGACTGGGGAAGAGCGGGAAGGACGAGACCGGGGAAGAGCGGGAAGGACCAGACCGGGGAGAGAGCGGGAAGGACGAGACTGGGGAAGAGCGGGAAGGATGAGACCGGGGAAGAGCGGGAAGGACCAGACCGGGGAAGAGCGGAAGGAAGGATGAGATCGGGGAAGAGCGGGAAGGACAAGACCGGGGAAGAGCGGGAAGGACAGACCGGGGAAGAGTGGGAAGGATGAGACCGGGGAACAGCGGGACGGACCAGATCGGGGAAGAGCGGGAAGGACGAGACCGGAAGAGCGGGAAGGACGAGACCGGGGAAGAGCGGGAAGGACGAGACCGGGGAAGAGCGGGAAGGATGAGACCGGGGAACAGCGGGAAGGACGAGACCGGGGAAGAGCAGGAAGGACGAGACCGGGGAAGAGCGGGAAGGACGAGACCGGGGAAGAGCGGGAAGGACGAGACCTGGGAAGAGCGGGAAGGACGAGACCAGGGAAGAGCGGGAAGGACGAGACCGAAGAAGAGCAGGAAGCATGAGACCGAAGAAGAGCGGGAAGGCTGAGACTGGGGAAGAGCGGGAAAGATGAGACTGGAGAAGAGCGGGAAGGACGAGACCGGGGAAGAGCGGGAAGGACGAGACCGGGGAAGAGCGGGAAGGACGAGACCGGGGAAGAGCGGGAAGGACGAGACCGGGGAAGAGCGGGAAGGATGACACTGAAAAAGAGAGGGAAGGATGAGACTGGAGAAGAGCGGGAAGGCTGAGACCGAAGAAGAGCGGGAAGGCTGAGACTGGGGAAGAGCGGGAAAGATGAGACTGGAGAAGAGCGGGAAGGACGAGACCAGGGAAGAGCGGGAAGGACGAGACCGGGGAAGAGCGGGAAGGACGAGACCGGGGAAGAGAGGGAAGGACGAGACCGGGGAAGAGCGGGAAGGACGAGACCGGGGAAGAGCGGGAAGGACGAGACCGGGAAAGAGCGGGAAGGACGAGACCGGGAAAGAGCGGGAAGGATGACACTGGAGAAGAGCGGGAAGGACGAGACCGGGGAAGAGCGGGAAGGATGACACTGAAAAAGAGAGGGAAGGATGAGACTGGAGAAGAGCGGGAAGGACGAGACCGGAGAAGAGTGGGAAGGACGAGACCGGGGAAGAGAGGGAAGGACGAGACCGGGGAAGAGCGGGAAGGACGAGACCGGGGAAGAACGGGAAGGACGAGACCGGGGAAGAACGGGAAGGACGAGACTGGAGAAGAGCGGGAAGGTTGAGACTGGAGGTGGGAGGAGACCAAAGAAGACTTCACAATTGGGTTGCACAAATTCCCTTTTATCGTGGGACCTAACCACATTCCTTGGGATTGTTTTGGAGATCCCAGCTGTTCCCGATTCTGGGTGTTCCTTTCCCCCTGCGGTCTTCATTACATTTTGGACATCTGCAGACCTCGTTTCCCATGTACTACAGATGAGGATGACTGATTCCTCTCGCATTTGTGTTATTTACCAAAATCTACACAACGTTTTGAGAGAAGTTCCACGGAATGATTACAAATGTGATTAGCAGATCACTGATCAACAAAGCGGAGATCCAAGAAGAAGCGAAGTGTCAGATGGATAAAAAAAAAGGAAGAAAAGACAAAACAAATTGTGCTGGAGAAACTTTATTCCGGGAGAAGTTACAGACGCCAGAATCTCTTCTTACTCTCAGTTTTCTCAGGATAAGTCGTGTTTTCAGGATGGTTTTCCCAGTAGTCCCGGAATCAGATAGTCCATTACGGTGTATCCCATTGTCAGACTCTACAATGTCGTCTCTCCTCCACTAAACTAGGTATTTAAATGTCACTAACACAAAGTAAATACCCCAGAATTAGCTGGAGAAATGAATCCTAATCAGGGTCATCATTAGGAGAAATGAGGATTTCAGGAGTCTGCGCTGAGCCACAAGGAGAAACATTCATCACCAACCTATAGTGACACTACAAGTCCCAGCATGTCTGGACATACTTCATCTCCACCCTATAGTGGACACTACAAGTCCCGGCATGTCTGGACATACTTCAATCTCCACCCTATAGTGACACTACAAGTCCCAGCATGTCTGGACATACTTCATCTCCACCCTATAGTGACACTACAAGTCCCAGCATGTCTGGACAATACTTCATCTCACCCTATATGACACTACAAGTCCCCAGCATGTCTGGGCATACTTCATCTCCAGCCTATAGTGACACTACAAGTCCCAGCATGTCTGGGCATACTTCATCTCCACCCTATAGTGACACTACAAGTCCCAGCATGTCTGGGCATACTTCATCTCCAGCCTATAGTGACACTACAAGTCCCAGCATGTCTGGGCATACTTCATCTCCAGCCTATAGTGACACTACAAGTCCCAGCATGTCTGGACAGACTTCATCTCCAGCCTATAGTGACACTACAAGTCCCAGCATGTCTGGGCATACTTCATCTCCAGCCTATAGTGACACTACAAGTCCCAGCATGTCTGGACAGACGCTGGAGAAACGTTCCATCTTCTTATACTCCAGTAGTGGATGTGCAGCGCACTCTGACGGTCAGCGGGTTCTCCGCAGTCTCCTGACGCGGCCCCTCGGCCTCCGGCTACCACTGGATTACAACACAAGCCAACTATTCAATAACTTCTTAATAAAATTGCACTTCATAAAACAGATCCATTTTGTAATCGACCATAAAACGAGCGCAGAGATCAATCCTCCCTGCAGCTGCTGAGGACACTGCGCGCAGCACAGCTGGGAATAATGGCTGCAGCTGATGGTGCAGCACAGGGCACAGCTCAAGCACAGCTCAGGGGACAGCTCACGGTGCAGCACAGGGCGCAGCTCAAGGGCACAGCTCAGGCCATAACCCAGGGCGTGCTCAGGGGCAGCTCAGGGCGCGGTGCTCAGGGGGCAGCTCAGGCCATAGCCCAGGGCGGTGCTCAGGGGGCAGCTCATGGGGCAGTTCATGGCACAGCTCAGGGGCAGCTCAGGCCAGAGCTCAGGGGCAACTCAGGCCAAGCTCATGGCGGAACTCAGGGGGCAGCTCAGGGGCAGCTCACGGGGCAGATCAGGGGGTTGCTCAGGGGGCAGCTCATGGGGCAGATCAGGGGTTGCTCAGGGGGCAGCTCATGGGGCAGCTCAGGGCACAGCTCAGGGCAGCTAGCTCAGGCCAGAGCTCAGGGGGCCAGCTCAGGCCAGAGCTCATGCGCGAACTCAGGTGGCAGCTCAGGGGGCAGCTCAGGCCATAGCCCAGGGCGGTGCTCAGGGGGCAGCTCATGGGGCAGATCAGGGCGGTGCTCATGGGGCAGCTCATGGGGCAGTTCATGGCACAGCTCAGGGGCAGCTCAGGCCAGAGCTCAGGGGGGCAACTCAGGCCAGAGCTCATGGCGGAACTCAGGGGGCAGCTCAGGGGGCAACTCAGGCCAGAGCTCATGGCGGAACTCAGGGGCAGCTCAGGGGGCAGCTCATGGGGCAGATCAGGGCGGTTGCTCAGGGGGCAGCTCATGGGGCAGTTCATGGCACAGCTCAGGGGGCAGCTCAGGCCAGAGCTCAGGGGGCAACTCAGGCCAGAGCTCATGGCGGAACTCGGGGCAGCTCAGGGGGCAACTCAGGCCAGAGCTCATTGCGGAACTCAGGGGGCAGCTCAGGGGGCAGCTCATGGGGCAGATCAGGGCGGTTGCTCAGGGGGCAGCTCATGGGGCAGATCAGGGCGGTTGCTCAGGGGACAGCTCATGGGGCAGCTCAGGGCACAGCTCAGGGGGCAGCTCAAGCCAGAGCTCAGGGGGCAGCTCAGGCCAGAGCTCATGGCGGAACTCAGGTGGCAGCTCAGGGGGCAGCTCAGGCCATAGCCCAGGGGCAGCTCAGGCCAAGCTCAGGGGCAGCTCAGGCCAGAGCTCATGGCGGAACTCAGGGGGCAGCTCAGGCCAGAGCTCATGGCGGTGCTCAGGACGGTGCTCAGGGCGGAGCTCAGGCTACCATTCAGGCTGCAGCTCATTCTGAGGATTTTGAAGAACTTTCCATTCTCTGACAACAAGCAGTGAACCTGAGATCTGCAGACCTTTCCCCATACAATTAAACGTTCCATCATTTATCGTTGCCTCCGTTTGTCGCACGTGAGATTCCTTAGTTACGTCCGTCCCTAATCATCTCCATTGTGCACCGAGGACGGAACGATGAATCCCAGAATCTGCAGTAACATGAATGTGAGAGTTTCGCAGCGTCACATGTATCAGTGCTTATTCTGGGGGTGGTTGGGATTACAGAGGCTCCGCGGGGGCCGGCACGTGCTCTGCCCTGTGGATTCCTCCATGAAAAGCTGAAAACAAGCAGCTCCGAATCCTCCGGTAAAGCCTGGAACTCTCCGACCCCGAAAAGAGAAGTAAATGATAATCTTTGGTCTCTGGACCATAATCCGAAAAAAATGACACACAGCGGCCGATGTGAAATTACAGAAATGACACAGTGCGACGAAGCCGCAGCCAAAACGGTGCAATGATTGAGAAGGATTTGTGAAGGAGCGAGGAACGGTCACAAAACCAAATGAATCTCCCCCGCCAGCTCCAAAACCGCGGATTACATAAAGTGTAAAGTGTGAGCCGCCATAATGCAGAGCGCAAATAATAATCATTACAGCAAGGCTGAAAAGGGGAATCATGTTCTGCTGAACAGTCCGGAGCCAAATCATAGTGAGACTGCGAGTATTCAACCCCACACACCCCACACAAAGAGCACAAAACACCGCACACACATACCCCGAACAAAACACCGCACACACGCACGCCGCACAAAACATCGCACACACACACCCCGCACAAAGAGCACAAAACACCGCACACATGTCCACAACACAAAATACACAAAACACCGCACACATACATCCACAACACAAAATACACAAAACACCGCACACATACATCCACAACACAAAATACACAAAACACCGCACACATACATCCACAACACAAAATACACAAAACACCGCACACATACATCCATAACACAAAACACCGCACACACACATCCATAACACAAAATACACAAAACACCGCACACATACATCCATAACACAAAACACCGCACACATACATCCATAACACAAAACACCGCACACACACATCCATAACACAAAACACTGCACACACACATCCATAACACAAAACACCGCACACACACATCCATAACACAAAATACACAAAACACCGCACACATACATCCATAACACAAAACACTGCACACATACATCCATAACACAAAACACCGCACACACACATCCATAACACAAAACACCGCACACATACATTCATAACACAAAATACACAAAAACACCGCACACATACATCCATAACACAAAACACCACACACACACATCCATAACACAAAACACCGCACACATACATTCATAACACAAAACACCGCACACATACATTCATAACACAAAACACCGCACACACACATCCATAACACAAAACACCGCGCACATACATCCATAACACAAAACACCGCGCACATACATCCATAACACAAAACACCGCACACATACATCCATAACACAAAACACCGCACACACACATCCATAACACAAAACACCGCACACATACATCCATAACACAAAACACCGCACACACACATCCATAACACAAAACACCACACACATACATCCATAACACAAAACACCGCACACATCCATAACACAAAACACCACACACACACACATCCATAACACAAAACACCGCACACATACATCCATAACACAAAACACCACACACACACACATCCATAACACAAAACACCGCACACATACATCCATAACACAAAACACCGCACACACACATCCATAACACAAAACACCACACACATCCATAACACAAAACACCACACACACACACATCCATAACACAAAACACCGCACACATACATCCATAACACAAAACACCGCACACATCCATAACACAAAACACCACACACACACACATCCATAACACAAAACACCGCACACATACATCCATAACACAAAACACCACACACACACACATCCATAACACAAAACACCACACACACATCCATAACACAAAACACCGCACACACACATCCATAACACAAAACACCGCACACATACATCCATAACACAAAACACCGCACACACACACATCCATAACACAAAACACCGCACACATACATCCATAACACAAAACACCGCACACACACATCCATAACACAAAACACCGCACACATACATCCATAACACAAAACACCGCACACACACATCCATAACACAAAATACCACACACATCCATAACACAAAACACCGCACACACACATCCATAACACAAAACACCGCACACACACATCCATAACACAAAACACCGCACACATACATCCATAACACAAAACACCGCACACACACATCCATAACACAAAACACACGCGCACATACATCCATAACACAAAACACCGCGCACATACATCCATAGCACAAAACACAGCGCACATACATCCATAACACAAAACACCGCACACATACATCCATAACACAAAACACTGCACACACACATCCATGAGGTCTGTACAGCGCTGTGGAATATGATGGCGCCATATAAGTGAATATATGAAGTACAATTGGCCTCATTGTGGTCTGGCCCCCGCTCCACGTGCCGCCATATTCTGGATCTGCATAAACGTCACGTTACATTGCAGGCAACATGGGGTTAAGCGGCTGCAGATGATGGAGGCCGCGGTGGCGGTGTAATCCTGCGGCCGCCTGGCGGAGGACACGGGGGTTAAATTACGCAGCGCGCTCATTTTCTCATCTTCGCTTTTTGGCGTGAGTAGGAGTGCGCTCATTTTGTAAAAAGCTGTCATTATTGTCAGCGTTGTGTCAGGTCTCTATTATCAGACGGGAGCTGTCAGTGCAGGATGAGATATTTGTCGCAGGCTCCCGCTGCCTCCAGCGATAGGAAGGAGCCAAACCAAAGGAAGGAGTAAACACTTAGAGGATGAGGAGCACAATGGCGCTATTGTCTGCGGATCGCTCTGCCGTTAGCGGGTGCGTCCTGGTGCGCACCCACCGCCTCTGGGCTGACGAGATGCAGGTGCGGGTGGTGCGACAAATCCCATCCAGACCTGACATTAGGGGGTAATAGAAGGGTGTGGTAATAAATGTAGCAGCACTGAATCCTCAAGCAATGTCTTACCCAACCCCCAAAACAGCTCAGGACCCCGAATATCTGTAACATCCCCAAATTCATTCAGCTGCAGAACCAAAAGGAAAAGGTTCTGACCCGACTCATGGCCGGCACTGATAATGCTACACGACTCATGGCCGGCACTGATAATGCTACACGACTCGTGTCCAGCACTGAAGAAACTGAGTATTATCTGACAGAATTGCAGGGGTGTCAATACTTTTGGCCAACACTATATATACATAGTGACTGCACCAGCAGAATAGTGAGTGCAGCTCTGGGGTATAATACAGGAGGTAACTCAGGATCAGTAATGTAATGTATGTACACAGTGACTGCACCAGCACAATAGTGAGTGCAGCTCTGGGGTATAATACAGGAGATGACTCAGGATCAGTAATGTAATGTATGTACACAGTGACTGCACCAGCAGAATAGTGAGTGCAGCTCTGGAGTATAATACAGGAGGTAACTCAGGATCAGTAATGTAGTGTATGTACACAGTGACTGCACCAGCAGAATAGTGAGTGCAGCTCTGGAGTATAATACAGGAGGTAACTCAGGATCAGTAATGTATGTACACAGTGACTGCACCAGCAGAATAGTGAGTGCAGCTCTGGAGTATAATACAGGAGGTAACTCAGGATCAGTAATGTAATGTATGTACACAGTGACTGCACCGGCAGAATAGTGAGTGCAGCTCTGGAGTATAATACAGGAGGTAACTCAGGATCAGTAATGTAATGTATGTACACAGTGACTGCACCAGCAGAATAGTGAGTGCAGCTCTGGAGTATAATACAGGAGGTAACTCAGGATCAGTAATGTAATGTATGTACACAGTGACTGCACCAGCAGAATAGTGAGTGCAGCTCTGGAGTATAATACAGGAGGTAACTCAGGATCAGTAATGTAATGTATGTACACAGTGATTGCACCAGCAGAATAGTGGGTGCAGCTCTGGAGTATAATACAGGAGGTAACTCAGGATCAGTAATGTAATGTATGTACACAGTGACTGCACCAGCAGAATAGTGAGTGCAGCTCTGGAGTATAATACAGGAGGTAACTCAGGATCAGTAATGTAATGTATGTACATAGTGACTGCACCAGAAGAATAGTAAGTGCAG
Organism: Allobates femoralis; assembly: GCA_033576535.1. Lineage (NCBI taxonomy): Eukaryota > Metazoa > Chordata > Amphibia > Anura > Aromobatidae > Allobates > Allobates femoralis. The sequence goes on from JARQOC010000009.1 coordinate 35,443,544, forward strand.
CTCTGGAGTATAATACAGGAGGTAACTCAGGATCAGTAATGTAATGTATGTACACAGTGACTGCACCAGCAGAATAGTGAGTGCAGCTCTGGGGTATAATACAGGAGGCAACTCAGGATCAGTAATGTAATGTATGTACGCAGTGACTGCACCAGCAGAATAGTGAGTGCAGCTCTGGAGTATAATACAGGAGGTAACTCAGGATCAGTAATGTAATGTATGTACGCAGCGACTGCACCAGCAGAATAGTGAGTGCAGCTCTGGAGTATAATACAGGAGGTAACTCAGGATCAGTAATGTAATGTATGTACGCAGCGACTGCACCAGCAGAATAGTGAGTGCAGCTCTGGAGTATAATACAGGAGGTAACTCAGGATCAGTAATGTAATGTATGTACACAGTGACTGCACCAGCAGAATAGTGAGTTCAGCTCTGGAGTATAATACAGGAGGTAACTCAGGATCAGTAATGTAATGTATGTACACAGTGACTGCACCAGCAGAATAGTGAGTGCAGCTCTGGAGTATAATACAGGAGGTAACTCAGGATCAGTAATGTAATGTATGTACACAGTGACTGCACCTGCAGAATAGTGAGTGCAGCGCTGGACTATAATACAGGAGGTAACTCAGGACCAGTAATGTAATGTATGTACACAGTGACTGCACCAGCAGAATAGTGAGTGCAGCTCTGGAGTATAATACAGGAGGTAACTCAGGATCAGTAATGTAATGTATGTACACAGTGACTGCACCAGCAGAATAGTGAGTGCAGCTCTGGAGTATAATACAGGAGGTAACTCAGGATCAGTAATGTAATGTATGTACACAGTGACTGCACCAGCAGAATAGTGAGTGCAGCTCTGGAGGATAATACAGGAGGTAACTCAGGACCAACACCTTCACATCTGTACCTCATGCAGCTCATGAAGCAATGCAGACACAACACACACAGCATGTGCATGTGACAAAAGGTGACAGGAAATGACATCATACCTGGAAGCAGCCCATACGTTCTAGCATCTACCCTGCACTCAGTGTACTTTCAGGAAAGGGAAGTGCAGTGATACATGAATATTCATTCCCTGGGGAGTGGACAGAAGAGAACCAAGTGATCACTCACTGTGATTGACAGATGGAATGAATCTCTTTATTTGCAGTTTACAGAGGATAGGAGGAGTACAAATAATAGAAATACACGAATAGGAAGAGCTTCACCAGAGGAATTAGAAAAGGATAGAAGTTACAACATATGGATTTTTGACCCTTTAAGGCACAAATTCAATAACCAAGAAGACACAAATAAGATCATCACTAATAAAAACCAATTTTACTCCAGAAAAAAAGATTGAAAGACATTGATGAGTCGGGGACATTGATGAGTCGGGGACATTGATGAGTCGGGGACATTGATGAGTCGGGGACATTGATGAGTCGGGGACATTGATGAGTCGGGGACCGCGGTCTCTACAAGAGAAAACACAAACCAGATCTGACTCCAGGACTGACCACATGTTCCAGATCAGCAGGAGATTAAATACTTTCCTGTTAATTAGAGCTGTGGAAATATCAGTGAGCATATGGCCGTCTCCGGCTCCCTCTACCCCGCAGTCTGGGGACCCCGAATGAGACTGACAGCCCCTCCGGCAGACAGATGAAATGTGTGTGTGAAATGTCAACTGGAAAAGACATGATGCCGGTCAGATACGGATGGATTCAGGAATGTCATCGGCTTCTGTTTGTGGAAAAGATATCGAGAAGTCAGAAAAGACCAAGTAGAAAGCATAATTCCATTAATCCAACAGGGACAGGTGCCGGATGACCAGACGAGCTTTCAGGGCTGCCACTAGGAATTTCAGGGCCCCTGACGGGAGTCAGGCCGGTCAGGCCCTGATGGCGGCCTTGGGGCTTTATTGCTGGCCCTTACGCCAATACCAAGAACCACAATGTGCTACTGATGCATCTTTTAATTAGAGGAATGCACCATTTGCTTAATTCTGACCAGTTTTCCAGATCTGGGTGTGTAACATTTACAATTATAGTTGTGTCCCGATTCCCACTTCAGGCTACTTTCAACACACACCATTTTTGATCCATTCTTGCAGTGGACTGTCTATAGATAGAAAGATTCCCCGTCCACACCAGGCTCTGTATGTACAATGTCTATAGACAGAGAGCTGCCCTTGTCCACACCAGGCTCTGTATGTACAATGTCTATAGACAGAAAGATTCCCCGTCCACACCAGGCTCTGTATGTACAATGTCTATAGACAGAGCTGCCCCTGCCCACACCAGGCTCTGTATGTACATCAATGATCCCCCCCACTGATAAAAGCTAACAGAGAGCTGCCCCCGCCCACACCAGGCTCTGTATTTTTACAATGTCTTTTAGACAAGAGCTGCCCCTGCCCACACCAGGCTCTGTATGTACAATGTCTATAGACAGAGAGCTGCCCCTGCCCACACCAGGCTCTGTATGTACAATGTCTATAGACAGAGAGCTGCCCCCGCCCACACCAGGCTCTGTATATACAATGTCTATAGACAGAGAGCTGCCGCCAACTCCCGGACACCAGGCTCTGTATATAATACAACAATTGTCTATAGACACATAGCTGCCCCTGCCCACACCAGACTCTGAATATATACAATGTCTTGGCTAAGTGATCTGCTAATCACATAGGGGCATGCTGGACTTGGGCCCATGTATTGCTGAATCGAAGCAATGAAAAGCTACTGGTGCTAAAACAAATACACTTTGTGATAAGAGACAGCTGAAATCAGTCTATACTTTGGCTAAAGAGGGATTGTTTTTTTTCCTTTGAAGTTAAGCAATTTTTCACAAGATTTTTGCCAAAAATGGCATTTTGCTGACATCATTCCTTGAACGCCCTACCACCTTTCCTGTATATACTGATGAATGCACAGATAATGCAAATTTTAGACTTTCCAAGAGCTGCACAAATCTGCTGAAGCTTGTAATTAGCAAATGCAGAAAGTGGAATATTGAGAGAGAAACGTACTGATTAATGGTGGACTCTTCAATCAGGCCCTGAGGTGCTTCCATGGCGGGTTTAAAAGCTTTGGGGACGGGTTGCAGCCTGGACAGCGGGACGCACAGGCGGTGATTGAGTGCGCCTGAATTAGGTCGGACTCCACCGTGGCAGCCATTCCCTCCTCCTGTCGTTGCTGCCATTACTTGTTGACATCTACAAAGTTGGCCGGTTTGACCTTGACGTTCCAAAGGACACAGTATCCTGCGGGATGGTGAGACCCCGGCGCACCTCGCAGCTTTACGGGAAATCCACATTGACTCGTTCCATTATCGCACAGTTAGACATGACTTTTCAGCATAATGAAGCCGAGATCTAAAATGCATTTTTTTCTGCTCTTTCTTCCACTTACAAACATTGCTGTCTGCCTATGTAAATTAGATATTGGAAGAGAAAGCACTTTGGCATTGTACACCTTGACAGCCTGTCACCCGGATTTAATGACTGCCTCCTAATTTAGTATTTGTTCAATAGCTTTTTCAATTTAGCCTTGAAAGCCTTTGAGGGAGCAGCTTATGATTGAAGGATGATTCCAACGTGACACGTTCAGGAGAAAACAGAGTTTTTTTTAAGTCGAATACCATAAAATATATATACTTTTCATTTGTGTAAGAGATAATGTTAATGTGACCCCATAGATGCAGAGTGTAAGGCGGCGGGGGGCAATTGTATCCATCCCCCCGGCCCAGTCTGCCCTGGTGTAAGACTCCTGGAGCACGGTGTAAGGCAGGGGGGCAAATTGTATCCCTGCCCCCCGATTCAGTCTGCCCTGGTGTAAGACTCCTGGAGCACGGTGTAAGGCAGGGGGGCAATTGTATCCCTGCCCCCGGCCCAGTCTGCCCTGTTGTAAGACTCTGGAGCACAATGAACACCGCAGCTCATCAGCAAAATAAGGATGTCTACGGACCACCGGGCCAGAAAGCGGGCCACGTCAACTAATCAGGACCATCAATACACATGGCATTACAAGCATGGAGCCGTCCGCCCCCGTCACCTCAGCCGGTGCACACGGCCTGGCACTGACGGCACCGAGCTGCCAGCTCTTGTGTCATCCTCTGGGCTTCTTTATACGCTATGTTACACACATCATTCCCGAGCCTTTCCAAGCGATGTGTTTTGAACACAGTTAGTCAGGCAGAAAGATGGAGAGCTGTAGAAAACTACAGACTTGGAAATCCAGACCAAATCCAATTCCTTTCCACATGAGGGCAATTCTCCGAGCAGAAGGGAGAAATGTGCGTAATACCTGGCACCGGATGTGAACCCAGGGCTCCCCCATCCCATCATTACCCAGCATTCATCTATGGAAAAGAGAACACACCTTCGGACGGTTGTCAGGATCCGCCACCAACAGACTGGGTCGGGGTAGAGATCAGAGTAACTGGTTACCAGTGAAGGAAAAGGAAAGTATATCTTCATGTTAGCCAATGGAAAGGAACATATTGGTAATATTTCTCTATGGCTATTATTTATTATTATTTAACGGTATAGACCTCAAGCCATGGCGACTTGATGGATGAACAGTCTGTAGGAAGATCAATCTTCTGCAGTCTAGATAGGTCACAGAGCATTCTCCAAGCCTAGATAGGTCCACCAGAGCATTCTCCAAGCCTAAAGGTCCACCAGAGCATTCTCCAAGCCTACAGAGGCCCACCAGGGTCTCCTCCGAGCCTAGATGCGTCCACCAGGTCTTCTCAAGCCTACAGAGGTCCACCATGTCTCCTCCAGCTAGATACATCCACAGGTCTCCTCAAGCCTAGATAGGTCCACCAGGGTCTTCTCTGAGCCTAGATACGTCCACCAGGGTCTTCTATAAACCCAGATAGGTCCAAATGAATCTTCTCCAAGCCTAGATACATCTATTTCATGTGTTTATTTATGTTAATGTTGATGATTAATGAAACCCCAAAGGTCACGCTGGGGACTGCAGCAGCCGTGATCTGCTTTTATATGTGTGTCACTTTACGTACTGAATTACTGAATAAATCTCTTTGATGATATTCTAATTCATTGAGATGCTTCTGTACAGTAGTGGCCAAAAGTATTGACACCCCTGCAATTCTGTCAGATAATGCTCAGTTTCTTCCTGAAAATGATTGCAATCACAGATTCTTTGCTATTATTATCTTCATTTAATTTGTCTTCAATGAAAAAACACAAAAGAGAATGAAGCAAAAAGCAAAACATTGATCATTTCACACAAAACTCCAAAAATGGGCCGGACAAAAGTATTGGCACCCTCAGCCTAATACTTGTTGCACAACCTTTAGCCAAAATAACTGCGATCACCCGCTTCCGGTAACCATCAATGAGTTTCTTACAATGCTCTGCTGGAATTTTAACCATTCTTCTTTGGCAAACTGCTCCAGGTCCCTGATATGTGAAGGCGCCTTCTCCAAACTGCCATTGTTACATCTCTCCACAGGTGATCTATGGGATTCAGGTCTGGACTCATTGCTGCCACCTTAGAAGTCTCCAGTGCTTTCTCTCACACCATTTTCTAGAGCTTTTTGAAGTGTGTTTTGGGTCATTGTCCTGCTGGAAGACCCATGACCTCTTAGGGAAACCCAGCTTTCTCACACTGGGCCCTACATTATGCTGCACAATGTGTTGGTAGTCTTCAGACTTCATAATGCCATGCACACGGTCAAGCAGTCCAGTGCCAGAGGCAGCAAAGCAACCCCAAAACATCAGGGAACCTCCGCCATGTCTGACTGTAGGGAGCGTGTTCTTTTCTTTGAATGCTCTTTTTTCCTCCTGTAAACTCTATGTTGATGCCTTTGCCCATAAATCTCTACTTTTGTCTCATCTGACCAGAGAACATTCTTCCAAAACGTTGTAGGCTTTCTCAGGTAAGTTTTGGCAAACTCCAGCCTGGCTTTTTTATGTCTCGGGGTAAGAAGTGGGGTCTTCCTGGGTCTCCTACCATACAGTCCCTTTTCATTCAGACGCGGCGGATAGTACGGGTTGACACTGTTGCACCCTCGGACTGCAGGGCAGCTTGAACTTGTTTGGATGTTAGTCGAGGTTCTTTATCCACCATCCGCACAATCTTACATTGAAATCTCTTGTCAATATTTATTTTCCGCCCACATCTAGGGAGGTTAGCCACAGTGCCATGGGCTTTACACTTCTTGATGACACTGCGCACGGTAGACACAGGAACATTCAGGTCTTTGGAGATGGACTTGTAGCCTTGAGATTGCTCATGCTTCCTCACAATTTGGTTTCTCAAGTCCTCAGACAGTTCTTTGGTCTTCTTTCTTTTCTCCATGCTCAATGTGGTACACACAAGGACACAGGACAGAGGTTGAGTCAACTTTTAATCCATGTCAACTGGCTGCAAGTGTGATTTAGTTATTGCCAACACCTGTTAGGTGCCACAGGTAAGTTACAGGTGCTGTTAATTACACAAATTACAGAAGCATCACATGATTTTTCTAACAGTGCCAATACTTTCGTCCACCCCCTGTTTATGTTTGGTGGAATTAGATCCAATTTGGCTTTAGGACAATTCTTTTTGTGTTTTTTTAATTGAAGACAAATTAAATGAAGATAATAATAGCAAAGAATTTGTGATTGCAATCATTTTCAGGAAGAAACTGAGGATTATCTGACAGAATTGCAGGGGTGTCAATACTTTTGGCCACAACTGTATGTACAGATTCTGCTACAATTACATATAGATGTGGATGCACAGGACATTAAGGAATTGCCCAGGAATGTGGACGTGTCAATGATGGAACCCTGATACATTTAGGAGACGTTGCTACATTTGCATCCTCTCCTAATAGTCCTGTGATTCTGGACTGCGCCCTCCATGTTTCCGCATACGTCCATCATACACCCAGATGGATTGTGACCTCCGCAGATATAGATTTCGCCTATACACAAAGCATGGAGCGTAATTAGCGCATAGTAACTCCATACAGATTATATTACCCAAATTATAATTAAGTGAAGAAAAAAACAGTTAAATACTTTCTGCGTGTTCCATCAGCGCAGATTAATCACAGTCCCCCGATATACACTGCACTTTCATGAGCAACTTCATAAAATATCAAGATTGATAATGAACATTTATCTGAATGATGAAAGAAGCGAAGACAAAGCCGCCGCCGTCGAGATGGCGTCTAGTTGAGATTTCGAGTGCGATTCCACAAAGGAAAAGGCTACAAATTATCCAGACGTATCTGGGATGGAGATGGATTTAGGATGGTGGAATCCGCGTCTCATTCACGAGTTACAAGCTGCTCAGTGACAACGAGACAATGATAATTATCCAAAAAAGATCATAATCTGCGGCTGATATCTGGCAATGGGAGTTCTCAATACCAGGAGATCCGGGAAGATGCTGATTTCAGCATGTCTGATGATAGAGACACGGCCATAATACTGCACTGATGACGGAGGCACAATGGACAATCTATCACACCTGATTGTGCAGTAAGCATCAGCAAGTGCGATAACAGATGCTTCCTCATTCAATCGCATGGGCGTGATGTCACAGAAGGTCCTGGTGGGAGCCAGTCTCTTATAACTTTCCCTCACAGTCCGGAGAGGAGATGTCTGCACAGATGCAGATCTCGCACACTGGCTCACAGTCGGACCTTCTTTGACATCATGCCCATTTGATTGAATGAGGAAGCAACTGTTGTCACACTCACTGATGCTTACTACACAATCAGGTGTGACACACTGTCCCATACAGGAGGGGTGACGGGTGAGGAGCAGTTAGTGAAAAAGTGATTTACAAGTGTTCTAAACATTATACATGGGCCAGAGAGGTGAGGGGGCCGGAGAGGTGAGGGGGCCACATTTACCTCGAGAGCAGGAGGAATTGTGCTTTTTGATGAGTTATTGGGCTGTAAAGGGCCCAGATTTTGTTCTGAGTTGACACTGCGTAGCTTTAATGCACATTGTAGTCCACGGTGTAAAATATAGCACGACATATAGGCCGGGGATAGGTCATGTAGACGGCGCCATCTCTATTGCTGCAGAATCGTTCTGCACACCACAAATATTGATAGAGTTCAGGATCTGCGCGTTTCTCTACGTTTCTCTCGTTGTTTTGGACAAAGGGTTAAAATGAGAACTGACTTCATGAAAAACACAATTCTTCGCCTTGAAATCCAGTTAATGAAGGTGGCATCTCCATAACGCTGACATATTTCAGATGGATTGTTGAGTGCATTGGACAGGCGTCAGGAAGATAAATGACTGCTGTTCGGGCCGCCGCACCTCACCGGGGATCATGGACACAGCGGCTACCTATTGCCGCACACAGATTGCCACTGATGGGGCGCTCAGACCTCGAGCAAACACGACTTCTCGGGATGGTTGAGCTGTATATATATATATATATATATATATATATATATATCCTGGGCTAACATAGGACTCGAGTGGCCACATCCTCAGCCGCACGACCCTCCGTCTGCAGCCAGAATGAGCTCTGGAGAAAATCAAAGCCGATAACCCTGCAGCCTGCGAGACGACTAAAGGGAAGTTTATGAGTATAAAGGCAGAGTGTGGCCTTTAATAAATAATTCTGATAGATATTGATGGATTGATCCGTGAGAGCCGCAGTAGAAATCGCCCCGCGGCTCCTCATACATATTGTATGGATCACAGCTCACTCGTGATGTCACAGGGAATCGATAAAACCATTCCAGACAAGAAAGCGCTCAACGACGTCCTCGGCTGCCACAGGCCATGGATTTCTGGCCTCCAATATAAAGCCGCCAGAAGCTTTTATCTTACACTTGAGAAGCCGACGATCCGCGGTATTTCATGAGTATCCATTACTCAATGGCAGAACTATGGGGGGTAACCGGATGGGGCAAGGCCTCCCAAGGGTCCTAGATGTTAATAGTTTGTAATACAGTAGGGTCCCAAAACGAAGGATCGGACATTTGTAACTTAGGATTAGTGTGTGTAGTCCCTCACATAACACTTGACTTTTAGGCTCCATGATAAGTATTCAGTGCATTTTTGTTGCTATGTAAAAAGTGCTTTATACCCTCTGGGCCATTGTAGTGTAACTTTCAGGGTGATTTAGGCGCCTGATCTGGCCCTCAAGCTAGAGAGCCGAGAACCATCCCCAACTCAGGTACTACTGATGGTGGAGAGGCCTGAGTTTCCACCCTGGCCCTGCTCTTGTTCAGCCCTGAGCTCATTCCCACTCCTCCTTCCCCCGAACAAATACATTCATAACAAAAGGACAAGACGGTGGTGTCACGATGACTTAGGGTAAAAGGAGAACCAGGGCTCCTGATCTGCCCCTCAAGCTAGCGAGCCCTGAACTCACCCTATCTCATGGGTACTCCTGATGGTGGAGAGGCCTGAGTCTCCACCCTGGCCCTGCTCCAATGCAGCCCTGAGCTAATTCTCACTCCCCCTCCCATAAAGAAGACAAATAATGAAACCCACAGATAAAGACACACAGGGCAAACAAATCACAAGCTCTGAGCACTCACACACATGGAGAACACAAATACAAGCAGGAGATAAAAATACAACAAGACGTTTCCACCATACACCAAATGAGTTACAACTTTACCCGCAGCCCCCTGGATTCCCCCAGACCCCCCCACCTTAATGATACAACTGTATGTATCCACATCAGTATTGTCACTGGTCTGAGCTGACGGATCAGTGATAACACCGGTGCGAGAGCAGACAGTTTCTTCCCGCTGTGTACCTGTTTCCGCTGGGATTTGGGAACAAATGACACGACCCCCTAGGGCCCTGGAAGATGTGTCATTTGGATCTGCGTTCTGGGCATGTGCAGTTCCAAAACCCGGATCTGTTGGTCCAAATCCAGCGGGATCCAGAGTCCCCCGGATCTGGATTACATAGAGCTCTATTTTAATCAATCCTGCATTGTCCCGGATCAGAGTGCTCACGGTTCTTGACATGGAGACAAAAATGCACCAAGTCGCTTTTTTTGTCTCAGGGAAAATAACTGTGACCACCCGGAGCAGGGAAGAAAGTGCAAAACTGGATGGATCCACAAGTCCATCCAACCCCATTAACAGTCAGTGGGGCTAAAACCGGATGCGGGTGCCTTCAGTGTCAACTGGATTCATACGATGGCAACAAACACCAGTGTGAAATCAGCCTTAGGGTGAGTGCACACAATCAGGAATAGCAGCATGTTGGACGCAGCGTCTTACCACTGCGCCCAAAACGCTGAGTTGTACAGTACCAGCACAGTGGATGATTTCTAGAAATCCGATCCTCACTGTGCTTCTCCCCTCCGCAGCGTTATTTCACCGCATCTCCACAGCATGTTCATTTAATGCTGCAGAGTCGGGAGAGATCTCAGGGTGAATGCAGGGAGAAGCCGCCCTGAACCCACCGCCCATCGTGGTTATAGGGCTGCTGCGCCCACCTTGCTGCATTCACCCGCAGCTTCAACACGCAGCGCCTCCGGATCGTCTGCACACACCCGAAATGCAACATTGACGCTTAAACGCATTGCTTCTTTGGTGCTCTGTTCTGCCAGGATTACTGTACCAACGTGCGCACAAAAAGCCTTAAAAGAAACTTGGCACAAAACAAAAATGGAAAAAAATTACAAAATGAGGCACAAATGCTAAGATGAATGTGGCCCTTCGCGTTTTCCTGTACGATGAGGAGCTGCACACAACAAACGTCAACCAAAGGAAGACGAGCAGCGGAATAACCGTGTAATTCAAAGCGACGGCAGCTGCCATTTACTGCACATTGCCACTTTTTGCCTCTGTGTTGTCGACCCGATGGGCTCAGACATATGTGCGGCACTGAAATGTGCCGGAACTTGTAAGGTGATAGAGAAGCTTTGGAGTTTTAATGTGTTCACGGGAACATCAACTTACTGTGATCGATGATCAATTGCACATCTGCTGCGTCGTCTACACCAGAGTGATACGTTATATCAGGCTTCATTATCATTTGGAAACAATTGTACATGCCTTAAGTCTATGCGTCATGGAGTAAGTCTGACCAGGAAAATGGTTTCCTTTGCAGATTTCCTCATGTCTTGCCTCCATTCATCGATGACTGTTTTATTCGAGTGGCACCTTGCAACGTGCAGACCCCTTGTGTCTACTCCAAAAAGCTCTCCCTGAAGAAGGGTTTCCATAAAAGAGGGCCGGGGCCCCAGCCGAGAGGAGACTAAAATCCTTTCTGCAACTTTTTACCACTTTACAGAAGAAAAAGAATCTTCTAATTAAAGTCCTGCTCAGTACGACGTTCACGGATCCTTTTTCTGATTTTTTTTTTCTAATTTCACTTTCTATTGCAAATCTTTCCAAACCAAATGTAATAAATTTAGATTGTGAGCCAGATGCGGAATGCAAAAACTTTTGGCACAAAATACTCCATCAAAAGACGCTGCGAATGAAATGCGCTCCCCCTGGGGGAGACGTCTACAGTTTAATTTAATTTGATATTTCAAATTAAATTAATTCAAATGGTTCTGCAATTCCCCAGAAAAACAGCCGCGGCTTATCGTGGACCGCCACCAAATTGTTTAGCGCTTATGATATATTTCATACTGTTAACGAAGACTGATGGATTGTGATGGAGGCTGAACGTTTTTATGGGAGAATTCATTGTCTGCGCGCGTGACACAAGTAAAAGGAACATAAAACGCTGCGACGTATCCGACATGTAAATCACAGTGACCGACTCCTTCACTTCTCCCCCGGTTACGTGGTGAGTCCTGCGGCTCTTCTGTCATTATCAGCGCATTACCGAGAAGCAATCGGATGTTTCCTCATCAATACAAGAAGTCAGACAGGAGGGGACGTATTAAAGTGGAGGAAAGTCACCGGTAATTGTGACTTCTAGAGATTAGATACAGTCTGGATTCCAGGGATTCAGTGAAGTTACATTGTGGTTTGTGTAAGGAAACAAATGTTTCTCTTTATGTTCCAAATCAGAGATTGAACGGGTTGTCCCCCCAGTCACCTACAAGCCTGCCCCCCCCCAGTCACCTACAAACCTGACCCCCCCCCCCGTCTCCTACAAGCCTGCCCCCCCAGTCTTCTACAAGCCTGCCCCCCAGTCACCTACAAGCCTGCCCCCCCCAGTCACCTACAAGCCTGCCCCCCCAGTCACCTACAAACCTGACCCCCTCCCAGTCTCCTACAAGCCCACCCCCAGTCTTCTACAAGCCTGCCCCCCCAGTCACCTACAAGCCCACCCCCAGTCACCTACAAGCCTGCCCCCCCAGTCTCCTACAAGCCTGACCCCCCCCAGTCTCCTACAAGCCTGACCCCCCCCAGTCTCCTACAAGCCCACCCCCAGTCACCTACAAGCCTGACCCCCCCAGTCTCCTACAAGCACCCCCCGCAGTCTCCTACAAGCCTGACCCCCCAGTCTCCTACAAGCACCCCCCGCAGTCTCCTACAAGCACCCCCCGCAGTCTCCTACAAGCTCACCCCCAGTCTCCTACAAGCCTGACCCCCCAGTCTCCTACAAGCACACCCCCGCAGTCTCCTACAACTTCTACATGCACGACCCAAGTCTCTTACAAGCCTGCCCCCCCAGTCTCCTACAAGCCAGCCCCCAAGTCTCCAACAAGCACACCCAGTCTCCTACACACATGCCCCCCAGTCTCCTACCAGCCCGCCCCCCTAGTCTTCTGCAAGCCCTTACCCCAGTCTCCTAAAATCACACCCCCCAAGTCTTCTACAATCCCACACCCCAGTCACCTACAAACACGCCCCCTAGTCTCCAATATGACGACCCACCGCCATTCACCTATGTAAACTCTGAATTGCACTGAGCGGTCATTTCCTTCTGTCTGCAACACTGTGCCGAATTCGCAGCTGTGAGTGATTGACACATGTCGTGCTTGATGTTTCTTATTGTCACAGATATTAGCATGGCCGTAATTACAATAGGTGCAGGTGTTGCAATCGCACCCAGGCCCCAAAAGTCCCTTTGGCCTATAGAAAAAGACTAATGCTATTAAAGATTTGAAATAATTGGGGGCCCCGTTGAAGACGTAGACCTTCATATTACGGTCCAGCCGGGCCCCAGAGACGTAGACCTTCATAAGATGGCCAAACTGGGCCCCCGGACATGTAGACCTTCATAAGACGGCCAAGCTGGGCCCCAGAGACGTAGACTTCCTAAGATGGTCCAGCCGGGCCCCAGAGATGTAGACCTTCATAAGACAGTCCACCCGGGCCCTGGAGACATAGACCTTCATAAGACAGCCAAGCTGGGCCCCGGAGACGTAGACCTTCATAAGACGGCCAAGCTGGGCCCCAGAGACGTAGAGCTTCATAAGACAGCCAAGCTGGGCCCCGGAGACATAGACCTTCATAAGACGGCCAAGCTGGGCCCCAGAGACATAGAGCTTCATAAGACAGTCCAGCCGGGCCCGGAGATGTAGACCTTCATAAGACAGCCAAGCTGGGCCCCGGAGACATAGACCTTCATAAGATGGCCAAGCTCGGCCCCAGAGACGCAGACTTCCTAAGATGGTCCAGCCGGGCCCCGGAGACGTAGACCTTCATAAGATGGCCAAGCTCAGCCCCAGAGACACAGACTTCCTAAGATGGTCCAGCCGGGCCCGGAGACGTAGACCTTCATAAGACGGCAAAGCTGGGCCCCAGAGTAACAGACTTCCTAAGATGGTCCAGCCGGGCCCCGGAGACATAGACCTTCATAAGACGGACAAGCTGGGCCCCAGAGACACAGACTTCCTAAGATGGTCCAGCCGGGCCCGGAGACGTAGACCTTCATAAGACGGGCAAAGTTGGGCCCCAGAGACACAGACTTCCTAAGATGGTCCAGCCGGGCCCCGGAGACGTAGACCTTCATAAGATGGTCCAGCTGGGCCCCGGAGACGTAGACTTCCTAAGATGGTCCAGCCGGGCCCCGGAGATGTAGACCTTCACAAGACGGACAAGCTGGGCCCCAGAGACGCAGACTTCCTAAGACGGTCCAGCCGGGTCCCGGAGACGTAGACCTTCATAAGACGTTACTGCTGTATCTGCCACCGGATTGTAATGAGGAAGGTGGCGGCTGGCGCAGATCCCAAAGCCTGAGGACATGAGAGATGGAGAGAGGAGGAGTGCGGAGACGATTAGGAGACGGTGTGGGATAAGAGCGAGAGGCAGCGGTCGAGGATGGATGCGGCCAGAGACGATATTGGCACACGGACACCGCGCACATTGTTAACCTGTTGGAAAGGCGCTAGTCTGGCTCCCAGGGACGGCTTTTTGATGGCTGCAATGCACGGATACTCTGGAGCCGAGGCATGGGGGGGAAATAAGCAGGGTTTGGAAGGCTATAAACGGCAGCAGAGACGGAGGGTAATGAGACAACAGCGGAGCCGAGAGGGAAGGAAAGAACAGAAACAACAAAATAAATAAATAAAAGGAAAACCTTGTGGCGGTCAAATCAGCGCGGAGCGAGAGCGCGGCGAGGAGGATTTACAAAAAATAAAATAACTGCATCAAATTACAGCTGTCAAACCTCTCCAACTGGAAGTGTCAAATCCGGCTCATTACACGGACGGCAGGATCCTGCGCTCAAGATGGGAGAGAAGCTTCCTAGAAAAAGCCTTTATATTTTGCCAATTGAGCAAGATTTCTTTCCTTAACCTCCCCAGTGCTGAGGAATGAAAGCCGCCATCGCTATCCGGAGCGAGCCGAGCTGTCAGGGCGGAAAAGGGGTTAATGCCGAGTTATTATACAGATAAAGTGGAGCGAGTGACTGCAGGCCGGGGGTGACGGGGGCTCCTCGGAGGAGATGCCAGCTCTGCTCCTCTCCGTGTGGTTAAAAATACTTGCAACTCTTTTTCCTTATGCATGAATTCAATGATCAGGAGAAATGAATGATGAAGAATTTAAGACAATCCGTCAGCAGAAACATATGCATTATACACAGCCAGGCCCAGTTATAGAGAGACAGGCCCAAAAGAGGGCAGCGGGAAAGAGACAGCAGGAGGCAAAGGAGGTCAATAACGTGGACTCCTCAGGCCAGCGGGAAAGAGACAGCAGGAGGCAGGGAGGTCAATAACGTGGACTCCTGAGGCCAGCGGGAAAGAGACAGCAGGAGGCAGGGAGGTCAATTATGTGGACTCCTGAGGCCGGCGGGAAAGAGATGGCAAGGAGGCAGGGAGGCCAATCATGTGGACTCCTGAGTGTGGAGGGAAAAAGACAGCAGGAGGCAGGGAGGTCAATAACGTGGACTCCTGAGGCCAGCGGGAAAGAGACAGCAGGAGGCAGGGAGGTCAATAACGTGGACTCCTCAGGCCAGCGGGAAAGAGACAGCAGGAGGCAGGGAGGCCGATAACGTGGACTCCTTAGGCCGGCAGGAAATAGACAGCAGGAGGCAGGGAGGTCAATTATGTGGACTCCTGAGGCCGCGGAAAGAGATGGCAAGGAGGCTGATCATGTGGACTCCTGAGGCCAGCGGGAAAGAGACAGCAGGAGGCAGGGAGGCCGATCATGTGGACTCCTGAGGCTGGCAGGAAAGAGACAGCAGGAGGCAGGGAGGCCCATCATGTGGACTCCTGAGGCCAGCAGGAAAGAGATAGCAGGGAGGCCAATCATGTGGACTCCTGAGGCCGGCAGAAAGAGACAGTAGGAGGCAGGGAGGCCAATCATGTGGACTCCTGAGGCCGGCGGCAAAGAGATGGCAGGAGGCAGGGAGGCTGATCATGTGGACTCCTGAGGTAAGCGGGAAAGAGACAGCAGGAGGCAGGGAGGCCAATCATGTGGACTCCTGAGGCCGGCGGGAAAGAGACAGCAGGAGGCAGGGAGGCTGATCATGTGGACTCCTGAGGCCAGCGGGAAAGAGACAGCAGGAGGCAGGGAGGCTGATCATGTGGACTCTGAGGCCAGCGGGAAAGAGATGGCAGGGAGGCTGATCATGTGGACTCCTGAGGTTGATGGGAAAGAGACAACCATGAGATGGCAGGAGGCCGATCATATGGACTCCTGAGGGAAGCGGGGAAAGAGGCAGCAGGAGGCAGGGAGGCCGATCATGTGGACTCCTGAGGCTGGTGGGAAAGAGACAGCAGGAGGCAGGGAGGCTGATCTATGGACTTCTGAGGCTGGTGAGAAAGAGACAGCAGGAGGCAGGGAGGCCAATCATGTGGACTCCTGAGGCTGTCGGAAAGAGGACGGCAGGAGGCCGATCACATGGACCCCTGAGGTTGCGGGGAGGGGAATATCCTTCCAGAACATGTTTATTCAATGTAAAGGCAGGAGAAAGGTGCAAATGCTGCACTGTCTGGAGGAACCACCGCCAAAAATAATTTCAGTACATTTAGTAACCATGTGTTTTTCGGGGATAATTGCACCTATTTCACACCAGAAATGCACTGTGTGATCACAATCAGGTTAATGCAGAAACAAACGCTGCAATAATTGACAGCTGAAGATCTGTTCTGCGCCGAAACGAAGGGGACAAAAGCGACATGAGCACAAATGGTCTGAACTCTCATAGACTTTGCTGGGGGAAGGATAAACATGCAGATTTTGATGTGGATTTTTCAGCAAATACATACAAAAAGCAGCGTAGGCACAGCCTTACCAGAGCAATTGAGGAGGCTTAATATTGTATCTAAAAGACATGTATGCTTGAGCACTAAATCCACAAGGCAGGGACACTGCTGAATCTCTTCACAGATAACAACTAGTATGAACTAATCCTCAATGTAGCAACATTTATAAAAAGACAAATACTATTGCTATTCTGAATAACACAGATCTAATACATAACACAAAGTTATAAATGTTATATAAATTGTTTAAATTATAATTAAAATATCTTCAGCTGCTGAGCCACCGAGCCAGAGGGCAAATGCATCCCTGCCCCACGGCCCAGCCCTGCCCTAAACAGCTGCTGAGCTGGCGGCCTGGAGGGCAAATGCACCCCTGCCCCACGGCCCAGCCCTGCCCTAAACAGCTGCTGAGCTGCGGGCCTGGAGGGCAAATGCATCCCTGCCCCACGGCCCAGCCCTGCCCTAAACAGCAGCTGAGCCACCGGGCCAGAGGGCAAAAGCATCCCTGCCCCACGGCCCAGCCCTGTTCTAAACAGCTGCTGAGCCACCGGGCTAGAGGGCAAATGCATCCCTGCCCCACGGCCCAGCCCTGCCTTAAACAGCTGCTGAGCTGCCGGACCGGCGGGCAAATGCATCCCTGCCCCACGGCCCAGCCCTGCCCTAAACAGCTGCTGAGCCACCGGGCCAGAGGGCAAAAGCATCCCTGCCCCACGGCCCTGCCCGCCCTGCCCTAAGCAGCTGCTGAGCCACCAACCCAGAGGGCAAATCCATCCCTTCTTCACAGCCCAGCCCACCCCTGCCCTAAAGAGCTGCTGAGCTACCGGCCCAGAGGGCAAATGAATCCCTGCCCCATGGCCTAGCCCTCCTCTGAAACAAGGTATAACATAATAAACCACAACACTAGAAAACGGCATTTGTGGAAATTCTCCAATAATCCAGCACCAGATTCAGTAAATCTGCCCAATATGTAAAATGTGACTATTTTCATGACCAGACAACATAACACACAAAGTTGAGAATCGCAGTAGATTTTTCACCTTCTGAGTTTATTGGTTATCAGTGAGGTTAAAAAAATAATAATCCGCCAGAATAAAGCGTGGGGTCAAATTCCCAAACATCCGACCCCACCTCTCGCAGAATGTATATTTATGTGCCTCGCATCAAATACAAATACAGAACGCAGTGAAAGAACATGAATAAGCTGCCAACATAACATATCAGAACGCAGAGCCGCCCCGGGGCAGAGTATCACACGCGTTACAGACAGACACATGTGGGAACAAACATCTCCAATCTCACAGCCGAGGCTGCATGTGTCTGTCAGCCGCGCAGATAAGAATAACAACATTGCCCTCTCCGCTCACACTGATTTTCTGGAAGGTTACAGAAAATATATTTATTCTCCTTGGTCCAGTGGAAATATCCAGAGTGGAGGTGAACGGCTCATTACCCTTACAAAAAAACACAAAAAAACAAGGAAGAGCTGATGGAGGGGAGACCTGCAAAAGCCAAAGGTTCCCAAGAATGTGCTGAGACACCAGAGCGGCTGCCCTTCACCCTCCAGCTCAGAGTCAACTGGAGATTAGAGGCTGCAGAGGAGAAAAATGGTGGAAAAGGCAGGATATAAATCATATAATGGCCAGGAAGAGTCGTAGTCAACATGGACACGACAGAAATAAATTATAATGTTTACAAAAATAGTTTTTTGTTTTTATAATTTGATACATTGCAGCAATAGTGTCACGATCCCTCCACGCAGATCATCTAGGACGCCATTGTATTTATGCTGTTACTCGGCGTGCTGAGTTGTCAGGATGCCGACCTTCACAGCAGTCCTCCATTCTGGTTCTGGCAGGTGCTGGTTTGCTCAGGTGTTCCACCTCCCAGTGATTGCTCTGTTACTTAGTTGAGCAGCCTCTCCCAGAATCCTGCCAGTCGTACATCCTATCTGAAGTGCCGTGTGGCCTGCTCTGATCTCTGTTATCTGACCTGGACTGTGACTTGATTACTTGTTTGGCTGCTCCCTGTACCTGTTGTTATTATTCTCCTGGTATTTTGACTTCTGGGCTGTGACCTGTATACGCCTCTGTTTAATCCCTGAATCCTCTCCATGATCTGCAGGAAAACCTGACCCTAGACCGTTACATGACTATCTCTTTATCTAAAAGCAACATCAAGCTTTTGTGTTTTGGCCAAAATATCCACCAATACCTCCCATTATCATTCATCATTTTATTGCACTTTTTTACGTCTCTTATCTACTCCCTGAATACTGCAAACTCTGGAACTGGCCCCGGATTACCTGACCGCGGTTTTGCATCTATTCCTGTAATTAGTAACATAGTAACATCGTTTTTAAGGTTGAAGGAAGACTTTAAGTCCATCTAGTTCAACCCATAGCCTAACATGTTGATCCAGAGGAAGGCAAAAAAAACCCATGTGGCAACACTAAGCTCCACATTGGGGGAAAAAATTCCTTCCTGACTCCAGATACGGCAATCAGACTAACTCCCTGGATCAACGTCCTATCAAAGAATCTAGTATATATAACTGGTAATATTATAGTTTTCAAGAAAGGCATCCAGGCCCTTCTTAAATGTTAGTAGTGACTCCCTCATTACAACAGCATGAGGCAGAGAGTTCCATAGTGTCACTGCTCTTACAGTAAAGAATCCACGTCTGTGATTATGATTAAACCTTCTTTCCTCCAGACGTAGAGGATGCCCCTTGTCCCCGTCTCAGGCCTAAGAGTAAAGAGATCATTAGAAAGGTCTCTGTACTGCCCCCTCATATATTTATACATTATTATAAGATCACCCCTAAGCCTTCGTTTTTCCAAGCTAAATAACCCCAAGTTTAATAACCTGTCTTGGTATTGCAGACCCCTTAGTCTTCTAATGACTTTTGTCGCTCTTCTCTGGACCCGCTCTAGTTCAGCTATGTCTTTCTTATACACCGGAGACCAGAATTGTACACAGTATTCTAAGTGTGGTCGCACTAGTGACTTGTATAGAGGTAAAATTATGTTCTCCTCATGAGCATCTATGCCTCTTTTAATGCATCCCATTATTTTATTTGCCTTTGCAGCAGCTGCCTGACACTGGCCACTAAATGTGAGTTTATCATCTATCCATACACCCAGGTCTTTTTCAGTGACAGTTTTGCCCAGTGTTTTACAATTAAGCACATAATTATACCTTTTGTTTCCTCTGCCCAAGTGCATGACTTTACATTTATCCCCATTAAAGCGCATTTGCCATTTAGCCGCCCAAGCTTCTAGTTTACATAAATCCTCCTGTAATATAGAATTGTCCTCCTCTGTATTGATTACCCTGCAGAGTTTAGTGTCATCTGCAAATATTGAGATTCCACTCTGTATGCCCCCTACAAGGTCATTAATAAATATATTAAATAGAAGCGGGCCCAACACTGACCCCTGTGGTACCCCACTGTTAACTGTGACCCATTCTGAGTGTGTTCCATTAATAACCACCCTTTGTTTCCTATCACTAAGCCAGTTCTCAACCCACTTACACATATTTTCCCCTATCCCCATTGCCCTCATTTTATGTATCAACCTTTTGTGTGGCACCGTATCAAAAGCTTTTGAAAAATCCATATACACCACATCCACTGCATTTCCTTGGTCCAGTCCAGAACTTACTTCTTCATAGAAGCTTATTAGATTAGTTTGACAGGAACGGTCCCTCGTAAAACCATGTTGATAATGGGTCATGAGGTTATTTTTGTTCAGATACTCCAGTATAGCATCTCTTAGAAAACCCTCTAGGATTTTACCCACAGTAGAGGTTAAGCTTACTGGCCTATAATTTCCAAGATCAGTTTTTGTCCCCTTTTTGAATATTGGCACCACATTTGCTATACGCCAGTCCTGTGGTACAAACCCTGTTATTATGGAATCTTTAAATATTAAAAATAATGGTCTATCTATGACAGTACTTAATTCCTGCAGCACTCTGGGGTGTATCCCATCCGGGCCCGGGGATTTGTCAATTTTAGTGATTTTTAGACGATGCCGTACTTCCTCTTGGGTTAAGCAGGTGACATTTAATTGAGACTTTTTGTTATCACTGATCATATTGTCTGTCATGGGATTTTCTTGTGTAAATACTGTTGAAAAAAAGTCATTTAGCATATTGGCTTTTTCCTCATCCTCATCCACCATTTCACCCAGACTATTTTTAAAGGGGCCAACACCATCATTTTTTAGTTTCTTACTATTTATGTAGTTAAAAAATATTTTGGGATTCTTTTTACTTTCTCTGGCAATGAGTCTCTCTGTCTCAATCTTTGCTGCCTTGATTTGCTTTTTACAAATGTTATTTAATTTTCTGTATTTATTTAATGCCTCATCACTACCTACTTGCTTTAATTCCCTAAATGCTTTCTTTTTGTCACATATTGCACTTCTTACCGCTTTATTTAGCCATAGTGGTTTCCTCCTATTTCTAGCATGCTTATTCCCATAGGGTATATATTGTGCACATGTCCTATTCAGGATGCGAATAAACATCTCCCATTTGTGTTGTGTACTTTTATGTCTCAGGACATCGTCCCAGTTTATTGCACTAAGATCATCTCTCAACCGTTGGAAATTTGCCTTCCTGAAGTTTAGTGTCCTTGTGGCCCCTTTACTACACGTCTTAGTAAAGGATACTTGAAAGCTTATTAAGTTATGATCACTATTACCCAAGTGACCTCCAACCCGTATATTTGATATGCGGTCCGGCCTGTTGGTTAATATTAGGTCCAGCAGTGCCCCCCTTCTTGTTGGTTCCTGAACCAGTTGTGAAAGGTAATTGTCTCTCATAGTTTTCAAAAACTTATTACCTTTGCTGGAACTGCAGGTTTCTGATCCCCAATGTATTTCAGGGTAGTTGAAGTCCCCCATAATAATGACTTCTCCCTGAGACGCTGCTTCATCTATTTGCTTTATGAGGATATTCTCCTCCACTTCCATTATTGTTGGGGACTTATAACAAACCCCTATCAGTAATTTATTATTTTTTCCCCCTCCCCTTATCTCCACCCACAGGGACTCTACATTTCCATTAGATTCACCTATATTATCACGCAGGATGGGTTTTAAGGATGATTTTACGTATAAACATACACCTCCTCCTCGCCTATTTGTACGGTCATTTCTGAACAGACTATAGCCCTGTAAATTAACAGCCCAGTCATGGCTCTCGTCCAGCCATGTCTCTGATATCTCCACCATATATATCCTGTATAATAACAGCCCAGTCCTGGCTCTCCTCCAGCCAAGTCTCTGATATCTCCACCATGTATATCCTGTATAATAACAGCCCAGTCCTGGCTCTCCTCCAGCCAAGTCTCTGATATCTCCACCATGTATATCCTGTATAATAACAGCCCAGTCCTGGCTCTCCTCCAGCCATGTCTCTGATATCTCCACCATGTATATCCTGTATAATAACAGCCCAGTCCTGGCTCTCCTCCAGCCATGTCTCTGATATCTCCACCATATATATCCTGTATAATAACAGCCCAGTCCTGGCTCTCGTCCAGCCAAGTCTCCGAAATCCCCACCATGTCATAATTATTTTCCAACAAAATCAATTCTAATTCCTCCATTTTGTTGGTGGCTTCTGGCATTAGTGAACATGCACTGTATGCATCTCTCTTTACCTCTATTCCTTCCTACTAGATTGACTGTTCTAACCCCACCCCCCATGCCACCCCCAATTTTATTACTTGTGCCCAGGTTACTGTTTACACTATCTTCCCCTCCTATACAATGAATACCCTCCCCCCCAATCCCTAGTTTAAACACTCCTCCAACCTTCTAGCCATTTTCTCCCCCAGCACAGCTGCACCCTCCCCATTGAGGTGCAGCCCGTCCCTAGCATAGAACCTGTAGCCAACAGAGAAGTCGGCCCAGTTCTCCAGGAACCCAAACCCCTCCTTCCTACACCAATTCCTGAGCCACTTATTTATCTCCCTAATCTCCCGTTGCCTCTCTGGTGTGGCACGTGGTACAGGCAGTATTTCAGAGAATACTACCTTGGAGGTCCTTGCCTTAAGCTTGCAGCCTAATTCCCTGAAATCATCTTTAAGGACCTTCCACCTACCTCTAACTTTGTCATTTGTGCCAATGTGCACCATGACTGCTGGCTCCTCACCAGCCCCTCCCAGTAATCTGTCAACCCGATCAGCGATGTGCCGGACTCGAGCGCCAGGTAGGCAGCACACTGTTCGACGATCCCTGTCTTTGTGACAGATTGCCCTATCTATTCCCCTAATAATTGAGTCCCCCACTACCAGCACCTGTCTGGCCTGCCCTACTCTCCTGTTTTCCCCCTTACTGGAGCTGACACTCCTCTGGCTTTCAGAGGTCATGCCCTGCTGCAGCAGTGCTGTACCTGAACTCACACCCCCCTCATCTGCCAACATAGCAAATTTATTGGGGTGTGCCAGATCAGGGCTAGCCTCCCTGGCACCCTTCCCTCTACCCCGCCTTCTAACTGTCACCCAGCTAGCTACCTCACGGTCCTGCAGCTCCATACTACCGTCCTCCCCCACATCTATCCCATTGAGCAGCTGTTCAGTGAGCAGCAGACTCCTTTCCATATTGTCTATGGATCTCAGCGTTGTCAGTTGTTCATTTAGATCCAGTATCTGGGCTTCCAAATGCACAACGTACTCACATCTCACACAGCAGTATGCACCCTCGGCCGGCTGGTCAAGGAATGCATACATGTGGCAAGATGTACACTGGATGGCATTGCCAATCATGGAGCTCATTTCCTAATGGGGATTGCACCAGACAGAAATGATAAGTAAAAAGAAATGCAAAGTATTAATTAAATACAACCAGCAATTCAGTAAATCCTCCCTTCCAAACTCCCTGAATCCAAAGTCACTGAATCACAAGTCACACACTTACTTCTGTCGCACTTGCGCTCTGTCACACAAAGCTCGTCACACTCGCTAGCAACTCAGATATATAGAGGTTTTTTTTCCCTTAGCAGAAAATCAGCCTGTATCTCAGTGCACTTCCAAGGGACTGGAAGCCCCAGCCAGCTGCTTCTTATAAACCCTTAATTATGCTCCCCCACCCTTAATTAACCCCTTGTAAGTATAGCTAAACCACAGGTTTTAAGTGCAAAGTAGTTACCCCTTTAACTTACAGGTAGTAAAATAAGAGTCTATAAACTTGTAGAGAGAAAGGAAAGTTAAGAAAGCCCAATAAAATTAAAAGGGTTAAAAAGAAAAAAAAAAAAAAAAAAATACAGTCAGCAATTCACACAGGTATTTGTTGCAGGATTCCCAAACACCTCCTCACTGAATCACAAGTCACACACTTACTTCTGTCGCACTTGCGCTCTGTCACACAAAGCTCGTCACACTCGCTAGCAACTCAGATATATAGAGGTTTTTTTTCCCTTAGCAGAAAATCAGCCTGTATCTCAGTGCACTTCCAAGGGACTGGAAGCCCCAGCCAGCTGCTTCTTATAAACCCTTAATTATGCTCCCCCACCCTTAATTAACCCCTTGTAAGTATAGCTAAACCACAGGTTTTAAGTGCAAAGTAGTTACCCCTTTAACTTACAGGTAGTAAAATAAGAGTCTATAAACTTGTAGAGAGAAAGGAAAGTTAAGAAAGCCCAATAAAATTAAAAGGGTTAAAAAGAAAAAAAAAAAAAAAAAAATACAGTCAGCAATTCACACAGGTATTTGTTGCAGGATTCCCAAACACCTCCTCACTGAATCACAAGTCACACACTTACTTCTGTCGCACTTGCGCTCTGTCACACAAAGCTCGTCACACTCGCTAGCAACTCAGATATATAGAGGTTTTTTTTCCCTTAGCAGAAAATCAGCCTGTATCTCAGTGCACTTCCAAGGGACTCAGTGACTAGTGACTAGCTTCACATTCTGTGTCGGCCTGGCTTTTGTAGCGAGTAGCGTCACAAATAGAAATTGGTTTCATGGGTGAAATTGATTGTGCATTGCATCGACGCGGGTGGATCAGACACATCTACATGGTGAGGATCAGCGGATCCGACCCGGTGCAGGTCGTTCATGTAACGGCTGCTCATTCCACTGAGAAGGGAGATGACCATGATTATGTAGGTCACTCACACAACCGGGGGGGGGTAGTTTAAGGAGAAACTTGTGCAGACATCAAGAATTTAATTGGAGATATTGGCAAAGATATTGAAAGAGAGAGGGGGGGGGATGCCAGTCACAATAGACAGCACAGGACCTGCAGAATAAGAGAGGGGGGGGATGCCAGTCACAATAGACAGCACAGGACCTGCAGAATAAGAGAGAGGGGGGGATGCCAGTCACAATAGACAGCACAGGACCTGCAGAATAAGAGAGAGAGAGGGGGATGCTATTCATAAGAGACAGCACAGGACTTGTGGAATAAAAGAGAGGGGGAACGACAATCATAACGGTCAGCACAAGACTCGTGGAATAAAAGAGAGGGGGAACGGCAATCATAAGAGACAGCACAGGACCTGCAGAATAAGAGAGGGGGGGGATGCCAGTCACAATAGACAGCACAGGACCTGCAGAATAAGAGAGAGGGGGGGATGCCAGTCACAATAGACAGCACAGGACCTGCAGAATAAGAGAGAGAGAGGGGGATGCTATTCATAAGAGACAGCACAGGACTTGTGGAATAAAAGAGAGGGGGAACGACAATCATAACGGTCAGCACAAGACTCGTGGAATAAAAGAGAGGGGGAACGGCAATCATAAGAGACAGCACAGGACCTGCAGGATAAGAGAGAGGGGAACGACAATCATAAGAGACAGCACAGGACCTGCAGGATAAGAGAGAGGGGAACGACAATCATAAGAGACAGCACAGGATCTGCAGAATAAGAGAGAGAGGGGGATGACAGTCATAATAGACAACACAGGACCTGCAGAATAAGAGAGAGAGGGGGATGACAGTCATAATAGACAGCACAGGACCAGCAGGAGAATTAGGGAGCTGTTCCTATTGATAGGATCTGGACAGCCGCCTTTGTATGGAGCGATGCCGGCGATGTGGCACAGCTGAGCGATATATCTTGGGTCACAGACACTTGCTGCATTCTGCATGCAGAGCGTGCACCGCCGGCACATTGAACGCTGAATTATCCTCCACAGATTGACTCCATCCACCGCGCAGGAAGCAGAGAATTAGCGCAGGAAGTCGCCAACCTCCCACCCCGAGGAATCCCATCCTCCAGCAGCCTTAATTAATGTCCTAGAAAGGCGCCAATGACAGAGGCTCATGGTGAAAATCTACTGTATGGGACACGTACATGAATACCAAATCATGGTCATTAGAGCCGCTGTAATTCCAACAATGAATGATGGATGAGCCGGCTGCCGTGTCGCGGGCGCCGCTGGATAAAGGTGTGTGATGGATGGCACGGGCTGGGAGTGGATGGCCCGGCATTTCTCATCCGGTCGCACCTGGCGTCATTTCTCATCCAAACCAACTGGACCACGGGAGTGTGAACATGTGAGACCCAGCGTGCACCAGCTCGTAACTGGGGCTGATGGGTGATGAGGAGGGGCCCCGGCCGGGGGACAGTGAATTCCCAGATAACGGGAGCTGGTAGTGGCGTAACTTGAAGCTCATGAGCCCTGATGTGAAATGTTCAACGGGGCCCCCAATGATTGCAAATCTTTAATATTATTAATCTTTTTCTATAGGCCAAAGGGACTTTTGGGGCCCCCTAGGCTCCAGGGCCCGGGTGCGATTGCAACCCACTGCACCTGGAGTTACTCCCCTGGGTGTATCACACTGGACGCAAGGAGCGTCCAGGAACAGTTTGTGACAGTGGCGCACAGACCAACAGTGTCCAGCGCACTAAATAAAACAACAAACAGGGAAACACCGGGGAAAGAACACAGTGGAAGGCGCTACTCATAGGGAACAGGGGAGAGGTGACCTCCCGCACTCACCTGCGGCTGTGCCCTGATCTCCCTACCAGCCCTACATGGGTTCTTTCAACCCGTCCCCAAGCAGGATACCTAGTCCCTCGCTGGACCTGATTTTAGCCCTCAATAGAGAATGGCCGGCAGGAGCACTAGTCCCAACCACTGCAATAATAACAACAAGAGGGAAGGGGAGACAGACAGGAGGATGACAAAAGCAACTTCACGCCTGCGACGACTTAGCAATGGTCAGGTTCTCCAGAGAACTTCCTTCACATCAGGATGCTTGGCCAGGAATAAGGTTCAATCATCAGCAAAAGATGCTGGAACCATGTGACCATATAAAGGAGATGGGAGTAATCACAAAGTAGCCACACCTACTAAGGAAACTAAGGAGTCTGCTAGCACCAGAAACTGACATTAACTCCTGAAGGTTTAAAATGAGGTCTCAATAAAAGGAAAGAGACACAAGTCCCAAACCAGTCGCAAGTCACCAAAGTAAGAGAGACCATCGTGATAGGGTGCAGGCCACGATGTCATGTCGTATGGATCCATGCTTCCCTATGAATATTGAGGCTGGGTTCACACTGTGCAGCAGATCCCTCCTGTAAATCCCCATGTATTACTGGAGGAAAGTGGTTAAATGTCGGTTTTACTGCAAATTTCACCTTTTACAATAGAAGAGATAAATGCTGCAGAAGAATAGAGGATTGTGCAGATTTACCAGCTGCAGCATGTCCTGAAATCCATAATCATCTATATATCGGAGTGTGAATGAGGCTTTCTAAGCTAAATCTACATGTATTACCTGAAAATGCCCACTTATCTGTTTGCATGTTCTTGCTTAAAAAACTACTAGCGTTAATTAAAAACTGCAAGTGATAAAGAATTAAAAAAAAGCGTAAAAAATAAATGAAACCTGCTCAGGTCGTCCACTCAGAAGATGGAAAAAATCTAAGTGCTCAAAAAACAATGCACAAAAAGAAGGAAGAGGCGGGACATTTCAGTTGTAGCGTTTCAGCTTGTTTGAAGGGATTATCCTGGATATTTTATCTTCCTATGGAGCTAAGGACTTATTGGCTGATAGTTGCTAACTCCCTGCTTGTTTTGCCCCACGACGATCTCTCCGGCTCAGTCATCAATTCTCCTGCCTCCAGTGACGTAACATCGTCAAAATCAGCTCCGTCTCTTCTGCTCCGCTCAATCGATAAGACATCATATCATCAGATCAGCTCCTTCTCTTCTGCTCTGCTCAATCGATAAGACATCATATCATCAGATCAGCTCCTTCTCTCCTACACTGGTCTATTGACAGTCACATTGTCAGATCAGCTCCTTCTCTACTGCTCTGCCCTATCAATAGGATGTTACATCGTCAGATCAGCTCCTTCTCTTCTGCTCCGCTCAATCGATAAGACATCATATCATCAGATCAGCTCCTTCTCTTCTGCTCCGCTCAATCGATAAGATATTATATCATCAGATCAGCTCCTTCTCTTCTGCTCTGCTCAATCGATAAGACATCATATCATCAGATCAGCTCCTTCTCTTCTGCTCTGCTCAATCGATAAGACATCATATCATCAGATCAGCTCCTTCTCTCCTACACTGCTCTATTGACAGTCACATTGTCAGATCAGCTCCTTCTCTACTGCTCGGCCCTATCGATAGGATGTTACATCGTCAGATCAGCTCCTTCTCTTCTGCTCAATCAATAAGACATCATATCATCAGATCAGCTCCTCTTCTGCTGTGGTCTATTGACAGTATGTCACATTGTCAGATCACCTCCTTGTCTTCCTCTCTGCTCTATAGATAGGATGTTACATTGTCAGATCAGCTCCTTCTCTTCTGCTCTGCTCAATCGAAAAGACATCATATCATCAGATCAGCTCTTTCTCTTCTGCTCTGGTCTATTGACAGTCACATTGTCAGATCAGCTCCTTCTCTTCCACTCTGCTCTATAGATAAAGACGTCACATTGTCAGATCAGGCTCTTTTTCTTCTGCTCTTCCCTATCGATAAGACATTGTATCATCAGATCGCCTCCTTCTCTTCCACTCTGCTCTATCGATAGGATGTTATATTGTCAGCAGTGCTGTGGAGTCGGAGTCGCTGCCCATTTTGGTGTAGTCGGAGTCAGAGTTGGAGTCGGTAGAAAATGTTCCGACTCAGACTCCTAAAATATATAATAAATTGGGTCCAGTAGTTCAAATGCAGATTGTGCTGAATATTATGATGAATTATTATTTTGTTCTATCTAAATATATTGATTATTATGTCATTACAATGATTATTAAAGCCTAATGTTACCATTGACCTACAATACGTTTATCACTTAAAAACGAGCAGTGAATGAAGGAGTCAGAGTCAAAGGAGTCGGAGCCAGGGAAATTCAGGAGTTGGAGTCAGTGGTTTGATTTACCGACTCCACAGCTCCGATTGTTGAGCAGATCCTTCTCTTCCGCTCTGCTCTACCGATAGGACATCACAGTCAGATCATCACCTTCTCTTCCGCTCTGCTCTACCGATAGGACATCACAGTCAGATCATCACCTTCTCTTCCGCTCTGCTCTACCGATAGGACATCACATTGTCAGATCAGTGTCTTCTCTTCCGCTCTGCTCTACTGATAGGACGTCACAGTCAGATCAGTGTCTTCTCTTCCGCTCTGCTATACCGATAGGACATCACATTGTCAGATCATCACCTTCTCTTCCGCTCTATTGATAGGATATCACTGATGGCCTCATGCTGATTGATAACAAGCTCACCACAGTTAGGTAGCAGGGAGATGACTTTCAATCCATATGATGTCCTGTGGGCAGAGCAATGTGGAACAGAAGGAGCCACTCTGTGGATGTGACACCAGCAGAAGCCGCAGAATCACCAGGACCATTCAGTGGCCGCTTTGAGCCAGAAGAGATTAATGCAGAGCAGAACAGGCAGATAGTTGCTAACAATCTGGCTATAGGTTCTTAGCACCATAGGAAAAAAAAATCCTGCATTAGCCCTGTAAGCTCTCTGCTTACCACCTCTGAATAGAAGCAATCATTGCTCATGTACAGGCGACACGGCTGCAGGTTTGTTACAGTGGATTTGCCTTTAATAATTCAACTATTTCCCCCCTCCCGACATCATCACTGAATGTCTGGATTCAACTGGCGGCCGGAGGAAATTTGGAGAACAATTTATAAAAAAAAAAATATATATATATGAAAAAGTTTTAATGAAAGTAAACTTAACTTTATATAAAATTGAACATGAAGTAAGCAGAAAACAAAGGCAATATGTGTATACAGATATATCCTATACCTAATGGAGTATAATAAAGCCTGACACATTTCCATATCACAAGGACAAATAGTACAAGTTCTGTCCAATCACTGCAGTTTGTGATTGACACACTGGGGGCCCCTCAGAGGGTGGGGACCCTGGGCAACTGCCCAAATCTGACCCCTGTTTTCCATGAGACCTGTACCCGATCCCTGCACAGCACACTCCTGGTTTTCTCTCTGTATTGCCCCCAGGTCTTGGTGGCCGCAGACTCCTCCAGTCTTAACCTTACAGCCAGGTAACAAAATGAAAGACTTTAGTCCAAAAATATATTATATTGAATATTTGTTTATGGTGAAGAGCGATCTGAACATGAATGATGAGAAACGATCCGCTCCTCTGACCCCGTACTGAGGATGATAATTCAGGGAGACACTTGCAAGTAATTAAGGTCTGTATGAGACATCCCGGCCCTGAGACGCTCATCACGGCCTTTGATCACACACCCGTCTTTCCGCCCACTTGTCCAGGTTTTCTGCTTACTTATGTGCCGACACATTGTTCTGCTCAGATGGAGACATCGTGTTCTTCTCTTATCACTGTCAATACCCTCTTGCTATATAGCAATGCACGACAAGAGCAGCTACTAGAGAACATTTTCATTAAAAAACACAAAATCGCAAAAAAAAAAAACAAGTAATACTCAACCATCCCTCACTGCTCATGGTCAGTTCTCGACACTCAGTAACACCAAGTTCACATGTCCAGTAATCATCCATTAGATCAGATCCAGCACAGTTCGTTTTGCAGTTGCTGGCCCAAATGTAGTCAATAATTGAACTGAACATGTGTAGCACCGCTGCAGGGAAGCTCCACCCCTGAGGATCGACCTGCAGCGATCACTGATTGTATCACGTCAGGAAAGGATTTTATCCTCTGGATACAAAGTTTCTCTAAGTAAGTTCACACCTTGAGGAAACTACATCAGAAACCTAAGGTTAACATCTGGTTTCTGCTGCAAATAAGTATCACGATGGTCTCTCTTTCTTTGGAGACTTGTGACTGGTTTTGGACCTCTGTCTCTTTTATGTATTGAGACTTTATATTAAAAGTGTTCTTTCCTTTAAGTTAATGTCAGTTTCTGTGATGCTCCTAGTTCTCTTCCCAGGTGTAGCTATTTTGTTATCACTCCCATCTTCTTTATATGGCCACATGATCCAGCACACCTTGCTGCTGATTGAACTTCATTCCTGGCCTAGCTACCTTTGATGAAGGAGGCTGAGTACTGTCAAGGAGTGTGGCAGCAGGTGTGAAGTTGTGTGTCTTTCCTTTACCTCTTGTTGATTTTAGTGCAGCGGTTGGGATTAGTGCTCCTGCCGGCCATTTCTTTATTGAGGGTTAACATCAGGACTAGTGAGGGACTAGGTATCCTGCTCGGGATTGGTGAAAAAACCATATACGGCGGTAGGAGAGATCAGGGCAACAACCACAGGTGAGTGCAGGAGGTCACCTCTCCCTGTTCCCTATGAGCAGGGCCCTCCCTTGTATTTGTCCTCCCCCCGGTGTCTACCTACGTCTATTTGGTGTATGTTCGTCCCGGACATTCCCTGCGCCCAGGGTTAACACAGCGGATTCATGAAAAAATTATCGTTCATATGGATGATAACGTGAGAAAGTCACACAAAGGACTGGTTGCTCCTCGTTCAATCATTTTCTTTTTCATCAGGCAGAAAAAATCTACAGTTTTCGAAAGAAGTTGAATGGGGCATTAAATACCCCGTCCACTTGTCATCCAAGTAACTGTCAATCGACGGTTAAAGGATTTGGGAATGTTTAGCTGCAAAAAAGAAGACTGAGAGGAGACTTATAGCTGTCTACAAATATCTCAAGAGCTGTCACACTGTAGAGGGATCAGGTTCTTTTCTAGGGCTGTCACACTGTAGAGGGATCAGCTTTATTCTAGGGCTGTCACACTGTAAGGGATCAGTTTTATTCTAGGGCTGTCACACGTAGAGGATCTGCTTATCTTTATTCATTTGCACGGGAAAGACTAGAACAATGGGATGAAACTGAATGGAGGAGACACGATTAGATATTAGAAAAAACTATTTGACAATGAGGGTGATCAATGAGTGGAACAGCGGCCACGAGAGGTGGTGAGGTCCCTTCAACAAATCTTCACACAGAGGCTGGACAGACTCTGTCTGGATGGTCTTAATGAATCCGCTGTGAGCAGAGGAATGGACAGTGTGACCGGGAGGTCCTTTCCTAATGACCGGGTGGGGGGGGCCCCTTCACACTCCACCATTCTATGGTTCTATCTGGAATATTAGTGACCTATTGAGGATTTATTTGCAGAGTCTGCGCCTAAATCCTCCTCAACCTGTGTGTGAACAGGGCCTTACATACACTCTACAATGAACGTTCACATAGAACCAGGAGGTCCGTACACCCGGTCCACACTCCGGCGTCCTGGCCGGACCTCGCGGAGGTTAATGTGGCGGAGCGGTAGCGGTCGCTCGCAGAGATGAGCAGCGAATAATTGGCGGCTGTTTGGCGCGGCGTCAGCTCAGATCCAATCTATTTGATGTATTTCCTTCTTCTCTAAACGCCGGCGGTCGTGGCCATGGATTGCAAGCTCTTCCATGACGAGATTCATTAGAACGAGGCGGTAAAAAAAAAAAAAAAAAAACAGGTTTTCAAATAAGAAGGGTAAAGATTGATCTGGCACGAACGACTGCAAAGGTAAGAAAGTAAAAAGAAAAATATATATACTTAATCCCTTGAAGGGCCCCTCATGTGCGCTCTGTAACAGCGGTATAGACGCGATGATTCAGCCTTGGTTACGTAGCAACGGCGGCCGTCCGCTCACCGAGCCCAACGCATCCCCAAATCAATCAATACGTTTAATAGCACTTCTGCAACAATGGCAGCTGCAGCCAGAATTCATCTTCATTTCGCCTGTGCAGCCGAGTAACCGGCAGGAAAAAAGGCGCAGCGGGGCCCCGAACGGTCCGTCAGGCTGGAGAAAAGGCCCCTTTCAATTTAGCGCACAGTGTTAATCCTTTACGGGGAATCTTACAGTGAAGCGTCTGAGTCGGGTGTGGGCCGCAGCTCCATGAGGAATACATTGCTGCGCTCCGGAGGATAAAGAGGTGGTGGATTTCTTATGGAGCAGGAGATCACATTGCACCGAGAGGCACAGGAGACGCCTTAAAATCTGTATTTATCTCAGAGGTTATACAAGATCCAGAGGAGAACATCCGATTTATTACATCTGACCCATTTCATAACGCACGGCAGGAACCAACCGGGCCATGATACAAAACAAGGGCGGGCCATTATACAAAGACACGGGCCTTATACAAGGCGGGCCGTTATACAAGACAGGTGGGCCATTATACAAGACAAGACGGGCCGTTATACAAGACGGGCCGTTTACAAGACAAGAGGGCCGATTATACAAGCGGGCCATTATACAAGACGGGCCATTATACAAGACGGGCCATTATACAAGACGGGCCA
Organism: Allobates femoralis; assembly: GCA_033576535.1. Taxonomy (NCBI): domain Eukaryota; kingdom Metazoa; phylum Chordata; class Amphibia; order Anura; family Aromobatidae; genus Allobates; species Allobates femoralis. The sequence continues at coordinate 35,476,849 of JARQOC010000009.1, forward strand.
TTATACAAGACGGGCCATTATACAAGGCGGGCCATTATACAAGACGGGCCTTATACAAGGCGGGCATTATACAAGGCGGGCCATTATACAAGCGGCCATTATACAAGGCGGGCCTTATACAAGCGGGCATTATACAAGACGGGCCATTATACAAGACGGGCCATTATACAAGACGGGCCATTATACAAGACAGGGCCATTATACAAGGCGGGCCATTATACAACAAGACGGCCATTATACAAGCGGGCCATTATACAAGACGGCCATTATACAAGACGGGCCATTATACAGGCGGGCCATTATACAAAGCTACAAGACGGGCCATTATACAAGACGGGCCTTATTCAAGACGGGCCATTATACAAGACGGGCCAGTTATACAAGACGGGCCATTAACAAACAAGACGGGCCATTCTACAAGACGGGCCATTATACAAGACGGGCCATTCTACAAGACGGGCCATTTACAAGACGGGCCCATGACAAAGGTTCAGCCGTCACATTAACTCCAAAAAGATACAAAAACTACTGACCTTATACTGTACAGTATGTTAATACACACATAACAAGTACTGGACTATACTGTACGGTGATATAACACTGCACATATACATAGTACGGAACCTATACAATGTACGGTATAAATACTGCACTAACAAGTACTGAATCTATACCTGTACTGTATATAACACTGCACATAACATAGTACTGACCTATACCTGTACGGTATATAATACTGCCACTAACAAGTACTGAACCATACTACATATACGTATATAAACTGCACATATACACAGTACTGACCTATACCTGTACGTATATAATATGGCCATAACATAGTACTGAACCTTATACCTGTACGGTAATAATACTGCACATAACAAGTACTAAAACCATATACCGCTTACGGTATATAATACTGCCATTAACACAGTATGGAACCTATACCTGTACGGTATATAATACTGCACATAAATAGTACTAAACCTATACCTGTACGTATATAATACTGCACATAACAAGTACTGAACCTATACCTGTACGGTATATAATACTGCACATAACATAGTACTGAACCTATACCTGTACTGTATATAATACTGCACATAACATAGTACTGAACCTATACCTGTACTGATATAATATAACCAACTGTACAACCACATAACACAGTACTGAACCTATACCTGTACGTAATAACACTGCACATAACACAGTACTGAACCTATACCTGTACAGTATATAATACTGCACATAACATAGTACTGAACCTATACCTGTACTGTATATAATACTGCACATAACATAGTACTGAACCTATATTTCCTGTACAGTATATAATACTGCACATAACACAGTACTGAACCTATACCTGTACTGTATATAATACTGCACATAACACAGTACTGAACCTATACCTGTACAGTATATAATACTGCACATAACACAGTACTGAACCTATACCTGTACTGTATATAATACTGCACATAACATAGTACTGAACCTATACCTATACTGTATATAATACTGAACCTATACCTGTACTGTATATAATACTGCACATAACATAGTACTGAACCTATACCTGTACTGTATATAATACTGCACATAACATAGTACTGAACCTATACCTGTACTGTATATAATACTGCACATAACATAGTACTGAACCTATACCTGTACTGTATATAACACTGCACATAACACAGTACTGAACCTATACCTGTACTGTATATAATACTGCACATAACATAGTACTGAACCTATACCTGTACTGTATATAATACTGCACATAACATAGTACTGAACCTATACCTGTACTGTATATAACACTGCACATAACATAGTACTGAACCTATACCTGTACTGTATATAATACTGCACATAACATAGTACTGAACCTATACCTGTACTGTATATAATACTGCACATAACATAGTACTGAACCTATACCTGTACTGTATATAATACTGCACATAACATAGTACTGAACCTATACCTGTACTGTATATAACATAGTACTGAACCTCAGAGCCGATCACTGACATACATTGTGATTACACACACCTGAGCTCTTCTCCAGTCACTTTGCTTCCATTAGTTGAATGGGTTCCTGAAATAAAACCTTTTATTCTTTGCACAGCGCATTGGATCCCAGCGTCTCTCTATATATTTGTGGAGTGTAATCCTACCTGATCCCCATTAGATCCCATGTACCCTCCACAGTGCGGGAGGACATCGCATACAGATATGACACCTTGTAATACAAACTTTTTTCCTTACATTTTGGAAATTACATTAATTTGTTTCTGGAAAGTTTTTGTTTTTGAAATGTTTTGTGTAAATAATGAGATGAAACCTAAAAATAATGGCAGCGAGGCTCCTGTAGATCCGGGAGCAGCTTCCGGCAGGCGATCGCTGTATTATTTATGAGTTTATAATTATGTAATGGAGCGAAGAGGATGACACATAACCGAGCGGAGGACGGACTCGCTCATACTCCTCATGTCACTATGAGCCTAATCATGTGAACCAGAGCAGGCACTGGAGAGAAGCACATGTCTAATGGGCACCGGGAAGCAGGCACCTGGGAGAGGATACTGGGGAGCGGGCACCTAGGAGTGGGTACTGGGGAGCAGATATCAGGAAGTTGGCACCAGGAGACCAGGCACTGGGGAGCGGGTACTGAGGAGTTGGCACCAGGAGACTGAGGAGTTAGCTTTGGGGACTGGGCACAGGGGAGTGGGCACTGGGGAGCGGATACTGGGGAGTGAGCACTGAGAAATGGGAGACTGGGAATGGGTACTGGGGAGTGGATACCGGGGTGAGAGAATGAGAGGACTGGGCACCAGGGAGTGGGCACAGGAGCACGGGCACCAGGGAGTGGGCACCTAGTAGCGAGTACTGGGGAATGCATACCGGGGAGTGAACACAGGGGAGTGGGCTCCCTGGAGCAGGTCCTGGGGAGTGGATACTAGGGAGTGGGCACCTGGGAGCAAGTACTGGGGAGTGGGCATCAGGGAGCAGCTCACAGCATCTACCTGATACTCATGATAAAGCAGTGAGAACTGTCATCACCTGAACACTGCTAACAACGCACCCGCAGTCACAAATGCAGGGGGCACTACAACGCTCAGAATGACTCACACAATGCAGAGGATGGCTCTATTGTGCACAAGGAGTTGTTGGAGAAGTTTTTTCTAGTGCATTTGCTCAAAAAAACACCAGAAAATCATCATTCAAAAACAACAATAAAGGCCACTTTACACACACCAACTTATCTGTCCAACTTCTGAACAACTTGCTGGTTGCAGTGAAATCATGGACACATTGTTCTATGTTGTGACTGTGTACAATGGAACAATGAGTCCATGATTTCACTGCAAACAGTAAGTTGGTCAGAAGTTGGACAGATAAGTTGGTGTGTGTAAAGCGGCCTTAAGACTCTCCATATATATTTCTTTTGTAAAGCCACTTTGCGGTCCACATGTTTTTTGTTTTTCCAAAGCCGTCACCAACTATCAGCCTTAAACCGTATCTACCCACAATGTGCTACAATATGAACACTGCACAAGAAAAAATGCATACGGCATTAGATCCCAAGATCACCAATCAGATCCCAATACAGGAAAGGTTGTCATAGAGTACCTTTACACGCCGCAACTGTGGCGACAAATTGTGACGGTGATATGTCGCCCTGGAACCATCGTCGTCAGATTGCCTCCCAATTACAGGGTGTAATGTGGGAATTTGGCAGATATGTCGCCTTGTCATGGTCACCTTGCTCCGGTTGCCTGATTTCAGTGCATGCACTAAAATCAGGCGACCATGACAAGGTGACATATCTGCCAAATTCCCACATTACACCCTGTAATTGGGAGGCAATCTGACGACGATGGTTCCAGGGCGACATATCACCGTCACAATTTGTCGCCACAGTTGCGTCGTGTAAAGGTACCCTTAGGAAATGAGGGGTGGATACTGGGGAGTGGGCACAATGAGGGGTGGATACTGGGGAGTGGGCACAATGAGGGGTGGATACTGGGGAGTGGGCACAATGAGGGGTGGATACTGGGGAGTGGGCACAATGAGGGGTGGATACTGGGGAGTGGGCACAATGAGGGGTGGATACTGGGGAGTGGGCACAATGAGGGGTGAATACTGGAGAGTGGGCACAGGGGAGCAGATACTGGGGAGTGGGCACAATGAGGGGTGAATACTGGGGAGTGAGCACAATGAGGGGTGAATACTGGGGAGTGGGCACAATGAGGGGTGAATACTGGGGAGTGGGCACAATGAGGGGTGAATACTGGGGAGTGGGCACAATGAGGGGTGAATACTGGAGAGTGGGCACAGGGGAGCAGATACTGGGGAGTGGGCACAATGAGGGGTGGATACTGGGGAGTGGGCACAATGAGGGGTGGATACTGGGGAGTGGGCACAATGAGGGGTGAATACTGGGAGTGGGCACAATGAGGGGTGGATACTGGGGAGTGGGCACAATGAGGGGTGAATACTGGGGAGTGGGCACAATGAGGGGTGAATACTGGGGAGTGGGCACAATGAGGGGTGGATACTGGGGAGTGGGCACAATGAGGGGTGGATACTGGGGAGTGGGCACAATGAGGGGTGAATACTGGGGAGTGGGCACAATGATCAGCAATCAATGCCAGTCAGGGCAGAGACACACTTATGTGAGCTGCATGTCAGCATGTTGCATGCATCTGGCATGAATCACCCGGCTGCCGACTCTGAACAGGAATGTGTAGTTGATTGTGTTTCTATGGAGATCCATGCTCCGGTCAGAGAGGCAGGGCCGGGTGACTCAGGTGAGATGCATGAAATACACTCACATGCAGCTCACATAGTGTGTGGAACACTCAGATAACATCCAATTTTCACTAACAGTCAGAAAAGAGAAGGTGGAGAAACATTGGATGTTATATGTGTCCATGTAAGAGAAAAACAGATTATTCTTGGCCCAAACAGATCAGACTCTGGTCAGAACTATTGGGCTGGAAACACACTGGAATCAGCCGTGTCTCATCCAGGAGAGTCGGACGAGTGTCATCCATTTCTATAATCCCCTGTTATACTGCACTTGCAGACACTATGTAGCGCGGACTGAGGTTATTACTCCATGTGACCGACACGTAGGCTCAGCCCAGCCTGGGACGTACATCGGTGATATCATCATCATCTCTATATACCGGCTCAGTGTCTCCTCCACTTCCGCCTGGATGTCCCTATGTCACTTCCGGCGGCGCCATATTTCTACACACGAATTATGGGTATGGAAACATGGCGGCCACAGCCCGCTGCACACTCCCCTCACCCGCTCCCCGCAGTCCGCCCGGTCACCCCCGCCCTCTCCCCGCAGCCCCCACTAACCACTCCCCCATCAGCTATCCCCCCCCTCTCCCCTCGCCGATCAGTGGGGACTTACAGGACCTGTGGTGACATCACTATGATGGGCGGAGCTATATCACATGACCATGACATCATCACAGGCCCTCTCCACGGACAGAGAACAACCAGGTACTGCCGTCCTCTGCTCTCCCCCACACCCAGACCACCCTGCCCCTGCTCTACAACAAAGAGACAACACATGGGGGGCTGAGAGACAGCACAGGGGAGGGGGAAAGGTGAGACAGCAGAGACGGGGGCTAAGAGCGACCGTGGGGGAAAGGTGAGACAGCACAACAGGGGGGGGAAAGGTGAGACAGCACAGGGTGGGGGTAAGAGCGACCAGGGGGGGGGCTGAGACAGCACAGGTGGGGGCTAAGAGCGACCAGGGAGGGGGGTGAGACAGCACAGGTGGGGGGTAAGAGCGACCGGGGGGGGGGGGGGGGGGGGGGTGAGACAGCAGGTGGGGGGTGGCGAGGGGGGGGGGGTGGGGGGTGAAGAGCACGGAGCGCGGGGGGGGTGAGAGCACAGGTGGGGTAAGAGCGACCAGGGAGGGGGGTGAGACAGCACAGGTGGGGGAGTAAGAGCGGGGGGGGGGGTGAAACAGCACAGGTGGGGGTAAGAGCGACCAGGGAGGGGGTGAGACAGCACAGGTGGGGGGTAAGAGCGGGGGGGGGGGTGAGAGCACAGGTGGGGGGTAAGAGCGACCAGGGAGGGGGGTGAGACAGCACAGGTGGGGGGTAAGAGCGACCGGGAGGGGGGTGAGACAGCACAGGTGGGGGCTAAGAGAGATGGGGGGTAAGAGCGACTGGGGGGGGAGGAGTGAGACAGCACAGGTGGGGAGCCAGAGGGCACACAAGGAGGGTGGGGAGTCAGAGAGCCGCCTGCCACCCCCAGCGCCATAGAGCCACCTCCCATTGTCATGTCACCACCCAAAGTGATAGTATCGGGCTCCCATCCTACATGAAGATGTTGAGTGACCATCCCAGGAGGCAAATGCATCTCTTCCCCCCGACCCAGCCCAGACCGCCCCTGGGTGTTGGGGATGTACAGAGGTTTTCAGGGGATTCTTGTGTGTTTTGGATTTAGTGTAGAGACACACTTATGCAAGCTGCATGTGATTATCTCACATAGATCTTGCATGACTCACCCGGCTGGCGGCTCTCTGGACAGGAGCGTGGAGCTCAATAACACAATAAGCTCCATGCTCCCATTCAGAGAGGCAGGAGCAAATCCTGGAGTAAGGGCAGAGACGCACCATGTGAGTATGTAAGTATCTTGCATGCATCTCACATGAGTCACCCAGCTTGGCTGCCAGCTCGCTGAAACACAACTCCTCACTCCCGTTCAGAGAGACAGGAGCCGGGTGACTCATGCGAGATGCATGCAAGACCCACACATGCAGCTCACATAAGCACAATGGATGTAAGATATTCCTATGCTGCAGTGTGGATGAGGCTGTAGAGTGCACATGGCCGCTATAATCAGGACTGCGCATTGTGTGAACGCCGCTCAATCGATCATCACATTAACGTTCGGAGCCATTGGCCTTTCATTATAAAGAACCTATTACTGGAGCTTGTGAGAGGCGTGATGAGGAATATTGGCTGCATACAATGGCCTTGTATCAGGAGACGGCTTACCCCTGCTCACCCCGGGGGGGTGTACTAATATCTGACGCTTCAGTAATTACGTGAATTGAAGCCGTGCACTCAGGTGGTTTATCACATAAACACTTCACACACCCCAGACATGTAATTCATGTCTGACCATATTGTGCAGAGCAAAGTGTGCGGGTCACGATCCTGAGTGAACTATGGAGCGGAAATAAATGTATTATTAAAAAAAACCTATAGTTTCATCAGCCGAGCACAAAGGCATTATTATTTCATGGTGCAGAGATATTGCTGTTGTGTCAGAATCCCTGAAAGAAACATCTGACTTCTGACACCGGAGGGTCGCGGTGGATAAGTACAATTGATTCTTTTTCCAGTGATTTGCTGAATTCATTTAATTGTGCAGTGAGCGGCACCGGATCGTGCTCCGTACAGATCATTACAGCGCTCGTGTGTGCCGGGTCCAGAGCGCGCCAGGCGAGGTACGAGGTCAGCCGTGGACAAGACGTCACCGAAAGGTAAAGGTTCAGTCCAGGATCAGGGATGGCTCACATCTGCTAGAATCAGTCCATCCGACTCTCATCCAGAAAAGTGCAGACTGCAATATGGCGTGTGAAGCTGCGTCTGTTTTCTCAGCAATTATTCATTTACAGTGATTTATTCTACTGAATTGTAAAGTATCCGTAAAATTCAGACGGTATATAGATGATCTGATATTCCAGGAAGTTGTATTAGCTGCCACAGCTTGTGACAGTGAACAATGGATAACAATATATCATCTGGTGCTGTGAATAGGGCTGGGCGCGGATAGTCCGGCTGGGCGTCGGATAGTCCGGCTGAGCACGGATAGTCCGGCTGGGCGCGGATAGTCCGGCTGGGCACGGATAGTCCGGCTGGGCACGGATAGTCCGGCTGGGCACGGATAGTCCGGCTGGGCACGGATATTTGTGCTGGGCGTGGATAGTCGTGCCTAGTTTGGATAGTCCTGCTGGGCGTGGATAGTCCTGCTGGGCGTGGATAGTCCTGCTGGGCGTGGATAGTCCTGCTGAGCATGGATAGTCCGGCTGGGCACGGATAGTCCGGCTGGGCACGGATAGTCCGGCTTGGCACGGATATTTGTGCTGGGCGTGGATAGTCGTGCTGGGTTTGGATAGTCCTGCTGGGCGTGGATAGTCCTGCTGAGCACGGATAGTCCTGCTGGGCACGGATAGTCGTGCTGGGCACGGATAGTCGTTACTGGGCGTGGATAGTCGTGCTGGGCGTGGATATTCGTGCTGGGCGGATAGTCCTGCTGGGCGTGGATAGTCCTGCTGGGCGTGGGTTGTCTGCTGGTGTGGATAGTCAGGCTGGGCACGGATAGTCCTGCTGGGCACGGATTGTCCTGCTGGGCACGGATAGTCCTTCTGGCACGGATAGTCCTTCTGGCACGGATAGTCCTGCTGGGCGTGGATAGTCCTGCTGGGTGTGGGTTGTCCTGCTGGGCACGGGTAGTTCAGCTGGGCTGGTGGCTTCACAGTCTGTTTGGTTAGCTGTTTGTGGTTGGACAGGGTTTGCTGGTACGGCACAGTAGTGGGAAGAGGTTGTTAAAACCTTAAAAAGGTTGTTATAAAGGGGCAAGAAGCTGTGATACAGTGTGAAGACGCTCATGTTCATTTTATAAGAATCAGCAGCAGCAGATCAATGTTAGACGGGAGATTCAGCTCTTTTTCTCCCTCTTTTGATAACATTGAAGGAAAAGTATAGTCCAGAGTTGCAGAAGACTGGAGAGCAGCTTTTATATCCCACCTTCTAAGGCATCAAGGTCTGAGACGCAAGAAAAAGTGTTCCAGAAGCCAAACTTGTTCTAATATAAATATTCCACGTTCTGCAAACAGTAAGCAGGATAAAGGGTCTGAGAGATAAAATATGACCTAAATAGGTATCAGAGGCTTCACCTTGTGTGGTTGTGAGAGTCACAACCACTATAAAAGCAGATCACGGCTGCTGCAGTCCCCAGCGTGGTGCATATAGAGTAGGGAGGATGAGGAGTTAAACACCATGCTGCTGTATTCCACGAGGTATCAAAGGGTGAATATAATATTGATTTATTAGTCGATGTGTTTCAGGGCTCCTTGTCCTTTTCCTCAGGACAAATCAATCTCATATTGCCATGTGTTAGGGAGCCCTGAAACGCGTTCACTAATAAATCTATTATATTCACCCTTTGATGTCTGGTGGAATATGGCAGCGCAGTTTTTAACCTTTCATCCTCCCTACTTTAATTTTCTGAGATAATGACCTTTCGGTTTCCATAATCATCAACATTAACATAAATAAACACATGAAATAGATCCCTCTGTGTGTAATGACTCTATATAATAGATATCATTTAGACGAAGAAAAAAGTTCAGCGGTACTCACCATTTTGATCCTTTTTATTACACTCTGCCCTGCTGGATAGAGTGGATCAAAGCGGGGAGAGGGAGTGGGGGACGGCGGACAGCTATATAATATGTGTGATTCACTTTATGTATTGAATCACTGAAATAATGTAACTTATTGATGATCTTCTAATTCATTGAGATGCTCCTGTATGTAGACACATATACACACATATTGATACTTATTGTGTCCATGATGTGTCTGCCTGCTACAAAGATAAGCTGAAGTTTCCAATATCCCCTGGTGCAAATGGCAATAACTGACTTAACTAAAAGCCAATAAATGTCTCCAAATCTGGTGCGGAGACAAATAATGGAGACTATTATCCTTCAATCCATTTCGGTTAACCACTTCTTTACAAGTGGCGACTTCAGGCAATTTATTACTGTGGTGCACTGATGAATTAGACTAATTGAAGAAGCTGATAATTATCCCACTTGGGTTTAGACAGCCGTATCCCTCAGCTGGGGCTGTCAGGAGGGCTGAGAAAATCCATATGTTGATGAGTTGCTGTTGTATCTTCAGTAGCAAAAAAAATATCTCTTTGCTCAATTTCTAGCAGTGGTGGTATCTCACTGACAGGGTTAACTCGCTGAGGGCCGCTTCACACTGCGGCATGATCCGGTCCGGTTCTGTCCGGGAGGACCCAGACAGCTGCGGACTGGGGGGCTATTATGCCCTCCGGTACGATGTGCGGCGCCCGTGGTCCTGACTTATCAGCCGCGGGAACTGCGTGCGCTGCACACAGGACCGGAGGGCATAATAGCCCCCCAGTCCTGTGTGCTGATCCGGTCCGCAGCTGTCTGGGTCCTCCCGGACAGAACCGGACCGGATCATGCCGCAGTGTGAAGCAGCCCTGACAGGGTTAAACTCATTCAGGGTTAACTCGCTGACAGGTTTAACTCGCTGACAGGTTTAACTCGCTGACAGGGTTAACTCACTGTAGGGTTAACTCACTGTAGGGTTAACTCGCTGACAGGGTTAATTCGCTGATAGGGTTAACTCATTGACGGGTTAACTCGCTGCAGGGTTAACTCGCTGATAGAGTTAACTCGCTGACAGGGTTAACTCGCTGATAGGGTTAACTCGCTGATAGGGTTAACTCGCTGCAGGGTTAACTCGCTGATAGGGTTAACTCGCTGCAGGGTTAAATCGCTGTAGGGTTAACTCCTGTAGGGTTAACTCACTGCAGGGTTAACTCCATGTACGGTTAACTCACTGCAGGGTTAACTCCATGTACGGTTAACTCACTGCAGGGTTAACTCATTGACAGGGTTAACTCACTGACAGGGTTAACTCACTGACAGGGTTAACTCATTGACAGGGTTAACTCACTGACAGGGTTAAGCAGGAGCTGATCTTGTATTAATACATTTACGAGTCGGCAGCCAATCAGATTTTTTTGCGCTTACGCGGCATTCGCTTGAATATTAATGACTTCTTTATTGATGAGAAATGAACCCAATTTTAACCTTTCTGGTGAATTCCGCTTATTTCGCCTCGTTAGCTGATATTTCTGATATTTACACAACAGTCCTGGATTCTGTAACTAGTTCAGCTCCGGTGAATTCAGCTGCAAATTATAGATAATCTGAAATGTAGCGAACATGAAAGTGTCGCAGAGGGATGCCTTCTCTTCGCAGACCGATATCTGGACATGTAGATTTTCTTTGGGGCAGGGGGGTAACTACAGCAGGTGCAGGGGATGCAATCACACCCGGGCCCTGGAGCCTGGGGGGCCCCAAAAATCCCTTTGGCCTATAAAAAATTACTAATGCTATTAAAGATTTGCAATAATTGGGGGCCCTTGGAGCTTTTACATCAGGGGACCGGGAGCTCCAGGTTACGCCCCTGTGCAGGACTCTGGATCTGAAGGATCGGAAGTTGGGTTAGAACTTAACAGAATTTATGATCGTCTGAATTGTTCCTCTTCTTCCAGGGAATCGTCGATGCTCATTCAGGGATTGATCCTCCACACTTTTAATTTAAGTCTGGTCTCCTCGTAATCGATACAGTAGTTACCTGATTAATTCCAGGACTAATTTGTAATTACTTCAATCCTAAATCTCTCTGTAGGATCGTGGCCCTTGTAGGAGGAGGGAGACCTCCGGTAATGTAGTAATGTATTTGTGACAATCTCAGCAGTGTCCAGCAGTCAGGAGAACATACAGTCATAGACAAAAGTGGCGGCAGCTTGAAACTGTTCCAGAAAATGAAATAACGTGTTTTTCACTTTATAAGACGCATCGGATGTTATAAGATGTACCCCAAATTTGGTGAAGGAAAGGAGGAAAAAAAGAATTTTTAATGTTAAATGGAGTCCGACTTATAATGCCAGTGTCCATCCTACAATCAGTATAGATGTCCCCCATCCAGGTATATACGCCCTCCATTCTGGTATAGATGTCCCCCATGCTGGTATAGATGTCCCCCATCCAGGTATATATGCCCCCATGCTGGTATAGATGTATCCCATCCAGGTATATGTGCCCCCCATGCTGGTATAGATGTATCCCATCCAGGTATATGTGCCCCCCATGCTGGTATAGATGTATCCCATCCAGGTATATGTGCCCCCATGCTGGTATAGATGTCCCCCATCCAGGTATATGTGCCCCCATGCTGGTATAGATGTCCCCCATCCAGGTATATGTGGCCCCCATGCTGGTATAGATGTATCCTATCCAGGTATATGTGCCCCCATGCTGGTATAGATGTCCCCCATCCAGGTATATGTGCCCCCCATGCTGGTGTAGATGTCCCCCATCCAGGTATATGTGACCCCAATCCTGGTATAGATGTCCCCCATGCTGGTATAGATGTCCCCCATGCTGGTATAGATGTCCCCCATCCTGGTATAGATGTCCACCATCCAGGTATATATGCCCCCCATGCTGGCATAGATGTCCCCCATCCTGGTATAGATGTCCCCCATCCTGGTATAGATGTCCCCCATCCTGGTATAGATGTCCCCCATCCTGGTATAGATGTCCCCCATCCTGGTATAGATGCCCCCCACCCTGGTATAGATGCCTCCTATTGATATATGGTACCCATCCTGTTATCCATGTCCCCCCATCCTGGTATATGTGTCCCCAGCTGATATATATGGTCTCCATCCTTGTGTATATGTGCCCCCTCCTGATATATATGGTACCCATTCTGTTATCCATGCCCCCCATCCTTGTATATATGTTCCCCATCCTGGTATATATTCCCCATCCTGATATATACGGTCCCCATCCTGGTATATATGTTCCCCATTCTGGTATATGTGGCCCTCCCCTGATATATATGGTCCCCATTCTGTTATCCATGCCCCCCAGCCTGGTGCATATGTTCCCCATTCTGGTACATACAGTATATCCTCATCCTTGTACATAACACCCCATGGCTTACCGAAGGGGGGTTGCGGGTGTGGAGCGAGGGTGCATGAGGCGGTTTCACAGGTCCACGGAGGATGGGGGCAAAGCTCAAAACTACGTGGAGGGGGCGGGGTTGCAGCAGCGCTGCCATTATCCATATCCCTCCATGCTTTGCCAAGCTGCATTACATGCTCCAGTGTCCAGGCTTCCAGAAAATGATGGGGGGGGGAAGTACGTCTTATAATCTGAAAAATACGGTATTTTTCCAGAATATTATCACAATTCCCCATATTTTGTTATATACAGGATTACTTCGTTTGTGTATTGGAACAACACAAAAAAAACTGAGGGAAAAGGGCAAATTGGACAAAATGTCAATCAAAACCCCCCAAAAATGTCCCAGACACAATTGTTGCCCTCCTCTAATATTTGGAATAAATCCTGCAGTCAGTCTCCTCTATAACCTCCACAAGCTTCTTCCTCTCCTGCAGTGTCTCCTCTTCTTTATAATCTGCTCCCGGTCTCTCGTCTTCTCCCAATTTTCAGATCTCTCCACAGGTGATCAATGGGATTTAGATCCGGACACATTTCTGACACTTCAGATCTCTCCACAGGTGATCAATGGGATTTAGATCCGGTCATTGCTGCCCCTTCATATCTCTCCACAGGTGATCAATGGGATTTAGATCCGGACACATTTCTGACACTTCAGATCTCTCCACAGGTGATCAATGGGATTTAGATCCGGTCACTGCTGACTCTTCAGATCTCTCCAGCACTTTGTTTCCTCCATTTTTGGGGCTTCTTGATGTTTGGGGTCATTTGTCCAGCTGGAGACCCCTGACTCAGGACGCCCCCAGCTTTCTGACATCGGGCTCCATATGGTCACCCTAAATCACCTGATGCCGGTAATAGATCTCATTCTATTCTGACCGCAGTGGAGGTATAGGTAGGAGTGAAGCTTGGTGAAGCTGTTTGGAATCCTGTTGGCTGCAGTCCTGGTGTCCGGTGTGTGGCGTCTCCGGTCAAGTTGTTTTATATCCTTTATTTGTCTAGTCCTTTATCTCTTTACCTTCCTCTGTGTTGCACTAGATCAGAGGTGACGTCTAGTGTACTCACCAGACTACACACTAGCCATAGTGAATAGAGGTGACAATCCAGGACTAAGCATGTGATGGTGGTGAGGGGGGAAGGACCTGCACAGGGCAGTAGGGCAACTCAGGGATAGACACGGTGAGTGTCAGGACCTTATTTCCCTTTACCACTCCCCATCGTACCCTTTGTGTTGCGCCATGCGCTGGACATTCCCGTGTCCAAACATGATAGTTCTTGCGCATCCGACTGCAAGTTCAGTCCATGCTCTCCAATAGAGAGGGTTAAAGAACTGAGCCTCTTCAGATTAATGCTGGTCACTGTCCTCCATGAGCTGCATCCAAAGACTAATAACTTAACCTGCAACCTCTCTGTACACAGACCCGCGCCTCTCTGTACACAGGCCCGCGCCTCTCTGTACACAGGCCCGCGCCTCTCTGTACACAGGCCCGCGCCTCTCTGTACACAGGCCCGCGCCTCTCTGTACACAGACCCGCGCCTCTCTGTACACAGACCCGCGCCTCTCTGTACACAGACCCGCGCCTCTCTGTACACAGACCCGCGCCTCTCTGTACACAGACCCGCCCCTCTCTGTACACAGGCCCGCGCCTCTCTGTACACAGGCCCGCGCCTCTCTGTACACAGGCCCGCGCCTCTCTGTACACAGACCCGCGCCTCTCTGTACACAGACCCGCGCCTCTCTGTAAACAGACCCGCGCCTCTCTGTACACAGAGCCGCGCCTCTCTGTACACAGAGCCACGCCTCTCTGTACACAGACCCGCGCCTCTCTGTACACAGACCCGCGCCTCTCTGTACACAGACCCGCGCCTCTCTGTACACAGACCCGCGCCTCTCTGTACACAGACCCGCGCCTCTCTGTACACAGACCCGCGCCTCTCTGTACACAGACCCGCGCCTCTCTGTACACAGACCCGCGCCTCTCTGTACACAGACCCGCGCCTCTCTGTACACAGACCCGCGCCTCTCTGTACACAGACCCGCGCCTTTCTGTACACAGGCCAGCGCCTCTCTGTACACAGGCCTGCGCCTCTCTGTTCACAAGCCTGCGCCTCTCTGTTCACAGACCCGCGCCTCTCTGTCCACAGGCCCGCGCCTCTCTGTCCACAGGCCCGCGCCTTTCTGTCCACAGGCCCGCGCCTCTCTGTCCACAGGCCCGCGCCTCTCTGTCCACAGGCCCGCGCCTCTCTGTCCACAGGCCCGCGCCTCTCTGTCCACAGGCCCGCGCCTCTCTGTCCACAGGCCCGCGCCTCTCTGAGGTCAGACATTAATATGGTCTCCAGATAGCGCTGCCATACTCAGTAGAGCAGCACTGTGCATTACTAAGGCGATGATACAATGTAATATGTGGCAGATCTCTCTACTAAATCAAAGCTAAAAATGCATCCAATAATTGCATTATATCACAGCCTCAATCAATAAGTCATCCCTAACAAGAAGGTTGGGGATCAATAGAGGTCATCAATAATGTGATGTGATTACATAGAAGTGTTATCTGTTTACCCCCAAGTCTCCCATCCTGCCTTTATAATTAAGCGTCGCACAGACCGTCTTCACATCACAATTTATAGGGAAGGAAGAAAACCCCAGCAAAGACCAAACAAAGACGATCAATATAACATTGTAATTATTAATGGGCTTCATGCAGTGTGCCAGGCTGTATATAGACGTATTACAATGTATCCAGCGGGACTCACAACACATAGAAACGAGAGACGGGACCACGGCGTCTCCAAATTATCTATGGGACCAAACATAGGAGGGGTGTTCGTTTCGGGAATCCAGCTGGTTAGATACTGTCATGAGTCAGTAGGTGACTTGTGACAGCTCTGGATCTTTTGGTTTTATATGTGTTGACCCAGCGAGGGTTAATAATGTCAGTTTCCCTTGCTGGTAGCTCCAGTATAGCTCAGCTTGCAGCCAGATTGGGGACCACACACTTTTCCCCTTAAAGGTCACATGATCCAGCACATGATGCTGGTTATAGAAGATCCATGCTATGCTGACCCTGGTGGAGTGAAGAGGTCGTCTGCAGCTGAGTCCTGTTGTTGGAGCCGTGCCAGCTGCAGCATTCAAGTTTGCATATTATTTGTCTTGTCCATAGTCTGTCTATCTCTCCTGTGTTGTACTGGTTCTAGTTGCAATGGTGCAGTCTACGCCCTACCGTAGTCAGGGTGAGTCGAGGTGACAGGCAGGGACTAGACAAGGGGAGGGAAGGACCCGCATAGGGCTGCTAGGGCAGCTTAGGGATAGACACAGGCGAGTGTTAGGTGTTCCATCCCTGCTCAGTGCCAACAAGGCCTTCCATATACTATCCCTTGTTGTACCCTTTCTGTTGCGCTGAGGATCGGCGGTTGTCCCAGCGTGACAGATACTTTCCTTCGACATCATTGACTGGATGAGAGTTAGGAGGACCAATGCACCACAGACTATTGGCAGAGGTTGCTGCTAACTGTTGGTCCATGACTTTAATATAAAGACTATAGGGGCTTACAGGGGCCGGACGTATTATGGTGCAACCCACATGACGGACAGGAGGGGCCCAAGGCATAAGGAGGCCCTGTCTACCTCCAGAGCAGGAGGAATTGGGCATTATGATGAGATATTGGACTGTAGGGACCCATATATCGTTGCACAGGGGCCCCTTCTGTCTGTGCCCTCCAGTCAGACTTACATTAATAATATTGGACATTCAGATATAAGAAAATGCCAAGATGTCGGCCGGTGCAGCTTGTGTCACTTCTGTGCAATCCTCCTCCCAAGCTGCGTCTTGTGATTAACCAGAGGGCACCGCAGCAGTAACCAGACTCCATACCTCATACAAGGATTGTCTACATGCCATACATTGCAACAAATTCAGGACTGAATAAATATAAAACATGATAAATAATTACTGAGAGCGACTGAGGCGATGAGACCTGAGGTCACCGCAGTCTGTGGGTGGGAGAGTGGTGTCCATGCGGATGACACCTGTGTGCCGGAGCAGCGCTCACCACCAGAACTATAAGGTTTTATTCACGTAGGTTTATTTGCTCTCGTCCCTGTGTTGTGTTTTTTGGGGACCTGTTTGGTTTGCAGTAGGTGGACATCGCTCTGGATGTTTAAAGCAAATGAACGTTCAGGAAAAAAAAGATTAAAACGATGGCAGAAATAGAATCCAGATGTGTATGATGTGTGTGTTGATGTGTGTGTATGATGGGTGTGTATGATGTGTGTGTATGATGTGTGTATGATGGGTGTGTATGATGTGTGTGTATGATGGGTGTGTATGATGTGTGTGTATGATGGTGTGTATGATGGGTGTGTATGATGGTGTGTATGATGGGTGTGTATGATGTGTGTGTATGATGGTGTGTGATGATGTGTGTGTATGATGTGTGTGTATGATGGTGTGTGTATGATGTGTGGTATGATGGGTGTGTATGATGTGTGTGTATGATGGGTGTGTATGATGTGTGTGTATGATGGTGTGTATGATGTGTGTGTATGATGGGTGTGTATGATGGGTGTGTATGATGGGTGTGTATGATGGGTGTGTATGATGGGTGTGTATGATGTGTGTGTATGATGGGTGTGTATGATGGGTGTGTATGATGGGTGTGTATGATGGGGTGTGGCATGATGGGGGTGTATGATGGGGATGTATGATATGTGTGTATGATGGGTGTGTATGATGGGTGTGTGTGATATGTGTGTATGATGGGTGTGTATGATGGGGATGTATGATATGTGTGTATGATGGGTGTGTATGATGTGTGTGTATGATGGGTGTGCATGATGTGTGTGTATGATGGGTGTGTATGATGTGTGTGCATGATGCAAGTGTATGATGGATGTGTGTATGATGGATGTGTATCATATATATGACTTTCCAACAGTAAATCCAATGGCAGCCCCCCGTCATCACCGCCCTGATTTCTGTGATCTGAGTAATGGATCGTCCCCGTAGGGATTATGCTTCTCCTCGGATGGATTGTGCTTCTCCTCGGATGGATTGTGCTTCTCCCCAGAGTGATTTTGCTTTCCCCCAGATGGATTGTGCATTCCCCCGGATGGATCGTGCTTCACCCCGGATGGATTGTACTTCACCCGGATGGATCGTGCTTCACCCCGGATGGATTGTGCTTCACCCGGATGGATTGTGCTTCTCCCCGGATGGATTGTGCTTCTCCCCGGATGGATTGAGCTTCTCCCCAGATGGATTGTGCTTCTCCCCAGATGGATTGTGCTTCACCCGGATGGATTGTACTTCTCCCCAGATGGATTGTGCTTCACCCGGATGGATTGCGCTTCTCCCCAGATGGATTGCACTTCTCCCCAGATGGATTGCGCTTCTCCCCAGATGGATTGCGCTTCTCCCCAGATGGATTGCGCTTCTCCCCAGATGGATTGCGCTTCTCCCCAGATGGATTGCGCTTCTCCCCAGATGGATTGCGCTTCTCCCCAGGTGGATTGTACTTCTCCCCAGGTGGATTGTACTTCTTCCCAGGTGGATTGTGCTTCTCCCCAGATGGATTGTGCGTCTCCCCAGATGGATTGCGCTTCTCCCCAGGTGGATTGTACTTCTCCCCAGGTGGATTGTGCTTTTCCCAGATGGATTGTGCGTCTCCCCAGATGGATTGTGCTTCTTCCCGGATGGATTGTGCTTCTCCCCAGGTACATTGTACTTTCCCCAGGTGGATTGTACTTCTCTCCAGGTGGATTGTGCTTCCTCCTGGGTGAATGATTGCAGGTTGCAGATGTGGCCAGGGCTGGATGATATTGTACAGTGGACGGACACATGTATCCATCTCCCATCATCTGTCCATTTATTGGCAGCTACAAATAAATAATCTATGTACAGAGACGTGGAGGTTACAATTTTTCCCAGGAGCCCTAGGTTCATCTCAAGAAAAATGTCCTCCTGCCTGGAGCGAGCAGTCACTGTAATGATGCCGCCGCCTTGGCTGAAGCGACCTCCTTGTTTTCCGCTCTGATCTCAGTGATAGCTCCAGAGCCATCATATCTCTGATCTCTCCTTGCTGATGTTAAGTCTGTCCTGAGTTCAATCGCACCATGGAGAGATTAATCCACTCTGGCATTCTCAGCACCGAGCTGTCCTAACCCATACATCAGCTGTGTCATGTCTCCTGCTGTCCTATATCGGCCTGATAACTTCACACTGGCGCTAAGAAATCCTCTCCACTGCCACACCACAACCTGCTGCTCATAATCGCAGACCGGGGAGGGGGTGCAGGACTGGTGAGGGGGTGCAGGACCGGGGAGTGGGTGCAGGACCGGGGAGGGGATGCAGGACCAAGGAGGTGTTGCAGGACCAAGGAGGGGGTGCAGGACCGGGGAAGGGGTGCAGGACCGGGGAGGGGGTGCAGGACCAGGGGGGGTGCAGGACTGGAGAGGGTGTGTAGGACTGCAGAGGGTGCAGGACCAGGGAGGGGGTGCAGGACCGGGGAGGGGGTGCAGGACCAGGGAGGGGTGCAAGGCCAGAGAGAGTGTGTAGGACTACAGAGGGGTGCAGGACCAGGGAGGGGTGCAGGACCAGAGAGAGTGTGTAGGACTGCAGAGGGGTGCAGGAACGGGGAGGGGGTGCAGGACCAGGGAGGGGTGTAGGGCCAGAGAGAGTGTGTAGGACTGCAGAGGGGTGCAAGACTGGAGAGGGTGTTTAGGACCGGAGGGGGTACAGGAAGTTGATGATTATTGGAAGTCCTATAGGATCAGCATATCTGTATCATGTATCTCTATGTAAGGTTTGTGATCTATTTTTTGTGTGGCGTCTTTCTTTCTTTCTTTCTCATTTGCAAAAGAGGATCAGCTTTTCCAAAAAAACACATCAGAAAATGGATCATCCATTTCTGATCCTTTTTTGATCCGCGTTTGGTGGTGCGTTTTATTTTCCCCATATACAATGAGCAGAAAAATGCCACAGAAACTGACAGCTCAGTATTTTGATGGATCACTTATCAAGGTAAAAAAACTGATCAGACCACAAATTCCCAGTCTGAACAGCAAAATGTGAAAACCCCTTCACTTTGCCGGAATCCATTAATCACTCGATCTGTTCACTGCAAAAATGGATGAAAAAAAAACAGATAAAAAATGGTGCGTGTGTGTAGTGTGTGTGTGTGTTATGTGTGTAGTGCGTGTGTGTTGTGTGTGTAGTGCGTGTGTGGTGTGTGTTATGTGTGTAGTGTGTGTGTGTGTAGTGTGTGTGTGTGTAGTGCGTGTGTGTTGTGTGTTGTGTGTAGTGAATGTGTGTGTGTGTAGTGTGTCGTGTGTGTTGTGTGTTTTTGCAGTTTTTTAAATAAACCTCTTTTTATTCAAGGTTCTCCCTATTTTAGCCCATTTCTTTGGTTTTCTTTATCGTATTTATCACAATGTATCATTATGTATTACTTCAGATCACTCTGTGCCATCATGTATCACTACAAATCACTGTATCATCATGTATTATTCACTCTATATCACGATTTATCATTATTATCACTACTTATTTATAATGTTTGTTTATATAGTGTCAAACATTCCACAGCACTTTACAATTTACTTACCCTAATGTATCACTACATGTCACTATATATAATTATGTATCACTACATGTCACTATATATAATTATGTATCACTACATGTCACTATATATAATTATGTATCACTACATATCATCACTATATATAATTATGTATCACTACATATCACTATATATAATTATGTATCACTACATGTCACTATATATAATTATGTATCACTACATATTACTATATATAATTATGTATCACTACATATCACTATATATAATTATGTATCACTACATGTCACTATATATAATTATGTATCACTACATATCACTATATATAATTATGTATCACTACATGTCACTATATATAATTATGTATCACTACATATCACTATATATAATTATGTATCACTACACATCACTATATATAATTATGTATCACTACATATCACTATATATAATTATGTATCACTACATATCACTATATATAATTATGTATCACTACATATCACTATATATAATTATGTATCACTACATATCACTTTATATAATTATGTATCACTACATATTATTATTACTATATATAATTATGTATCACTACATATCACTATATATAATTATGCATCATTATGTATCACTGTTTCTCTAGAGCTTTCATCCTGTGGTCTGGATGGCACATAGTCTATTCCTGTTGAACCTCTATGAGGGTCTTCATCAGATGAGAGACATGTGCCCTCTAGAGTCTGTCGTGCAGTACTACAGGAGGGGGACAAGGACATGAGCTGAGAATAGATGTGGCCTCGTCTGTTGGGGATCTGTGGTCTCATGTGCGTTGTGTCCTGCATGGCTGGAGTGAGCGGATAACCACGGCCTGATCTTCAGTGACAGGGAGCCGTTCCCTCAGGGGCCCCATCTGCCCACCTCTCCATCTCATCTGCGGAAGCATTTCCTTCCCCATCCTAAGTCATTTGTATCACATCTCTCCCATGGCCCAGGCGCCTCCTCCCTCCTTCCATAATGTTCTTTTTTTGCTTATTGACTAAGAATTCGCAGCTGCAAGACGGGAACAGATTTGGGTTCAGCTGAAAAACTAAAGCGCAGATCTGGGATCAGAAAGCTTCATGTCTGTGCCAGAAGTCAGAAGAGTTCAGAAAGTGACGAGGGATCAGGGACGTTCTGCAGAGGATTAGAGAGTTGTTTATTCTTATTTACAAAATATGTAAAGTTGGAAAGATAAATATCAATGAAATATGAAAGGTAGAGGTCAAAGGTCACCCCAACCCTGTATATGGGGCCCCCAATATTATCAGCAGGGCTGCCTGTGTGGAGCCCCTCATCAGCAGGGCTGCCTGTGCGGACCCCTCATCACCAGGGCTGCCCGTGTGGAGCCCCTCATCAGCAGGGCTGCCTGTGCGGACCCTCATCAGCAGGGCTGCCTGTGCGGACCCCTCATCAGCAGGGCTGCCTGCAGTGGCGCACCCAGAAATTTCCCAAGGTAGGGGTCCAAGAAACACACACCGGCCCTGAAAGGGGGGTGTCACCCCCCAGCGGGGTTCCGAGGGGCAAAACCCCGGTGGGGAGGTTTGGGGGAGCGAAGCCCCCCTAAAAGCAGCCTCTTTTGTGGGCCCTTGGGTGCTGTGTAATTGTTCCTGTCTCCTGACATAGGGGCCCAGCTCCTCATGTACTGCACCACTTCTCAGGGCCGTCCAAAGGGGGGGGGGGGGGGTCCAGACACGTAGGTCCCCCCCCTTGGGTGCGCCTATGGCTGCCTGTGCGGACCCCTCATCAGCAGGGCTGCCTGTGCGGCCCTCTCACCAGCAGGGCTGCCTATGCGGACCCCTCATCAGCAGGGCTGCCTGTGCGGACCCCTCATCAGCAGGGCTGCCTGTGCGGACCCCTCATCAGCAGGGCTGCCTGTGCGGACCCCTCATCAGCAGGGCTGCCTGTGCGGCCCTCTCACCAGCAGGGCTGCCTGTGCAAACCCCTCATCAGCAGGGCTGCCTGTGCGGACCCCTCATCAGCAGGGCTGCCTGTGCGGACCCCTTGTCAGCAGGGCTGCCTGTGCGGACCCCTCATCAGCAGGGCTGCCCGTGCGGACCCATCATCAGCAGGGCTGCCTGTGGGGACCCCTCATCAGCTGGGCTGCCTGTGCGGACCCCTCATCAGCAGGGCTGCCAGTGTGGAGCCCCTCATCAGCAGGGCTGCCTGTGTGGAGCCCCTCATCAGCAGGGCTGCCTGTGCGGACCCCTCATCAGCAGAGCTGCCTGTGCGGACCCCTCATCAGCAGGGCTGCCTGTGCGGACCCCTCATCAGCTGGGCTGCCTGTGTGGAGCCCCTCATCAGCAGGGCTGCCTGTGTGGAGCCCCTCATCAGCAGGGCTGCCTGTGCGGACCCCTCATCAGCAGAGCTGCCTGTGCGGACCCCTCATCAGCAGGGCTGCCTGTGCGGACCCCTCATCAGCAGGGCTGCCTGTGCGGACCCCCTCATCAGTAGGACTGGTAATGTGCTGCTGGAGTTTCAGGTTGCTTCTGTCCTATCATAGAATATGGCGGCGCCCAGTCTTCTATGCCAAATACAGCTTCAGCTTTGCTATACTGATATAGGTCTGTGCTTGGTGTTCCAGTTTCTGGGAAACAGTTGTAACTTAGTTCGTGTATGGTGGAAACTATCTTATTGTATTTTTATCTCCTGCTTGTATTTGTTTTCTCCCGGATCTTATATTGTATTCTCCCTGTGTGTGCTTCCTGAGAGCTTGTGTTTTGGTTCCCCCGTCTGTCTTTATCTGTGGGTTTCATTACTTCCCTGCTCTGGTGGGAGGGGGAGCAGGGCTAGGGTGGAGACTCAGACCTCTCCACCATCAGGAGTTCCTTCTGAGATACGGTGAGTTCAAGGCTCTCTAGCTTGAGGGGCAGCTCAGGCGCCCCAGTGTTCCTTTTACAGTAAGACATCATGAAAACACCTTGTTTTTTCGTTATAAATGTATTTCTTCGGTGGAGGGGAGTGGGAATCAGATCAGGGCTGAACAGGAGCAGGGCCTGGGTGGAGACTCAGGCTTCTCCACCATCAGGAGTACCCCTAAGATAGTGTGAATTCAGGGCTCCCTAGCTTGAGGTGCAGATCAGGCACCCGGTTCCCCTCTTACTCCAACTCACCCTTACATTATGTGTCATTTATGGCGACGCAGGTTTTATCAATATATTGGAATTATTGATAATTTATATTATCCAATAACAGCAACAGAATCACTGTATGGAACCCAGTAAAAACACGAGGCGATCACCCCCGTATCTGGACGTCTCCCACTATTATATTACACACGCTCGTCATTTTCTGGGGGGGTCGTCCCATCAATATCCCCCTGTACGTTCCGGCATGTGTTTTTTTTTTTCTTTACCTGTAACAATATTCCCCATTAGTCATTTTAATAAACCAGCGAGCGCCGGTATAATTTTACACTGGAGCGTTATCTGGATGAAAGCAGCGCTGAGCCGGCAGATTTTATTCTCTTACATCTTCATTTGATTGGTTGGGAGGGATCGCTCATAAATAGCTCTGATGATGAAAGCAACAAAAGAAGAAAGGAACAGGAAAACTCGAATCAAGGAGGATAGAAACAAGAGAGGTCGTGAGATGAGACCGAGGACGGAGAGCGCAGGACTCTGATACTAATGAGGAGATCACTATTAGACCATCACCCCCTGTGTGCGGGAGGTATTCAAAGGGGGGGGGATTTTATAATTATTTCTTTAATGTTGAATCAGGCTAATGAACTTATAAACCTACGTCACTGACGTCAGGTATGGCGTACATAGGTGCAGGCGTTACAATCACACCCGGGCCCTGGAGCCTAGGGGGGCCCCAAAAGTCCCTTTCTCCTATATAAAAAGACTAAATACTATTAAAGATTTGTAATAATTGGGGGCCCCACTGCAGCTTTCACATCGGGACCAATAAGCTTCAAGTTACACCACTGGCATACACTCAACCTCTGCTCCGTTCATTGTCTATGGGACTGCTGAGTAGAGCACCATAATGCTATTTCCAGCTGTCACCCCGGGGTGTATGGATGACTGGTGTGTGCTACAACACAGCAGGGATGGAACAGAAAGATGGCCCTGGTGATATGGAGAGGGGGAATGGGACAGCTCCTGGCAATCCCTAATGTCCCTATGTGGGTCCTTCCCCCTATCTCTGTCATGTGCCTAAGCTCTCACTCACCCTGAACCCTGGCTAGTGATTGGCCGGCAGCTAGACTCATCACTACAAATAATACAACACAGGGAATGGGTAAACAAACAGACACAGATAGAAACGTACTCCAAACTCCTACAATGCAGCAAGACTCCAGAACTGAAATAAACACGACTCCAATGTATCTTCAAGAGACAGGCTCTTTCCAAAGTGGTTAGAATAGAAATGATTCTATAACTGGTGTCAGATGATAAGACGTGACTACTTATAGTGGAGGGGAGTGGCCACAAAAGAACTGCACCTGAGGATTAAAGCTACAAGAAACAGCCAGCAAGGAAAGAGTCTTTAACCCCTGCAGCACCAAAAGAAAACAAATACGTGTAAACCCCAGTTAAAGTCCTACGGTCAATAAGGTGTTGTGATCTTCTGGTTCCAGACACCAGAGGTTTCTCCAGAGTGAGACACTCGTGATACCAGCAATCCCACCATGGAGCATTGGGGGTATCGCAGACAATCAGAAAATGATCCCTTATCCTGTGGGGATAATTAGATTTTATGGGAATAACTAAATTTAGTAAGTTAACCCCCAAAAGAAGTCACCAACGTCTGGGGGGCATTTGCATTCCTGCCCCCCGGGCCAGGCCGCCCCTGATCTGATCCATCACTGGCGCCCCAACATTTATGACAATTTTCATAGAATTTGATTCTGATTGTGAGAATACGATGTCTCCAATATCATATTAAAATTCAATAAATGCCACTTGTTTATGAAGAATTTCCATAATCTTCTTGGCAACTAAGAAACATTACGGAGCAGTGGACTGATCCGCGGTGCGATTTCTTATGCAGGCACGTCAGTGACAACTGTATCCCAGCAGGTCCCCAGATCCAGAATTAGCAATTGTCGCTCTCTGCAGGAGGAGGATGAGGACGGATGCAGGGAATGGGATAGTCTGCAGAATGTGAGAACCATATTACAGCTAAAAAAAAAACCCCGAAATGCAGAGATATACTGTGGAGGAATCACTAAATGGTGAAATAATTGGTGCGCCCACCCTCCTCTCCACTATGTTCTGGATTTTCAGGAGTCACACAGAGATTTGGCTGCAGGGGGTCCACTGTGCACTGGAGGATAGAGAGCCCACACTCTCTACACTGCAATAAAACACTTCCCGACAGATTTCTGCAGGGATTTACTGCTTCATTAACTCTTCATTTCCTACTAACTAAATGTCCTTTCTGTTTCTGGCTTGGAAAATATAAGGACAGAGCTGGGATAATTATGCTCGGTGCCATTTCTCTAATATGAATGATAATACCTGTAAAAAAAATGTAATAAAGGCTTGCTCCGGTTTTATATGAAAGATCTGTCAACCTGAAGAACATGTCTGTTATGAAAAATACCATAAGCCGTGAGTTTAGGTTTATGGAATGAGTTCCACAATGTCGTCGTAATCTGGAGTCCAGATCAGATTGTTCTTTGGGAGAAGCCTCCTAGCTTGTCACTCAATCTATTGTAGGGTGTCACACTTCTTTTAGCTGTTATGACCTGCTGCATAGCCAGACACCAGCCGATATGGTCATCAGTCTCTAATTATTATTATTATTATTTATTTATATAGCGCCATTAGGTTCCATGGCGCTTTACATGAGGATGAGGGAGACAAGAACAAGTACACTAAATCTAGGTGATCAGGACGTACAGGTACAGGAGGGGCAGGGACCCTGTCCACAAGGGCTCACAGTCTATGAGGGTGGGTTAGGATACAGTAGGATGGGGGAATGTCAGGTATGGGATGGTCGCCTGGGTCTCATGGCAGGTTGTAGGCTTGACGGAACAAGTGAGTCTTCAGGTGACACTTGAAGCTTCTCAGGGTAGGCGAGTGTCTGACGTGTTCGGGCAGGGAGTTCCAGAGTTAGGCAGATGCCCGGGAGAAGTCCTGGACTCGGTTAATGTGTATACAGCCGGCAGTCTCTAATGTGTATACAGCCGGCAGTCTGTGTATACAGACAGCAGTCTCTAATGTGCATACAGCCGACAGTCTCTAATGTGCATATGGCCAGCAGCCTCTATTGTGCATACAGCAATAAGCCTCTATTATGCATACAGCCATCAGTCTCTAATGTGTATACAGCCATGCCTCTAATGTGTGTACAGCCATCAGTCTCTATTGCGCATACAGCTGTCAGTCTTTAATGTGTATACAACTGTCAGTCTCTAATGTGCATACAGCTGTCAGTCTCTATTCTGTATACAGTCGTCAGTCTCTAATGTGTATACAGCCGTCAGTCTCTATTGTGCATACAGCCATCAGTCTTTAATGTGTATACAACTGTCAGTCTCTAATGTGCATACAGCTGTCAGTCTCTATTGTGCATACAGCTGTCAGTCTCTAATGTGCATACAGCCGTCAGTCTCTATTCTGTCTACAGTTGTCAGTCTCTAATGTGTATACAGCCATTAGTCTCTATTGTGCATACAGCCACCAGTCTCTAATGTGTATACAACTGTCAGTCTCTAATGTGCATACAGCCAGCAGTCTCTATTGTGCATTCAGCCGTCAGCCTCTACTGTGCATACTGCCAGCATTCTCTATAGTGCATACGGCTGGCGGTCTCAAATGTGAAGCCGGCAGTCTCTAATGTGCATAAAGCCGTCAGCCTCTAATGTGCATATGTCCGTCAGTCTCTAATGTGTATACAGCCATTACTCTCTATTGTGCATACAGCCACCAGTCTCTAATGTGTATACTGCCAGCTGTCTATATAGTGCATACGGCTGGTAGTCTCTAATGTAAATACAGCCGTCAGTATGTAATGTGTATACAGCTGTCGGTCTCTAATGTGTATTCGGCCAGCAGCCGTCTATTGTGTATACAGCCCGCAGCTGTCTCCATTGTGTATACGGCCCACGGCAGTCTCCACTGTGTATATAGCCAGTAGCAAAATCTATTATGTAGTCTCTATTGTGTATACACAGAAATCAGAAAAAAAAAACAGACTGCACTTCTAGAAGATTACAACACAGGTGCAGAGCTATAACACTGGATAATATAAAGTAAGAAATGTACACCAGCAAACTGTTAAAACCAAACATATGCAACAAAAAGTGTTTGATGAATTCAAAAAGTTTCTAGTTTGAGATATACAGTAATAAAAATGTGCAAGTTTTCTTTTTTAAACCACTTATAAAGTTTAGTGCATGTATTGGCTAATAGATGCTGCTCATCAACCACGGCAAGGTGACCTTAAATCTGATGGGTCCCTAACTACAAATAAAACCTCTCTTGGACCCCTTGAGGTCTCTGTTTCCTGGGCTGTAGTAGGATGCACACGTCAGATGGCCGCTGTGGCTTAATGTTTTCAAGTTTTCTCAAACAAAACACTTTTTGATTTCATCTAACACTTTTTGTTGCATATGTTTGGCTTTAACAGTATGCTGGTGTAGTTTATCTATTTTATATATATATCTACAGTATATACAGTTGTGGCCAAAAGTATTGACACCCCTGCAATTCTGTCAGATAATACTCAGTTTCCTCCTGACAATGATTGCAATCACAAATTCTTTGGTATTATTATCTTCATTTAATTTGTCTTCAATGAAAAAACACAAAAGAGAATGAAGCAAAAAGCAAAACATTGATCATTTCACACAAAACTCCAAAAATGGGCCGGACAAAAGTATTGGCGCCCTCAGCCTAATACTTGGTTGCACAACCTTTAGCCAAAATAACTGCAATCAGCCGCTTCCGGTAACCATCAATGAGTTTCTTACAATGCTCTGCTGGAATTTTACACCATTCTTCTTTGGCAAACTGCTCCAGGTCCCTGATATGTGAAGGGCGCCTTCTCCAAACTGCCATTGTTAGATCTCTCCACAGGTGATCTATGGGATTCAGGGCTGGACTCATAGCTGCCACCTTAGAAGTCTCCAGTGCTTTCTCTCAAACCATTTTCTAGCACTTTTTGAAGTGTGTTTTGGGTCATTGTCCTGCTGGAAGACCAATGACCTCTGAGGGAGACCCGGCTTTCTCACACTGGGCCCTACATTATACTGCACAATGTGTTGGCAGTCTTCAGACTTCATAATGCCATGCACACGGTCAAGCAGTCCAGTGCCAGAGGCAGCAAAGCAACCCCAAAACATCAGGGAGCCTCCGCCATGTCTGACTGTAGGGAGCGTGTTCTTTTCTTTGAATGCCTCTTATTTTTCTCCTGTAAACTCTATGTTGATGCCTTTGCCCATAAATCTCTACTTTTGTCTCATCTGACCAGAGAACATTCTTCCAAAACGTTTTAGGCTTTCTCAGGTAAGTTTTGGCAAACTCCAGCCTGGCTTTTTTATGTCTCGGGGTAAGAAGTGGGGTCTTCCTGGGTCTCCTACCATACAGTCCCTCTTCATTCAGACGCTGACGGATAGTACGGGTGACACTGTTGTACCCTCGGACTGCAGGGCAGCTTGAACTTGTTTGGATGTTAGTCGAGGTTCTTTATCCACCATCCGCACAATCTGGCGTTGAAATCTCTCATCAATTTTTCTTATCCGTCCACATCTAGGGAGGTTAGCCACAGTGCCATGGGCTTTAAACATCTTGATGACACTGCGCACAGTAGACACAGGAACATTCAGGTCTTTGGAGATGGACTTGTAGCCTTGAGATTGCTCATGCTTCCTCACAATTTGGTTTCTCAAGTCCTCAGACAGTTCTTTGCTCTTCTTTCTTTTCTCCATGCTCAATGTGGTACACACAAGGACACAGGACAGAGGTTGAGTCAACTTTAATCCATGTCAACTGGCTGCAAGTGTGATTTAGTTATTGCCAACACCTGTTAGGTGCCACAGGTAAGTTACAGGTGCTGTTAATTACACAAATTACAGAAGCATCACATGATTTTTCTAACAGTGCCAATACTTTTGTCCACCCCCTTTTTTATGTTTGGTGGAATTAGATCCAATTTGGCTTTAGGACAATTCTTTTTGTGTTTTTTCATTGAAGACAAATTGCGGCGAGGGAACTCCCCCGGATGTGGCAACACCGGGGCAACACATCGCCTTAGGTTGCGGGTGTGTAAAAGCGCCTTCGACGTTCTGAGGCAACCATGAAGAATGTGCACGTTAGGTTGCATCCTATCACCGCCAAAGGTTGCGGCGTGTAAAGGTACCCCAAGATCGTTCTGGTGTCTATAGTCTCTGCAGAAGTAACTGGGCCTCATTTAGGAGAATCACCTCACAGTAACATCGTTTTGGTCGCCTATAGCAACTAGAGTTCTGCTGAGGTAAAGTGAAAGCTGAGCTCTGATTGGTTGTTACGGACAGCTGGGACCTTATGGAGCATAGCCAACAATTTCACATAATGTCTGTGAGCGAGGCCGCGGGTATTGTGCTAGTCTGTAATAACACACCGTACCGCGCCTGCGGTGGTCGCCCCCCCCCATGTACCAGGAGCAGATTTCTTGGCACGTCGTTTTTTTTTTACATCCTGTCTGTCGTGTTTCCTTGGCAAAATTCACTCCACAAATCTCCATGCAGCCGCCGTCCTCCGCTAACAGCCGCCGTCCTCCGCTGACAGCCGAGTCCCCACTCGGCCACTTGTTGGGTTTTCATATAAATGACGTGACCCCCCACAACACAACGAGGTGAAGGATTCCCCAGAGGCCGGATACATTCCGGTGAACGCCGTGCGGCTGTGACATGCAGAGGGTTAACCGCGGATCACTAGAATAACTGTCCCTGAGGTGGGATTGGCAGGCGCCGTGGTACAGAGTGGCTTTGAAATGGGATCTTTTATCTTCCAAAGTCTAATTAGAAAGCATCACACATCCCCGGTAACTGCACTGACACCGACAGGCGCGCTAAGCACCAACAATAAAGAACAAGATCATAAGCAGCTGAAATGACAAATGACTTCCCCATAAATCACCGCTCAACCCGACTGCGGCTGCCAGAACAAGACGCACCAGGAAAACCAGGGAACCGCTGCGAAGGGACAAAAAGTTTAGTTGGGCGTCGAAGGGGCACCTTGGTGATCATTTCTGCAGAATCTCATCTTCACGGCCGGAACGCGGCAGATTACGTTGTTAGCTATTAAACATTAAATCATAATAGATTATACTATTCTGATAGAAGAAACTGCAAAAACACTTGTGCGTGCCCTCATCATTTCCCTCCTGGACTACTGCAACCTTCTGCTCTCTTGCACCCTTCCAA
Source organism: Allobates femoralis (assembly GCA_033576535.1). NCBI lineage: Eukaryota > Metazoa > Chordata > Amphibia > Anura > Aromobatidae > Allobates > Allobates femoralis. The sequence goes on from JARQOC010000009.1 coordinate 35,507,679, forward strand.
CCTATCCAACTCTGCTGCCCCCCGCTATTCCCCGACCACTCCTCTCCGCCGAACCCTTCGCTGGCTTCCCATTTCTCAGAAGCCCCCTAACTATGATATGCAAACAGGGGCGTAACTACAACAATTGCACCCGGGCCCTGGAGCCCTAGGGGGCCACAAAAGTCCCTTTGACCTATATGACATAACCAATACTATTAAAGATTCGGAATGATTGAAGCTTTTATATCGAGGCCCATGAGATTCAAGTTACGCCACTGCATACAAAGCCATCCGCAACTGGTCCCCTCATTATACAGGAGCGGCTCAGTGAATTAGAAAATCATCAAAAAGTGACTTTATATCAGTAATTCAATACATAAAGTGACCACATCTATTATATAGAGTCATTACACACAGAGGGATCTATTTCATGTGTTTACTTCTGTTAATGTTGATGATTGTAGAAACCGAAAGGTCATTATCTCAGAATATTAAAGTAGGGAGGATGAAGGGTCTGAGAGATAAAATATGACCTAAATAGGTATCAGAGGCTTTACCTTGTGTGGTTGTGAGAGTCACAACCACTATAAAAGCAGATCACGGCTGCTGCAGTCCCCAGCGTGGTGCGTATAGAGTAGGGAGGATGAAGGGTTAAACACCGCGCTGCCGTATTTCACCAGACTTCAAAGGGTGAATATAATATTGATTTATTAGTCAATGTGTTTCCGGTTTCCCAAAAACATGGCAATATGATACTGATTTGTCCTGAGGAAGAGGCCGGTGAGCCCTGAAACACATTGACTAATAAATCAATATTATATTGGAGTACGGCAGCACGGTGTTTAACCCTTTATTCTCCCTACTTTAACTTTCGGTTTCCATAATCATCAACATTAACAGAAATAAACACATGACCTAGCTCCCTCTGTGTGTAATGACTCTATATAATAGATGTGGTCACTTTATGTATTGAATTATTGATATAAAGTCACTTATTGATGATCTTCTCATTCATTGAGCCGCTCCTGTATTTACCGTCTCTTCTCCCTCACTGTGGTGTAAGTGCAGTAAATCCTTTCCGATCAGAATCTTCTTTGCTCTTTTCTTGCATTTTCGCTACGTTCCATGCACATTAGAGGAATAAAATCTTCTCGGATGTAACCATTGCACAGTCCAGAGATAACAGATAGATTAGATCTATTACACTGTCTATTGGCATATAAACAAGCACAATGACTTGTGTCTTTCGGGGACTCACATCCTTCGGTTTTCAGCGTTGTAGTAAATGTGTCCTGGCACGTTGAGTCCGGTGGACTCTGGGGAGGAGACGGCTGAGTAATGGCGGTGTTACCGGTGCCGGCAGACGATGATGTGAATCCGGGGAGCCGTCGTCTTCTTCTTACTTCCCATGCACAGATTAGATTTTCAGTCAAACAGCAATATCCATGTATCTTACAGCACTTTACCAAAAAGCTTGAATGCAGAACATGGAATCAATATTCCCCTTCACAAAGGAAACAAAATAATTGATTTGCTGGTGTTTAGACAAAGTACACAATTTTGGTTGTTACAGTAGACGATATTGATCATTTATAGCATCTCATCACATACAGGACAATTACTTCAGGTCCTAGGTAGGAATAACAACATCACAGGGCAAATCCTGCATCTGGCAGGTTTAAGATTTCCAATAAAATCTAAATAAAAATGTTGATGTTCAAGTAAAGATAAGAAAAAGTAAAATAATAATAGCCCGGAAAAGAAACAAGGACCGGCCTTACATTCTATACACCCACAGCCCTAAGCTGCAGCTAGATGACCGGCCAGGGGGGCAAATGACTCCATGCCTCCCAGCCCAGTCTGCTCCTGAGCAACAACATAATACAGAATAAAGTGGTACCGTTACACGTCCCAACATTGCAGGCAATTTCACTGGCAATTTGCTGGTTGCAGTGAAATCATGGACACATTGTTCTATTTTGTTGCTGTGTACAAATGGAACAATGTTGCGACGTGTAACGGTACCCTGACTCAAGACTTTTATTTACGTTTTGTTTCAATTTACCATGATGTTAACAAAATTGATTAAGAGCAGGAGGCAGGGCCGGCTCCAGGTTTTCATGGACCCTGGGTGAAAGAGTCTCAGTGGGCCCCTTTGACACTCTTCCATCCCTACCGCTGCTACACATCCGACCTTAATCTGCACCCCACGTTTAGGCAGCTGAAAATAAGAGACACTTTCTTCCTATTACTTAAACCTTCCCTTGCGGTGTAAAAGGGAGGGTTCATTAGCAGTAATTTTAATGTACCAAGGTAGAATATGGAGACAATAAATCTATAGTTAGTGTCTTTCTGAAAATTGTATATTGGACACACACAGCTCTGCTATATGCCCATAGACATACATGGATTAACTATTGACATGTAGACACCTACAGCTATGCTACATGAACATATAAACACACACAGTTCTTCTACATGCACACCACACACACAGCTCTGCTGCATTCACATACAGACCCACACAGCTCTGCTACATGCACACTAAATGCACATACAGATACACACACAGTTGTGCTTCATGCATATAGACACAGCTCTGCTACATGCACAATACATGCACGCACAGTTCTGCTACATGGACAATACATGCACATACAGATACACACAGCTCTGCTATATGCACATACAGATACACACCCAGTTGTGCTACATGCATATAGACACACAGCTCTGTTACATGCACACTACACATACAGCTCTGCTACATGCACATTCAGACACACACAGTTCTGCTAAATGCACAATACATGCACATACAGATACACACAGCTCTGCTATATGCACATACAGATACACACACACACACACACACTATACATTACCACATCTTATAGTTCTTCATTGGTGCAGAGCAGGAAAAAGGAGCCACTGGGAGCTGCATAGAGGTTGGAGAAGTTGAGCATCTGCAGATGTTCTAGGACCTTCATTTCAGTCGTGTGATCAGTCAAATGACTGGAAGGTCCTTCCGCCTCCGTTCCTTCTTCTCAGGGCAGGAAAGAGGGTGCTGCTGTCTGTGAGGTGGGTTCCCTTCTTTACTGCCACTCACAGATGAGTGGACCCCCTCACCTGTCCAGGGCCCCTGCACCTGCCGCGCACGTCGAATGCTGACGCCGGCCCTGGCAGGAGGTATTGTGAATAAAATAGTTATTAGACATTAATTGCCCCCCTTCTATGCCATCACTACTCCAGCAGTTCTCCCACCAAGCCTGACATGATCCAATGACTGGCCTCTGATCGTTTGCTGTAAGCATCATGTGAATGAAGCAGGACAAACAGTGACCAGGATCCAAAGTGCTAAAATAAGTCGTATATTTGAAGCTCGTCTGTGTCTCTGTCTCTCTTATGTCACCAAAGTCAGTGGGTTTTGGCAACTGTTCAGATCCAGGATCAGTAGATGTTCTGTCCCATTACAGACAGACATACATATATTTAACATATAACCAATAAAATTCAGGAATTTTCCACATTTCCAAAATTGGACCGTAAAACAACTGCAACCATAGAAAATAACTAAATCAGACGATGCTCGCCCTCCTCGAGCCCAATCCTGTTTTGTCTGCAGCGGTGACATGACATCAATAGTTGACATGACCGCTGCAGCCAATCAGAGCTCAGCGTCTTGTGCCATCTACACTGTGATTGGACGAGGAGAGGACGAGTATTGTCTGATTTTCATATTGTTACATGTATACTATTGTTTAGGGAAAAACCCCTTTAATGTGACAACAATTCCCCAATAATCTGCCCTTATTATAATGAATCTGCGCCATTCTTTCACTGAGTGTTGACAAATTTTCACGAGCGTAATGTGCGCGATGCAACGTGAAAATCATTTCAATGCAAGAATAATCATTTCAATATAATTAGATACATCGGCCACAAAATTGAAGATGTTTCAACATGATCCAGAATGGGTTCCTATGTAAATGGTGTATGATTACAGAGTACACACTCTCCATTATACATTGTGTTAACTGTCCACATAATGCACGCTTGATTGCTGCAGAAAATTGCACGTGCTCTTCAGCTCCGGCGTCCATCATGCTTTAACCAATAAAGGGACACATTGAAATGTAAATGCAGAATAGTCTTACATCGTGGTGTTCTATACAGTGTTGTGGAGCTCGGTGTTTGCTAAATAACATCAATATACAACAGGTGGAGAATCGTTACAATGTATCGGCCCCTGAAAGGTCTCATTCATACATTGTGGGATAATGTGGCCGTCCTTCATAGAGACACATTTGTCATTATTGAGAATGAGATATTACAACCACAGTGCATAGTTTATGCATTTTTTTGCCTTTTTCTCATCAAAAAGTGAACAGGAAAAACTGCATTTTTTAAGTAGAAGCGATTTAGAGAATATTTAATGGCTCTGCCTATAATAAAAAAGGTGTCTGATCAAGTCAGCCGAGGTCTGTATACTGTATTAGTGATCTCCCTGCCATGTGCACAAGAGCTATGGCTGCTTTCACATCTGCGTTTTTTGCAAATCCAGTTGCCAAAACCAGATGCGGCACACTTCCGGCAATGTTGCATTGGGGCTAATGTATTGTTAATGGACCTCTGGAGATGTGCGACACTTCCGGCACTTCTGGATTTGTCTTACAACTGCAGGTGACAGCGGTTTTGGTTTGGGATCACGGTGAAAAAGTAAGTGCCGCACATGTCCAGTGTCTGGAAGCCCATTAACAATACATTAGCCCAAATGCAACCTTACCGCAAGTGTGCCGCATCTGGCGGAATTCCACCGGATTTGCAGAACGGCAGATCAGGCAAACCTGATGGGCTAATAAATGCAACAGAAAAAATGCAGCAAAAACAGATCAGATTTGTTTCTTGGAAAAGCTGATCTAGATTCCAGCTGAGAAACAGAAAAATGCACAAGAAAAACTGATCAAAAATGCACGGTGTGAACATAGCCTAAGTGTCACAATGGAGTATTTGGTGCAGAATTTTTCTGCAGCATAAAAGCTGCTAAACTGCCCCCGGTGCCGGAAAAATGCACCAGATACAAAATGTGGTTTTGGTGCGTTTTTAGCATTTTTTGGTGCAGATTTTGGTCTTGCTTTTTTCACTATAGTCAATGGCAGAAGGGTAGAAAAACACAATAAAGTGACACCAAGAATAGACATGATCATCAAATCTGCAAGGAAGAAAAAAGCATCATTGGCGCAGCACTTCAGAATTCTTCCGGGTGGAAGGATAGACGTGTTTTTACGACAAAGAGTGACAAAAAATGTCGCAAAAATGCACTGTGTGCACAGGGCCTTACTGCAGTTTTGCTTACAAGTCCATTGCGCAGAAATACATTTTCATCAGTCAATTATTGCTGCGTTATTTGCATCCCAAAAGCATGAAGAATGCAAAAAGAAATGCATTGTGTCTTTCTGCCTGGAAATGCAGGAAACCAAACACTCTATGTGCCACCCAGCCTAAGTCTATGTTCACACAGGGCATTTATTTCTGCAGCAAAACCTGATCTCTTAGCTGTAAGGAAGCTGCGTATTTTGATGAGTTTTTGGTGCGTTTTTTATAGCGTTTTTGCTGCGTTTTCGTCTCCTCTACATGTTGAAGGCACCAAAGATGCAGTTTGCTAAGAATCCAAAATGCTTGTTTTACTTTAGCATATATTTGCATAAAACCAAGGTAAAAATCATGATAAAATCTGCAGCAAAAATGCCCTGTGTGAACATAGTCTAACAAGGGCAGCCAGAAAGGATGAGGACTTGGTCTCTAGCGCCACCTATTGGAAGTTGCAATCCTAACAGTCCATATCGACCCTTTAACAAGCCATAAGCCTTTTAATATATCTGCTACAGGGGCATAACTACAACAGGTGCAGAGGTTGCAATCACACCGGGCCCTGGAGCCTTAGGGGCCCCAAAAGACCCTTTGTCCTATAGAAAAAGACCAATGCTATTAAAGATTTGCAAATATTGGGGGCCCCGTTGGAGCTTTTGCATCAGGGCCCCTGAGCTTTCAAGTTACGCCCCTGATCTGCTGGCGCATATTTACACATGGCTAAATTCATCTTTCCCCAGCAACAACTGCAAATCCAGGGACCCAAGATCATGAGTGGTGAGTTATTTTAATCATAAAGGGAATTTTGTAGATCTGGTTGGGAAATGACACTACTGGATGATCCTACAGTCATTTCTTCTCTGAGTGAATATAAATCTTCTTACTGTATTGTATCAGGCGGCGGAGCATCTAAGTGTTAATGGGAACCTGTCAGAGCGCCATCCTGGGCGGGAGTGACAATCAGACGCACCGATGTGACCAGGTGCACTGTCCACTGCTGAAATTACCTGTAATTGCAGGAAATGCTATGGCAGTATCCAGGGACGGGCTGGGCCGGGGGGCAGGGGTGCATCTGCCCCCCGGGCCAGTTACTTAGCAACAGTTCAGGGTCGCACGGTGTATTACACCACCACCAGTGATAAGTGTCATCACCGGCCGTAGTAGTTTGGGATACTGTGATGTGGCCACAGCCGCCACACTACGCAAGTGATTACCATCTGTAGACAGCGGCCCTATCCTCGCATGGCCTCATCGCTTCACATACCAAAACTCAAAGAAAAATTCCATCTCTGCTTAAGGTGCATCGATCACACTGGCGGCCCCTGCACCTGGTTATCTGTATATAGTGCCAACACACTGGCGGCCCCTGCACCTGGTTATCTGTATATATATGCCCAATCACACATGGCGGCCCCTGCACCTGGTTATCTGTATATAGTGCCAACCACACTGGCGGCCCCTGCACCTGGTTATCTGTATATAGTGCCAACTCACTGGGGCCCCTGCACCTGGTTATCTGTATATGGTGCCAATCACACTGGCGGCCCTTGCACCTGGTTATCTGTATATAGTGCAACACACTGGCGGCCCCTGCACCTGGTTATCTTTATATAGTGCCAATCACACTGGGGCCCCTGCACCTGGTTATCTTATATAGTGCCAACCACACTGGCGGCCCCTGCACCTGGTTATCTGTATATAGTGCCAATCACACTGGCGGCCCCTGCACCTGGTTATCTGTATATAGTGCCGATGCACACTGGCGGCCCCTGCACCTGGTTATCTGTATATAGTGCCGATGACACTGGCGGCCCCTGCACCTGGTTATCTGTATATAGTGCCAACCACATGGCGGCCCCTGCACCTGGTTATCTGTATATAGTGCCGATGACACTGGGGCCACCGCATGTGACCAGGTGCACTGTCCATGTATTCCGCTGCTGAAAATACCTCTAATTGCAGGGCATGCTATGGTAATATTCAGGGAACGGGCTGTGTCGGGGGGCAGGGATGCATCTGCCCCCCGGGCCGGTTACTTACAGTTGAGGGCCACAGGGTGTATTACACCACTACCAGTAATAAGTTAAATCACTGGTTGCAGTAATTCGGGATAGAGCGAGAAATTCCATCTGGATTGCACTGGTGGCCCCTGCACCTGGTTATCTGTATGTTTTACTCCTTATATTGGGAATGCAGGGAAGCAGCCGATCAATTATTGATGCAGATGAGCTCTGAGCACTTTGTATCTGAGCTGCAGATTTCAATAAGATACAAAGTCATTTTCTTTGGAGCGAAAGGTCACATCAGATCCTGAGCATGGTGCAGCTGATGGTGAAGGAATAGTGAAAAAACAATACGTGAGTGGCTCTTTAAGGGAAAGCTCCCGGGTAAGGAGTCTGATGTGACAATGTTCTTACATTCGTTACATTATTATGCGTCTGGTCGCCTTTTTTAACATTTTTCAGTAACTTCAGAGTGGCTGAAAAGTTATAAAATGCAAATGAGGTGGAAAGGACGTGCTGCCGGCGAGAGTCAGATGATTAATGGATGGCGGAGTTTTCTAGAAGGTAAAACCAGAAGCAAAAATGATTTATTCTGATTAAGTATGAAAATTATTGATGATAAATAGGTTTCAAGAATGGAAGTAATTAAAGTGATCTGAGAGTAAAGCGGAGGAGGAAATCACTCGGCCCCGGGTCGGCTCCATGCACAGGACATAGGTTACTGATTAAGGCAGAAACACATGTATGCAAGCTGCATGTGAGTGTTCTGCATGCATCACACATGACTCACCCAGCCACCTGGGTCAGCTCCATGCACATGGAAATAGGTTACTGATTAAGGCAGAAAACATGTATGCAAGCTGCATTGAGTGTTCTGCATGATCACACATGACTCACCAGCCACCTGGTCAGCTCCATGCACATGGGCAGAGGTACTGATAAGGTGGAACACACATGTAACTGCATGCAAGTATCTCGCATACATCTTGCATGACTCACCCAGCCCGGCCCCTGCCTCTCTGGACAGGAGTGTGGAGCTCCATAGAAACGCAATCAGCTCCATGCTCCCGTTCAGAGAGTTAGGGGCTGGGCCGGGTGATTCATGCGAGATGCATGTGTCCATGCTCTCGGTCAGAGAGGGGCTGGGCCGGGTGGCGCATGCAAGACACTCGCATGCAGGTTGCATTGTGTGTTTCCACTCTTATCAGTAATCTCTGCCCATGTGCATGGAGCTGACCCAGGTGGCTGGGTGAGTCATGCGAGATACTCATATGCAACTCACATAAGTGTGTCTCTGCCCTAAGACTGATCCTTTTCTCATTCAGCAGGGACTTATCAATAAGAAATTAAACAGTTTGTACCTTGACCAGAGGTGAGTAATGTGGGTGACGTGTTCTGAGCCAGAGCATTGGTAGATGTGATAGGAGGTGCAGATTGGTGGAGGTAAGCGATGAGCGATCATTACCGTGCTTGGGTGCTTGAAATGCACGGTACTTGAGTACCCGAGTATAATGGAGGTCAATGGGAAAGTTAAGCATTTTTTTGGAGGAGCAGTTTGGTGCTCGAACTTCCCATTGACTTCCTTTATACTCGAGCACTGAGCACCCAGGCTTTGTGGCACTCACTTATTACTAGTGGGAGTAAATGACTCGAACCCTGACAAGTGAGCGCTGCTAGAAATGCAGATTCCTGAATGTGGTGAGGAATAAGAGCCCCCTCCATGTACCATGACCGAAGGATACTCACACCAGCATGTAATACTGGGACTCGTTTCTTTAGATTCATCTAAGGGCAGAGACACTCATCAGTGGCCTATGAGCCATGAAACACGTGTAGGCAAAATAAACAGAGTGTGTGATTAACTCTGTGTTTATCGTTGTGGTCTGCGCGCATCTCATCCCAGCTCTTTTTCACTCTTATCTGGATTCTTCAATTCTCAGCTGGGAGCCTGCAGCGACCTCCTGTGCGCTTTTATTGTAGTTGTGACACTCACAACTACATCGGGTGAGTCTAACCATGTTGGGGCTGAGGGACCTGTATAATAGAGGTACTACTCTATGTGCGCTTCCTTTCTCTTTTAATTTATAAAAAAAAACTAAATGAAATAAATAGATCTGTGTCATAGACGTATACCTGCCCTCCGTCCTCCGTCTCTCTCTGTCCTCTCGTCCTCCCGCTCTCCTGTCCTCTGCTCTCTGCCCTCCGTCCTCCGCTCTCTGTCCTCCATCCTCCGCTCTCTGTCCTCCGTCCTCCGCTCTCTGTCCCCTCCGCTCTCTGTCCTCCGTCCTCCGCTCTCTGTCCTCCGTCCTCCGCTCTCTGCCCTCCGTCCTCCGCTCCTGCCTCCTCACTCTCTGTCCTCCGTCCTCCGCTCTCTGCCTCCGTCCTCCCTCTCTGTCCTCCGTCTCCTCTTGTCCTCCGCTCTCGCTCTCCGTCCTCCACCCCCTGTGATCCGCAGAGGTTCGGTGATAGACAGATGGGTAAGTGTAATTACACTCAGGAGCTGAAGCGTTTTCTGGAATTAGAATGTGGGAAGACAATTAAACTCTTTTCCAGAACATTAGCCTTCTCCCTCCCATCTGTGCCTCATTTAAAACTTTTGAGGGGGAAATGTAGCCGGTGTCGGGGGGCGGCGCGGGGAGGCAGCTGCAGTCTGTGAGAAGATATAGATGAATGCAAAGTCAGTACACCCCCCCGTCAATATAATGGAGCAAATCTCCGATCTCTGGATGTGTCCCCGTTTTATTGCCTCTTATGTTTTCAAGTTAAACATTATTGTTAGAGACTCGATGGAGAGAAGAGCCGATGTTGTATGATTTGCTTTGGACTAAATGACCCTGATAGCGGTGAGAGATATGCATCCTTCCCCGGGATCTGGCGCGGCTCCAGAGCTTAAAGGGGAACCCAGGTAGATACAATTTTTCATACAGTCCCTGCCCTCCTACATGATGAAGCAGAGCTGGGCACTACAGTTCTAGGATCTATAGGTCACTTATAAATCAATAAAATCATATCTGCTCCTCAGTTCTCCCCCTCCCTAGGGAAACAGAGATATTCAGTCCTGCATAGTGCTAAAGTTTCAGGGGACAGAAAGCTACCAAGACTATGGCAGTGCTGAATCATCAATGCAGTGCTTTGCCTCTGCTCCTGACCTGATACATGACAGCACACATTATGCATCATCATACATTGTACAGCAGAGGATCACAGCATGTATTATATCTGCTTGGTGACATGATTGCTATATGAAGGGAGAACCCCTGTTCTTACATTACATAGCATGGTATATCAGGGGCGGAGTCCACACCCCCTGTTCATACAGAAATATGAGGGGGCAGGAATGTGAGATGATCCTGGAGCCCCCCGGCTCCACACCTGACACCTCCTGTCACTGCTGCATCATGAGGCTGAATTCCTCTGTCCCTGAGGGAGGGGTGAGAGCTGAGGAGCAGATATGATTGTATTGATTTATAAATGATCTATAGATCCTAGAACTGTAGTGTAGCCAGCTCTGTCTCATTAATTAGGAGGGCAGGAACAGTACAAAAAAAATGTATCTCCCCAGAGTTTCCCTTTAAAACATCACAGAGCAATGCTCGGGGGACGGCAGAGAGGAAGTCAGAGTCTGGAAGAAGAATCTATGGCACCACAGAGCTGCCGACAGCCATCCCTCCGCCCCAGGTGGAATCCAATATTCAATATCCACAGGGGATACATAGAGGAGCATAAACAACCCAAATATAGGAAGCTGACAGGTGTGGGCGGGGTTATACACAGGAAGCTGACAGGTGTGGGGGGGTTATACACAGGAAGCTGACAGGTGTGGGCGGGGTTATACACAGGAAGCTGACAGGTGTGGGCGGGGTTATACACAGGAAGCTGACAGGTGTGGGCGGGGTTATACACAGGAAGCTGACAGGTGTGGGCGGGGTTATACACAGGAAGCTGACAGGTGTGGGCGGGGTTATACACAGGAAGCTGACAGGTGTGGGCGGGGTTATACACAGGAAGCTGACAGGTGTGGGCGGGGTTATACACAGGAAGCTGACAGGTGTGGGCGGGTTATACACAGGAAGCTGACAGGTGTGGGCGGGGTTATACACAGGAAGCTGACAGGTGTGGGCGGGGTTATACACAGGAAGCTGACAGGTGTGGGCGGGGTTATACACAGAAGCTGACAGGTGTGGGGGGGTTATACACAGGAAGCTGACAGGGTGTGGGGCGGGTTACGGAAGCTGACAGGTGTGGGCGGGGTTATACACAGGAAGCTGACAGAGGTGTGGGCGGGGTTATACACAGGAAGCTGATACAGGTTTGGGCGGGGTTATACACAGAAGCTGCCAGGTTGTGGGTGGCGTTATACACAGGAAGTGTCAGAGGTGTGGGCGGGTTATCATAGGAAGCTGACAGGTGTGGGTGGGGTTATATACAGGAAGTTGTCAGGTGTGGGCGGGGTTATTTATAGGAAGCTGACATATGGGTGGGGTTATACACAGGAAGTTGTCGAGTGTGGTGAGTTATCACAGGAAGTTGTACGAGTGTGGGCGGGGTTATACATAGGAAGCTGATAAGAGGTTTGTGGGCGGGGTTATGCACAGAAAGCTGCAGGTTGTGTGTGGCGTGTATAACAGGAAGTTGGCAGAGGTGTGGATGGGGTTATTCACTAGGAAGCTGATAGAGTGTGGGTCGGGCTTAACACAGGAAGTTGGCAGAAGTGTAGGGTGGAGTTATACACAGGAAGTGTCAGTGTAGCGGGTTATACATAGGAAGCTGGCAGAGGTGTGGGGGGTTATACACAGGAAGTGTCAGGTGTGGGCGGGTTATACACAGGAAGCTGAAGGTGTGGGCGGAGTAATAGACAGGAAGTTGGCAGAGGTGTGGATGGGGTTAATAGGAAGCTGCAGAGGTGTGGGAGTTATAGCAGGAAGTAGGCAGGGTGTGGGTGAGTTATACACAGGAAACTTGAAGTGTGGGAGGTTTACACAGGAAGTTGGCAAGGGTAGGGCGGAGTTATACACAGGAAGCTGAAGATGTGGCGGGGTTTATCACAAGAAGTAGAGAGGTGTGGGTGGAATTATACACAGGAACTTGACATGTGGGAGGGGTTGTACACAGGAAGTTGGCAGAGGTATGGGTGGGTTATACACAGGAAGCTGATCAGGTGTGGGCGAGGTTATACACAGGAAGCTTCGAACAGAGGTATCATGTAATTTGTACAGGTGCAACGCTGAACATGACACATTGTAACAAAAAGCCTGCGGCACGCGACATACTAAGACATAGTTTTGAATCTAAAGAAATATAGAAGAGTATTCTATCTAAGAAGATATGAAAAGAATGAGACGCTTAGCTTATAAATATGGCCGTATCCATAACCGCCCAGCAGCCACGTCGAGGTGTCTCTCTGTCCCCGCCTCCTGACGTTCAGTCACTGCCTCGCCTTGGATTTAAAATCCTCCCCTGTATGGGCAAGTAGGAACCTGCTAACAGAGAACAAAGCACGACTAGTGGGGTAAGGGAGCACAGCAGAGGGCGTGACCCCTGACGGTGAGCACACACTGTCCGTACTGACTGCGGTGAGACGGTAATGATCTGTTTATTTCCCTGAATCTCTTTCTATGAATATAATTGGACCCTGATCCTGGCGGTATCAATGTCTGGCTGGCGTTGGCAGGCTGTCATGCACACGAGTGCCCGGATTGCTCAGATATTGTCTCGTCTACACCTGAAGTGTAATTGGAAAGTGTTTTGCACTCCGGCTTGAATGAAAGGAGCGGTGTAAATGCAAATTACCATTGTAATTCATAGGAAGAGGCGACAAGCGCGCTCCTTCAGTGAGTGAATGGTAGCAGGAATGAAATGACACAAAGACGACACGGCCCTCGATGACTACAACAGAGGCATTAGTCCATATAATTATGTAAGCTGAGCCAAAAGAAGGAAAAAATCAGAGTATAATTAGAATAAAAGAGCGATGGCTCGTCCGAGCCGCCGAGGAAACGTCGATGAATATTCCGAGTGTGTGCAGAACATCGGCAGCTTTACATCGAGGTCTAGTGATAATACGTCCTCACAGGCTGCCGATAAAAGATACATTTTATATCTTAAGGATAATAAGGGGCTCTGCACACTCAACAGGTGAAATATTTAAGCTTCCAGAGTTGGATACAAAGCACGAGAGGGAAGAAAGCCCAGATGTGCGCGGTGTAGACACGGCTGTATTTTAACATCAAATGTCCAGACGGCGGAGTGTGTACGTGGCGGGAATCCTAAAACCTGAGGAGATGGAGTTTTGTATAAGGCTGTGTGTCCACTGTGCATTTTTTTTTTTGCTGCGTTTTTGCAGCACCCACAGCTTTGTAATAACAGTTAATGGGATTTTCCAGAAGCTGTGCCCACATGTGCGGTTTTTGTAGCGGAAATCGCCTGCTCTTTTAATGTCCCTGCAATTAACTTGCATTTCCCCATAGACTGCATTGTAACCTCCCAAAAGAAAGTACCACAAATGGATGGGTATTCACACAGTCTACTTGTGGTGCTTTTTTTCTGCGATTTCCAAAACAAAAATGTTGCAATACTCACCCTCTTCGGCGATCCCTGGTGAGTCTTCCTCCGTACAGCAGCAGGAGATGTATTTATCGATCTTCCAGGACCTGCACCAAGTGACTCAGCCTGAGTCACATGGTGCACAGGATCTGGAAGATTGATAAAAACATCTCCTGCTGCTGCATGAAGGAAGAATCACCAGGGAGGGTGAGAAAGTGTCCGTTTGTCTGTCTATGTGTGTGTCTGTTTATGTGTGTGTGTCTGTCTATGTGTGTGTATATGTCTGTGTGTGTCTGTTTCTGTATGTGTGTCTGGGTGTGTGTCTGTCAGTGTGTGTGTGCCTGTCTTTGTGTGTGTGTCTGTGTGTGTGTCTGTCTTTGTGTGTGTGTCCGTTGTTTGTGTGTGTGTGTGTCTTTCTCTGTTTTTGTGAGTGTCTGTGTGTGTGTGTCAGTCTCTGTGTGTGTATGTCTGTGTGTGTGTCTGTCCCTGTGTGTCAGTCTCTGTGTGTGTGTCTCTTTGTCTGTGTGTCTGTCTCTGTGTGTGTCTGTCTCTGTGTGTGTCTGTCTCTGTGTGTGTCTGTCTCTGCGTGTGTGTCTTTCTTTCTCTGTGTGGCTGTCTGTGTGTGTATGTCTGTCTATGTCTCTCTGTGTGTGTCTGTTTCTGTGTGTGTGCATCTCTATGTTTGTCTCTGTCTGTTTCTGTGTGTCCGTCTTTGTCTGTCTGTGTGTCTGTCTCTGTGCATCTGTGTGTGCTATGTCTGTGTGTGTGTCTGTGTGTCTGTCTCTGTGGGTGTCTGTGTGTCTGTCTCTGTGGGTGTCTGTGTGTCTGTCTCTGTGTGTCTGTCTGTCTCTTTGTGTGTTCCCTTATGTGTGCTTTGTTTTTGTGCCGTGTTTGTATGTGCACAAACGCAACATTATTATTATTATCATTATTTATTTATATAGCGCCATTAGGTTCCATGGCGCTTTACATGAGAATAAGGGAGACAAGAACAAGTACACTAAATCTAGGTGATCAGGACGTACAGGTACGGGAGGGGCAGGGACCCTGTCCACAAGGGCTCACAGTCTATGCGGGGACATAAACGCAGCACAAATAACACGCCCAGTGTGCACATAGCCTAATGTTGGCCCAGACGTGGCTCCCTCCGGGCGGATCTGTCCGGGTCTCACAGTTCAGCCCCATCCGCATCCTCCGCACATTTATTACATCACGCTTCTCGCGCTTCTCGCGCTTCTTGTATCTTACGTCGAGGCCAATATGAAATCTAATAACAAATATGTCAGGATACGAAAAATAAGAAAATCCAATTAGTCCCAGAGCGGCAGATTAAGCTTTTCACTGCTGCACTAAGCAAAATCCTGAAAGTCGGAATATTGTGAGAAAATAAATTATTGTAGGAAAAAATGAAAACCCATCAGAGGAGAAAGCGTCAAGTGTTGCAAGGATCCAAATCCTCAGCAATCTCCCAGACATCAGACGCATCGCTCTGAGCTTCTAAGGAAAATACTGGATGGAGCCGAGAACTGGAGAGGAAGATTCTCTATTGTGGAAAGGACGCAATTCCGGGAATCACTCGAAAGGCCGAGATACGAAGATAAAAGAGTGCGAGCACCGCGGCCACACACTGCACCACTCATCATACTCAGCCCATTAGAGAACATGCTGCTGATTGCACTTTTACACAAAATATCCGTCATTATGTGGGATATTTTCTCACAATAAAAGGGATTATCTGCGACTTTAATACAGATAACCTACACTGCACACAGCAGGTTGGTGGGGGCTGACTTTGGGCACCTACCGATCAGCCGATTTAAGGGGATGTGGTGCTTTTGTGAACACTCTGTTGGTGCAATACAAAATGAGGTCAATCCACATCGATTTGGGGCTCCATGTAAAATCTCACCTCGTGGGGTATCCAGGATCATGAGGAGGGGAGAGATCAGCCTAAAACTACACGGGGGGAACTTGTTACTGATCTCAAGGCAGCTGGGACCACTGTCACCAAGACACCACTGGTAACACATTACACCGGAATGGATTAATATCCTGCAGTGCCGCAAAGTCCTCCTGCTCCAGAAGGCACATTGCCCCCGTCTGAAGTTTGACAATGACACCTTGGTGATTGTGAGAGTGATTGGGAGAAGGGGTTGTGCTCAGAGGAGACAAACATTGAGCTCTTTAGCATTAACTCAACTCGCCGTTTTTGGAGGAAGAGAAATGCTGCCTATGATCCAAAGAACATCATCCCCACAGTCAAGCATGGTGGTGGAAACATGTTTTGGGGGTGTTACTTTGCTAATGGCACAGGACTACTTCACCACATCAATGGGACAATGGATGCAGCCATGTACCGTAAAATCCTGAATGACAACCTCCTTCCCTCCTCCAGGACATGAAAAATGTGTCGTGACTGTGTCTTCCAGCACCACAATGACCCAAAACATACAGCCAAGGCAACAAAGGAGTGGCTCAAAAAGAAGCACATTATTAAGGTTCTGGAGTTACCAGTCTCCAGACCTTAATTCCATAGAAAAAGTATGGAGGAGCTGAAGCTCTGAGTTGGCAAACAACAGCCTCAAAATCATAATGATTTAGAGATGATCTGTTAAGAGGAGTGGAGCAAAATTCCTCCGGACATGTGCACAAGCCTCATCATCAACTACAAGAAACGTCTGACTGCTGTGCTGTCAACAAGAACAATGAATGTTAATGTAGGCATGATTGCGGCATGGCCAAGGAGGCTGACTAGGATGACACATTGTTACAATCCATGTCAATTGTGTACAGACAAGTGACCTTAAAACTGACCACAAATCTCTAATAAAACACAAAAATATTGATGTAACCGGCGCTCTGTGCTGTAAAAGTCCGATAGTCTTTAGTAATCCCACCTGCAATGGAGGTAACAGTGGGCCCCCTGACCTCTCGGACCCCTGTGTGGCGGCACCAATGGTATGTCATACTAACAAGTCATCTTTATCACATTCATCAAACCAGAACTTTCCCCTATAGACCGGGGCTTCAAATTATGCATACGCCACGCCCATGAGGACCTCTTCTCTTAAGGGCAGAGTAGATGAGCACCAGTAGTGGTGTAACATGAAGCTCGTAGGCCCCATTGCAAACGATCTAATTGGGCCCCCAAGAGACTTTGGGCCCCTTTGGCTCAAGGGCCCGGGTGAAACCCTTGCCCTTGTTATTGTGGCATGAACCAGGCAGAATAAGCCCCTTCTCTCTGTTGCCCCTAGATCAGATATAATAATACTGATGACTCCGACCCGTCCCCCTGAGGTTGTGCATCGCGGTAACTAATGGTTGACGATAGACCCTTCATATTCCGGCTCGGTATAGAGAATGAGTCCACAAGGCGGGAGTCCTCATTGCCGGAGCTGTGTACGTTTAGGATCTGTAAAGAGGTCAGAACGCAGATCGTCTTCACATCAGACAGGAACAAACAAGCTCCACGTAGCTTTGATCAGGGCGGCAGCGGCGGACGGGGCTGACATGTTTTTTTGAGAGGCCGACAAATAGAAGGAGATAGATATTGCTGCAGGCTGGGTAGGAAGCCATTATCTGCTATGGAGTGCGTGAACGCCCCCCCCATCCGATGTGCCGCAGCCTCATGGAGAAGAGAGAAGGCTTCCCAGGGTAATTGGAGATCACAGATCCCCCATTATTCTCACAGACCATCGCAATTTGCAGCCTTTTCAGTGCGGCTCTGGCATTCTTTTAACTTGGACCCATGCGGAGAGAGGAGGATTCTGCCATATCTGTCTTTCCAGGAGCCGCGCTCTCCCATTTCTTTGATTGTTCACATAGTGTGCGAGACACGTAAAAATATCCGGCACCGGTTCTCGGCTCCTAAAGACCAGGGGCGTAACTACAACTGGTGCAGGGGTTGCAATAGCACCCGGGCCCTGGTGCCTAGGGGGCCCCAAAAGACCTATAGTTAAAGACTAATGCTATCAAAGATTTGCAATAATTGGGGGGCCCCGCTGGAGCATTTGCATCGGGGCCCCTGAGCTGCAAATTACACCACTGCTAAAGACCCTGCACTAATATAAAGAAGGCCGTTACCAGATTGTATCAGTGAGGACGAGCGGTGCAAAGTATTAATTATATTTACAAATAGTACAAAACATTGTGTGAAGAACTGGAAACCCGAGCGGAAAGTGTCATCCCGTGTCCGCCCCGTCCTGACCGTAGCACCGCCGGCTTCTGACCTCCGTCAGCTTTAGATGAGTTTTTAAAGGGAATCTGTCAGGTCAAAAATCCGTATATAACTGCTATCATTTTCTAATTCCTCACTGTAAGATCTCTCTATTGATGTATTTCTATTATTTATATTCCCCTCCTAACTTCTGTAAACTTCAAATGAAGAGATTCGTTCCATCTATCAATTACAGTGAGTGATCACTTAGTCCTCTCCTGCCCACTCCCCATAGGATGAATATTCATGTCACATATTCACATCACTGCACAGGAAATTAGTTGGGGGGGCAGGGGCGCTGTATCCTCCTCTCTGCTCTTTGTGTCTGCAGCCAAGCAAGGGTCAAATACAACACAGAATCTGTCACAGCACAGCAGGGATGCCTGCTTGGAGATACAAGTGGGGTCTAGATCTGGTAAGGCAGACCTGCAATAGCTCTCTACCTTCATGTTCTCAACAGATCAGAAGCTCCGAATGGAAACTGAAACCTAACACTGCACTGAGAGCAAAGGGAGGAGGAATGAGAGAAGTGGGAGGAGAGAGGAAGGAGGAGAGAAGAGGGAGGAGAAAAGAGGGAGGAGAGAGGAAGGAGGAGAGAGGAGGGAAGAGAGAGCTGCTGGGAGGGAGTGCATAATAAATGAACAGTTTAACACAGCCGGACTAATCGTCTGTGCTTATAATGGACATGACTAATGCAGCTCCCTGCAGGGTCTGAAAATGCTTAAAATAAGGAAACTACAAAGGGTTGATTAATGATTTTACATGTTTTTAAAGGTTTGCCAAGGCCTTATTCAGGGGTACTATTGGTATCATACTGAAAAATGACCTGACAGAGTCCCTTTAACGCTCCGGCATCAAAACGAAGTGTCTTACGTTTACAGAAAACTCCGACCCGCTGAGCTTCTTTTTTCTGTGTGTATTCTGACCTACGGAGTGAGTCTCTAATCTACAACATGTCCATTTCTCTTGTGGATACGCAGAGTTATATGTCCTGGTTTTATCTGTAGGCCTTATAATAATAATAATCTTCATTTATAATATTTATATAGCGCCAACATATTCCGCAGCGCTTCACAATTCAGAGACTCATATACAAACAGTCATAAGTAACAGTTATTAAAAAGCAAAATAATGATGGCCCTGCTCATAAGAGCTTACAATCTACAATGAGGTGGGGGTGACACAGCGCCATTACAACCCCTGCATCTATTGTAGTTACGCCCCTGGTTACTCCTGAAATCCGTCTGACTCTGCCGCAATTCTTGCCCCTCAAGCGCCGGCTGATTCATGAGAGCGGCAGGTGTACGCGGCATTGATTCCTGGGTCAATTATTTAATGAAGTTTGGAATCTTGATGATAAAGGAAAAATTAAAGATAATGAGCAAAAATGTGATTCCTTTTTATTTAAGTGAAGGCGCGATATCGACCGGAGCGAATAGTGCAGAAGTCATCAAATGTGAAGGATGGAAACCCAGCGGTCTCCTGAGATCCTGCTGAACGCCATCTACAGATACAATGTATCACTCCATACTAATAATAATGCTGAAAATACAGTGATACATACCGCACAAACATCTACAAACCACTGATGATGTGCCACTTACTAGGCTGTGTGCTATAGTTTCCTTACAATCAGTGATTTATCAATAGGAGATTATCACTGCAGGACTAGGTCCTATGTGCAGACCAGTCCAGCTAATCTATGTAACCCCACCCCTACCACTGATTGGCAGCCTGCTGACAATGTACTCAGAAAGCTGCCAATCAGGGATGTGTAATTTATTAGAATTGCTATAGTTTCCATACAGTGCTTTATCAGCAGGAGATTATCACTACTGGACTTGGTTCTATGTACAGGCTAGTCAGGCTAATCTGTGTAATCCCACCACCACCACCGATTGGCAGCCTGCTGATAATGTACACAGAAAGCTGCCAATCAGGGATGTGTCATTTATTAGACTGTGTGCTGTAGTTTTCATATAAACAGTGTTTTATCATCAGAAGATTATCACTACAGGACTAGGCCCTACGTGCAGGCTAGTCAGGCTAAACTGTGTGTACCCACCCCCACCACTGATTGGCAGCCTGCTGACAATGTACATAGAAAGCTACCAATCAGGAATGTGTCACTTATTAGACTGTGTGCTGTAGTTTCCATACAATTCTAGATTATTATCGATTATTATCAGTTTTAGATTATTATATATATTATTATCAGTTATATACTATTATCGATTATAGATGATTATCGGTTACAGATTATTGTTGGTTATAGATTATTATCAATTAATGATTATTGTTTGTTATAGATTATTGGCTATAGATTATTATTTATAGATTATTATTGGTTATAGATTATTATCAGTTATTGATTATTATTTGTTATAGATTATTGGCTAAAGATTATTATTTATATATTATTATCAATTATAGATTATTATTGGCTATAGATTATTATTTATAGATTATTATCAGTTATAGATTATTATTGGCTATAGATTATCAGTTATTGATTATTATCAGTTATAGATTATTGTTGGTTATAGATTATTATTGGTTATAGATTATTATCAGTTATATACCATTATCGATTATAGATGATTATCGGTTACAGATTATTGTTGGTTATAGATTATTATCAATTAACGATTATTGTTTGTTATTATAGATTATTGGCTATAGATTATTATTTATAGATTATTATTGGTTATAGATTATTATCAGTTATTGATTATTATCAGTTATTGATAATTATTATTGGCTATAGATTATTATCAGTTATAGATTATTATCAGTTATTGATAATTATTATTGGCTATAGATTATTATCAGTTATAGATTATTGGATTGAGTTTTTTTTTATTTAATCTTTTCGGAATCATTCTAATGTATCCAGATCTAATCTGGCCTCTCCGGGGCCCGGGTGTCGGCTCCTGTCTGTGTGAATGGAGGCGTATGTTCTGGATTGTAGTACGAAATCTTTCTGTGCTTCTCCGGCTGCCGGAAAACATAACATTTCTGCCTTTTCATTTAACACGACTGACTTTGATGTACAGTTAATTATACTAAATTATCCCTTGTAATAAATGTGACTGAGTCAATTCAGGGGAGATAGAGGAGGAAGCGGAACCTTCCCTGTCCCTGTGATGCGGCTCTGGAGCTGAATGTGGCTGCCAGCGGGCGGCCGCGGCCTGACAATGGCGGCCGGCTCTTCTGTAGACGCTTTCCTCACTTCACAGGGAATTAATGCTGAACCTTTCACTGGTTTAAGTCATTCAGCCAAAAGCAGTTAATAAAGCCGAAGATTTCACAGGTAGAAGCGCAGGATAATCCGGATCGGGATAAAACCGCCATCATCTACCGGGAACAAGTAACCCCAGTGTCAGCTGAAGGGGCCCCTACACCCGGGCCCTGGCCCTCCGCGGCCCCTACACCCGGGCCCTGGCCCTCTGTGGCCCCTACACCTGAGCCCTGGCCCTCTGTGGCCCCTACACCTGGGCCCTGGCCCTCTGTGGCCCCTACACACGGGCCCTGGCCCTCTGTGGCCCCTACACCCGAGCCCTGGCCCTCTGTGGCCCCTACACCCAGGCCCTGGCCCTCCGCGGCCCCTACATCTGGGCCCTGGCCCTCTGTGGCCCCTACACCTGAGCCCTGGCCCTCTGTGGCCCCTACACCTGGGCCCTGGCCCTCTGTGGCCCCTACACACGGGCCCTGGCCCTCTGTGGCCCCTACACCCGAGCCCTGGCCCTCTGTGGCCCCTACACCCGAGCCCTGGCCCTCCGCGGCCCCTACATCTGGGCCCTGGCCCTCTGTGGCCCCTACACCCAGGCCCTGGCTTTCTGTGGCCCCTACACCCGGGCCCTGGCTTTCTGTGGCCCCTACACCCGGGCCCTGGTCCTCTGTGGCCCCTACACCCGGGCCCTGGCCCTCTGTGGCCCCTACACCCAGGCCCTGGCCCTCTGTGGCCCCTACACCCGGGCCCTGGTCCTCTGTGGCCCCTACACCCGGGCCCTGGCTCTCTGTGGCCCCTACACCCGGGCCCTGGCCCTCTGTGGCTCTACACCCGGGCCTGGCCCTCTGAGGCCCCTACTTCTGGGCTCTGGCCCTCTGTGGCCCCTACTCCTACTACTACAATCAGTGGTGTAACTTGAAGCTTATGGGCCCCAATGTGAAAGCTCCACAGGGGCCCACAGTTATTGTTTTCGTATTATTATTATTATTATTATAGTCTTTTTCCACAGACCAAAGGGACTTTTGGGGCCCCCTAGACTCCAGGGCCCGGGTGTGATCGCAACCCCTGCACCTGTTGTAGTTACGCCTGTGCTTGGGGCCCCCCAGTTCTCAGCTGGACCCAGCTCTCATTTTGCCCCTACTCACAGGCCCCATCTTTCTGTGGCCCCTACCCTACTCTTGGGACCTGACTTTCTGTGGCCCTACTCCTGATCCCTGGCTCTCTGTGGTACCTACTCCCGATTCCTGGCTCTCTGTGGCCCTTACTCCCAGCCACTGTCTCTCTGTGGCCCCTACTCCCAGGCCCTGGCTCTCTGTGGCCCCTACTCCCAGGCCCTGGCTCTCTGTGGCCCCTACTCCTGATCCCTGGCTCTCTGTGGCCCCTACTCCCGATTCCTGGCTCTTTGTGGCCCCTACTCCCAGGCACTGTCTCTCTGTGGCCCCTACTCCCAGGCCCTGGCTCTCTGTGGCCTCTACTCCTGATCCCTGGCTCTCTGTGGCCCCTACTCCCGATTCCTGGCTCTTTGTGGCCCCTACTCCCAGGCACTGTCTCTCTGTGGCCCCTACTCCCAGGCCCTGGCTCTCTGTGGCCTCTACTCCTGATCCCTGGCTCTCTGTGGCCCCTACTCCCGATTCCTGGCTCTTTGTGGCCCCTACTCCCAGGCACTGTCTCTCTGTGGCCCCTACTCCCAGGCCCTGGCTCTCTGTAGCCCCTCATCCCAGGCCCTGGCTCTTTGTGGCTGCAATTGCACCCGGGCTCTGGAGCCTAGGCGTGGCCAAATGTCCATTTGGCCTATAGATAAAGACTAATGCTATTAAAGATTTGCAATAATTGGGGGCCCCAGTGGAGCTCTTGCATTGGGGCCCATGAGCTTCCAGTTACGCTACTGGTGACCAAACTTTGATGACTACCTGACCTCTATGAGAAGAGTCTCTGCCGTGTGAACGATTCCTCCGTGTCTCCGCACGATCTAGATACTTTGCAGTGTGAGTGCGCCCTGTGGGGTAACTTGAAGTTTATGGGCTCCGATCTGAAAGCTTCAACAGGGCCCCCAATATTTGCAAATCTTTAATAGCATTAGTCTTTTTCTATAGGACAAAGGGACTTTTGGGGCCCCCTAGGCTCCAGGGCCCGGTTGTGATCGCAGCCCCTGAACGCACCTTTGCTCCCCGCGGTATCTCACTCAGTATTTAGCGCTATCTGCTGTCGGGGCGTCTTCTGGCCTTTTCTCATTGTGTTTGGGATCTGTCCCTCAGTCGAATAAACCAGTAATGTGAATATGTCTCAATCCCGTCATTTTCTGCTCTATCTTATGAGATGGGAACGTGCAGCAACGTTATCACTAAAGTTTAGAAAGACAAAACTCACAATAAGTCGTCTGTTCCGTCTCTTCTTCCCCCCAAACAATTCCTCCGGTATCAGTCTGCAGCATTTGTGCAGGTTTTAATTGTATTGCAGGCGACAACATGGAAGATATTAATCAGGGAGGCTGAGAGAATTAATGTAATAAATAGACTATCGCGTGCACAATTCTCCAGCTCCGATAGTGAATGAGGCTTTTGTTCCGGGAGTCTCATTACCAAACTGAGCTCGATTGGAAAACCGATGCTGATCCCCCACTAATTAGGTGATAAATGTCTGTACACAACGGTAATGAAGAGCACCTGTGCCTGAAAACTGGTGCCGTCCCCAATGTGGCCCTCAATGAGCAAATAGATGAAGAAAGCACAATTATCTCCGGCTCACAGTCATGTATCTTAGAGGTCGGGGCGAGGTCCTGACACTGGCATGGGGGGACGGCAGGATGGTGGCTACAGCCTCAATCATCACTGCCAGGGGCGGGCTGGGCTGGGGGGCAGGGATGCATCTGCCCCCCGGGCCACTTACTTAGAGTCGCAGTGTACTTCCGATTGCAGGAAATTCTATGGCAATATCCAGGGATGGGCTGGGCCGGGGGGTAGGGATGCATCTGCCCCCGGGCCAGTTACTTAGGACTGCAGGGTGTATTACACCACCACCAGTGATAAGTTAAATCGATGTCCGTGGCAGTTGGCGATAGCAGCAGCCGCTGTACACGCAAGTGATTACCCTCTGTTGACAGCGGCCGGGTCACAGGTTGGGACTGACAGGTAAGACAGCGTTGCTAAGGCTCCCGGCGGTGTGCTTGGATTGGATGACATGGCGGGTTCAGACAGGGTTGAAACAGAGGCGTGCTTACATATCACGCTGTACATGATACGCCACTCACCGCTCATGATATTTCCCTTGATTTCAATAGTCCCCTTCATGGTGGTGCAGGGAGACATTACTCTTCACGATGCTAAACTTGTAGATGAATCTTCTCAATTCCAGTGTTTTTTGACCTTCAGTGGCCAAAAACAAAAACAAACCTATGCCAGCTATAGTTTATCCTATGCTGGTCTGTGAGGGGCGGAGTCTCAGACTCTCTGGAGATAGTTCTTCTATATACCTGATTTGGTTGTGAAAGTTCTCCCCGGTTGTTGTGTAGCTTGTTTCCTTGTCTTTGTGCTTGTGCTTTCTAACTGAGTTTTGTTTTCTCCTTGTCTGTCTTCATCTGCGGGCTTCATTACTCCGGTTGGGAGGGGGAATCGGATCAAGACTGGTCAGGATCAGGGCCAGGTTGGAGACTCAGGCCTCCCCATCATCAGGAATATCCCTGAGATAAAGGATTGCACAGGGCCCCCTACAGTGGCATAATTTGAAGGTCATGGGCTCCGATGTGAAAGCTCCAACGGGGCCCCCAATTATTGCAAATGTTTAACAACAGTAGAAATGTTTCCATAGGCCAAAGGGACTTTTGGGGCCCCCTAGGCTCCAGGGCCCAGGTGCAATTGCAACCCCTGCACATGTTATAGTTATGCCTCTGGCCCCCTATCTTGAGGGGCAGATCAGGCACCCTGGTGGAAGCCAGGATGGACTTGAGACTAGTGATCCTCAGATCAGAGGATCCCGGCTGCAGCCCATAGCCATTATAGTACTGAGTAACCTGAGTATTAATGCTGCTGTGATTAATGGGATCTCCGCCATCAGAGCTTCATAAGACTTTCCTTCATCTGATAAACCACAATTACATTTATTAGCTGCAGTCAATGGGAGTCTCACATAATCCCGCTTGTATATCGGGTTTAGGGGAATTAATGCACTAATTACTCTGCGGCTCCTTCTAGCGTCTTTGTTACAATCTCAGTCTTGTTTCATCATTAACAAAATGGTCCAAGAACTGGAATAAAATGTGGATAAAATCTGTGCTGCTGTGACGTGATGAATACGTCCAAAACACATATGATAGATGAACAAAGGGGGTTTGACGCGTTTCGAAGCGAATCTTGCTTCTTCTGGAGATGCCACCAAAATAAGCACAGGACTAAGTACAGAATTACAGGTATGAAGATCCCAATCCTGCGTCACCTCTGAAGACATGAAACCCTTGTGCCTTCTGTGAAGCAGCCAATACCACTATACCTATTGAGCGCTTTAGCCAGCTGCCCACAGTGTTTGCCTCGACTGGTCTCCCTGAGAGCAATGAGAGCTTTGTAATACCACTATACCGTCACTGGTGGCTATAACAGACTAAGGGGTTAGGGAGCAGGATGGCAGTGATGGGCTAAGGCAAAAGGGAAGCTAATCTGAGTCTTAGACTGGGGTTCTCAGAATTACCTCTAAAGGTGAGGATGTCTTGGCTGCTACCCTTGCCCTGCTTGTGACCAGACCTAGGCTATAACCCCCTCCTCACCTACACGGTCACCCAGGCACTGGGATAAGCACAGCAACTCAGGACAGATGGCAAACTATGAAGCTACAAGCACGACTACGCAGCACACGGTCTTTGCAGAGAATGAACTCTTTCACCGACACCAGCGAATATTTAAAGGAGGGGGGAGTGGTCACCTGACACACACAGTAGCAGCTACCTACTACCAGACAGCCACAGCCAGTCCATGGACGGCAATACTGCAACAAAGGCACCAACAGCAATAAGCACATTTAAACACTGCAGAGCAATCTACTCATGTCATGTACCAGATGTAGCAGAGCTGGATGTGTAATGTAACTCTTTAGGCAGCGTTGTTTCATCTCCCCCCAGTCCAGACACCGTATACCAGTGAGGGATACAACCGATGACTTCATCACACTCAGCTCTGCTACATCCGTATCCTACACAGCAGCGGTGCCGAGCACAAACTCCTCTCTGCAGAGTGTGAATTGTGTCACACAATTAGTACAGATTTCTATGTATGTAAATAGTTTCTGTATCTGTCATGTTTCGCAGCTCTGCTTGTGCTGGAGCTGACAGATTCACCAATTAAGGCGGCAGCGTGCAGACAGGACGATCTCACATGGCAGCGAGCGCTCAGTGCTCGCAGGAGGGAACACTCACATTCCGGCTATTGTTTGCCATATCCGTCCTGCAGGATGGCGGATGCTATAAATAGGTTTCGCATCTACTCCCATCTACCTGCGCTCAGGTTTCGCCACATCGCTTGACGTTGTGAAATATTAATTATTCCGACTGAGACGTCGCATTTCATGTTGATAAACAAATCAAACCAGGACGGCTGGAAAATAAGACGGGAGGATAAATGAATGTATATCTGCCCGAGGATGATGAAGGTGATAAGCGAGCGGCGGCCCGAGGAGCTCCGGACGGACGGTAAAGTTACCGTATGTGGTTGTCAGAGATACCCGGCCCCCCGCTGAGCCCCTGAGGACCACCACTTATCTCCCGGCCTCTATCTCCGCTTTATCTCACCTCTCGGCATATTATTCTGTCTCCTCAGAAGCTTAATGTCAGACCTGTGAGGTGTATTCCCTCCGTGCGCCAAGTCGGATCAGCTAAATAGAAGTCTCATGTTGGCTTAATAAAGGTTATCTCAACTTACGAGGAAGATCCAAAGAATAAACAGAAAGCCAAGACGGCAGCGAGAGCCTCCGTGGTAAGAATCCCCGGCCTAAGCCGCGTCTGTGCTGACAATGGGGCGAAACGCTCACGAGGGCCGAATGACTGAGGACGGACCAAGTCATAAAGTGTGAAGAAACGAAATACCTTCCACTAAGTCGTTAATGAAAAACGATAAATATAAGGTGACGATCTGTGTCGCAGCAAGAGTTTGTTACAAAATGACTGTTCAAACCAAGCACAGGGCGATCAGGGCCCCTCTGACCCCTGACCCCAGTCAAACCGGACAACCATCCAATGTATACGAGAACATACGACCCTAACCGGACAGTAACTGTGCCGGGCCTCCGGCAGCCCCGAACAGCCATCTGGGGACCAGCCCGGGGGGCAAATGCATCTTTGCCCCCCGACCCAGCCTGCTCCTGTAGTCACAGTCTGGAGAGAGCAGAGGAGTCACAGTCTGGAGAGAGCAGAGGGGTCACAGTCTGGAGAGAGCAGGGGAGTCACAGTCTGGAGAGAGCAGGGGAGTCACAGTCTGGAGAGAGCAGGGGAGTCACAGTCTGGAGAGAGCAGAGGGGGCACAGTCTGGAGAGAGCAGAGGAGTCACAGTCTGGAGAGAGCAGAGAGGTCACAGTCTGGAGAGAGCAGAGGGGTCACAGTCTGGAGAGAGCAGAGGGGTCACAGTCTGGAGAGAGCAGAGGAGTCACAGTCTGGAGAGAGCAGAGGAGTCACAGTCTGGAGAGAGCAGGGGAGCCTGCACCTTAGGGTGCCATCCAGGGGCAGGCTGGGCCGGGGAGCAGAGATGCATTTACCCCCCGGGCTGGTCACTTAGTAACAGGGGCGGGTTGGGCCGAGAGAAGAGATGCATTTACTTCCCCCCGGGCTGGTCACTTAGCAACAGGGGCAGGTTGGGCCGGGGGCAGAGATGCATTTACCCCCCAGGCTGGTCACTTAGCAACAGGGGCAGGTTGGGCCGGGGGCAGAGATGCATTTACCCCCCGGACTGGTCATTTAGTAACAGGGGTGGGTTAGGCCGGGGGCAGAGATGCATTTGCCCCCAGGCTGGTCACTTAGCAACAGGGGCAGGTTGGGCCGGGGGCAGAGATGCATTTACCCCCGGACTGGTCATTTAGTAACAGGGGTGGGTTAGGCCGGGGGCAGAGATGCATTTGCCCCCAGGCTGGTCACTTAGCAACAGGGGCGGGTTGGCCTGGGGGCAGAGATGCATTTACCCCCCGGACTGGTCACTTAGCAACAGGGGCGGGTTGGCCCGGGGGCAGAGATGCATTTACCCCCAGGCTGGTCACTTAGCACGCCATTAGACGACCATATAAATCGGTCAGAGATCAACCTGCAATGCCCGGACTGCCCACAGGTCTCCTGACCCGGGTGTGACAGCTTCCTAGCAATGTATTTCGTTGTCAGCCGGGGCACAGACGACCAGTGGAGCCTCCGTCTGTCTGTCCTGGATCTGTATGTTCCATCGTTCCTCTGATTCCTCAGACCTGGATCTTTTTTCTTACTTTCTTCTGGATATCTCGCCCTGACAGTGGCAGCGCGGCGCTCTCATCCTCTGTAGATAAATGCAGCATTATTACAGCGAGAGGCGGCACAACTGCTCAGCATTCAGGCAACGCGGCCGCAAAGAGGGAACTTTAACAGTCGTTAAAAGCAAATGTGGCACCGGGGAGCAGAAGCATAAAATAATAGCCTGACGCTTCTCCTCGCTTCTTTATGGATCGCGCTCAGCGGATGGATTGTCATAATAAAGACATACGGTTGCGGCTTTAATCCATGCCAGGTCCAAAGTGCCCCTCCGAGGACCTGAAGAAGGATTACTGCTCCCTCGCCTCCGCCAGACGACCCAACGCCAGCAAATTTCATCAACACCATTAAGACATTCCCAATAGTCATCAGCCAATAACAAGTCATTAAATGGGAAGGGACATTTCTGGAAGTTAAGGGAACGGGCGGCTTCTCTGCCGGGCATTAACCCTTGTGATCTGTCCACTTAATGGAGGTCGTCATCACTGGTCAGAATTATGGACTGGTTTACACTCCGTAATAAGTAAAACCTATAGAGAGAAGCCGCATCAACAATTGTCCAGTATTACAATCACAGATGAGCGCAAGACGCAGTAGAAGTGAGTGATGGCCAACAATGGAGCACACACATCACCACCTGCACCAGCCCTGACAATGGAGCACACACATCACCACCTGCACCAGCCCTGACAATGGAGCACACACATCACCACCTGCACCAGCCCTGACAATGGAGCACACACATCACCACCTGCACCAGCCCTGACAATGGCACACACATCACCATCTGCACCAGCCCTGACAATGGAGCACACACATCACCATCTGCACCAGCCCTGACAATGGAGCACACACATCACCATCTGCACCAGCCCTGACAATGGCGCACACACATCACCACCTGCACCAGCCCTGACAATGGAGCACACACATCACCATCTGCACCAGCCCTGACAATGGCGCACACACATCACCACCTGCACCAGCCCTGACAATGGAGCACACACATCACCATCTGCACCAGTCCTGACAATGGAGCACATACATCACCACCTGCACCAACAATGGCACACACACATCACCACCTGCACCAGCCCTGACAATGGAGCACACACATCACCACCTGCACCAGCCCTGACAATGGAGCACACACATCACCATCTGCACCAGCCCTGACAATGGCACACACATCACCACCTGCACCAGCCCTGACAATGGCGCACACACATCACCATCTGCACCAGCCCTGACAATGGCACACACATCACCATCTGCACCAGCCCTGACAATGGTGCACACACATCACCACCTGCACCAGCCCTGACAATGGAGCACACACATCACCACCTGCACCAGCCCTGACAATGGCACACACATCACCACCTGCACCTGCCCTGACAATGGCACACACACATCACCACCTGCACCAGCCCTGACAATGGCACACACATCACCACCTGCACCAGCCCTGACAATGGCACACACATCACCACTTGCACCAGCCCTGACAATGGTGCACACACATCACCACCTGCACCAGCCCCTGACAATGGAGCACACACATCACCATCTGCACCAGTCCTGACAATGGCACACACACATCACCACCTGCACCAGCCCTGACAATGGCACACACACATCACCACCTGCACCAGCCCTGACAATGGCACACACATCACCACCTGCACCAGCCCTGACAATGGAGCACACACATCACCACCTGCACCAGCCCTGACAATGGCGCACACACATCACCACCTGCACCAGCCCTGACAATGGCGCACACACATCACCACCTGCACCAGCCCTGACAATGGCGCACACACATCACCACCTGCACCAGCCCTGACAATGGAGCACACACATCACCACCTGCACCAGCCCTGACAATGGAGCACACACATCACCACCTGCACCAGCCCTGACAATGGCGCACACACATCACCACCTGCACCAGCCCTGACAATGGTGCACACACATCACCACCTGCACCAGCCCTGACAATGGTGCACACACATCACCATCTGCACCAGCCCTGACAATGGTGCACACACATCACCATCTGCACCAGCCCTGACAATGGTGCACACACATCACCACCTGCACCAGCCCTGACAATGGTGCACACATCACCACCTGCACCAGCCCTGACAATGGCGCACACACATCACCACCTGCACCAGCCCTGACAATGGTGCACACATCACCACCTGCACCAGCCCTGACAATGGCGCACACACATCACCACCTGCACCAGCCCTGACAATGGCACACACACATCACCACCTGCACCAGCCCTGACAATGGCGCACACACATCACCACCTGCACCAGCCCTGACAATGGAGCACACACATCACCACCTGCACCAGCCCTGACAATGGAGCACACACATCACCACCTGCACCAGCCCTGACAATGGCGCACACACATCACCACCTGCACCAGCCCTGACAATGGAGCACACACATCACCACCTGCACCAGCCCTGACAATGGAGCACACACATCACCACCTGCACCAGCCCTGACAATGGCACACACACATCACCACCTGCACCAGCCCTGACAATGGCGCACACACATCACCACCTGCACCAGCCCTGACAATGGAGCACACACATCACCACCTGCACCAGCCCTGACAATGGAGCACACACATCACCACCTGCACCAGCCCTGACAATGGCGCACACACATCACCACCTGCACCAGCCCTGACAATGGCGCACACACATCACCACCTGCACCAGCCCTGACAATGGAGCACACACATCACCACCTGCACCAGCCCTGACAATGGAGCACACACATCACCACCTGCACCAGCCCTGACAATGGCGCACACATCACCACCTGCATGTGAACAGGAGACTTTGACCTGAGCTGCTGTAGATTGAGCGGGGGTATGTTGGCAGCTGATGAATTTTAGATCAGCACTTTAACATGGAAAGGTATTCAGCAGCACGCCGAATGTATCCGCGCTAAAGACGAGCAATAAGTAAAGCAGGGAGGGAAAGACAAGGGGTTTAACTCTGACAACTCGTAAATTGGGATGCAACCTCCGAGCCGTTCCCATCCCCTGAGCTCCACGGGCTCCTGTGTGCACGGTTCACTTCAGCCGTACAATGTCACCGGGGCACAACGTGTAAGAACAGTATCATTGGCAGCGATGGTGCCCTGAGCACAGTGACCCCATAACTGATCCGCGGCCGTCACAGGAGCAGAACTCTGCAAAGTGGAGGAGTAGCTTAGGCCGGCTTCACACCACGATTTTTGATTGTCAGGTTCTCGGTGGTGTTTTGCAGGATGCACCGGACAGAACCTGACAGCCCCGGACAAGCACAGCCTTTGCCCTCCCATCCTGCTTTTTGCTGGCTTCCTTGCTGGTGTGGTCCATTGCTGAAATGTCAGTACTGCAGCTACAGGAGAGCTGGCCGTGGTGCTGATATTTCAGCCGTGGAGTGAAGATGTGACCCTCAAATCTCCTTGCACCTCCGCCTGTCGCATCTGCTCTCGCATCTCCTGCCATTGCCGATCCATAAGAATAAGTGACGCAGAGTGTAGGGTGAGCAGGCAGTGTGCAATGCTCCATTATAGTCTATGGAGTAAGGATGTGACCCTCAAGTCTCCTCGCACCTCCGCCTGTTGCATCTGCTCTCGCATCTCCTGCCATTGCTGATCCATAAGAATAAGTGACGCAGAGTGTAGGGCGAGCAGGCAGTGTGCAATGCTCCATTATAGTCTATGAAGTGAAGATGAGACCCTTAAGTCTCCTCGCATCCCCACCTGTCGCATCTGCTCTCGCATCTCCTGCCATTGCTGATCCATAAGAATAAGTGACGCAGAGTGTAGGGTGAGCAGGCAGTGTGCAATGCTCCATTATAGTCTATGGGGTGAAGATGAGACCCTTAAGTCTCCTCGCACCCCCGCCTGTCGCACCTGCTGTCACATCTCCTGCCATTGCTGATCCATAAGAATAAGTGACGCCGAGTGTAGGGTGAGCGGGCAGTGTGTAATGCTCCATTATAGTCTATGGAGTGAAGATGAGACCCTTAAGTCTCCTCGCATCCCCGCCTGTCGCATCTGCTGTCACATCTCCTGCCATTGCTGATCCATAAGAATAAGTGACGCAGAGTGTAGGGTGAGCAGGCAGTGTGCAATGCTCCATTATAGTCTATGGAGTGAAGATGTGACCCTTAAGTCTCCTCGCACCTGCTCTCGCATCTCCTGCCATGGCGGATCTATAAGTACAAGAGACACTGAAACGGTTAAGTGCCCATCAGAGGGGATTGTGGGAGTTTGTCTAAGAATCAGCAGCTTTATGTAAATGACATTTTTGCGTCCAGATCACAGGGGAAATTAGAGGGAAAGTGAATGTTTTGGGAATTAGACTGGCAAAGGCTCGAGCGAGAAATCTAATCAAAGTTTTCATTAAAATTTCCATTCTTTCCAGAGATGTTTAGGACACTTTAAAGCCTAATAAGCAACGAACGACTTCAGCTTAAAGCCTTTAGGTCTGCTGGAGAGTCAAATGGTTAAAATACCCATTTCCCCGACTTAATGAAGCTCAGATCACTAAGTGTCTCGCAACGTTGGAGAAGGACAGAGAACGTGAAGGATCGGGAAGATGAAGACTTGTGGTGAGCGGAGTGTGAGATCTTCGGGTTTGGAGAGATCTAATCGAATACTAATTCATTATTCAGATCCAAGTGACTCGTATGGGATTGGTTACTCGTTACGAATACTGAAACAGTGCAAAAGTTAGAAAAGTTTCAGCTGACCCTATAGAATCAGTATAGGAGGTGGTTACCAGGTTGGTGCATGCATATAAGAAAAGCTCCGCTAAGAGCTAATGACAAGGGCAACAAGGAAAAAAATCCAGCAACAACATCCTGTAAATTCTAAATTGAAAGGATGTTGTTTCTGGATTCTTTTTTCCTTGTTTCCCTTGAAACAGTTCAAAAGTTAGAAAAGTTTCAGCTGACCCTATAGAATCAGTATAGGAGGTGGTTACCAGGTTGGTGCATGCATATAAGAAAAGCTCCGCTAAAAGCTAATAACAAGGACAACAAGGAAAAAAATCCAGCAACAACATCCTGTAAATTCTAAATTGAAAGGATGTTGTTTCTGGATTTTTTTTCCTTGTTTCCCTTGAAACAGTTCAAAAGTTGGAAAAGTTTCAGCTGACCCTATAGAATCAGTATAGGAGGTGGTTACCAGCTCGGTGCATGGATATAAGGAAAGCTCTGCTAAGAGCTAATGACAAGAGCAACAAGGAAAAAAATCCAGCAACAACATCCTGTAAATTCTAAATTGAAAGGATGTTGTTTCTGGATTTTTTTTCCCTTGTTTCCCTTGAAACAGTACAAAGTATTCGGTTAGAGCGATCCGAACCCGAAGATCTTATTACTCGCTCATCACTAATCAATGCTTGTGTAGAATATTCAACCACAGATATCGCTCCGACATTTAACTCCAAACGAAACATCCGCTGTGATGTCGGAGGATCCGGGTAACTTTGCTCCAAACTCTTTATACCTTTGGATGTGAGTTTGTTACTTTGCACAAGAGGTGGAGAAACTGCAAAGATCGAGGTCGATGTAGATTCATCTATCTATGATTTACACAAGAACTTTGTAGACACTTTTCAAAAGTTTCTAATCGTTAAAGGGAAGTGAAAGTAAAGCCAGTGCCTGGATGCTGAATGTAATCATACCTTTACTTGAAAGATTCCAGGCTTTATTGCAGAGAAAAGTGTCATAAAACTCATGGAAAACAAGGCAGCAGATGATTAATGTGTGCAGCACTGCGTCACTGTTAGCATTTTTATTCCTCCCCTGTGGGCATGCCTTTCTGCTGTAAGCTAAACCCACTCCCTTTACTTTCACTATCCTCTAGCAACATGGCAAAATGAAAGTCTGAATGAGAGGGAGGGGTTTCAGTTTACAGCTGACAAATAGTGATCATTTACTGGATCCGTTCTCCATAGACTGCGTTTGCAGAAGAGATTGTGCTGTATCCAATCTAACGGACGATAGCCGGACATGTAAACATGACCTTACTATCAGCGTCCCGGATGATTACTGGACATGTGAGCTTAGCCTTACAATCAATGTTTACAATCAATGTCCAGGATGATTACTGGACATGTGCACTCAGCCTTACTATCAATGTCCAGGATGATTACTGGACATGTGGACTCAGCCTTACTATCAATGTCCTGGATGATTCCTGGACATGTGCACTCAGCCTTACAATCAATGTCCCATATGATTACTGAACATGTGCACTTAGCCTTACTATCAATGTCCAGGATGATTACTGGACATGTGCACTCAGCCTTACTATCAATGTCCAGGATGATTACTGGACATGTGGACTCAGCCTTACTATCAATGTCCTGGATGATTACTGGACATGTGCACTCAGCCTTACAATCAATGTCCCATATGATTACTGAACATGTGCACTCAGCCTTACTATCAATGTCCAGGATGATTACTGGACATGTGCACTCAGCCTTACTACCAATGTCCCGAATGATTGCTGAACATATGCACTCAGCCTTACTATAAATGTCCTGGATGGTTACTGGACATGTGCACTCAGCCTTACAATCAATGCCCCACATGATTACTGAACATGTGCACTAAGCCTTACTATCAATGTCCAGGATGATTACTGGACATGTGAACTTAGCCTTACAATCAGTATCCCAGATGATTACTGAACATGTGAACTCAGCCTTACAATCAGTGTCCCAGATGATTACTGGATATGTGCACTAACCCTTACAATAAATGTCCCGGGTGATTACTAGACATTTGCCCTCAGCCTTACTATCAATGTACCAGATGATTACTGGACGTGTGGACTCAGCCTTATTATCACTGTTCCGTTTGATTAATGGATATGTGCATTCAGCCTTGCTATCAATGTCCCAGATGATTACTGGACATGTGCACTCAGCCTTATTATCAATGTCCTGGATGATTACTGGACATGTGCACTCAGCCTTACTATAAATGTCCCGGATGATTACTGGACATGTGCACTCAGTCTTTAATATCAATGTTCCTGATGATTACTGGACATGTGGACTCAGCCTTACAATAAATGTCTCGGGTGATTACTGGACATGTGCCCTCAGCCTTACAATAAATGTCTCGGGTGAATACTGGACATTTGTCCTCAGCCTTACTATCAATGTCCTGGATGATTACTGGACATGTGAGATCAGCCTTACTATCAGTGTTCCGTTTGATTAATGGATATGTGCACTCAGCCTTACTATCAATGTCCTGGATGATTACTGGACATGTGCACTCAGCCTTACTATCAATGTCCTGGATGATTACTGGACATGTGCACTCAGCCTTACTATAAATGTC
This sequence comes from Allobates femoralis, assembly GCA_033576535.1. Taxonomy (NCBI): domain Eukaryota; kingdom Metazoa; phylum Chordata; class Amphibia; order Anura; family Aromobatidae; genus Allobates; species Allobates femoralis. The sequence goes on from JARQOC010000009.1 coordinate 35,543,876, forward strand.
CCGGATGATTACTGGACATGTGCACTCAGTCTTTAATATCAATGTGCCTGATGATTACTGGACATGTGCACTGAGTCTTAGATGGAACCAATCTCTTCATATTATTACTGACAGTCAGCACAAAACTCGTCATACAATTACAACTTGCATCTTCTGCTTTGATTTACTCTCTGATGTGGTTATTTTTGCCTCCTGCTTCTCGTATCGCTGCTTCATACATATTATCTCCTCTGAATATAGAGAATCTGTTTCATTCTCCGTCATTAGATGAACAGAGAATAATGTACAACGGCAGCAAAAAACTCTACAAACTCACACACTGCAATCATTCCTATTTAATCAAAGAAATGATGATTTAAACTGTGCAGTTAATTCTCCTTATTGAACAGTAAATTAATTAAATGCATAAATATGTGCCGGGATATATTAAGAGTCGAGTTCACTTCCGAACTGATATTTCCTACTTATAGTCCATAATTCATGTGATGGAAACAACATGTTTAATACAGAGCGGAAAATCTGAGTAGGGAGGATTTGTATAGATTTGCATGTGATTTGCATCTCATTATGGTAGAAATCTTACAGGCTGCACAGGCCCCGGTAATGGGACGGAAAATACCTTATTCCTTCACTACAGAAGATTTTACATAATGAATTTCCACAATCTCTTAGATGCACACACATATCACCGCCGCCGCTGCCGGCATTTTCCTCTGGTTGCTGGCCCTTTACCTGAATGTAAGGATCCTAAACATATGTACAACACCTAAAAAAAGGTTCTCTGGAAAGACTGACCCCTACTGGACATGTGCACTCAGCCTTACTATCAATGCCCCAGATGATTACTGGACATGTGCATTCAGCCTTACTATCAATGTCCCGGATGATTACTGCACATGTGCACTCAGCCTTACTATCAATGTCCCGGATGATTATTGGACATGTGCATTCAGCCTTACTATCAATGTCCCGGATGATTACTGCACATGTGCACTCAGCCTCACTGTCAATGTCTCGGATGATTACTGGACATATTCATTCAGCCTTACTGGCAGTGTCCCAGATGATTACAGGATATGTGCACTAACGCTTACTAACAATGTCCTGGATGATTACTGGACATGTGCACTCAGTCCTACTGTCAATGTCCCGGATGATTACTGGACATGTATATGCAGCCTTACCATCAATGTCTCGTATAATTACTGGACATGTGCACTCAGCTTTACTATCAGTGTCTCAGATACTTACTAGACATGTGCACTCAGTGTTACTATAAATGTCCCGGATGATTACTAGACATGTGCACTCAGTGTTACTATCAATGTCCTGGATGATTACTAGACATGTGCATTCAGCCTTACTATCAATGTCCTGGATGATTACTAGACATGTGAACTCAGCCTTACTGTCGATGTCCTGGATGATGCAACGTCACCGGTTTGGTGACGTTGCAGCGATTTCGACACGACATCGTTGCGTGTGACACGTATCAACAATCAACGATAAGTCCTTTGATCGTTGATTTATGGTCAGGACCATAAATCTATCGTTGGTCTCCCGCTGGACGGCCAGCATCGGCGCGTGTGACAGCGGGAGACCAACGATGAACGAGCTCCCAGCGCCACACAGCAAGCCCTGGAAGCTGGTAAACATGGTAAATAGTGGGTAACTAAGTGCTGCGCTCTGCTTAGTTACCCACTGTTTACTATGGTTACCAGCGTTCTCGTTGGTCCTGATCTCTGGTGAGTCTGCCTGTTTGACTGCTCACAGCGATCTGTTCACGATGTCCCAGCGATCCCAGCCAGGTGGGATCGCTGGGACATTGAAGCGTGTAACGAGGCCTTTAGTATCAATGTCCCAGATGATTACTGGATATATGCACCCAGCCTTATTATCAATGTCCCTGATGATTACTGGACATGTGCACTCAGCATCGCTAGCAATAGTGTTTGTATAGGTGCGGTCAGCAGTAATATGCACCTGGTAAAGTGCTGCCAGCCAGTAACATCTCCTTCTGCATTGCCAGTACTGGTAATAGGAATCCTTTCATAATCATTTCATGGGGGGGCTCTTCAGGGGCCGCTCTTCGGGGGCCACTCTCCAGCTCTCATCACTACACACAATCTTCTCATCCATCATATGATCACTCCAGCCTGACAGCATTGATTTTCCACAGCAGTGATTTGTTCTGAGCAGAAGGATATAAATTGGGGAATATTTGTGCATACATACATACACAGGCAGGCATTTGCGTAAATGTATGTACATATGTGAAAATATGGAGAGAAGTTGCTAAGGAATTATTTACTAAAGGAATAAGTAAAGCAGACGAGGGAGACCCTTCACCGGCTCTGTACAGAATGAACATTGGCAGGCGGCCGCCCTGAGCCTATATCACAGATATTGCAGAATGGAAAGTCTCCGGCACAAAGATCCACCGTGTAATTGTATGCGAGAAGCAATACAGGGCGGGCGCATTATCAGTGCAACATGGGCAGCTGCACAGGGCCCAGAGAGGAGCGGGGGCCCCATCTACCTCCAGAGCAGGTGGAATTGTGCATTATGAGGGGCCCGTATACTGTCCCTGCACAGGGCCCAGCGAGGAGCGGGGGCCCCATCTACCTCCAGAGCAGGTGGAATTGTGCATTATGAGGGGCCTGTATACTGTCCCTGCACAGGGGCCAGAGAGGAACTGGGGGCCACATCTACCTCCAGAGCAGGTGGAATTGTGCATTATGAGGGGCCCGTATACTGTCCCTGCACAGGGGCCAGAGAGGTGCAGGGGCTGCAATCGCACTTGGGCCCTGGAGCCTAGGGAGGCCGATAAGTCCCTTTGGTGGATAGATCCACCAGGGTCTTCTGCCACTCCTAGATAGGTCCACCAGGGTCTTCTACAAGTCTATATATATCACCTAGGGTCTTCCCATAGCTTAGATAGGTCCACCAGGGTCTTCTGTTATTTCAAGATAGGTCCGCCAGGGTCTTCTGCCATTCCTAGATACGTCCACCAGGGTCCTCTCCAGGTTTCACTTCCATATGATACTGCAGAATAGACCAGACTATGTACGAGCCGTGTCTTCATCACCAGTGAAATGTTCCTTGATGTGAAGACCTCGTCCAGTGACTTCATTGTGGATTTGCCCTATTCTCCTTTTGACTTCCAGTGTTGTTGCTGCATCTTGAGTGATCATTGATCCGAGAAGAGTGAAGTGTTTACTACTTCCAGTTCGTCATCGTCTATCTCACATGTGTCCCGGTCACACCTGGCAGTAGTCACATGTGTCCTGGCCATACCTGGCAGTAGTCACATGTGTCCCAGTTGTACCTGGCAGTAGTCACGTGTCCCGGTCGTACCTGGCAGTAGTCATATGTGTCCTGGTCATCCCTGGCAGTAGTCACATGTGTCTCGGTCGTGCCTGGCAGTAGTCACATGTGTCCCGGTCGTACCTGGCAGTAGTCACATGTGTCCCAGTTGTACCTGGCAGTAGTCACGTGTCCCGGTCGTACCTGGCAGTAGTCACGTGTCCCGGTCGTACCTGGCTGTAGTCATATGTGTCCTGGTCATCCCTGGCAGTAGTCACATGTGTCTCGGTCGTGCCTGGCAGTAGTCACATGTGTCCCTGTCGTACCTAGCAGTAGTCACATGTGTCCCGGTCGTACCTGGCAGTAGTCACATGTGTCCCGGTCGTACCTGGCAGTAGTCACATGTGTCCCAGTTGTACCTGGCAGTAGGGCAGTAGTCACATGTGTCCCTGTCGTACCTAGCAGTAGTCACATGTGTCCCGGTCGTACCTGGCAGTAGTCACATGTGTCCCGGTCGTACCTGGCAGTAGTCACATGTGTCCCGGTTGTACCTGGCAGTAGTCACATTTGTCCCGGTTGTACCTGGCAGTAGTCACATGTGTCCCGGTTGTACCTGGCAGTAGTGACATGTGTCTCGGTCGTACCTGGCAGTAGTCATATGTGTCCCGGTTGTACCTGGCAGTAGTCACAAGCGCCCTGGTTGTACCTGGCAGTAGTCAGTATCTTTGTCTTCTTTGTGTTGCAGTCCCATGTTGGAGCTTTCCATCTTGACTCTCCGTATTAAGTCCTTCATTCCATCTTTGTTGCTATCAATGTTGAAGAGTAATGGTGACCGGATGCCGCTTTGTCTGACGCCTCGCTGTACTTTGAGCCATTTGTCACAGTGTGCCGTTCGGACTGTTGCTTCTTGGTCAGGTAAAGGCTCCTAATGAGGCTGATCAGATGGGTCGGCACACCCATATCCTTCATGAAATAACAACGTTTCTGGTAATCAGCAGTCGAAGGTTTTGCTGTAGTCGATGAAGCAAAAATAGAGCTCCGTGTTGTATTCTTTGGCCTTTTCCATAAATCATCTCCTGTTAGCATGAAGCTTCCATTACCGACACTAAATACTCAAAGTAGATTAGAAAGTTGCAGCTTCTAATGATCTGTGATGACACTTTATCTACATGAGACCAGAAAAAATACTAACTCCAGTGCAGCAAATTCCACAACTGAATGCAGCAAAAACATAAATCAGTCCCTCCGGCCGATAGTGTGGACACGTTAGAGGGATGATTGTCAGCTCTGGGGGTTTGGACATTCTCCGGCCGATAGTGTGGACACGTTAGAGGGATGATTGTCAGCTCTGGGGGTTTGGACATTCTCCGGCCAATAGTGTGGACACGTTAGAGGGATGAATGTCAGCTCTGGGGGTTTGGACGTTCTCCGGCCGATAGTGTGGACACGTTAGAGGGATGATTGTCAGCTCTGGGGGTTTGGACTTCTCCGGCCGATAGTGTGGACACGTTAGAGGGATGATTGTCAGCTCTGGGGGTTTGGACGTTCTCCGGCCGATAGTGTGGACACGTTAGAGGGATGAATGTCAGCTCTGGGGGTTTGGACATTCTTTGGCCGATAGTGTGGACACCTTAGAGGGATGAATGTCAGCTCTGGGGGTTTTGACATTCTCCGGCCGATAGTGTGGACACCTTAGAGGGATGAATGTCAGCTCTGGGGGTTTTGACATTCTCCGGCCGATAGTGTGGACACGTTAGAGGGATGATTGTCAGCTCTGGGGGTTTGGACATTCTTTGGCCGATAGTGTGGACACGTTAGAGGGATGAATGTCAGCTCTGGGGGTTTGGACATTCTCCGGCCGATAGTGTGGACACGTTAGAGGATGATTGTCAGCTCTGAGGGTTTGGACATTCTTTGGCCGATAGTGTGGACATGTTAGAGGGATGATTGTTAGCTCTGGGGTTTGGACATTCTCCGGCTCATAGTGTGGACACATTAGAGGGATGAATGTCAGCTCTGGGGGTTTGGACATTCTCCGGCTCATAGTGTGGGACACGTTAGAGGATGAATGTCAGCTCTGGGGGTTTGGACATTCTCCGGCCGATAGTGTGGACGCGTTAGTGGGACGAATGTCAGCTCTGGGGGTTTGCACATTTGTCAGCTCTGGGGGTTTGCACATTCTCCGGTCAATAGTATGGACATGTTAGAGGGATGAATGTCAGCTCTGGGGGTTTGGACATTTGTATTGACGCCTATGAGACCCCACATCTGCTCCTGATTTCCGCGCACGGATCACGTCGTCTCCGCACTTTGCGGTTACAATGACGGAATCCTAAAAGGAACAACAAACCCCATCCCGATCCTCTGAGCAAACAGCGGCGAGCGCTGCCAGGAAAGCTTTCATTCAGATTGATCAAAAAAAAAAAGAGTCCGGAATTTAATACTTTTGGAATTTTAAAACAGATCCACCTCCACGTCGTCAGACTCCCGACAGCCCATTTATATGGATGAATTCTTTTGATCCGGCCACTTAAAAAGTACTTATCAAAATGGCATATATGAGCAGATATATCAGCTAAGTGGTGGAAGATGAAGGGGACACATTCCCGTAATCCAATGGTTTAAAGTAAAAAAAAAAACAAAATATTTTAAGCATGAGAAGATAAATGTTGCGCTCCCGGCGGAGGATCGGACTCGCGGCTTCATTTCATCTAAATAAATCTCAGGAATAAGAGGAGAATAAACCGTAGAGGAGCGGTGGAGTCTCCCCGGACTGTAAATGATCTGTTACTTCTTTGCCTCTTGATAACGAATCACCGACGTCTGAACGAGGCTCTAGGGTCACGTCTCATATAGGCAGTATAGGTGTCACACAGGACTAAGGGGGATGTACTGGTTTTGCACGGTTGCCTCTTCTGGGTCCTGTACTGGTTTTGCACAGTTGCCTCTTCTGTGTCCTGTACTGGTTTTGCATTGTTGCCTCTCCTGTGTCCTGTACTGGTTTTGCACGGTTGCCTCTTCTGGGTCCTGTTCTGGTTTTGCACGGTTGCCTCTTCTGGGTCCTGTACTGGTTTTGCACGGTTGCCTCTTCTGGGTCCTGTACTGGTTTTGCACGGTTGCCTCTTCTGTGTCCTGTACTGGTTTTGCATTGTTGCCTCTCCTGTGTCCTGTACTGGTTTTGCACGGTTGCCTCTCCTGTGTCCTGTACTGGTTTTGCACGGTTGCCTCTCCTGTGTCCTGTACTGGTTTTGCACGGTTGCCTCTCCTGTGTCCTGTACTGGTTTTGCACGGTTGCCTCTTCTGGGTCCTGTACTGGTTTTGCACGGTTGCCTCTTCTGTGTCCTGTACTGGTTTTGCACGGTTGCCTCTCCTGTGTCCTGTACTGGTTTTGCACGGTTGCCTCTCCTGTGTCCTGTACTGGTTTTGCACGGTTGCCTCTCCTGTGTCCTGTACTGGTTTTGCACGGTTGCCTCTTCTGTGTCCTGTACTGGTTTTGCACGGTTGCCTCTCCTGTGTCCTGTACTGGTTTTGCACAGTTGCCTCTTCTGTGTCCTGTACTGGTTTTACACGGTTGCCTCTTCTGTGTCCTGTACTGGTTTTGCACGGTTGCCTCTTCTGTGTCCTGTACTGGTTTTGCACGGTTGCCTCTTCTGTGTCCTGTACTGGTTTTGCACAGTTGCCTCTTCTGGGTCCTGTACTGGTTTTGCACGGTTGCCTCTTCTGGGTCCTGTACTGGTTTTGCACGGTTGCCTCTTCTGTGTCCTGTACTGGTTTTGCACGGTTGCCTCTTCTGGGTCCTGTACTGGTTTTGCACGGTTGCCTCTTCTGGGACCTGTACTGGTTTTGCACGGTTGCCTCTTCTGGTCCTGTTCTGGTTTTGCACGGTTGCCTCTTCTGTGTCCTGTACTGGTTTTGCACGGTTGCCTCTCCTGTGTCCTGTACTGGTTTTGCACGGTTGCCTCTCCTGTGTCCTGTACTGGTTTTGCACGGTTGCCTCTCCTGTGTCCTGTACTGGTTTTGCACGGTTGCCTCTCCTGTGTCCTGTACTGGTTTTTGCACGGTTGCCTCTTCTGGGTCCTGTACTGGTTTTGCACGGTTGCCTCTTCTGTGTCCTGTACTGGTTTTGCACGGTTGCCTCTCCTGTGTCCTGTACTGGTTTTGCACGGTTGCCTCTCCTGTGTCCTGTACTGGTTTTGCACAGTTGCCTCTCCTGTGTCCTGTACTGGTTTTGCACGGTTGCCTCTCCTGTGTCCTGTACTGGTTTTGCACGGTTGCCTCTTCTGTGTCCTGTACTGGTTTTGCACGGTTGCCTCTTCTGTGTCCTGTACTGGTTTTGCACGGTTGCCTCTTCTGGGTCCTGTACTGGTTTTGCACAGTTGCCTCTTCTGGGTCCTGTACTGGTTTTGCACAGTTGCCTCTTCTGGGTCCTGTACTGGTTTTGCACAGTTGCCTCTTCTGGGTCCTGTACTGGTTTTGCACGGTTGCCTCTTCTGGGTCCTGTACTGGTTTTGCACGGTTGCCTCTTCTGGGTCCTGTACTGGTTTTGCACGGTTGCCTCTTCTGGGTCCTGTACTGGTTTTGCACAGTTGCCTCTTCTGGGTCCTGTACTGGTTTTGCACGGTTGCCTCTTCTGGGTCCTGTACTGGTTTTTCACGGTTGCCTCTTCTGTGTCCTGTACTGGTTTTGCACAGTTGCCTCTTCTGTGTCCTGTACTGGTTTTGCACAGTTGCCTGTCCTGTACTGGTTTTGCACGGTTGCCTCTCCTGTGTCCTGTACTGGTTTTGCACGGTTGCCTCTTCTGTGTCCTGTACTGGTTTTGCACGGTTGCCTCTTCTGGGTCCTGTACTGGTTTTGCACGGTTGCCTCTTCTGGGTCCTGTACTGGTTTTGCACGGTTGCCTCTTCTGTGTCCGCTTCTGCTCTCTGAACTGGTTTTCTTCCTGTGTTTCCAATCATTGCATTTATAGACGGATGTGAAATTGAAATATAAAGTGTATCAGAAAGTTGCAGAAGTTTTCGTCACTCAGGGATTTACGTGCACTTTACATATTTTCAGAGTTGCAATTAAAAGCCATTATAATCCTTTTCCCCTGTCTGCGCACAGCACTATTACAGTCAGGGAGCCGTAATACTATCGGTTACAGAGAGGCTTTTGCAGCAAGGTCAGGGCCGGTTGCCCGTCGTGTGGCACCAGCCATCGCCGGCACCAGATATAATGTGAGCGGGATTGTGCCCATGGACTATGATTAATCCCTCCACGTTACCGTCTCTTTCTGGGCGGCAGGAAGGTAATTATTTCTTATAGTAATCAGAAAGTCGTGTTCAGACAAAAATCATTTGCATTAATAAGCTTAGGACCAATGAGAGGAGGCCCAGTGTAAACGAACCATGGATTATAGCCGGATTAATACCGCCTAATACGCGGGACTTGGGTACATTCATTAGGAGACAGCGGTTAAAACAATAATAAATACTTAACTAATCAACCCCATTAGGGGACATAATGCAAGCACTTCATTTAAAGAGGCATTAGAAGGAAAAGTCGGGGCTGGAGAGCGGGCGGCGAGCGCCGGAAAGGGATTTGGTTAATTCTCCGCAGCTTGTTTGTATCTGGAGATGAACGACTTCTCCGACCTCGGTGTCTCATGTACGAAAAGTGCGACTTATGCCTAGACTACAACAGAGCAGAAACCTTCACAGGATTGTGGTCAGACGGACACATCAGGAGTCCATGGCGGCACTCACCGCATCACCGGCGCTTCTGCTGATTAGTAGGCGCCATAACGATGATGTCTCACCGGGGCGTAAAAATGAGAAGAGGCGCCAAGAGCCGGCAAGAGGAGGAGGATCACAGGGCTTTAGAGACTAGTCCGTGGCCCCCAGACCAGAGACCGCGAACCACCGGCTGCCGGCTTCAACGTTGATTCTTTACGGCACAACATCATGCGGGCATCGCACCATAAGGATGACATAACACAGAACCTACCAATATGAAGAGGCGCCAAGGGCCGGCAAGAGGAGGAGGATCTAGTGACTAGTTCGTGGCCACCAGACCAGAGACCGCGAACCACCTCCCGGCATCAACGTTGATTCTTTACGGCACAACATCATGCGGGTATCGCCCAATAAGGATGACATAATGCAGAACCTACCAATATGAAGAGGCGCCAAGGACCGGCAAGAGGAGGAGAATCACTGGGCTTTAGTGACTAGTCCATGGCCACCAGACCAGAGACCGCGAACCACCTCCCGGCTGCCGGCATCAACGCTGATTCTTTACGGCACAACATCATGCGGGCATCGCCCCATAAGGATGACATAACGCAGAACCTACCAATATGAAGAGGCGCCAAGGGTCGGCAAGAGCAGGATTGCAGGACTATAGTCATTAGTCTATGATCGCTAGTCCAGTACCTGCAAACCTCCACCTGGCTCCTGGCATCACCGGTGCTTCTCCTTACTAGTAGGCACCATAATGGTGACATCACACCAGACCTACAAATGAGAAGAGGTGCCAAGGGCCACCATCTAGGAGGAGGATCACAGCGTTTTAGTCACTAGACCACGGCCAGCAGACCAAAGCCTGCAAACCTCCTCCTGGCTGCCAGCATCATTGTCGCTTCTTCTGATTGATAGGCACCATAATAATAATGAATGCAGTCACGCTGGGCCTACAAATGAGAAGAGGAGCCAATAGCCGCCATCTAGGAGGCGGTTCATATGGCTTTAATTGCTAGTTCATGGTCACCAGACCAAAGCCCTGTAAACCTCATTCTGGCTGCCAGCATCTAGGAGGCCTGACACAACAACATGCGTGCAACACATTACAACAATATTACCCTGGAAGTGGAAATGAGAAGAGGCGCAAGGAAAACTGGCAGGAGGAGGATTGTAGGGCTGTCATGATCTCCACACTGCCTTTGTCTGTTACTACATAGTTGTGAGGATTGTCAGTCTGGGCTGGCTATGTGCTGCAAATCACCTGCATTCAGCTCACTTGATTAGGACTCTATTTAAGCAAGCTTGCTGCCCTATTCAGTGTCAATTGTACACTTGCCTTTGGGTGTGTGCCTAATTAGTTACCTTACCTAGACTTGACTCTCTGCTTGTGACCTGATTCCTCTTTCTGCCTGCTCCTCTGTATTCTGTTTTGTCCCTCTGGTTTCCTGACTTCGGCTTGAATTGGACTTCGCTTCTGACTACCCCTTGCTGTTATTGTGCCATTTCCTGTACCTGACCTCGGATTGTTTTAACCTCTTTTTGCTACCAGTAAGTAGTAATTATTATATTTACTTTCTGTTATTACAGACTGTTTTCTGTATCTCAGAGATTAGTTATTACTATAGTGACTCGCGTCACAAGGGCTTTAGTTCATGGCCACCAGAGCAGAGTCCTGTGAACCTCCTCCTGCATAAATGGCGATTCTGCAGATTAATTCTCCTGGCACAACATCATGCGGCCATCGCACCATAACTATGACGTCATTCTGGACTACAAGGGGCGCCAACCAAGGGCCGTCAGGAGGAGGATCGCAGGGCTTTAGTCACTAGTCCATGGCGGCTGACTCGGGTCCTGCAAATGTTTTTTGCATAACTCTATGTTCACGCAGCGTTTCATACATTACATTGAGCCAGCGAATGAGCTACAAAATCCTCATGTATTCTGTCTTGTCGTTGATGTCTTGTGTGAACGTAGCCTACACTTTCCCCGGTCACTCTCACTGTGTCTCCGGGTGGGATTTACGTTCTGAAAATGATCTTGGATTTATAAGGCAATGAATGTAATCTGGTACATCTGCAAATTCCAGCAGCCCTGTGGGCACAGACGCCTGCTGCAGGTGACAGTCTCGGGGTGCAGCGCTGTGTGTACGGACTCCTGCTGCAGGTGACAGTCTCGGGGGTGCAGGGCTGTGTGTACAGATGCCAGCTGCAGGTGACAGTCTCGGGGTGCAGCACTGTGTGTATGGACTCCTGCTGCAGGTGACAGTCTCGGGGTGCAGCGCTGTGTGTACGGACTCCTGCTGCAGGTGACAGTCTCGGGGGTGCAGGGCTGTGTGTACAGATGCCAGCTGCAGGTGACAGTCTCAGGGGTACAGCGCTGTGTGTACAGATGCCTGCTGCAGGTGACAGTCTCGGGGTGCAGCACTGTGTGTATGGACTCCTGCTGCAGGTGACAGTCTCGGAGGTGCAGAGCTGTGTGTACAGATGCCAGCTGCAGGTGACAGTCTCGGGGGTGCAGCACTGTGTGAATGGACACCTGCTGCAGGTGACAGTCTCGGGGTGCAGCGCTGTGTGTATGGACGCCTGCTGCAGGTGACAGTCTCGGGGTGCAGCGCTGTGTGTATGGACTCCTGCTACAGGTGACAGTCTCGGGGGTGCAGCGCTGTGTGTATGGACTCCTGCTGCAGGTGACAGTCTCGGGGGTGCAGGGCTGTGTGTACAGATGCCAGCTGCAGGTGACAGTCTCGGGGGTGCAGCACTGTGTGAATGGACTCCTGCTGCAGGTGACAGTCTCGGGGTGCAGCGCTGTGTGTATGGACGCCTGCTGCAGGTGACAGTCTCGGGGGTGCAGCTCTGTGTGTATGGACTCCTGCTGCAGGTGACAGCCTTGAGGGTGCAGCGCTGTGTGTACGGACTCCTGCTGCAGGTGACAGTCTCGGGGGTGCAGCGCTGTGTATATGGACTCCTGCTGCAGGTGACAGTCTCGGGGGTGCAGTGCTGTGTGTATGGACTCCTGCTGCAGGTGACAGTCTCGGGGGTGCAGCGCTGTGTATATGGACTCCTGCTGCAGGTGACAGTCTAGGGGGTGCAGCGCTGTGTGTATGGACTCCTACTGCAGGTGACAGTATCAGGGGTGCAGCGCTGTGTATATGGACTCCTGCTGCAGGTGACAGTCTCGGGGGTGCAGCGCTGTGTGTATGGACTCCTGCTGCAGGTGACAGTCTAGGGGGTGCAGCGCTGTGTGTATGGACTCCTGCTGCAGGTGACAGTCTCGGGGTGCAGCGCTGTGTGTATGGACTCCTGCTGCAGGTGACAGTCTCGGGGGTGCAGCGCTGTGTGTACGGACACCTGCTGCAGGTGACAGTCTCGGGGGTGCAGCGCTGTGTGTATGGACTCCTGCTGCAGGTGACAGTCTCGGGGGTGCAGCGCTGTGTGTATGGACTCCTGCTGCAGGTGACAGTCTAGGGGGTGCAGCGCTGTGTGTATGGACTCCTGCTGCAGGTGACAGTCTCGGGGTGCAGCGCTGTGTGTATGGACTCCTGCTGCAGGTGACAGTCTCGGGGGTGCAGCGCTGTGTGTACGGACACCTGCTGCAGGTGACAGTCTCGGGGGTGCAGCGCTGTGTGTATGGACTCCTGCTGCAGGTGACAGTCTCGGGGGTGCAGTGCTGCAGAGGATTCAGCGTATTTGTCTACAGAGGACGACAAGCTGTCGGACATCATCACACACCGGATTTTCCATCTTTCTAAGCCCCAATCAGTTCATGAATCAGCGGCAGTAACATTATCCGGCGTCTTACAAGTTTAAACCCTTCCCTGCCGGACGGTCCTGCTGCGCCTGCACAGACGTTCCCTGACGCGTCCCGTCACCACCGCTGCTTTATTAATTCAGATGAATATTTTCTTTCATCACTAAAACAATTAGATTCGTTTATGTTTAATCTGCAAAATGAAAAATGTCTGAGGATCTAAAGAAACGTCAAGAACAGAAGGTGAAGAAACGGCTGCTAAGAAGTGGCCTGTGATAGGAGGAATCGCCCGAATCACGGGGGCGGTGCATGTGCTAGGGGCCCCGGGGAGGTCATTGGGGTCCATCTGAGCTCTGTAGCTGTGGGACCCTGGAGAGGTCATTGGGTCCATCTGAGCTCTGTAGCTTGGGGTCCCCATGGAGTCATCAGGGTCCATCTGAGCTCTGTAGCTGTGGACTCCAGGGAGTCATCAGGGTCCATCTGAGCTCTGTAGCTTGGGGTCCCCGTGGAGTCATCAGGGTCCATCTGAGCTCTGTAGCTGTGGACTCCAGGGTAGCCATTGGGGTCCATCTGAGCTCTGTAGCTGGGGGTCCTCGGGGAGGTCATTGGGGTCCATCTAAGCTCTGTAGCTGGGGATCCCCGGGGTAGTCATTAGTGTCCATCTGAGCTCTGTAGCTGGTGTCCCCAGGGAGGTCATTGGGTCCATCTGAGCTCTGTAGCTTGGGGTCCCCGTGGAGTCATCAGGGTCCATCTGAGCTCTGTAGCTGTGGACTCCAGGGTAGCCATTGGGGTCCATCTGAGCTCTGTAGCTGGGGGCCCTCGGGGAGGTTGTCAGGGTCTATATCTGAGCTCTGTAGCTGAGAGTCATCAGGGAGTCATCAGGGTCCATCTGAGCTCTGTAGCTGTGGACTCCAGGGTAGCCATTGGGGTCCATCTGAGCTCTGTAGCTGGGGGCCCTCGGAGAGGTCATTGGGGTCTACCTAAGCTCTGTAGCTGGGGTCCCCAGGGAGGTTGTCAGGATCCATCTGAGCTCTGTAGCTGGGGGCCCCCAAGGAGGTTGTCAGGGTCCATCTGAGCTCTGTAGCTGGGGGCCCTTCCCGGATCCAGGTGGCTCTTCTACTCCATGTCTGTATTGTAGCCCTTCAGGTGGCGCCTCTTTGCTCGTGTTGTGTTCCCGCTCCTCCTGTGCGGATGTAGAGTTCGGGGCCGTTATATTTGGTGCTGATTTTTATGCTCTTTACCGTGATGGGATGCACAGCCGTGGCCATATGTCGTGTATTCTCGCTGCACCACTGGGAAAACATTACAGATTTATCATCCTTCACAACATAAATATGCTTCAATGCAAATGCATATGTCTGCCGCCTCGGGGCCGACACCCAGGTCCTGGCGTCACGCGCTCCGGGTCCTATGGATCATTTTATACCGAGATGTTTGTCTGTTTGTCTTGCAGCTATGTAAAAGCGTCAATGCGACAAGTGATTCTTTGAAAATAACACTTAAAATACATTACTGGCAATTTATTTAATCCATATGGGCCTAACAGATGGCCGAAAACCGTGCGCCATTATAGAGGAGCATATGCAACGTATTAGATCAGCCGCGGATTCATCCATCACCGGCTGGAAGGATGAGCGCCCCCTGGTGGCCAGTCGGAGGACTGCACCTCACAGTCAGGTGCTCGGGCCTGATGACCAATACCGAGACTCCGGGCAGGCTGGGCCGGGGGGCAGGGGGGAGGAAGCCCCCTAGGCCGCTCCCCATGTGGCTGTGTACCTTGTACCTGGTTGTAGACAGCTGCCTGTATGTCCTGTAGAGACGTCACGCCGCACAGCAGTTTGACGCTGTTTCTACCCGGAAGAGAAGAGCAGGAAAGTAGTCAGGGGCTGGCTGGGAAGTTTAGGCCTGGAGGGCAAGCGCATAGCAGTGGCCCATGACCAGTGACCTTCAGGGGCAGAGCGGCCTCCCAGACCAACATGACAGATGGCCAGACGGCACCAGAACTGTTGCTTGACCATTGGCCTGGGGGGCATGTGCCCTCCTGCCCCCCGGGCCAGCCTGACCCTGGTAGACTCCCCCAGATGACCACAATACCGGGCTATTCATAGCCAGTATCAGCTATAGGAGGCTCTTTATGAACAGTTCATGCAATGAAGGAGAATTCTGTGAGTTATTTAAGCCTGAGATTTGCCCTATTTGCAGTGTCGGTGCGGCGCGCGGTGTCTGCGAGACCTTTACTGTCTGCGCCATCGAACACCGACTTAATGAAGATGAGAAGCTGCGGCCGCGGCTCCTGGATTCAGCGTTTCGTCAGTGGCGGATATCATCGAGCGCAGGCACCGCGTCCTGTTCACCGGTAACCTTGGCTTTACTGGATAACATTGATCCAGATAAAATATTCTCCAGTGTAAAACTCAATCGTATTGATCCGCGCCGGGGAGCCGCCTCTGTGAACTACGGATGAACCTGCGGACGGCACCGGAATACACAATGTATCTCTGCCCTGACTCTGCCATCTGTGATTGGTTATATAAAGAAAGCTGCCAATCAGTGGTGTGGGGGCGGGAGTTATACAGAGACAGCTGTCAATCAGTGGTGTGGGCGGGGTTATACAGAGACCGCTGTCAATCAGTGGTGTGGGGGCGGGAGTTATACAGAGAAAGCTGCCAATCTGTGGTGTGGGCGGTGTTATACAGAGACAGCTGCCAATCAGTGGTGTGAGCGGGGCTATATAGACAAAGCTGCCAATCAGTGGTGTGAGCGGGGTTATATAGAGAAAGCTGCCAATCAGTGGTGTAGGCGGGGTTATAGAGAAAGCTGACAATCAATGGTGTGGGCGGGTTATATAGAGAAAGCTGCCAATCAGTGGTGTGAGCGGGACTATATAGAGAAAGCTGCCAATCAGTGGTGTGAGCAGGGCTATATAGAGAAAGCTGCCAATCAGTGGTGTGAGCGGGGCTATATAGAGAAAGCTGCCAATCAGTGGTGTTGGTGGGGTTGTATAGAGAAAGCTGCCAATCAGTTGCGTGGGCGGGGTTATAAAGAGAAAGCTGCCAATCAGTGGTGTGGGGGCCGGAGTTATACAGAGACAGCTGTCAATCGGTGTGGGTGGGGTTATATAGAGAAAGCTGCCAATCAGTGGTGTGGGCGGGGTTATATAGAGAAAGCTGCCAATCAGTGGTGTGGGTGGGGTTTTACAAGGCTCAGCATTCAGAGAATCAGGCAGATCTGCAGCAGAGAAAAGATTTTATCCAAACGGCACCAAGCAGCTCAGTAAGTGACTCATTGCTGGAATCAGGTTCTCTATCTCTACACCCTGCTGCTCTCAGTTCGGGGCACTGTATATTTTTCCTCATCGCTTCTCTCCTCCGAGCGCTGAAACACACCTGGGTCCGCTCCGCTGCTCGCGGCGTACACCGCGTCCATCATTTTAGGGCTCCTCAGCTTGATGCCGTCGTCAGGGAAGATTCACCGCCCGGGACGGAGCCTCATCCATCTGAGCGATGAGTAACGCCGCACCGCCGCCGTTCATCAGGACTATCAGAGTCTCCGTCAGGGGGGATAATCAGTATTTTTGGGGGGCTCCTCTGACAGGTGAATAATGACGATTATCTCCAGATTCTGGATTTATTCTTTGGGCTCCGGGAAGATTCATAATCTCATTCCATAAACGTCTTCCCTGACACAGAGAGAAGCCATAAAACACTCGGGATGGAAGCGGCCGCCGCCGTCCTCTTTCAATCCTTTCTGGGTAAATGCGTCCTCGTTCCTTCTCACCGGATGTCACTGCCATTTTCTTTATTTCTGCCACAATCTGTGTTGTGAAATATTCAGCAGTAAATTGTGTGCAGAGCGGCCCTACACATCTGGTAGGAAGGGCCCCCAGGTGAGGGCCCCTCAGGATCATAAACCTTCTATAGCCTTAGACTATGTGCCCACTGTGCGCATACAAACGCAGCACAAGAAAGGGGACACACAAAAACACACAGACACACACAGACACACAGACAGAAACACATAGACAGACACACACAGACACACAGACAGAAACACATAGACAGACACACAGAGACAGACACACAGAAAGAAACACATAGACACACACAGACACAGAGACAGACACACAGAGACAGACACACACAGATAGACACACATAGACACACAGACAGAAACACATAGACAGACACACAAACACACAGAGACAGACACACAGGCAGACACACACAGACAGACACACATAGACACACAGACAGAAACACATAGACACACAGAGACAGACACAGAGACAGACACACACAGACAGACACACATAGACACACAGAGACAGACACACACAGGCAGACACACACAGACAGACACACATAGACACACAGAGACAGACAAACACAGACAGACATGCACAGACAGACAGACACACATAGACACAGACAGACACAGACAGACAGACACACATAGACACAGACACACACGGACAGACAGACGCACACAGACACTTTCTCACCCTTCCCAGTGATCCCCGGTGATTTTTCCTCCATGCAGCAGCAGCAGGAGACGTCTTTATCAAGTTTCCAGATCCTGCACCATGTGACAGCCTGAGTCACATGGTGCAGGTCCTGGAAGATTGATAAAGACGTCTCCTGCTGCTGCATGGAGGAAAAATCACCGGGGATCACCGGAGAGGGTGAGTATTGGAGCATTTTTGTTTTGGGAATCGCAGGAAGAAAAGCACCACAAAGGCACCGCAGTCCCTGACACACGGCAATATGAGATTGATTTGTCCTGAGGAAGAAGCCAGGGAGCCCTGACTAATAAATCAATATTATATTCACCCTTTGATGTCTGGTGGAATACGGCAGCGCGGTGTTTAACCCTTCATTTTCCCTACTTTAATTTCCTGAGATAATGACCTTTGGGTTTTCATTGGCTGTAAGCCATAATCATCAACATTAACTGAAATAAACACATGAAATAGATCCCTCTGTGTGTAATGACTCTATATAATAGATGTGGTCACTTTATGTATTGAATTACTGAAATAAAGTCACTTTTTGATGATTTTCTAATTCACTGAGATGTGGTAGTAAATCAAGTGAAGATCCTCCAAATAAACGCTCCAGAGGCCAAAACTGTTCAAAAATTATCATAAATAAACTTTAGGAAAAAATGGAAGAGTTTCCTGACATCTGCTTAAAAAGCTCGGTGGATTTGTTATACAGTTGTGGCCAAAAGTATTGGCACCCTCAGCCTAATACTTGGTTGCACAACCTTTAGCCAAAATAACTGTGATCAGCCGCTTCCGGTAACCATCAATGAGTTTCTTACAATGCTCTGCTGGAATTTTACACCATTCCTCTTTGGCAAACTGCTCCAGGTCCCTGATATTTGGAGATATCAGTCCGGAGCGGTGCGGAACAGGACAATAACCCATATTGGATATCGGAGATAAGACCCCCCATTATCTGGAGATATCGGAGCGGTGCGGATACTTGATGGTTTAATTGAGAATTTTGATCACTATGAACACTCCCGTCCCCTCGGTCCCTCTCTGTTCCCTCCGCCTGTAAGTCATTTTTCAGCAGACATTAATCATATTCACCTTGCCGCCGCAGCGCCGCTCTGCCCTCTCTTGCTGATTCCCCGCAGCTCCTGGGTCCTGACTGCGGAGTGAAATGTTACATTTCATTGAATTTACAGGTTTTGGCTTCACGGCGCGATTCCTCCAGCTGCTCGTGTGATGTCAGCGGACCGCGATCCGCATCAGGAACGCTGCAGACGACTGCAATTATCCCAAATGGCAAAACCCAAAATAAAGACCCGGAATATTGCAGCACCGACGACCGCATGGAAACCTGATTCATCAGTCACAAGATCCAAAGACATAAACCAGCGAAGGGAAACCAAAGACGGGAATAAAAGGGTTTAATCAAGGAAGAATCTACAGTATAATATAGTGTATGGGAAGAGGAAGAGAAATCATCAGTCAGAAGACGAGAAAGCTGCAAAACCCAAACTATATCCACAGGACATTAATGGGATTAGACAACCAAATACTAAAATATAGAAGTCAGAACAGACACCCCCCAGTGTGCAGGGACCGGACACACTAATACTTTATTATTACATTAATTTAATACATTACATTACTGATCCTGAGTTACCTCCTGTATTATACTCCAGAGCTGCACTCACTATTCTGCTGGTGCAGTCACTGTGTACATACATTACATTACTGATCCTGAGTTACCTCCTGTATTATACTCCAGATCTGCACTCACTATTCTGCTGGTGCAGTCACTGTGTACATACCTTACATTACTGATCCTGTTACCTCATGTATTATACTCCAGAGCTGCACTCACTATTCTGCTGGTGCAGTCACTGTGTACATACATTACATTACTGATCCTGAGTTACCTCCTGTATTATACTCCAGAGCTGCACTCACTATTCTGCTGGTGCAGTCACTGTGTACATACATTACATTACTGATCCTGAGTTACCTCCTGTATTATACTCCAGAGCTGCACTCACTATTCTGCTGGTGCAGTCACTGTGTACATACCTTACATTACTGATCCTGTTACCTCATGTATTATACTCCAGAGCTGCACTCACTATTCTGCTGTTGCAGTCACTGTGTACATACATTACATTACTGATCCTGAGTTACCTCCTGTATTATACTCCAGAGCTGCACTCACTATTCTGCTGGTGCAGTGTGTACATACATCACATTACTGATCCTGAGTTACCTCCTGTATTATACTCCAGAGCTGCACTCACTATTCTGCTGGTGCAGTCACTGTGTACATACATTACATTACTGATCCTGAGTTACCTCCTGTATTATACTCCAGAGCTGCACTCACTATTCTGCTGGTGCAGTCACTGTGTACATACATTACATTACTGATCCTGAGTTACCTCCTGTATTATACTCCAGAGCTGCACTCACTATTCTGCTGGTGCAGTCACTGTGTACATACATTACATTACTGATCCTGAGTTATCTCCTGTATTATACTCCAGAGCTGCACTCACTATTCTGCTGGTGCAGTCACTGTGTGCATACATTACATTACTGATCCTGAGTTACCTCCTGTATTATACTCCAGAGCTGCACTCACTATTCTGCTGGTGCAGTCACTGTGTACATACATTACATTACTGATCCTGAGTTACCTCCTGTATTATACTCCAGAGCTGCACTCACTATTCTGCTGGTGCAGTCACTGTGTACATACATTACATTACTGATCCTGAGTTACCTCCTGTATTATACTCCAGAGCTGCACTCACTATTCTGCTGGTTCAGTCACTGTGTACATACATTACTGATCCTGAGTTACCTCCTGTATTATACTCCAGAGCTGCACTCACTATTCCACTGGTGCAGTCACTGTGTACATACATTACATTACTGATCCTGAGTTACCTCCTGTATTATACTCCAGAGCTGCACTCACTATTCTGCTGGTGCAGTCACTGTGTACATACATTATATTACTGATCCTGAGTTACCTCCTGTATTATACTCCAGAGCTGCACTCACTATTCTGCTGGTGCAGTCACTGTGTACATACATTACATTACTGATCCTGAGTTACCTCCTGTATTATACTCCAGAGCTGCACTCACTATTCTGCTGGTGCAGTCACTGTGTACATACATTACATTACTGATCCTGAGTTACCTCCTGTATTATACTCCAGAGCTGCACTCACTATTCTGCTGGTTCAGTCACTGTGTACATACATTACTGATCCTGAGTTACCTCCTGAATTATACTCCAGAGCTGCACTCACTATTCCACTGGTGCAGTCACTGTGTACATACATTACATTACTGATCCTGAGTTACCTCCTGTATTATACTCCAGAGCTGCACTCACTATTCTGCTGGTGCAGTCACTGTGTACATACATTATATTACTGATCCTGAGTTACCTCCTGTATTATACTCCAGAGCTGCACTCACTATTCTGCTGGTGCAGTCACTGTGTACATACATTACATTACTGATCCTGAGTTACCTCCTGTATTATACTCCAGAGCTGCACTCACTATTCTGCTGGTGCAGTCACTGTGTACATACATTATATTACTGATCCTGAGTTACCTCCTGTATTATACTCCAGAGCTGCACTCACTATTCATTGTTCCTGTTGAGGACATTATGTAACTTGTGGCTTTCATATTGGATCCTTTGAGAATGTTGTTACAATGTTGCACTTTGATCTGATGTTTCTTTTCTCACTCTTCCATGTCTCGTCCTCACATTATTACAGATAACACTATATATTGGTGGATGTGGGGTGAGTGCTTTCCCCTGGTGCAGCCTTTTAGGCCTGTGTATATATATATATACTTCTCTTTATTGTATGGATACATTCTATTTCACTCTGACTTTTGATAACATTTATGACTTTTGAGGGAATAGAGAGAAATAACTCTGAACACGTCTGGAATAGAAAGACTGAGCTCCGCAGCCAATCACGGGCGACGGCGAGGACCGGGGGGACGAATTGTGAGAGAGATAAGTAGAATTTGGGGGAATTGAAGCATTATTATTATCGGAAGGAGGAAGCGGAGCTGGAGAAACACTTTACATTGACGTCGACTTCTTAAAAAATGGAATATTTTCATTGACGAATTCTGAGGGTTTTCAATCTCGAGAAAAGCTTCGTCTCGGTATTGATATGTTCCCCCGGAGGACGGCGGGTCTGCGGAAGACTCAGCCGGAATAGCTAATGTTAATGGGGCCGCGGGGGCCACAGCGCGGCTCGTCTGGAGGAGGAGCGCTCCTGCTTTTCTGGGGCCGGATCTGGATGTAGAACAAGGACTTTTGGCCTAAAACGTTTCTCAGTCTCGTGTAGATGAAATGTTCTGGGACGTTCTGATCTGATACATGAAGCTTCGTCCTCTTAGGGCGGATTCACGCTGCTGTTTTTTTGGAATCAGTGTGAATTCGGCTTAAACTGCCGCACTCTCAGCTGTTCTCAGCCCCACTGACTTTCAATGGCGCCACGGAAACTTGAGGTGCATCCAGATCTTTCTTTTTCCCCTCTATCCGGGTGGCCACGTTTTTTTCAGTGCACGGCAAAGTGTAGTGTGCACTGGGTGTGTGCACGGGAAAGTGTCGTGTGCACTGGGTGTGTGCACAGGAAAGTGTCGTGTGCACTGGGTGTGTGCACGGGAAAGTGTCGTGTGCACTGGGTGTGTGCACAGGAAAGTGTCGTGTGCACTGGGTGTGTGCACGGGAAAATGTCGTGTGCACTGGGTGTGTGCACAGGAAAGTGTCGTGTGCACTGGGTGTGTGCACAGGAAAGTGTCGTGTGCACTGGGTGTATGCACGGGAAAGTGTCGTGTGCACTGGGTGTATGCACAGGGGAGTGTCGTGTGCACTGGGTGTATGCAGAGGAAATTGTCGTGTGCACTGGGTGTATGCACAGGGGAGTGTCGTGTGCACTGGGTGTATGCAGAGGAAAGTGTCGTGTGCACTGGGTGTATGCAGAGGAAAGTGTCGTGTGCACTGGGTGTATGCACAGGGGAGTGTCGTGTGCACTGGGTGTATGCAGAGGAAAGTGTCGTGTGCACTGGGTGTATGCACGGGGGAGTGTCGTGTGAACTGGGCGTGTGCACGGGAAAGTGTCGTGTGCACTGGGTGTATGCAGAGGAAAGTTTCGTGTGAACTGGGTGTATGCACGTGTCGTGTGCACTGGGTGTATGCAGAGGAAAGTGTCGTGTGCACTGGGTGTATGCACGGGAAAGTGTCGTGTGCACTGGGTGTATGCACGGGGGAGTGTCCGTGTGAACTGGGCGTGTGCACGGGAAAGTGTCGTGTGCACTGGGTGTATGCAGAGGAAAGTTTCGTGTGCACTGGGTGTATGCAGAGGAAAGTGTCGTGTGCACTGGGTGTATGCAGAGGAAAGTTTCGTGTGCACTGGGTGTATGCAGAGGAAAGTGTCGTGTGCACTGGATGTATGCTGAGGAAAGTGTCGTGTGCACTGGGTGTGTGCACGGGAAAGTGTCGTGTGAACTGGGTGTGTGCACGTGTCGTGTGAACTGGGCACTTGCACGGCCACAAGGATTGCGCCATTTATTAGAGCAGGGTCGGCGATACGGAGCGTCTTGGCACTAGTTGGATACGTGCTCGTTCGCCTGACATCAGCCATTATCCTTCCATACTTGATAATGCAGAGTGCACCATTGTATCCATCAGCCTTGACATGATGATACGGCCACAATGTGGGAGCGCGGCCGACCTCTAGTCGTGGATGGAGGAACGACCTTACAACCCCTGATGCTTCGCTTCCCCTTCACGATACAATAGCGATGATAAGAGCGCGGCTCATCAATATTTAATTGCACTAAAGATCCATCATTCTCTTTCTTTGCATTCGTAATAAATTATTCCGTTTGGATGGCGGCGCTCATTTACAATCACATTAATGTTACACAACATTGTTATCGCATTCTGAGCGCTCAGAAATGTAATTACACATGGCCTTTTTACATTCAATTTTTTATCATAAAGGATCATTTCTCCCTCATAAACCATTTGTTACCAAGAAAGAAAGAAATGTATTTAGTGAGACTGGAATGAAGAACTTGATGTCGGTGATCAATAGTCGGGGATGGATCTGCCATGAGAAGATTGTGCCGCAGCTCCAGCTATATCTGCTCCCATTGTGGCTAATGTACGGCTGCAGCTCAGTGTATATGTGTGATGTACAGCTGCGGCTCAGTGTGTATGTATGAAATACGACTGCGGCTCAGTGTATATGTGTGATGTACGGCTGCGGCTCAGTGTGTATGTATGAAATACGACTGCGGCTCAGTGTATATGTGTGATGTACGGCTGCGGCTCAGTGTGTATGTATGAAATACGACTGCGGCTCAGTGTATATGTGTAATGTACAGCTGCGGCTCAGTGTATATGTGTGATGTACGGCTGTGACTCAGTGTGTATGTGTGATGTACGGCTGCGGCTCAGTGTGTATGTGTGATGTACAGCTGCGGCTCAGTGTATATGTATGAAATACGACCGGCTCAGTGTGTATGTGTTATGTACAGCTGTGGCTCAGTGTGTATGTATGAAATACGACTGCGGCTCAGTGTGTATGTGTGATGTATGGCTGCGGCTGAGTGTATATGTGTGATGTACAGCTGTGGCTCAGTGTGTATGTGTGATGTATGGCTGCGGCTCAGTGTGTATGTGTGATGTACAGCTGCGACTCAGTGTGTATGTGTGATGTACAGCTGCGGCTCAGTGTGTATGTGTGATGTACGGCTGCGACTCAGTGTGTATGTGTGATGTACAGCTGTGGCTCAGTGTATATTTGTGATGTACAGCTGCGGCTCAGTGTGTATGTGTGATGTACAGCTGCGGCTCAGTGTGTATGTGTGATGTACGGCTGTGACTCAGTGTGTATGTGTGATGTACGGCTGCGGCTCAGTGTGTATGTGTGATGTACGGCTGTGGCTCAGTGTGTATGTGTGATGTATGGCTGCGGCTCAGTGTGTATGTTTGATGTACAGCTGCGGCTCAGTGTGTATGTGTGATGTACAGCTGCGGCTCAGTGTGTATGTGTGATGTACGGCTGTGGCTCAGTGTATATGTGTGATGTACGGCTGTGACTCAGTGTGTATGTATGAAATACGGCTGCGGCTCAGTGTATATGTGTGATGTACGGCTGCGGCTCAGTGTGCATGTGTGATGTACGGCTGTGGCTCAGTGTATATGTGTGATGTACGGCTGTGGCTCAGTGTATATGTGTGATGTACAGCTGCGGCTCAGTGTGTATGTGTGATATACAGCTGCGGCTCAGTGTGTATGTGTGATGTACGGCTGTGACTCAGTGTGTATGTATGAAATACGGCTGCGGCTCAGTGTATATGTGTGATGTACAGCTGTGGCTCGGTGTACATGTGTGATGTACGGCTGTGGCTCAGTGTATATGTGTGATGTACAGCTGCGGCTCAGTGTGTATGTGTGATATACAGCTGCGGCTCAGTGTGTATGTGTGATGTACGGCTGTGACTCAGTGTGTATGTATGAAATACGGCTGCGGCTCAGTGTATATGTGTGATGTATAGCTGCGGCTCAGTGTGTATGTGTGATGTACGGCTGTGGCTCAGTGTATATGTGTGATGTACGGCTGTGGCTCAGTGTATATGTG
The DNA here is from genome assembly GCA_033576535.1 of Allobates femoralis. Lineage (NCBI taxonomy): Eukaryota > Metazoa > Chordata > Amphibia > Anura > Aromobatidae > Allobates > Allobates femoralis. Next base: position 35,568,830 of record JARQOC010000009.1, read on the forward strand.
TGATGTACGGCTGTGGCTCAGTGTATATGTGTGATGTAGGTGAGATATTATCACTGTGGTGTGACATCATCATTGTGGTGAGATATTATCACTGTGGTGAGTCATCATCATTGTGGTGAGATGTTATCACTGTAGTGTGACATCATCATGGTATGTGCTTAAGGAGAGAAAGCGACATGTAGACATGAGGCGATCACCACCTTGTAAAAAAACAAATCTTTATTAAGTTTAGCTTAAGTCACACCCAACTGAAAAATACATTAAAAACAATTAAAAAGGCGTCCAGCCGCTCCCAGGGGCCCCCAGTGGCTGTAATCAGCTGAATACACAAGAAATATATACAGAGATCAATGCTGCTGCAAAATCCAATACAAATTCATCATTAGCCAAATAACTGACATATACTTAATAGAGCATATATCATAAGGCAACCTTGTATTTCCCACCAGTGGGAGCCTGATATGGTATGATGTCATCACTGCGGTGTGACGTCATCATCTTGGTGTGACATCATCACTGCGGTGTGACGTCATCATCTTGGTATGACATCATCACTGCGGTGTGACGTCATCATCTTGGTGTGACATCATCACTGCGGTGTGACATCATCATCTTGGTGTGACATCATCACTGCGGTGTGACATCATCATCTTGGTGTGACATCATCACTGCGGTGTGACGTCATCATCTTGGTATGACATCATCCCTGCGGTGTGACGTCATCATCTTGGTATGACATCATCACTGTGGTGTGACCTCATCATTGTCACATAGACGCCGGCTCTGCTGCGTCCTCTGCCGCCATCTTCCTATATACGTGTGTGCGGGGTTGACTTCACTTTTCCCTCTATCCAGAGTGTCAGGGAGCTGAACTTCGCTTCTTGCATAATTTAAAGTGACCAGTGGGCCCTGTGCTGCTCCACATACAGTCACTAATGCGAGGCGCTCCTTCATCTGCAGCCCTACAGATTAGTCCACATAAAGGAAAGCGCACACAATACACCTGCGCCGCGGCGCTCCCCACTCATCATACGCCGGCCCTTTAAAATAAAGCCCTTTGTTCCTCCACTGACACATGACGGAATTCTGCGTCTTCTTGTTCGTTTCATGACAAAGCGAATGGAGCATCCTTGACACGTAGACGCACAAAATGAATTCTCTTCTAATCAAAGGGAACAATATGGGAACGCTTTGTGTTCCAAGGAAGAAATTCTCTTTGTTTAAAAGAAGAAAGGAAAAAAGAAGAAAAAAACCCAACAAGACACAAAGAAAATAATTAATGAAATTTAAACCTCGTCTGAGTCCCCACCGCTTGTTTCAAGTCTGAAAGCTGAAGTGTTCTAACCATTCATCAATAGGCTTGTGAGACTGATGAGGCTCGGGTCAGGCACCCAAGGGCCCCGGGGCCCCTGAGCGCAGGGAGCGGACTCAGTGCTGCTGGCATCCTTCTATATATCTTACAGCCACTCTGTAACCATATAGATGCCAGAAACTCTCATAGTCCGACACTTTCATCTTATTTAAAGGCAAAGACATGATCTAGCACCACCTATTGGAAGTAGCAATCCTAAAAGTCAATATTGCCTTGTCAGATCACCAAGTATAGACAACGAATTAGAAGATCATCGAAAAGTGACTTTATTTCAGTAATTCAATACATAAAGTGACACACATCTATTATATAGAGTCATTACACGCAGAGGGATCTATTTCATGTTTATTTCTGTTAATATTTATGATTAATGAAAATCCAAAGGTCATTATCTCAGAAAATTAAGGTAGGGAGGATGAAGGGTTAAAAACCGCGCTGCCGTATTCCACCAGACATCAAAGAGGGAATATAATATTGATTTATTAGTCAACGCGTTTCAGGGCGTTGCACTATAAAGGGCCCCTATTGTGTCCTCACACAGGGCCCTGCAGCCGGTCAGGGGGCCACATCTAGCTCAGCAGGTGGGATTGTGCATTATGATGTCATATTGGACTGTAAAGGCCCCACATTGTGTCCTCACTCAGGGGCCCCTCCTGTCTGTGGTAGGTGATATCGGTTGGTCCATACGATTTTTGGATGGTGGCGGCTCCTATTATGACATAGTGTGAGGACGTATCACATCATTATGACCTGCGCCATCTAATCAGCATTTACCTTCCATTTATCTGCTGCATGAAAGACCCTGAGATAAATCACTGGTGGCTCCATGTTAATGCACATCTGCACTTAGCGAGTGACGTTCTGTGCACGGAGCCGACACTTGGATGATTAATTCTGCGCCTGTTCCTTCATTTGTCCCTTAAATGGGACCGTCAGACCCTGTCCCTTGACTTACAGGAGCAGAAAATATAACACTGCGTCGCGCTTCTGTCTCCAGAACTTAATTTCTTCCAACTTGCAGAAAATTTACATAGAACAAAAGTGTTAAAGAGGAACTCCGGGGAGATGACACTTTTACTACAGTCCCTGTCCTCCTACATGATGAAGCAGAGCTGTCCACTACAGTTCTAGGATCCATAGATCACTTATAATTCAATACAATCATATCTGCTCCTCAGCTCCCACCCCTCCCTCTGGGGACAGAGAAATTCAGTCTCTTACTGCAGCAGTGACTAGAGGTGTCAGGGTGTGGACCCTCATACTTCTGTATGAACAGGGAGCGTTACCCTGGGGGCTCCAGGATCATCTTACATTTCTGTCCCCTCATACTTCTGTATGAACAGGGGGCGTGGGCCCCGGGGGCTCCAGGATCATCTTACATTCCTGCCCCCTCATACTTCTGTATGAACAGGGGGCGTGTCCACCAGCCCCATGGTTACACTATAATTCTGACCCTGATATACCATCCTATGTAATGTATGAACAGAGGTGTTCTCCCTTCAAATAGCAATCATGTCACCAAGCAGATAAATATACACTATGATCTTCTGCTGTACAATGTATGATGGTGCATAATGTGTGCTGTCATGTATCAGGTCAGGAGCAGAGGCAAAGCACTGCATTGAGTGATTCAGCACTGCCATGGTCTTGGTAGCGTCCTGTCCCCTGAGACTTTAGCACTATGCAGGACTGAATTCCTCTTGTCTCCTGAGGGAGGGGTGAGAGCTGAGGAGCAGATATAATTTTATTGATTTATAAGTGACCTATAGATCCTAGAACTGTAGAGTCCAGCTCTGCGTCATCATGTAGGAGGGCAGGGACAGGACAAAAAATAATTTCCCCTTTAATTTGCTTCACATACCACCCCGTTTCTGGTTGTGTGGAGCACTGGTACTTTGTGGAGATGTGGGGACTGGCAGTGGGGAGAGGCTCCTGCTGCAGGCGGTCTCCTTACTGCCATAGAGGATGTTTGATTAGAAGTTTACAGGACCGGGTGGACGGTGTCTGGGGACAGGAGGGGGCGATGGAAACCATAAAGGGGATCTAAAGGGAGAACTCACACAGTGCGGCGGACTCCTTCATATTGATACAATGTTACAATAGACAGGAAAATGTCTGAGATGTATCAGTGCTTCATACTGCTGGATACATTGGCCGATCTTCATTACCTACAGGAGCATCTTAGTGAATTAGAAGATCATCAAAAAGTGACTTTATTTCAGTAATTCAATACATAAAGTGACCACATCTATTATATAGAGTCATTACACACAGAGGGATCTATTTCATGTGCTTATTTCTGTTAATGTTGATGATTATGGCTTACAGCCAATGAAAACGCAAAGGTCATTATCTCAGAAAATCAAAGTAGGAAGGATGAAGGGTTAAACACCGCGCTGCCGTATTCCACCAGACATCAAAGGGTGAATATAATATTGATATATTAGATAACGCGTTTCAGGAAACTGCGAGTAGAAACATATCAAACATTAGGTGTGCACATAGCCCAATCTTTACTGCCCTGGATGGGGCAAGGGTAAAGCCCTTTCCATCCATTCCCCTTTCATTCCAGCCGTTCAGAGACTGATATCTAATAATAGAGCCTGGAGCGGCCGCCCAAGGTCAGCGAGAAAGTGTGCGCCTGGATAAGAACCAAGTTCATTCACTTCAAAGCCACTGACATTACAGCTAATTTAGTCCTTAGCCCCGAAGAGAGATTGTGCGACCCAATTAATCTATTTTTCTTGCAATTAAGTAAAACTATCGCTCACATATGGGACGTATGATCTCATTAATCCTTCAGTCCTGCACCAGTGTGAAGACTTTATAATAGATGGCGGCATTATACAGGATTGTGCTGACGTGAGGCCATCACTGCGCCATACCTGAGACCTAATAAGATCAGACACAGCAGGACTGGAGTCATCACTTCTGCCCCAATATCATAGTACTAATGTGTCCCTCAAGAGTGATAAGAAGAAGATGACAGAGGATGGGAGTAACTGACATAGGAGCAGTATCATAGTAGTTATATTCTTGTATATAGGAGCAGTATTATAGTAGTTATATTCTTGTACATAGGGGGCAGTATTATAGTAGTTATATTCTTGTATATAGGAGCAGTATTATAGTAGTTATATTCTTGTATATAGGGGCAGTATTATAGTAGTTATATTCTTGTATATAGGAGCAGTATTATTGTAGTTATATTCTTGTACATAGGGGCAGTATTATAGTAGTTATATTCTTGTATATAGGAGCAGTATTATAGTAGTTATATTCTTGTATATAGGAGCAGTATTATAGTAGTTTATATTCTTGTATATAGGGGCAGTATTATAGTAGTTATATTCTTGTACATAGGAGCAGTATTATAGTAGTTATATTCTTCTACATAGGGCAGTATTATAGTAGTTATATTTCTTGTATATAGGAGCAGTATAATAGTATTATATTCTTGTATATAGGGCAGTATTATAGTAGTTATATTCTTGTATATAGGGCAGTATTATAGTAGTTATATTCTTGTATATAGGGCAGTATTATAGTAGTTATATTCTTGTATATAGGAGCAGTATTATAGTAGTTATATTCTTGTATATAGGGGCAGTATTATAGTAATTATATTCTTGTATATAGGAGCAGTATATATTATAATAGGTATTATATATCTTGTATATAGTGGGCAGTATTAATAGTAGTTATATTCTTGTATATAGGGGCAGTATTATAGTAGTTATATTCTTGTATATAGGAGCAGTATTATAGTAGTTATATATTCTTGTATATAGGGGCAGTATTATAGTAGATATATTTTGTATATAGGGCAGTATTATAGTAGTTATATTCTTGTATATAGGGGCAGTATTATAGTAGTTATATTCTTGTATATAGGGGCAGTATTATAGTAGTTTTATAATTTTAGTCTATATAGGGGCAGTATTATAGTAGTTATATTCTTGTATATAGGAGCAGTATTATAGTAGTTTATATTCTTGTATATAGGAGGCAGTATTATAGTAGTATTTCTGTATATCGTATAGTATATGAAGGGCAGTATTATAGTAGTTATATTCTTGTATATAGGGCAGTATTATAGTAGTTATATTCTTGTATATAGGGGCAGTATTATAGTAGTTATATTCTTGATATATAGGGCAGTATTATAGTAGTTATATTCTTGTATATAGGAGCAGTATTATAGTAGTTATATTCTTGTATATAGGGCAGTATTATAGTAGTTATATTCTTGTATATAGGAGCAGTATTATAGTAGTTATATTCTTGTATATAGGGACAGTATTATAGTAGTTATATTCTTGTATATAGGAGCAGTATTATAGTAGTTATATTCTGTATATAGGGGCAGTATTATAGTAGTTATATTCTTGTATATAGGAGCAGTATTATAGTAGTTATATTCTTGTATATAGGAGCAGTATATATAGTAGTTATATTCTTGTATATAGGTATCAGTATATAGAGTAGTATATATTCTTGTATATAGGAGCAGTATTATAGTAGTTATATTCTTGTATATAGGAGCAGTATTATAGTAGTTATATTCTTGTAATAGGAGGCAGTATTATAGTAGTTATATTCTTGTATATAGGGCAGTATTATAGTAGTTATATTCTTGTATATAGGAGCAGTATTATAGTAGATATATTCTTGTATATAGGAGCAGTATTATAGTAGTTATATTCTTGTATATAGGGCAGTATATAGTAGTTATATATTCTTGTATATAGGAGCAGTATTATAGTAGTTATATTCTTGTATATAGGGGCAGTATTATAGTAGTTATATTCATTGATATAGGGCAGTATTATAGTAGTTATATTCTTGTATATAGGGGCAGTATTATAGTAGTTATATTCTTGTATATAGGGCAGTATTATAGTAGTTATATTCTTGTATATAGGGCAGTATTATAGTAGTTATATTCTTGTATATAGGAGCAGTATTATAGTAGTTATATTCTTGTATATAGGGGCAGTATTATAGTAGTTATATTCTTGTATATAGGGCAGTATTATAGTAGTTATATTCTTGTATATAGTGGGCAGTATTATAGTAGTTATATTCTTGTATATAGGAGCAGTATTATAGTAGTTATATTCTTGTATATAGGGCAGTATTATAGTAGTTATATTCTTGTATATAGGAGCAGTATTATAGTAGTTATATTCTTGTATATAGTTGGCAGTATTATAGTAGTTATATTCTGTTATAAGGGGCAGTATTATAGTAGTTATATTCTTGTATATAGTGGGCAGTATTATAGTAGTTATATTCTTGTATATAGGGCAGTATTATAGTAGTTATTTTCTTGTATATAGGGGCAGTATTATAGTAGTTATATTCTTGTATATAGGAGCAGTATTATAGTAGTTATATTCTTGTATATAGGAGCAGTATTATAGTAGTTATATTCTTGTATATAGGGGCAGTGTTATAGTAGTTATATTCTTGTATATAGGGCAGTATTATAGTAGTTATATTCTTGTATATAGGAGCAGTATTAATAGATAGTTATATTCTTGTATATAGGGGCAGTTTATAGTAGTTATATTCTTGTATATAGGAGCAGTATTATAGTAGTTATTATTTTTGTATATAGTGGGCAGTATTATAGTAGTTATATTCTTGTATATAGGGGCAGTATTATAGTAGTTATATTCTTGTATATAGGGGCAGTATTATAGTAGTTATATTCTTGTATATAGGGCAGTATTATAGTAGTTATATTCTTGTATATAGGAGCAGTATTATAGTAGTTATATTCTTGTATATAGGAGCAGTATTATAGTAGTTATATTTTGTACATAGGGCAGTAATTATAGTATAGTATATGTATATGTATATAGGAGCAGTATTATAGTATTTATATTCTTGTATATAGGGGCAGTATTATAGTAGTTATAGTCTTGTATATAGGAGCAGTATTATAGTAGTTATATTCTTGTATATAGGAGCAGTATTATAGTAGTTTATATTCTTGTATATAGGGGCAGTATTATAGTAGTTATATTCTTGTATATAGGAGCAGTATTATAGTAGTTATATTCTTGTATATAGGAGCAGTATTATAGTAGTTATATTCTTGTATATAGGAGCAGTATTATAGTAGTTATATTCTTGTATATAGGAGCAGTATTATAGTAGTTATATTCTTGTATATAGGGGCAGTATTATATAGTAGTTATATTCTTGTACATAGGAGCAGTATACGGTACATTTTCCGGCATGGTTTGGCGCTCACCTTCATGGCTGGGGATGGGGAACGGTCCCTGTTATGATTCTCAGGATAAATGCAGAACATCAATCCCGTGTAGTGACAGCTCAACACCTTTCCCCAGTGCTAAAATCACTTAAACATAAAAAAGATAACATAAAAGTCTCCGGCTTTCTATCCTGGTTTAAATTGTATGACACCTCCGATGAGTTTCAGGCTTTTAGTCATAAAATCTGTTTCAGCAACTGAGAAGTTGTTAATCTTCCTCTGGCGCAGTCAGATGCCAAGAAGAAACTGCTACCTGGGCGAAGGCTCCCGAGAGAGGACAGAAAGCGACTGCAAAGAGATGAGAGGGGGAAGAGCTGGCAGGAAACATGTGGGGTGTACAGAGGACGCTCCCCCGAGGACCGCGCCACGCTCATGCCAAACATTGCCGGATAAGAAAAGTCAATTATCATTTCCGTGTGAATAAAGTCTTGGGGTTCCGGATCATTGCACATCGCACTTTTCATGCCCTAAGGTTTATTAACAAAATGAGTCTATTAAACTGGAAATGGCGTCTGCAGAATTAAACAAATAGTAATAATGATCACGACATGGGAAGTGACGGCATCAGGCATATCACAGTTATGTCACAAATCCTCGGTGGCGGGCGGGTCCAGGGGCAGGAATGCAGATGACCCCCAGGCCGGTGCTCAGGCAACCTGAAGGGTTCACTGCTGCAGCAAAGTCAATGAGAATCCTGAAGTCTCTGCACACATTGAGGATTTTAACCCTGCCCTCCTATATGATGAAGCAGAGCTGTCCACTACAGTTCTAGGATCTATAGATCACTTATAAATCAATAAAATCATATCTGCTCCTCAGCTCTCACCCCTCCCTCAGGGGACAGAGACATTCAGTCCTGCATAGTGCTAAAGTTTCAGGGGAGAGGAAGCTACCAAGGCCATGGCAGTGCTGAATCAATCATTGCAGTGCTTTGCCTCTGCTCCTAGCCTGATACATGGCAGTACACATTATGCACCATCATATCATTATACAGCAGAAGATCACAGCGTGTATTTATATCTGCTTGGTGACATGATTACTATTAGAAGGGAGAACACCTTGTGTTCATACATTATATAAATTAGTATATCAGGGGCAGGATTGTAGTGTGACCATGGGGCCGGCAGCCACACCCCTGTTCATACTGACTTATGAGGGGGCAGGAATCTAAGATGATCCTGGAGCCCCCAGAGTCATGCCCCCTGTTTATATATAGGTATAAGAGGGCAGGAATGTTGGGACTCACCTAGGTCACGCCCCCTGTTCATACATAAGTATGAGGGGGCGAGAATGTAAGACGATCTGGAGTCCCCAGGCTCCACACCCTCAACACCTCCTGTCACTGCTGCAGCATGAGGCTGAATATCTCTGTCCCCTGAGGGAGGGTGAGAGCTGAGGAGCAGATTTGATTTTATTGATTTATAAGTGATCTATAGATCCTAGAACTGTAGTGGAGAGCTCTGCTTCATCATGTAGGAGGGCAGTACAAAAAAAAGCATCTCCCCGGAATTCCCCTTTAAGTAAAATGTTGCAATATTTTTGCTGCAGATTTCACACATTCTAATAAATGGGATTGACGCTCATTCTTTTTCTGGAGGCGTTTTCTGCCCCAAAAATGGACCAGTGAGAAACGCAGCGTCTGAACTGCAGTTCTGAAAACTCATTGACTGTGACAGGAAGTGATCCCATTACTCATGCAAAAACGGATCACAGAAAATGGATCAAAGACGCACTGTGTGAACACATCCTAAAAGTTAACACTGAACTTTAGTGGGCGGCGGGGAGGGGGGGTGTCCCGTGTCCCAGATTGTGTGGCCAATGTTCATCCCCTATAATAAGGGCAGAGACACACTGATCCTCGCATGCATCTCGCATGACTCACCCGGCCTGACCCCTACCTCTCTGGATGGGAGCGTGGAGCTGATTTTGTTTCTATGCGGCTCCATGCTCCTGTCCAGAGAGTCGGTGGCCGAGCTGGGTGAGTCATGCGAGATGCATGCGAGGATCAGTGTGTCTCTGCCCTATCATCACGTCACATCGTACAACTCGGCCTCTTGAACATTTTACTTTTTGGGTTTGTTTTTCTCCTTTTTCTTCCAAGAGCTTTAACTTTTTTATTTTTCCATCAACATCTCCGTCTGAGAGTTGTTTGTGTGCGGCGCCTCGTTGCTGTGAGCAGCGCTCATTTTACTGAATAATGCACTGAAAACAAAACCGGGGAAAATGCATTAGAACAGGGAAAAAACAAAACAACAAAATGCCGCTCTGACTTAGATATTTTTTGGGGTTTTGTTTTTTTTCTGTTCTTCAGTTTGCAGTAAAAATGATCAGAAATCCTGAAATCCTGAAATCCGAGCGATGACGACGATTCCAGATTTATAAGGTTTAAAAAGCAAATAAATAACAATAAAGGAAATCTGAGAACAGAACAGAGAAGAGGCCGAAGACCGAGGAGCCGCAGTGACAACAATGCAGCAATTCCTCCCCCATCCCTTGTAGACTGTGAGCCCTCGTGGGCAGGGTCCTCTCTCCTCACCTACTATATCCTCACCTATCCCTTGTAGACTGTGAGCCCTCGTAGGCAGGGTCCTCTCTCCTAATCTACTATATCCTCACCTATCCCTTGTAGACTGTGAGCCCTCGTAGGCAGGGTCCTCTCTCCTCACCTACTGTATCCTCACCCATCTCTTGTAGACTGTGAGCCCTCGTAGGCAGGGTCCTCTCTCCTCACCTACTATATCCTCACCTATCCCTTGTAGACTGTGAGCCCTCGTAGGCAGGGTCCTCTCTCCTCACCTACTATATCCTCACCTATCCCTTGTAGACTGTGAGCCCTCGTAGGCAGGGTCCTCTCTCCTCACCTACTGTATCCTCACCCATCTCTTGTAGACTGTGAGCCCTCATGGGCAGGGTCCTCTCTCCTCACCTACTATATCCTCACCCATCCCTTGTACACTGTGAGCCCTCATGGGCAGGGTCCTCTCTCCTCACCTACTATATCCTCACCCATCCCTTGTACACTGTGAGCCCTCGTGGGCAGGGTCCTCTCTCCTCACCTACTGTATCCTCACCCGTCCCTTGTACACTGTGAGCCCTCGTGGGCAGGGTCCTCTCTCCTCACCTACTGTATCCTCACCTATCCCTTGTAGACTGTGAGCCCTCGTGGGCAGGGTCCTCTCTCCTAATCTACTTTATCCTCACCCATCCCTTGTAGTCTGTGAGCCCTTGAGGCAGGGTCCTCTCTCCTCACCTACTATATCCTCACCCATTCCTTGTAGACTGTGAGCCCTCGTGGGCAGGGTCCTCTCTCCTCCCCTACTGTATCCTCGCCCATCCCTTGTAGACTGTGAGCCCTCATGGGCAGGGTCCTCTCTCCTCCTGTATCCTCACACATCCCTTGTAGTCTGTGAGCTCTTGAGGCAGGTTCCTCTCTCCTTATCTAGTGTATCCTCACCCATCCCTTGTAGACTGTGAGCCCTCGTGGGCAGGGTCCTCTCTCCTTATCTACTGTATCCTCACCCATCCCTTGTAGATTTATACCTCGCGGGCAGGGTTCTCTCTCCTCCTCTACTGTATCCTCATCCATCCCTTGTAGACTGAGCCCTCATGGACAGGGTCCTCTCTCCTAATCTACTGTATCCTCACCCATCCCATGTAGACATACCTCGTGGGCAGGTTCCTCTTTCCTCCTCTACTGTATCCTCACCCATCCCTTTTAGACTATGAGCCCTCATGGGCAGGGTCCTCTCTCCTAATCTACAGTATCCTCACCCATCCCTTGTAGACTTATACCTCGCGGGCAGGGTCCTCTCTCCTCCTGTACCTGTCTGTGCCTTGTATTGTTCATTATTATTGTACTTGTCTATGTATGCCCCTTTTTATATTTAAAGCGCCATGGAATAAATGGCGCTATATAATAGTAATAATAATAATAATATGTGTGCATAGTAAGGGCCCTGTCAATCAGATAGAGGGTATTGGAGAGAAGTCGGCTGATGTAAGAATGACTGCAGCTGCACAGCCAAGATCTGATTTCTGCTAAGATCAGCAAAAAGGCTAGCACCACCGGAAGATGGCTTGCAATAAGAAGCATGCAAATGCACATATTCCTTCCAAACTGTATAATATTATAAAAACTGAGATATTTGGTAAAATATTGATCAATCTTTTGAGCCACCCTGCCACATCAAGGCAATCTCATCAGGGTGGTCCTACTCTCTATATTTTTATTTTAGTTGTTTCATGCAGCCTCCCATATACCATAAAATCAACATTTACCTGGTGCATCTTCGAGACCGCTTTCTGTGGTGCCAACACTCACAAATCAAGGCGGGGCAGGCCCAAGCAACTCTAACCACCCTGATGAGATTACCTTGACATGGCAGGGTGGCTCAAAAGATTGATCAACATTTTGCTAAATATCTCAATTTTATAATATGATACATTTTGGAAGAAATATGTGCATTATGCTTTGAATTGTAAGCTATCATCTGCTGATTTCTGCTTAGTCCCATCACAGGTTCCCTTCACCACAAACAGTTTGTCTTTACTTTTTACCAATATTTGGCATTACAATTCTCATGCCACTGTCATATTTGACACCACGCACTTTACATTTTCCCGGATAGGACATGTGACATGAGAAATGTAATCAGTGCGGCTCGAGGCCTGAGCCCCAGGTTGGTGGTGATTGAGTCGGGTCCGGGGGTGTTTTGTCCCTCCCCCCCCCCCCCCGTGTCGGGGTCTCTCGATGATCCGCGGACGCTCAGCACTTGGCGCTGGGATCTACTTGACATAGTTTTGCCTTCAGTTGCAATAAATGAGCTTTGATGTCGGCAGCACTTAAGAGTCAATACAAGAAGTCAGAAATGTGATGGGAATAGCGCGGCTTTCATCTGACACAGGCGCTGCACTCGCTCTCCTCTCTTTTATGGATATTAGGGTTTTTTCGAGTGCAGGAAATAATGTAGAGGTCTTGTCATAGCGCAGAAGGGCGGCAAATACAGCGGCCTCCCCGGGCTCCAATTACACCGACAATGTCACAGAAGATACGGACAAGTGAGCCGCTCTGCACTGTGTCCATGGGGGTCCGACTGTCGTCACAGGGGTCTGCACTGTACAAACTGCACAAATCACCACTCTGAGCTTATTCCTGGACCCACAATATCAATAATCCAGAACACCCAGTGATGGCTGATAACAGGGAGTAATAGATTGTAGTCACCTGTCCTACAGTCTCCTCCTCCAGTAATGGCTGATAGCAGGGAGTAATAGATTGTAGTCACCTGTCCTACAGTCTCCTCCCCAGTAATGGCTGATAACAGGGAGTAATAGATTGTAGTCACATGTCCTACAGTCTCCTCCCCCAGTAATGGCTGATAACAGGGAGTAATAGATTGTAGTCACCTGTCCTACAGTCTCCCCCCCCCAGTAATGGCTGATAACAGGGAGTAATAGATTGTAGTCACCTGTCCTACAGTCTCCTCCTCCAGTAATGGCTGATAACAGGGAGTAATAGATTGTAGTCACCTGTCCTACAGTCTCCTCCTCCAGTAATGGCTGATAACAGGGAGTAATAGATTGTAGTCACCGGTCCTACAGTCTCCTCCTCCTCCAGTAATGGCTGATAACAGGGAGTAATAGATTGTAGTCACCTGTCCTACAGTCTCCTCCCCCAGTAATGGCTGATAACAGGGAGTAATAGATTTCCGTCACCTGTTATCCCTGTATTGGGGGGTCTCCCTCGTGCCCCCTTATTTCTGGCCCCTGGGTGACAGCTCAGCTTGATACAAGGTGTCGGTATAATGAGCTGCGGTATGAAGTGTCGGCCTCGTATCAATAAGGCGACATTATTGTGTCTTTCACCCTCTTTCCATATAGAACACATGAGCGTCTTCGTCTGCCAGTCATCCATCTGCAGGGACAGCTCTGCGGCCCCCGGTCCGGCCCCCGAGGAGCATTAATTAGCACAATATTTCTATTCACGCTTTTTGCAGCCGGCGTTTCCAGCAGGGTGTTAATATACAGCGGAGCGCAGCTCTGGGTGACAGCTGCACTCTGCGTGTTATCTGCAGTCCGTGGCTGGACCTGACATAACGTGTTAATTAGAGACTGATGTTTGCCGATATGACACATAGACGCTCAGCAGAATTGGCAGCATCAGTCACCGAGGAACAAGAGCTGAACCGCCTGACATACTTAATTAAAAGGAGCATGTTCTGACAGCGGCCGCCATCCTCCGTCTATAGCCAGTCTGTAGATGACACGGTCCAGTGTGGAGCACGGTGCGCCATCCTCCGTCTATAGCCGGTCTGTAGATGACACGGTCCAGTGTGGAGCACGGTGCACCATCCTCCGTCCATAGCCAGTCTGTAGATGACACGGCCCAGTGTGGAGCACGGTGCACCATCCTCCGTCTATAGCCGGTCTGTAGATGACACAGCCCAGTCTGGAGCCCGGTGCACCATCCTCCGTCTATAGCCGGTCTGTAGATGACACGGCCAAGTGTGGAGCACGGTGCCCCATCCTCCGTCTATAGCCGGTCTGTAGATGACACGACCCAGTGTGGAGCACGGTGCACCACCCTCCGTCTATAGCCGGTCTGTAGATGACACGGTCCAGTGTGGAGCACGGTGCACCATCCTCCGTCTATAGCCGGTCTGTAGATGACACGGCCCAGTGTGGAGCACGGTGCACCATCCTCCGTCTATAGCCGGTCTGTAGATGACACGGCCCAGTGTGGAGCACGGTGCACCATCCTCCGTCTATAGCCGGTCTGTAGATGACACGGCCCAGTGTGGAGCACGGTGCACCATCCTCCGTCTATAGCCGGTCTGTAGATGACACGGCCCAGTGTGGAGCACGGTGCGCCATCCTCCGTCTACAGCCGGTCTGTAGATGACACGGCCCAGTGTGGAGCACGGTGCACCATCCTCCGTCTATAGCCGGTCTGTAGATGACACGGCCCAGTGTGGAGCACGGTGCGCCATCCTCCGTCTATAGCCGGTCTGTTGTTGACACGGCCCAGTGTGGAGCACGGTGCACTGTCCTCCATCTGCTGGTAGATGACACGGCCTGGTGTGGAGCACAGTGCACTATCCTCCATCTGCCAGTAGATGACACGGCCTGGTGTGGAGCACAGTGCACTATCCTCCATCTGCCGGTAGATGACACGGCCTGGTGTGGAGCACAGTGCATTATCCTCCATCTGCCAGTAGATGACACGGCCTGGTGTGGAGCACAGTGCACTATCCTCCATCTGCCAGTAGATGACACAGCCTGGTGTGGAGCACAGTGCACTATCCTCCATCTGCCAGTAGATGACACGGCCTGCTGTGGAGCACAGTGCACTATCCTCCATCTGCCGGTAGATGACACGGCCTGGTGTGGAGCACAGTGCACTATCCTCCATCTGCCGGTAGATGACACGGCCTGGTGTGGAGCACAGTGCACTATCCTCCATCTGCCGGTAGATGACACGGCCTGGTGTGGAGCACAGTGCACTATCCTCCATCTGCCAGTAGATGACACGGCCTGGTGTGGAGCACAGTGCACTATCCACTATCCTCCATCTGCCAGTAGATGACACGGCCTGCTGTGGAGCACAGTGCACTATCCTCCATCTGCCGGTAGATGACACGGCCTGGTGTGGAGCACAGTGCACTATCCTCCATCTGCCGGTAGATGACACGGCCTGGTGTGGAGCACAGTGCACTATCCTCCATCTGCTGATAGATGACACGGCCTGGTGTGGAGCACAGTGCACTATCCTCCATCTGCCGGTAGATGACACGGCCCAGTGTGGAGCACGGTGCACCGTCCTCCATCTATAGCCGGTCTGTAGATGACACGGCCCAGTGTGGAGCACGGTGCACCATCCTCCGTCTATAGCCGGTCTGTAGATGGCACGGCCCAGTGTGGAGCACGGTGCACCATCCGGCATCTATAGCCGGTCTGTAGATGACACGGCCCAGTGTGGAGCACGGTGCACCATCCTCCGTCTATAGCTGGTCTGTAGATGACACGGCCCAGTGTGGAGCACGGTGCGCCATCCTCCGTCTACAGCCGGTCTGTAGATGACACGGCCCAGTGTGGAGCACGGTGCACCATCCTCCGTCTATAGCCGGTCTGTAGATGACACGGTCCAGTGTGGAACACGGTGCACCATCCTCCGTCTATAGCCGGTCTGTAGATGACACGGCCCAGTGTGGAGCACGGTGCGCCATCCTCCGTCTATAGCCGGTCTGTTGTTGACACGGCCCAGTGTGGAGCACGGTGCACTGTCCTCCATCTGCTGGTAGATGACACGGCCTGGTGTGGAGCACAGTGCACTATCCTCCATCTGCCAGTAGATGACACGGCCTGGTGTGGAGCACAGTGCACTATCCTCCATCTGCCGGTAGATGACACGGCCTGGTGTGGAGCACAGTGCACTATCCTCCATCTGCCGGTAGATGACACGGCCTGGTGTGGAGCACAGTGCATTATCCTCCATCTGCCAGTAGATGACACGGCCTGGTGTGGAGCACAGTGCACTATCCTCCATCTGCTGATAGATGACACGGCCTGGTGTGGAGCACAGTGCACTATCCTCCATCTGCCGGTAGATGACACGGCCCAGTGTGGAGCACGGTGCACCGTCCTCCATCTTAGCCGGTCTGTAGATGACACGACCCAGTGTGGAGCACGGTGCACATCCTCCGTCCATAGCCAGTCTGTAGATGACACGGCCCAGTGTGGAGCACGGTGCACCATCCTCCGTCTTAGCCGGTCTGTAGATGACACAGCCCAGTTGGAGCCGGGTGCACCATCCTCCATCTATAGCCGGTCTGTAGATGACACGGCCAAGTGTGGAGCACGGTGCACCCATCCTCCGTCTATAGCCGGTCTGTAGATGACACGCCCAGTGTGGAGCACGGTTGCACCACCGCCGTCTATAGCCGGTCTGTAGATGCAGTCAGTGTGGAGCACGGTGCACCATCCTCCGTCTATAGCGTCTGTAGATGACACGGCCCAGTGTGGAGCAGGTGCACCATCCTCCGTCTATAGCCGGTCTGTAGATGACACGGCCCAGTGTGGAGCACGGTGCACCATCCTCCGTCTAAGCCGGTCTGTAGATGACACGGCCCAGTGTGGAGCACGGTGCACCATCCTCCGTCTATAGCCGGTCTGTAGATGACACGGCCAGTGTGGAGCACGGTGCGCCATCCTCCGTCTACAGCCGGTCTGTAGATGACACGGCCCAGTGTGGAGCACGGTGCACCATCCTCCGTCTATAGCCGGTCTGTAGATGACACGGCCCAGTGTGGAGCACGGTGCGCACATCCTCGTCTATAGCGCTGTAGATGACACGGCCCAGTGTGGAGCACGGTGCACTGTCCTCCATCTGCTGCGTAGATGACACGGCCTGGTGTGGAGCACAGTGCACTATCCTCCATCTGCCAGTAGATGACACGGCCTGGTGTGGAGCACAGTGCACTATCCTCCATCTGCGCCGGTAGATGACACGGCCTGGTGTGGAGCACAGTGCATTATCCTCCATCTGCCAGTAGATGACACGGCCTGGTGTGGAGCACAGTGCACTATCCTCCATCTGCCAGTAGATGACACAGCCTGGTGTGGAGCACAGTGCACTATCCTCCATCTGCCAGTAGATGACACGGCCTGCTGTGGAGCACAGTGCACTATCCTCCATCTGCCGGTAGATGACACGGCCTGGTGTGGAGCACAGTGCACTATCCTCCATCTGCCGGTAGATGACACGGCCTGGTGTGGAGCACAGTGCACTATCCTCCATCTGCCGGTAGATGACACGGCCTGGTGTGGAGCACAGTGCACTATCCTCCATCTGCCAGTAGATGACACGGCCTGGTGTGGAGCACAGTGCACTATCCACATCCTCCATCTGCCAGTAGATGACACGGCCTGTGTGGAGCACAGTGCACTATCCTCCATCTGCCGGTAGATGACACGGCCTGGTGTGGAGCACAGTGCACTATCCTCCATCTGCCGGTAGATGACACGGCCTGGTGTGGAGCACAGTGCACTATCCTCCATCTGCTGATAGATGACACGGCCTGGTGTGGAGCACAGTGCACTATCCTCCATCTGCCGGTAGATGACACGGCCCAGTGTGGAGCACGGTGCACCGTCCTCCATCTATAGCCGGTTGTAGATGACACGGCCCAGTGTGGAGCACGGTGCACCATCCTCCGTCTATAGCCGGTCTGTAGATGGCACGGCCCAGTGTGGAGCACGGTGCACCATCCGGCATCTATAGCCGGTCTGTAGATGACACGGCCCAGTGTGGAGCACGGTGCACCATCCTCCATCTATAGCGGTCTGTAGATGACACGGCCAGTGTGGAGCACGGTGCGCCATCCTCCGTCTAAGCCGGTCTGTAGATGACACGGCCCAGTGTGGAGCACGGTGCACCTCCTCCGTCTATAGCCGGTCTGTAGATGACACGGTCCAGTGTGGAACACGGTGCACCATCCTCCGTCTATAGCCGGTCTGTAGATGACACGGCCCAGTGTGGAGCACGGTGCGCCATCCTCCGTCTATAGCCGGTCTGTTGTTGACACGGCCCAGTGTGGAGCACGGTGCACTGTCCTCCATCTGCTGGTAGATGACACGGCCGGTGTGGAGCACAGTGCACTATCCTCCATCTGCCAGTAGATGACACGGCCTGGTGTGGAGCACAGTGCACTATCCTCCATCTGCCGGTAGATGACACGGCCTGGTGTGGAGCACAGTGCACATCCTCCATCTGCCGGTAGATGACACGGCCTGTGTGGAGCACAGTGCATATCCTCCATCTGCCGTAGATGAACAGGCCGTGTGGAGCACAGTGCACTATCCTCCATCTGCAGTAGATGACACAGCCTGGTGTGGAGCACAGTGCACTATCCTCCATCTGCCAGTAGATGACACGGCCTGCTGTGGAGCACAGTGCACTATCCTCCATCTGCCGGTAGATGACACGGCCTGGTGTGGAGCACAGTGCACTATCCTCCATCTGCCGGTAAATGACACGGCCTGCTGTGGAGCACAGTGCACTATCCTCCATCTGCCGGTAGATGGCACGGCCTGGTGTGGAGCACAGTGCACTATCCTCCATCTGCCAGTAGATGACACGGCCTGGTGTGGAGCACAGTGCACTATCCTCCATCTGCCAGTAGATGACACGGCCCTGTGGAGCACAGTGCACTATCCTCCATCTGCCGGTAGATGACACGGCTGTGTGGAGCACAGTGCACTATCCTCCATCTGCCGTAGATGACACGGCCTGGTGTGGAGCACAGTGCACTATCCTCCATCTGCCGGTAGATGACACGGCCTGGTGTGGAGCACAGTGCACTATCCTCCATCTGCCGTAGATGACACGGCCTGTGTGGAGCACAGTGCACTATCCTCCATCTGCCGTAGATGACACGGCCTGTGTGGAGCACAGTGCACTATCCTCCATCTGCCGGTAGATGACACGGCCTGTGTGGAGCACAGTGCACTATCCTCCATCTAGCCGGTAGATGACACGGCCTGGTGTGGGGCACAGTGCACTATCCTCCATCTGCGTTAGATGACACGGCCATGGTGTGGAGCACAGTGCACTATCCTCCATCTGCCGGTAGATGACACGGCCCAGTGTGGAGCACGGTGCACCATCCTCCATCTATAGCCGGTCTGTAGATGACACGGCCCAGTGTGGAGCACGGTGCACCATCCTCCGTCTATAGCCGGTCTGTAGATGACACGGCCCAGTGTGGAGCACGGTGCACCATCCTCCGTCTATAGCCGGTCTGTAGATGACACGGCCCAGTGTGGAGCACGGTGCACCATCCTCCGTCTATAGCCGGTCTGTAGATGACACGGCCCAGTGTGGAGCACGGTGCCCATCCTCCGTCTATAGCCGGTCTGTAGATGACACGGCCCAGTGTGGAGCACGGTGCACCATCCTCCGTCTATAGCCGGTCTGTAGATGACACGGCCAGTGTGGAACACGGTGCACCATCCTCCGTCTATAGCCGGTCTGTAGATGACACGGCCCAGTGTGGAGCACGGTGCCACATCCTCCGTCTATAGCGGTCTGTTGTTGACACGGCCAGTGTGGAGCACGGTGCACTGTCCTCCATCTGCTGGTAGATGACACGGCCTGGTGTGGAGCACAGTGCACTATCCTCCATCTGCCAGTAGATGACACGGCCTGCTGTGGAGCACAGTGCACTATCCTCCATCTGCCAGTAGATGACACGGCCTGGTGTGGAGCACAGTGCACTATCCTCCATCTGCCAGTAGATGACACGGCCTGGTGTGGAGCACAGTGCACTATCCTCCATCTGCCGGTAGATGACACGGCCTGGTGTGGAGCACAGTGCACTATCCTCCATCTGCCAGTAGATGACACGGCCTGGTGTGGAGCACAGTGCACTATCCTCCATCTGCCGGTAGATGACACGGCCTGCTGTGGAGCACAGTGCACTATCCTCCATCTGCCGGTAGATGACACGGCCTGGTGTGGAGCACAGTGCACTATCCTCCATCTGCCGGTAGATGACACGGCCTGGTGTGGAGCACAGTGCACTATCCTCCATCTGCCGGTAGATGACACAGCCTGGTGTGGAGCACAGTGCACTATCCTCCATCTGCCGGTAGATGACACGGCCTGGTGTGGAGCACAGTGCACTATCCTCCATCTGCTGGTAGATGACACAGCCTGGTGTGGAGCACAGTGCACTATCCTCCATCTGCCAGTAGATGACACGGCCTGGTGTGGAGCCATGGTTGCCATGTTTAAGAAAACCTCTTCTAATTTAGGGTTTACAGCTCCTGTGCAGATCTATGTGTCTCGATGGTCACCGACCACCTACAGACTCTGCATGGTGCAATCTGCAATCCTGTGATGCTCCCTCTGCCACCTGCAGACGGTGGAGGAGGAGCGACATCTTCATACAGATTCCAATAATTGTTAGCTGAATTGTGATTTCTGCTCTGGAGAGCAATAAGATGGGTTCTGTGCAGGGGATGGCGGAGATCACACTAAAGGACAATCTGAGCTCTGCTACATTGGCGTCAATAATTGATGGCACTGACCGCCCGCCCGCGCTCCTCTGTGGATATTTAGAAGCCGCTGAATGTCTCGTACAGAAAGGTTACGCTTTCTCTAGAAATTAAGCGCCTGTAGTGAAGAGCGACCAGAAAATATCTCCCAAATCCTTTCAAGTTGGAATGAGCAGGAAATCTCTTCATCTTCGGCTTTTTAATTCAAAGCGAAGAAGAAACTCTTGACATTTTTTTCTGGACATTACGATAAAAGTCGAGCTGTAATTATGGAATATTTAGAGTATGACTCGCAGAGCTGTGGCCCCCGTCTACAGAACGGGGCCCCAGAATATCTCCAGGGGCTGCGGATCCATAGAAAGCGGTGTCCGCTCCGCTCTCATTTGGTGTTTTGCCATCGTTTGACTCTGTTCACATTGTGGGGTCTGATCGCTTCTTGTTTGCTCAGCCTGGGTTCGGGTTTGGACGGCGGCTGTTTTGTGCTCATCAGTCTTGCAGGAGATACCTCCCTGATGGCTGGTGGAGCCCAGTCTCCTATAGCTTCAGCTTTGGTCCAGTGATACTGTGGCGTGGCCACGTTTCTGGGAAACAGTTGTAGCTTGTTTGGTGAATGGTGGGAACCTCCTTCTTGTATTTTTACTCCTCCTTGTACTTGTTTTCTTCCTTATTACTTATAATATTCTCCTTGTGTGTGTTTGCTGTGAGCTCCTGTCTGTCTTTATCTGTGGGTTTCATTACTTCTCTGCTCCAGGGAAGGGGGGAAATGGGAATCAGGTCAGGGTTGAACAGGAGCAGGGCAAGGGTGGAGACTCAGGCCTCATCACCATCAGGAATACCCTGAGATAGGGATTGTTCAGGGCTCCCAAGCTTGAGGGGCAGATCAGGCGGCCCTCTTCCCCTTTTATACTAAGTCATCCTGACATTTTAGCTGCAGAATAAAAAGTAGCAAAAACGCAACGTTTCAATATCACCTTATGACGACTCTTCATCTGATCGGAGGGCGGTTACAGGAGCTTCTTCTCTGGAGAACCTCACCATTGCTGTAAAGGTGTAATGCCTTGTTTACCCTGAGGGGGCACTGCAGGGAAACTGAGCACTAATGATTTGTGCCCATGAAGAGCATTTTATTGCAGAACGTTCTGCACCAAATCTGCATCTTTTCTGCAGCGGGAAATAAAAAAACGCAGCATGGGCACAGCACATAGACTTTGCTGACTTGCAGGTTTCTGACAAATCTGCACTGGCAGGTGCACATGACTGTTAACATGACTGTGACATCACCACAGGTCCTGGAACACACAGAGAAGAGCCAGGTACTGCACCCCGCTCACCCCACAACATCCCACTCAGCCTGCTCACCTTACAAGAGCCCGCTCACCCTACAACAGCCCATTCACCCCATAGCCTACTAACCCTACAACAGCCCACTCACCCTACAACAGCCTGCTCACTTTACAACAGCCCACCCACCTTTCAACAACCTGCTCAGCCTACATTAGCCCGCCACCCTACAACAGCCCACTCACCCTACAACAGCCTGCTCACTTTACAACAGCCCACCCACCTTTCAACAACCTGCTCAGCCTACATTAGCCCGCCACCCTACAACAGCCCGCTCACCCTACAACAGCCCATTCACCCCATAGCCTACTAACCCTACAACAGCCCACTCACCCTACAACAGCCTGCTCACTTTACAACAGCCCACCCACCTTTCAACAACCTGCTCAGCCTACATTAGCCCGCCACCCTACAACAGCCTGCTCACCCTACAACAGCCTGCTCACCCTACAACAGCCCACTCATCCCACAACAGCCTGCTCACCCTACAACAGCCCACTCATCCCACAACAGCCTGCTCACCCTACAACAGCCCACTCATCCCATAACAGCCCGCTCACCCCACAACAGCCCACTCATCCCACAGCCTGCTAACCCTACAACAGCCCGCTCATCCCACAGCCTGCTAACCCTACAACAGCCCGCTCATCCCACAGCCTGCTAACCCTACAACAGCCCCTTCATCCTACAGCCCACTGAATGAGGAACTGTACCACTTCCCATGCCATTGCTGCATAAGAATGACCACAGGGGTAAGGGGGCTGAGAGCGAACAGGGGAGGGGGGTTGCAGAGAGGCAGCACAGGGAGGCCAGAAAGTGATCACGGGGGGAGACAGAGAGCAAGGGGCAAAAACAGCGGAGTTTATATACATTTGCATGTAACGCTGTGACGGCTTTATGTTTGTGCATCATGGCGGTAATATTCCCCCCTTCTGCTACATAATATAAGGCTGAGTTGAATTTTCGGTTTCCAGATTTTAAGCAGCGACTCACAGATATTTTTGGGACTTTTTTTATTTCATTTTAGAGAGAAATCCATAAACCCCCCCCCCCCCCAATGTAGCAGAGTAAAGTCACCGGCCCCCAGCAGCACAAAGTGTATTCTGTAACCTATAGAAAATATGTAAAGATGCGGCTTAATCCTGGGCTCTGGCGCTCGCTAAGCCTCCACCGCCTGCTCTGTGCCCGAGAACGTGGCGGATTTACCAGCCGAGCTCCGGATTTACGTCTGCCCGAAAAAGCGCAATTGCATGGAAATTAAAAAAGAAGAAAGGCGCCTGATTCCGGGCTTGTGCCGCCGGTGGTGCCAGGTGCTCGGATGTGATAGCGCAAACATGAAGGGAGTTATTTTTGGGGCCGGGAGATGCGGGAGAGATTCAGGGACTTTATCTTCTGCTTCTTTACATGAACATTTCCCCTGTTTCTTCTCTGTGAACATTAGAGGGATCTGCAGCGGGTTTACAACAGGCGCCAGGATCTACACAACCGCCAGGGAGGTTTATTACCGACTCTGAAACGGGAGAAATCCCAATGTTTCACAAGATCCTGGATCTCAATGCAAAATGTGAACCCCCGTCCCCCATAGGACGCATGTCCGGCGTGCACTGACCGCCAGCAGACGAATGCACAACGGAGATCTGACCGCCGTACCGCCAGATTTAATGAATCCAGGCCATAAGATTGCAGAACTTCACCGATTAAAGGGATCGTCCAGTGCAGGTGAAAATCAGTCTGGTCAACCCCTCACATGACCTCTCAGCCCCTCACATGGACCCTCAGCCCCTTGTATGGACCCTCAGCCCCTCACATGGACCCTCAGCCTCTCACATGGACCCTCAGCCCCTCACATGGACCCTCAGCCCCTCACATGGACCCTCAGCCCCTCACATGGGCACTCAGCCCCTCATGTAGACACTCAGCCCCTCACATGGTCCCTCAGCCTCTCACATGGACCCTCAGCCCCTCACATGGGCACTCAGCCCCTCATGTAGACACTCAACCCCTCATGTAGACACTCAACCCCTCATGTAGACACTCAACCCCTCATGTAGACACTCAGCCCCTCATGTAGACACTCAGCCCCTCACATGGACCCTCAGCCCCTCACATGGACACTCAACCCCTCATGTAGACACTCAACCCCTCATGTAGACACTCAGCCCCTCATGTAGACACTCAGCCCCTCACATGGTCCCTCAGCCCCTCACATGGACACTCAACCCCTCATGTAGACACTCAGCCCCTCACATGGACCCTCAGCCCCTCACATGGACACTCAGCCCCTCACATGGACCCTCAGCCCCTCACATGGACCCTCAGCCCCTCACATGGACTCTGAGCCCCTCACATGGACCCTGAGCCCCTCACATGGACCCTCAGCCCCTCACATGGACCCTCAGCCCCTCACATGGACCCTCAGCCCCTCACATGAACATTCAGCCCCTCACATCGACACTCAGCCCCCCACATGGACCCTCAGCCCCTCACATGGACACTCAGCCCCTCACATGGACCCTCAGCTCCTCACATGGACACTCAGCCCCTCACATGGACACTCAGCCCCTCACATGGACACTCAGCCCCTCACATGGACCCTCAGCCCCTCACATGGACACTCAGCCTCTCACATGGACACTCAGCCCCTCACATGGACCCTCAGCCCCTCACATGGACCCTCAGCCCCTCACATGGACCCTCAGCCCCTCACATGGACCCTCAGCCCCTCACATGGGCACTCAGCCCCTCATGTAGACACTCAGCCCCTCACATGGTCCCTCAGCCTCTCACATGGACCCTCAGCCCCTCACATGGGCACTCAGCCCCTCATGTAGACACTCAACCCCTCATGTAGACACTCAACCCCTCATGTAGACACTCAACCCCTCATGTAGACACTCAGCCCCTCATGTAGACACTCAGCCCCTCACATGGACCCTCAGCCCCTCACATGGACACTCAGCCCCTCACATGGACACTCAGCCCCTCACATGGTCCCTCAGCCCCTCACATGGACACTCAACCCCTCATGTAGACACTCAGCCCCTCACATGGACCCTCAGCCCCTCACATGGACACTCAGCCCCTCACATGGACCCTCAGCCCCTCACATGGACCCTCAGCCCCTCACATGGACTCTGAGCCCCTCACATGGACCCTGAGCCCCTCACATGGACCCTCAGCCCCTCACATGGACCCTCAGCCCCTCACATGAACATTCAGCCCCTCACATCGACACTCAGCCCCCCACATGGACCCTCAGCCCCTCACATGGACACTCAGCCCCTCACATGGACCCTCAGCTCCTCACATGGACACTCAGCCCCTCACATGGACACTCAGCCCCTCACATGGACACTCAGCCCCTCACATGGACCCTCA
This sequence comes from Allobates femoralis, assembly GCA_033576535.1. Classification (NCBI taxonomy): domain Eukaryota; kingdom Metazoa; phylum Chordata; class Amphibia; order Anura; family Aromobatidae; genus Allobates; species Allobates femoralis. The sequence continues at coordinate 35,594,263 of JARQOC010000009.1, forward strand.
GCCCCTCACATGGACACTCAGCCCCTCTCATGGACACTTAGCCCCTCACATGGACCCTCAGCCCCTCACATCGACACTCAGCCCCTCATATGGATCCTCAGCCCCTCACATGGACACTCAGCCCCTCACATGGACACTCAGCCCCTCACATGGACACTCAGCCCCTCATGTGGGCACTAAGCCCCTCACATGGACCCTCAGCCCCTCACATGGACCCTCAGCCCCTCACACGGACACTCAGCCCCTCACATGGACCCTCAGCCCCTCACATGGACACTCAGCCCCTCACATGGACCCTCAGCCCCTCACATGGACCCTCAGCCCCTCACATGGACCCTCAGCCCATCACATGGTCCCTCAGCCCCGCACATGGACCCTCAGCCCCTCACATGGACCCTCAGCCCCTCACATGGACCCTCAGCCCCTCACATGGACCCTCAGCCCCTCACATGGACCCTCAGCCCCTCGCGTGGATGCTCTGCTCACATATGGAGCTTCAGCTAAATGTTCAGCATTCCAGCAGTGCAGGAGTTAAGCACAATGTCAGCTCATATAAAGTGTAGAGAACACAATGGCCGCTGTCTCTGCGCCCCTTCTGTGGCCGATTGTCACAGAATGACACATGCCAGGGGCGCTGATACCTGGGCCTGCCAGGACTGATACTAATGTCAGGGAGACTGGGCTAAATTTATCTCCAGCCGCTCCATCCTCCATATGTGAGCAGAGCATCCACGCGAGGGTCTAAGGGTCCGTACGAGGGGCTGAAGGTCCGTACGAGGGGCTGAGGGTCCATATGAGGGGCTGGGGGTCCAGACGAGGGGCTGGGGGTCCACGCGAGGGGCTGGGGGTCCACGCGAGGGGCTGAGGGTCCACGCGAGGGGCTGAGGGTCCACACGAGGGGCTGAGGGTCCGTACGAGGGGCTGAGGGTCCGTACGAGGGGCTGAGGGTCCGTACGATGGGCTGAGGGTCTGTTATGAGGGGCTGAGGGTCCATACGAGGGCTGAGGGTCTGTATGAGGGGCTGAGGGTCCATACGAGGGTTTATACGAGGAGCTGAGGGTCCATACGAGGAGCTGAGGGTCCATACGAGGGGCTGAGGGTCCATACGAGGGGCTGAGGGGCTGTATGAAGGGCTGAGGGTCCGTATGAGGGGCTGAGGGTCCATACGAGGGGCTGAGAGTCTGTATAAGGGGCTGAGGGTCCATACAAGGGGCTGAGGGTCCATACGAGGGGCTGAGGGTCCATACGAGAGGCTGAGGGTCCATACGAGGGGCTGAGGGTCCATACAAGGGGCTGAGGGTCCATACGAGGGGTTGAGGGTCCATACAAGGGGCTGATGATCCATTTGAGGGGCTGGGGGTCCATGTGAGGGGCTGAGGGTCCATACAAGGGGCTGAGAGTCCATACGAGGGGCTGAGGGTCCTTGCGAGGGGCTGAGGGTCCATATGAGGGGCTGGGGGTCCATAGAATGGGCTGAGGGTCCATACCACTGGATGACGGTCCGTATGAAGGGCTGAGGGTCCCTACATCAGACACCTCCAGTATATTGCAGCAATGTACATGGCTATGGTGGGAGACGTCTGAGGAGCTGGGGGGGGCAACTAGGACCTGAGAATGGGGATGAGGGGTTCAATCACAATTGCTGGCTTCTGGGAGAACCTGTATTCTTCATCAGCAAGTAAAGTGTTAAGAGGTAAATGTCCCCAAACAGCAGAAGAGAAGAGACCTCTCCATAGAGTTCTCATTCCTGACTGCACCGCAGAGACCCGATATGTGGAATTCATCTATACATTATCCAGATATTAGGCGGTATATACACTGTGTGCAGAATTATTAGGCAGGTTGTATTGTAGAGGATTATTTTTATTATGTTCTCAATCACCCAAAAGACTCAAATATCAAAGCTTAATATTTTTGGAAGTTGGAGGGTTTTTAGATTTGGCTCTTAGGAGGAATCTGTGTGTGCAGGTAACTATTACTGTGCTGAATTATTAGGCAACTTAATAAAAACCAAATATATTCCCATCTCACTTGTTTATTTTCACCAGGTAACCAATATAACTGCACAAAGTGTAGAAATAAACATTTCTGACATGCAAAAACAAAACCCAAAATAATGAGTGTCCAATATCGCCCCCTTTCTTTATGATGACACTCAGCAGCCTCCATCCATAGATTGTGTCAGCTGCTTGATCTGTTTAGAGTGGATGGATTTTTGATATTTTGTGGCACACTTTTGTGTGCTTAAGTTTCTGCTTATGTTTTGTCTTATTCTGAGTTGTGGATTTGCAATTTAGTCTGTATATTTGTTTATCTGCTCTCAGATAGGAAGTTTTCTTCCTAGGAATTTTACCATTCACTATTATCTGTTATTTCCAGTTCTGCTGGCATTTGATTTATAGAAGTCTGCAGATATAGAGGGTGCCTAGTCTTGGTGACTCAGGGTAATTTTTGTATTATCTGCTGTTGGTGTTTTTTTTTTTATATATAGTGTTTTATACTGACCGCAATAGTATTCTATCCTGTCTTTCCTATATAGCTAGTTTGGCCTCTTTTGCTAAACCTTATACTCTGTCTGTGTTTGTTTTTCTTTCTCTTGTTTCCCAGTTAATATCTGTGGGGGGCTTGCTATTCTTTTGGAGTTCTGCTCTGAGGCAAGATAGCTTTTCTTACATCCATCTTTAGGAGCAGTTAGCTCTCCGGCTGTGCAGAGGTGTCTAGGTCTGATTAGTTACATCCCACGGCTACTTCTAGTTGCGGTGTGTAGTCAGGGATTGCGGTCAGTACAGTTACCGACGACTTCTGTGGAATCTGAATGTTACTCCTGAGTGATCGGTTCATAACAGGCGGCCATGTCATTATTTTTTCTTCTTTTACACCTTTACTGGCCAGCCACGCTGTGGAGTAGTTGGATGCATGTGATGGAGGATTGTTTTTCCTGAACGATCCCGACATCTTCCTGTACCACTGCTTGAAGAAGTTGTCTTCCAGAAACTGGCAGTAGGTCGGGGAGTTGAGCTTCACTCCATCCTCAACCTGAAAAGGTCCCACAAGTTGATCTTTGATGATCCCAGCCCATACCAGTACCCACCTCCACCTTGCTGGTGTCTGAGTCAGAGTGGAGCTCTCTGCCCTTTACTGATCCAGCCTCTGGCCCATCCATCTGCCCATCCAGAGTCACTCTCATTTCATCAGGCCATAAAACCTTTGTAGAATCAGTCTTCAGATATTTCTTGGCCCGGTCTTGACGATTTATCTTATGTTTCTTGTTCAGAGGTGGTGGTTTTATCTTATGTTTCTTGGTCAGAGGTGGTGGTTTTATCTTCTGTTTCTTGTTCAGAGGTGGTGGTTTTATCTTATGTTTCTTGGTCAGAGGTGGTGGTTTTATCTTATGTTTCTTGGTCAGAGGTGGTGGTTTTATCTTATGTTTCTTGTTCAGAGGTGGTGGTTTTATCTTGTGTTTCTTGTTCAGAGGTGGTGGTTGTATCTTATGTTTCTTGTTCAGAGGTGTTGGTTTTATCTTATGTTTCTTGTTCAGAGGTGGTCTTTCTTCAGCCTTCCTTACCTTGGCCATGTCCCTGAGTATGGCACACCTTGTGCTTTCTGATACTCCAGTAACATTGCAGCTCTGAAATATGGCAAAACTGGTGGCAAATGGCATCTTGGCAGCTTCACGCTTGATTTTCCTCAATTCCTGGGCAGTTATTTTGCGCCTTTTTTGCCCTCACGCTTCTTGCGACCCTGTTGGCTATTTGCCATGAAACACTTGATTGTTCGGTGATCACTTCAAACGTTTGGCAATTTCCAGACTGCTGCGTCCCTCTGCAAGACATCTCACAATTGTGGACTTTTCAGAGCCGTCACATCTCTCTTCTCACCCATTTTGCCTAAGGAAAGGCATTTGCCTAATAATTAAGCACACCTTATATAGGGTGCTGATGTCATTACACCACCCCCCTCCTCATTACAGAGATGCCATCACCTGATTTACTTCATTGGTAGTTGGCTCTCAGCCTATACAGCCTGGAGTAGGACAACATGGATAAAAAGTATCATGTGATCACAATACTCATCTGCCTAATAATTCTGCACACAGTGTAGAGTTATCGAGACATTAGGCGGCACATAGGGTTATCCAGACATTATGTGGCACATAGAGTTGTCCAGACATTAGGTGGCACATAGGGTTATTCAGACATTAGGTGGCACAGAGGGTTATCCAGACAATAGGTGGCACAGAGGGTTATTCAGACATTAGGTGGCACAGAGGGTTATCCAGACATTAGGCGGCACAGAGGGTTATCCAGACATTAGGCGGCACATAGAGTTATCCAGACATTAGGCGGCACATAGGGTTATCCAGACATTAGGCGGCACAGAGGGTTATCCAGACATTAGGCGGCACATAGAGTTATCCAGACATTAGGCGGCACATAGAGTTATCCAGACATTAGGCGGCACATAGGGTTATCCAGACATTAGGCGGCACATAGAGTTATCCAGACATTAGGTGGCACATAGGGTTATTCAGACATTAGGTGGCACAGAGGGTTATTCAGACATTAGGTGGCACAGAGGGTTATCCAGACATTAGGCGGCACAGAGGGTTATCCAGACATTAGGCGGCACAGAGGGTTATCCAGACATTAGGCGGCACATAGAGTTATCCAGACATTAGGCGGCACATAGGGTTATCCAGACATTAGGCGGCACATATGGTTATCCAGACATTAGGTGGCACATAGGGTTATCCAGACATTAGGCGGCATGTACGGTTATTCCTACATATGTGGTTGATCCCACGATATGGAAGCCATATGTATCTGCCACATTAGTGGATCATGGAGCCGGTCACGCAGGTCACACTATGGTGCAGCCTCTCCACACCTGTCAGACATGTTGGAGAATGCGATTGTCGCTCAGCAATTGTCTTTCCTAATTCTCAGCCCCGTCTAGTTGAACCTGTAATTATGTGCGATTGCCATGTTATTCTCCGCACTGAACCGTTCATCATATTTTCATTATTTTCCATCCTCTGGTTTCTATATTCAGACTTGGTCCTAATGGTAACAAAAACAAAGTACCTAATGACATTCTGTAAATGTCACTTAGCCAAGAGCTCCTCGACCTTTGGAAGGAGCGGCGTGCCGCCATCTCGCCGGTGTAATAAGCCTCATTCACTGCCGTCCTCTGAAGTTGGCGACAAGTCAAGAGTCGAGAAAAAAACCCAACAACATCGATGATGAAATAATCCGACCAAACGGCGACAACTTCATTTCCTCGAAGAAACAACTAAGGGAATCAGCGGCGTCAGGTTTGCCAGGTTGGGCACAATAAAGTTGTCTAAATGAACATCTGTAGAACATTGGTTCCAGGATTCCCGATCATCAGCCGCCTTGTTAAATCCTTCATCCTTATCATACAAATGTATTCAGAGATTTTCCGGCAGCGGCGTGCGCCGGGCCTATCTCCGAAAGTGGCGCCAAGAACTGTAAATGTGCGATTATTGAAGATAAGTGCACAGAACCCGCGTACGGCGATAAGGAGCCGCTAGGTGGGCGCAGAAGGGGTCGCCGTTCCCTCATCAGTCAATAGTCTGCATTATCCCAGGCACAATACACAAGGTATTATTGGATCCGTCTGCTAAGTGGAGCTGTGCATCCATCTAGAGACTGGCACCATGACAGCACGTAAAGCAGAGAGAGTCTGGGGAACCCAACTGCAAAGTGTTTGTCCGTCTGCAGGCCCCAGTGCGGCAGTCGGTGACTAGTAGTTTGGCAGGCTGCGGAGAGCGGAGCCAGATGCGCTCTGTCACATACAGCAGACGGCTTATTAACCACGCCACCGCACAGCAACAGCACAGATGTTCCAACACCGAGGTGGCTTTTTGCCTTTTTCATAAATGTAACTTCTGCTTCTTGTGCTTTTTTTACATTGTTTTGTTTTCATTTTTTTATTTTTTTGCAAAAGTTTTGTTTCCTTCTTCTTCTTTCGAATTTCATCACAAAAGCTGAATTGTAGAATCTCCCCAGGCGGAACAGACAGGGGCAGGCTGGGCCGGGGGGGAAAAGATGCATTTGCCCCCCGGGCTGGTGACTTAGCAACAGTTGATATAATAATAATCTTTATATAACACTATTAATTCCATAGCACTTTACATACATTTGTAACACTGTCGCCGTTGGGGCTCAAAATCTAAATCTTTCAAGTCTGGGGGGAAACCCACGCAAACACAGGGAGAACATACAAACTCCTTGAAGATGTCGTCCTTGGTGGGAATTGAACCTAGGAACCCAGTGCTACAAGGCTGCAGTGCTAACCACTGAGCCACCATATACAGTGCTAACCACTGAGCCACCATATACAGTGCTAACCACTGAGCCACCATATACAGAGCTAACCACTGAGCCACCATATACAGTGCTAACCACTGAGCCACCATATACAGTGCTAACCACTGAGCCACCATATACAGTGCTAACCACTGAGCCACCATATACAGTGCTAACCACTGAGCCACCATATACAGTGCTAACCACTGAGCCACCATATACAGTGCTAACCACTGAGCCACCATACAGTGCTAACCACTGAGCCACCATATACAGTGCTAACCACTGAGCCACCATATACAGTGCTAACCACTGAGCCACCATATACAGTGCTAACCACTGAGCCACCATATACAGTGCTAACCACTGAGCCACCATATACAGTGCTAACCACTGAGCCACCATATACAGTGCTAACCACTGAGCCACCATATACAGTGCTAACCACTGAGCCACCATATACAGTGCTAACCACTGAGCCACCATATACAGTGCTAACCACTGAGCCACCATATACAGTGCTAACCACTGAGCCACCATATACAGTGCTAACCACTGAGCCACCATATACAGTGCTAACCACTGAGCCACCATATACAGTGCTAACCACTGAGCCACCATATACAGTGCTAACCACTGAGCCACCATATACAGTGCTAACCACTGAGCCACCATATACAGTGCTAACCACTGAGCCACCGTATACAGTGCTAACCACTGAGCCACCATATACAGTGCTAATCACTGAGCCACCGTATACAGTGCTAGCCACTGAGCCACCATACAGTGCTAACCACTGAGCCACCGTATACAGTGCTAACCACTGAGCCACCGTATACAGTGCTAACCACTGAGCCACCATATACAGTGCTAATCACTGAGCCACCATATACAGTGCTAACCACTGAGCCACCGTATACAGTGCTAACCACTGAGCCACCATATACAGTGCTAACCACTGAACCATCATATACAGTGCTAACCACTGAGCCACCATATACAGTGCAAACCACTGAGCCACCATATACAGTGCTAACCACTGAGCCACCATATACAGTGCTAACCACTGAGCCACCATATACAGTGCTAACCACTGAGCCACCGTATACAGTTCTAACCACTGAGCCACCATATACAGTGCTAACCACTGAGCCATCATACAGTGCTAACCACTGAGCCACCATACAGTGCTAACCACTGAGCCATCATACAGTGCTAACCACTGAGCCACCATATACAGTGCTAACCACTGAGCCACCATATACAGTGCTAACCACTGATCCACCATATACAGTGCTAACCACTGACCACCATATACAGTGCTAACCACTGATCCACCTATACAGTGCTAACCACTGAGCCACTATACAGTGCTAACCACTGAGCCACCATATACAGTGCTAACCACTGAGCCACCATATACAGTGCTAACCACTGAGCCACCATATACAGTGCTAACCACTGAGCCACCATATACAGTGCTAACCACTGAGCCACCATATACAGTGCTAACCACTGAGTGCCCGTACAGTGCTAACCACTGAGCCACCGTAACAGTGCTAACCACTGAGCCACCATATACAGTGCTAACCACTGAGTCCCCATATACAGTGCTAACCACTGAGCCACCTATACAGTGCTAACCACTGAGCCACCATATACAGTGCTAACCACTGAGCCACCTATACAGTGCTAACCACTGAGCCACCATAGAGTGCAAACCACTGGCCACCATATACAGTGCTAACCACTGAGCCACCATATACAGTGCTAACCACTGAGTCCTCCATATACAGTGCTAACCACTGAGTGTCGGACAGTGCTAACCACTGAGCCCCCTTGCCATCCAACAGTTTAGGGCCGCCGGGTGCATTACACAGACCGGTCCACCGTGGAGGAATTGCAGATTTCTCCAGACAATGAAGAAGGAGCAGGTCTGGTCTCTTTGATCGATTAATTTTTTTTGTGCCGGTTCTTTCTATTGGAAAACAAATGTCATCGGTTTGTCTTTTGGGACCTCGGTAGCTGTATCTTACCCCCTTGATAATATGAAAGGGCTTAATTGGGTTTTCTATCGTCACATGTATAAAGCTTCATCACTGGACGTTATTAACAAAAAGTTATTCAACTTTCTAAACTGTTTTGTGTCTTCAGATCCTCACCGCCACTTTCAGGGTATCTACAGGGGCGTCTCAATGAATTAGAATATCATAAAAAGTGACTTTATATCAGTAATTCAATATATAAAGTGACACACGTCTATTATATAGAGTCATTACACACAGAGGGATCTATTTCATGTGTTTATTTCTGTTAATGTTGATGATTATGACTTACAGCCAATGAAAACCCAAAGGGTCATTATCTCAGAAAATTAGAATATCATATAAGATGAACTGAAATAATGATTTGTAACTCAGAAATGTCAGCCTAAAAGTCTTACAGAAAAACCTGATCCAGAGCGAACCTGTGTGAACCGTCCTGTAGAGCACATTCACATTATACACCAAATTGAAAACGTGTGTGCAGGTTGTGCCCAAATATCTTGCAATAAATAAAAACTAATGCTGTTAAAAGCACGGGGTACTTGGTGCACACCTTTCTTGCATAAAACATATTTAAGCCATCCCACCATGTCAAGGTAACCCATTACGGGACGGTCCCTACACTACCTGTATTATCACCTGCCACTGTGCCAACTGACCTCATAAGGAGCAGGGTGCTGTGTGTGACCGGGTCCCAAAGTGGACTCACAGAAATGGGGTGCATTATAACAGTAAAGGAAGGATGTGGCCCCCCCAACTCCAAACCTAGATCGGCCCTCGTCAGTACAGTCAGCAGGGTGGCTCTGGAGCCTCATGAATAATAATGATGGTTTACAGATTCTTAATTAATATAATCAGTGTTGATGCTTTTGGCTGGTCAGATTTGGGGGTGCAGCCCCCGGGGGTCCCTCGTTATTAAATTACTCCTGTGTGGGGCGTGCTGGCAGCTTTGGGTGTTGGTAATTGGTGACCGGGACATGACTCTGCGCCTCCCCAGTGACTTTCTGCCGCTTTCCTCTGTTTCCTTCCATCTGTCATTCACACATTATCCGTGCGGAATTATCTATTTGTTACCAGGAAATAATTCTGATCTAAGAAGACGCAACGTGACAAATCCCGTGATTGGAGCCGCTCATGATTCTAATTATTTGTAGCATTTTTATAAGGTACAGTTTATTTTAACCCATTAATACCGATCCGGAGAGTCCAACGAGGAGGGGAGCAGGTTTTGGAATTTTTTTCCACCCTGGGAAGAATGAAAAATCCCATAAAATAGGAGAAGTCATATAAATAATGGGAACACGAGGTTACAATGCAGAGACGGTTCTGTAACACGGTACGGGGACCAGAAGACTGCCCACAAGGAAAGATGCCCTCAGGGCTGGAGTTAGGGGTTATTTAGGGGTTGGGGTTGGAGGTTAGTGTTAAGGGCCCGTCACACGGGGCGACATCGCCGGCGATTACATCAGCGACGTAGGGGCGTGGCCTATCAGCGGCGACATCACCCCTACGTCGCCTCATGTAAAGGGGCGATGTTGGTGCCGCCGAGAGGTCGCCTGAAACCAAGCGACCGATCTGGGGCGATGTGCACACATCGCCCCATGTAACCGGTCGCCGGCGACCTGTCAGGCGATGGGAGCCATAGGCTCCCAATGTCCTGCATTGCCGCTGGGGTTTTAAGACACCCCAGCGCCGATGCCGCCTGTCAGCTCTCCGGCGCGGGGCTGGAGATGTCACCCTGTGTAAATGGGGGACGGCGACGTTAACAGGGCGTCAAAAACGTGCCCGCACCCGCCAGTCACCGCCGACATCCCCAGCCCCGTCGCCAGGTGTGACGGTACCTTTAGGGTACCTTTACACACGGCTACATTTGTAGCTTGTCACCAGGTAACTTACTGGTTGCAGTGAAATCATGGATACATGGTTCTATCTTGTTGCTGTGTACAAATGGAATCATGTATCCATGATTTCACTGCAGCCAGTAAGTTACCTGGTGACAAGCTACAAATGTAGCCGTGTGTAAAGGGGCCCTTAGGGATTAGTTGTTAGGGTAAAGGGTTAAGATTAGGGATTGGGGTTAGGTATTGCTGGTAGGGGTTAAGGTTAGAGGTTAGGTGTTGGGATTAGGTTTAGGGTTAAGGTTGGGGTTAATGTTAGTGGTTAAGGTTAGGGTTAGATGTTACGATTAGGTATACATATTAGTGTTAGGGGTTAAAATTAGGTGTTCGGGTTAGATGTTAGTGATAGGGTTTGGGTTAGGTGTTAGTGATAGGGTTAAGGTTAGGGTTGCCTGTGGGCAATTTTCATGGAACCACACAGCAGTACAAGGAGCGCAGCGTGCAGGAGGTGGGTGCAGCGTGTGGGAGGTGGGTGCAGCGTGCAGGAGGTGGGTGCACCATGTGGGAGGTGGGCGCAGCGTGTCAGAGGTGGACGCAGGGTGCGGGAGGTGGGCGCAGCATGCAGGAGGTGGACGCAGCGTGTGGGAGGTGGGTGCAGATTGCAGGAGGTGGGTGCAGTGTGCAGGAGGTGGGTGCAGCATGTGGGAGGTGGGCGCAGTGTGCAGGAGGTGGGTGCAGCGTGCAGGAGGTGGGTGCAGCATGCAGGAGGTGGATGCAGCATGTGGGAGGTGGGTGCAGTGTGCAGGAGGTGGGTGCAGCGTGCAGGAGGTGGGTGCAGCGTGCAGGAGGTGGGTGCAGCGTGCAGGAGGTGGGTGCAGCATGTGGGAGGTGGGTGCAGTGTGCAGGAGGTGGATGCAGCATGTGGGAGGTGGGTGCAGTGTGCAGGAGGTGGGTGCAGTGTGCAGGAGGTGGGTGCATCGTGCAGGAGGTGGGTGCAGCGTGCAGGAGGTGGGTGCAGTGTGCAGGAGGTGGATGCAGCATGTGGGAGGTGGGTGCAGTGTGCAGGAGGTGGATGCAGCATGTGGGAGGTGGGTGCAGCGTGCAGGAGGTGGGTGCAGTGTGCAGGAGGTGGATGCAGCATGTGGGAGGTGGGTGCAGCGTGCAGGAAGTGGGTGCAGCATTGTAGTAGACACGTTTAACATTTTGTATGTTATTGCAGTATAACGTTACTTTATAATCCGTGAATTCAGTGTACATCATACATTGTTTTCTGGAAGACATTGTGCTGCTCTCTGTAATCACCCCCCGCCCGCAGCTGTCTCCATTAGAGGGGATACAATGTATCTGTAACTTGTTAGTTACTTATTCGTAGATGGCGGCGATTTAAGTTTCCAGATTCCATGTGGAGGAACGCCCGGAGATAGCGGGGGGCAATTAGCGCGATTAGGGGAGCAGTGGCGGGTGCAGCGGGCAGGGGACCGGTGGTATCCACCTCCGTGAACTCGTCACGTCGTATATTCCTGGCACAACCTGCAGCGCACACACATTTAATTGGTCGTCAGGGGACAGTCGGGCTCCGCTCATAGGGAGAGGGATTCACAAACTTCAGCTGAGGAGGCGCTGGGAGGCGGTGGAGAAGCTGCGGAGGATGATTAGTATGGCCACAGCTTCACTGGACCATTGTGGATGGAGCAGATAGAAAAGCGTCTTCTGGTCTCGCTGACCCAACACACTGACCCTTCCTCCAGCAATAAAGAATCGTGTTCTGTTCTCCGGCTCCTTCCTGGGGTTCAGCAAAGGTTGTGACTCATAAAAGTGACGCCAGCAGCCATGGCTTATTACCAGCAAGCGGCGGCTGCTCTGCTACATCGCCAGGTCCCGGTGTTATACACAGCCAGAAGGATCATCTGCAATCTAATAGTATCAGGTGTTTTATACAGAATAGTATCAATGCAAGGAAAGAATAACAATGTATACAAAATGTAGGTGGTTCAAAGGATCATCAGGTTTCAACTCAGCAGTTTTCAGTTGTCTCTGAGCTAGTGGGTGGAGATGAGCTGCTCTGATGTCTCCCATACATAGCCTGGGCTGGGCCGGGGGCAAAGATGCAATTGCCCCCGGACTGGTCTCCAGGGGGCTGTTCAGGGCCACCAGGGTCCACCTTACTCACCTGGAAACGGTGAATCTAATAGGCCCCAGAATCAGTAAGAGGCCCTTCCTATTGAAAAGCTCCCCCGCAGCTCTGCAAAAACTCCACCTCTCCCCCGGCTGAGTGAGAGCAAAGGGGACAAGATGGCCGGGACTCAGGAGAGGATGGAGGCTGCAGCATCTGGAACAATGATGAGCACAGGCCTGTAGAACACAGCACACACAGACATCAGGGGCTCCTCTGTCAGCAGCATGGAGGACATTATGCAGCAGAACTCAGCAGAATGTATGTGAATCCAGCCCTGGGGGAGGTAAAACACTTAAGGTACTGTCCACACGGAGATGTGGCAGTGATGTGCGCGCTCGCTTCCGATATCGCTGCCGTACCTAGTCTCACAGGCAGATGTTTCCTGTGATGTTGCCGCAGCGTATCGCTTACACTGCAATTGCGAATAGGCGACATTGCTGACAACATCGTCTATTTGCGGTGTTCACACGCAAGATGCAGCCAAATCGCTGGTGCGATTCGCCAGGTTTTCCAACATATTGTTAAACCTGCCAACCTCAACCAGCCATTTATCGCAGTTGCATTGTTACCGTCACACAGCACAATGCACGTGCGATTGTCACTTGCCAACATTGCTGAACCCGGGATTTTTCAGCAATGTTGCGGGCGATATCATGCCGTGTGACGGTACCTATAAAGGGTATTTTCCCATCTCCAAGATCCTGTCCCAATATGTAGTGGTTGTAATAATAATAATATTAGCAAATCCCTCCAATTTAGACATGTACATGGTTCTCCTGATTAGCCCGTGTGTTTTCCTCATGTGCAGGACTTACTATTCCATGATTACGACCACGAGCAACTAATTACTTTTGCCTATATGTGTGGTCGTAACCATGTGCAGAGCCTGGATGGCTCGGCAGATACTGTGAAGGCTCCGCCCTTGGTGCTTGGAGCAGCCGTTGTCCTGGAATGCACTTGGTGAGGTATGCATGGAAACGGTGGCGTCCTGTAAGGTACGCAACGAGAGACCACAAGTGTAGGAAGCCGCAATCTTCCTGACGACTTACTGAGCAAGGGAATAGAGCTGGTAAAGGTAACTCGGCCCAGAGGATGTGCTCCAGAAGCTACTGGGCCTGCTGCGGGTTGGAACTGAACAGGTTTGTGATCCTAGAGGGGCAGGTTCCCGGATGGTGGGCCGAGGGTCATGTAGTGAGGGTGTGATACCTGCACTGGAACACTGTAACAGAAAATGTTATATAAGTCAGGCGGTCGTACCCAGCAGTGGAACAGGACTGAATGTATGAATGTTCCGTTGATGATAATGGCTGTATCACGTATGAGGTTTATGAGTGTGTAATAAACCAAATGGACTTTGTTGTACTGTAAAGTCATGCCTGTCTGCCTCAATCCCTCATTGGAGTATCCTTGTACTATCAGTGAGATAATCGGGAGCCCCAAATGTGCCTAATAGTAAAGACTATTGCTATTAAAGATTTGCAATAATAGGGGGCCCAGTTGGAGCTTTCCCATCAGAGCCCATGAGCTTCAAATTATACTACTGTAGGGAGCCTTGTGCTATCCCTTTCTCAGGGGTACTCCTGATGGTGGGGAGGTCTGAGTCTCCACCTGGCCCTGCTCCTGGCTAATCCTGATCTGCTTCCCCCTAGAAAAAGACTATTGCTATTAAAGATTTGCAATAATAGGGGGCCCTGTTGGAGCTTTCGCATTGGGGCCCATCAGGTTCAAGTTACGCTACTGCATAAAAGTGTCAGCGAGCAAATATTACCGCCATCTCGTTACCTTCCTACCATCTTTAAGAACTATTTCTTCGGCTACAATGTTTTCTCTGTCTACAAAGGCTGAGAACAGGAGACACAACCTGAGCGCACCGATGATTTCCCACAGCAGCAACAGGAACATTTCACTCTCAGCAGATGGAGATTTGTGAGTTTTTCACATTCTGCTCTTTTATCGTGTACAATATACAATGTGTCAGTGGGAATAGAGCTGAAGTCATTATCCTGCAGTTATATAATGAGATCTGGAGCTCGCGCTCATTATAAATTGTGTGGAAACTTGCAGAATGCTATTGACTCATAAAGAACACTTCCTATTGGCTGCCCCTGGTACACAGGATCCGCCCCCAAGCAGCTGTGGGCATCCGCCCCTGGGGAACTATCGTGTCGGCAATGTTAAGTTTTAGGGTCGTGCAGTACATATCTTATGGGACGGACAAAAGAGTCTTTAATGCAAATGTGAACAGAGCCTTAGTCTTTCTATATCAGTAATATGTGCACTATATATATACTGTGAGTGCTCTGTATGTGTGTATGTAGGTATATGTAATATATAAAGCTGTCTATGTACATATGTATCATAGTCTCCGCCACTCCAATTAACCCTGCCCACTTCACAGATATGCCCCCTACAGATAGCCTCACCACTACTTAATAGCTCTGCCCATCCATATTGCCCCACCCCTCTATTTTTTATTATGCTAATTATTTATGCTTCCCTCTTATCTTTAGTAAACTTCAAAATAAAAGATTAATTCATCTGTCAATCCCAGTGAGCTTTCTGCTGCCCACTCCCCAAGGAATGAATATTCATGCATCACTGCCCTGCTCTCCTCTGGTCTGTATTCTGTGTGTGGTTGACTCTCTAGGCGCAGGGATTCATTGCAGAGAAAGGAGGGGGAGGTGTGTGCTCTTAGCAGCTGCAGCTCTGACATCTTCATTGTGTGTATCTGAGGCGTGTGTCTAGTGTGTGCTGGAGATATTTCTTTGTTTTATATGAACATTTGATCATTTGCTCAGCAGATACATATTACATGTATGCAGGAAACCCAATGTTCATATAATCAGAAATCTCTCACAGGCAGCACAGACTAGTGATGTTACTACAAGAGTTGTAGCACAAAACACCTCCCCCTCTCAACCCGCCCAGACCTCAGAACAGAGATTCAGTGTAACCAGCACAGAGGGGAGGGACAGAATACCAGCTTTACAGCTGCCTGCTGGGTGTGCAGGTGCTTATAGCAAGAGAACTACAAAGGGTACAGTAATGATTTTTACATATTCTGAAAGGTCTGCCTGAGCACTATACAAGTGTACTATTAGTATGTACTGAAAAATGACCCTACAGTCCCTTTAATTCCAGTCCGATCAGTGTGAGCGGTGCAGATGAGGTGTGGAATCTGTCCTTATTCTGCTTCTCGATGTTGCAGTCAGATTTGTGCTCCTCGATACGGATGAAAAGTTCATGTGCCGCCATAGAATGACATTATACCCGAGAAAAAAAAGATTTGGCAAGTGCGCTCATCTCATCGTACCACCCCCCCCCCCCCCGATCTCGCAGCTGGGAAAGTTCACTTCCTTTTCTCTCCTCGTCCTCGGCCTTTTCTCTCCTCGTCCTCGTCCAGCTGACATTTCCCAAATAACAAGGTTCCCCTTTTCAGCTCTTCTCTTTCTGTGAAGTTTGAATGTCTCTTCAGAGGTGCGGGGCCGAGGTGGGGGAAGGGAGACGAAATCTGCGCCACGGACGACCTTTTGAAAAGACCGCCAGGGGGCTAATTAAGACTGAACATTTAATTCTGACGAGACAGTGAGGGGCATTGTGCGCCCTCTCGCCCCTTTTGTCTCAGCCGTTGGCACCAGGAGATGTCCGGAGTCGTCTGGCGATAAAGTGTCATGGCCGATCCGCGCCCGCCGCCGAGAATCCAACATCATCTGCGAATCCTCATCATCAGTTCACCAAAAAGAAGCTCCACATGGAGGATTGTGTCAGTGTAATAATTGCTGTCAGACTTCACCCTCCACAAGATGCAGAAGCTCCGACATTCTTCACCTCCACAGGAGAAAGGAAAGTTCTCCACATTCCGAATTCTCTCCGAAGTGCAAAAATACATCATGATAATTCTGCAAAGGGGAATGTCACCAACAGCGGCAGTAGAGGAGCGGATACTGAAGAGCAGTCCACTGTGGGGATCAGGGCCAGGATTTCACCAGGGATTACTGCACCTCATTGTGCAGTCCCACCATCCGGACTCCTCCCCCTCCGCACTATCCCTGCCCACCAACCGACTCCTCCCCCTTCCCCTCCAGCACTATCCCTGCCCACCAACCAGACTCCTCGCCTCCCCCTCCGACCCACCATCCAGACTCCTCCCCCTCTGACCCACCATCCAGACTCCTCCGCCTCCCCCTCCGCACTATCCCTGCCCACCAACCGACTCCTCCCCTCCCCCTCCACACTATCCCTTGCCCACCAACCAGACTCCTCCCCCTCTGCACTATCCCCCATCTGACCCACCATCCAGACTCCTCCCCCTCTGCACTATCCCTGCCCACCAATCCAGACTCCTCCGCTCCCCTCCACACTATCCCTGCCCCACCAATCCTGCCTCCTCTCCGCCCCCCCGACTCCTCCCCTCTCACTACCCTTTGACCCACCATCCAGACTCCTCCCCTCCCACTATCCCTGCCCACCAACCTGACTCCTCCTCCTCCCACTATCCCCCAATGACCCACCATCCAGACTCCTCCCCCTCTGCACTATCCCTGCCCACCAACCGACTCCTTCCCCTCTGCACTATCCCCCAATGACCCACCATCCAGACTCCTGCCCCCCCCACTCCCCTAATGACCCACCATCCAGACTCTTCCCACCTCTGCACTATCCCCCTCTGACCCACCATCTGGACTCTTCCGCCTCCCCCTCTGCACTATTATCCCCTCTGACCCACCATCCAGACTCTTCCGCCAGCCCCTCCACACTATCTGGACTCCTCCGCCTCCCCCTCTGCACTATCCCCCTCCGACCCACCATCCAGACTCCTCCCCCTCCCCACTATCCCCCTCTGACCCACCATCCAGACTCCTCCCCCACCCACTATCCCCCTCTGACCCACCATCCAGACTCCTCCACCTCCCCCTCTGACCCACCATCTGGACTCTTCCGCCTCCCCCTCTGACCAACCATCCCGACTCCTCCGCCCCCCCCCTGCACTATTCCCTTCAGATTCCTCCAGGGCTGACTTATTGCCTGTAAGAACGCAATGATTGGACGTGTAAAAATTCACATGCCCGACCTCTCAGGACCTCACATTAGATGGCTGACCAGAATTGGGAGATGGGAGAATATTTTGCTCCCATGTCCAGTGCATGAGACGCCCCCGATCTTTACTGTGGGGATTTGGGGGTCTGGAGCTGCTCCCGGCTTCACCCCCATTTCTTCTTTTTGCACTTGGATCTTTTCACATCAGACACACAATCAGTCTCTTTTCTGCCTTTGTAAATGATGGCGGCTCGATGTCTCCTACAGCAATTTTCCAAAATTACCCTCCTGTCATTTCTCCTATTACCGGAGGGAGCAGGAAAAAATAAGATAAAGATACAGTTCCACAGAATACAATAATACGTGCAATACAGATTAATAACAGACATATATATACTACCTACAGGTCATATATACATCCCACTGGTGGCCCCCTGACCGCTTGGGCCCCTGTCCAGCTGCACAGGTTGCACCAATGATATGTCCACCCCTGATACATAACATACATTAATCTCAGATTCCCGATAAACCACTTAGGTCTGCACATCACATCATGGCCAGGTGGGGGGGGGGGGGGGTGCACACAAATGAGGGCAATTTGGGCTACCGCCTGGGGCACAACCCCCCCGGGGTGGCCCAGCAAGGTCCAAAAAGAAATATACTATATTGCTCCCATGACAGAGGGGCCCCATCTACAGTCCCTGCCCCCCCACTCCAACATGTCCTGCGCTCTTCTGCTCACAGTGCTTGGTTAGTGACTGCAGATCGATAGTCCAGAGTGAGGGGAGCAATGTATGATGACATTCCACTTAGGTGCTGTCACCAGCAATGCTCCCGCCACCACCGACCGCTGTCACTTCTGCTTCACTTTGTCCGCCAGAGTCTGGATACTTATAGGACAACACTGCAGGAAAAACATCAATATCAGCATCTGCGATGTAAAACCACAAAGTAATGTAATGTATGTACACAGTGACTGCACCAGCAGAATAGTGAGTGCAGCTCTGGAGTATAATACAGGAGGTAACTCAGGATCAGTAATGTAATGTATGTACACAGTGACTGCACCAGCAGAATAGTGAGTACAGCTCTGGAGTATAATACAGGAGGTAACTCAGGATCAGTAATGTAATGTATGTACACAGTGACTGCACCAGCAGAATAGTGAGTGCAGCTCTGGAGTATAATACAGGAGGTAACTCAGGATCAGTAATGTATGTACACAGTGACTGCACCAGCAGAACAGTGAGTGCAGCTCTGGAGTATAATACAGGAGGTAACTCAGGATCAGTAATGTAATGTATGTACACAGTGACTACACCAGCAGAATAGTGAGTGCAGCTCTGGAGTATAATACAGGAGGTAACTCAGAATCAGTAATGTAATGTATGTACACAGTGACTGCACCAGCAGAATAGTGACTGTAGCTCTGGAGTATAATACAGGAGGTAACTCAGGATCAGTAATGTAATGTATGTACACAGTGACTGCACCAGCAGAATAGTGAGTGCAGCTCTGGAGGATAATACAGGAGGTAACTCAGGATCAGTAATGTAATGTATGTACACAGTGACTGCACCAGCAGAATAGTGACTGTAGCTCTGGAGTATAATACAGGAGGTAACTCAGGATCAGTAATGTAATGTATGTACACAGTGACTGCACCAGCAGAATAGTGAGTGCAGCTCTGGAGTATAATGCAGGAGGTAACTCAGGATCAGTAATGTAATGTATGTACACAGTGACTGCACCAGCAGAATAGTGAGTGCAGCTCTGGAGTATAATACAGGAGGTAACTCAGGATCAGTAATGTAATGTATGCACACAGTGACTGCACCAGCAGAATAGTGAGTGCAGCTCTGGAGTATAATACAGGAGGTAACTCAGGATCAGTAATGTAATGTATGTACACAGTAACTGCACCAGAAGAATAGTGAGTGCAGCTCTGGAGTATAATACAGGAGATAACTCAGGATCAGTAATGTATGTACACAGTGACTGCACCAGCAGAATAGTGAGTGCAGCTCTGGGGTATAATACAGGAGGTAATGTAATGTATGTACACAGTGACTGCACCAGCAGAATAGTGAATGCAGCTCTGGAGTATAATACAGGAGGTAACTCAGGATCAGTAATGTAATGTATGTACACAGTGACTGCACCAGCAGAATAGTGAGTGCAGCTCTGGAGTATAATACAGGAGGTAACTCAGGATCAGTAATGTAATGTATGTACACAGTGACTGCACCAGCAGAATAGTGAGTGCAGCTCTGGAGTATAATACAGGAGGTAACTCAGGATCAGTAATGTAATGTATGTACACAGTGACTGCACCAGCAGAATAGTGAGTGCAGCTCTGGAGTATAATACAGGAGGTATCTCAGGATCAGTAATGTAATGTATGTACACAGTGACTGCACCAGCAGAATAGTGAGTGCAGCTCTGGAGTATAATACAGGAGGTAACTCAGGATCAGTAATGTAATGTATGTACACAGTGACTGCACCAGCAGAATAGTGAGTGCAGCTCTGGAGTATAATACAGGAGGTAACTCAGGATCAGTAATGTTGGATCCCATTAATAACTGAGTAACCTGGTACAAACCCTTCTACCATTTCATATTGAACTTCATATTCCAGACTCTCTCTTGGTTTATAATCTGCCGTCTATCAGGCTCCATGAATTGGAGTATTAGTAATAATAATACTGATAACAATATAATGTCAGGAAAGTTTTTTCATACTACTAGAAAAGAAGCTGAACAGTGATGAGCCATCATGGCTCCTGGTAGCGGCTCGGAGCGGTTGCTGCTCGTACGTCGTCTATTGCTGGAAGGGAAAGGGTTAACCCTAGAATAGTTTTGCGCTCTGTATTTCGCAGCAGATGTTCCTCGTTCTTACAAAGATCTAATTGAAATTAAAATGCGCCGATTTAACTGATGCGACGTCTGAAACTTTAATTGGCAAATAATAGCTGAGCCAATCTCATAGTAATCAATAGCCGAGGAAGAAAAAAGACTAAGTGCTATTTAATATGTGTGGACCATGGATCTGTGCCGGCCGCCCGTCCTCTGATCTGCTGGAGCCCATTAATGTCTATTGGTGTACGGCACCGGCTCTGGATGGACCGGCAGATCTCGGATGCACAGATCTGGTTGGATAGATCTCGGTTGGACAGATCTGGTTGGATAGGTCTCGGTTGGACAGATCTGGTTGGATAGTGATTGTAGCTGCACAGTTAAGTCCTGTAATCCGCCATCAGTTATCAGATATTCTGTATTATCAGATGTGTTGTATACAGTTGGGCTGACTCTGTGGGGTTTGGCGCCGGTGTCAGATTGGGTGAGTGGAGCAATAATAAAGAGAATCTCCCGGAGCACAGAACTGACAATCTATCCTATCACATCTGTGGGCTCTGACCTTCTCCTCCACATTTACCAGGCTCCATACTTTTAGGACATGTTCACACATTGCAGTTTTGATTGTAAATACAGATTTCTTGGGGGGAGAAAAATCTGCATTTTTGTGCATCTTTTACTGTGTTTTTGCCATAAAACGCTGCAAAACCTCTAATTGTTGCTCATTCTTTACAGAACAGCAAAAACTGGGCAGCTGCAAAGAAATGAAACCAATGTGTGGAGCTTTTCTCTGAATCACAGGTTTTGCTGGGAATCAAAAATGCAGGTTTAGATTAACATAAAA
Organism: Allobates femoralis; assembly: GCA_033576535.1. Lineage (NCBI taxonomy): Eukaryota > Metazoa > Chordata > Amphibia > Anura > Aromobatidae > Allobates > Allobates femoralis. Next base: position 35,615,392 of record JARQOC010000009.1, read on the forward strand.
AGCAAGGAAAAAATGCAGTGTGTGAACATAGCCTTAGGGTAGAGACACGTTATGCAAGATGCATGTGAGTATCTCCCATGACTCACCCGGCTCAGGCACCAATCCTCTGGGTGTGAGCGTGGAGCTGCATAGTAACAAAAGCAGGTGATGTACTCCCTCCAGAGAGGCAGGGTGAGTCATGCAAGATGCATGTGAGATACTCACATGCAGCTCACATAGCGTGTCTCTGCCCTGAGATCCAGGTTAGCTGAATAATGCAGCTCTGCACATATGGCCGCAGCTACCGTGAGCACGATGGGAGTATTCCTTTGCCGTGTCCACGATGGGAGTGCTCCTCTGTGGGTGCACAGATTCATTGTAGGGGGCGTGTGACATGGGCACGCTCATTGTAGTGGGCGAGTGATATGGGTGCGCTTATTGTAGGGGGTGTGTGATATGGGTGCGCTCATTGTAGGGGCCGTGTGATATGGGTGCGCTCATTGTAGGGGCCGTTTTGATATGGGTGCGCTCATTGTAGGGGTGTGTGATATGGGTGCGCTCATTGTAGGGACCGTGTGATATGGGTGCGCTTATTGTAGGGGGCGTGTGATATGGGTGCGCTCATTGTAGGGGCCGTGTGATATGAGTGTGCTTATTGTAGGGGGCGTGTGATGTGGGTGCGCTCATTGTAGGGGCGTGTGATATGGGTGCGCTCATTCTAGGGGGCGTGTGATATGGGTGCGCTCCTTGTAGGGGGCGTGTGATATGAGGTCGCTCATTGTAGGGGGCGTGTGATATGAGGGCGCTCATTGTAGGGGGCGTGTGATATGAGTGCGCTCATTGTAGGGGGCGTGTGATATGGGTGCGCTCCTTGTAGGGGGCGTGTGATATGGGTGCGCTCCTTGTAGGGGGCGTGTGATATGAGTGCGCTCATTGTAGGGGGCGTGTGATATGGGTGCGCTCATTGTAGGGGCCGTGTGATATGGGTGCGCTCATTGTAGGGGTGTGTGATATGGGTGCGCTCATTGTAGGGGCTGTGTGATATGGGTGCGCTCATTGTAGGGGGCGTGTGATATGAGTGCGCTCCTTGTAGGGGGCGTGTGATATGAGTGCGCTCATTGTAGGGGGCGTGTGATATGGGTGCGCTCATTGTAGGGGCCGTGTGATATGGGTGCGCTCATTGTAGGGGCCGTGTGATATGGGTGCGCTCATTGTAGGGGCCGTGTGATATGGGTTCGCTCATTGTAGGGGGCGTGTGATATGGGTGCGCTCATTGTAGGGGGCGTGTGATATGGGTGGGCTCATTGTAGGGGCCGTGTGATATGGGTGCGCTCATTGTAGGGGGCGTGTGATATGGGTGCGCTCATTGTAGGGGGCGTGTGATATGGGTGCGCTCATTGTAGGGGACGTGTGATATGGGTGCGCTCATTGTAGGGGGCGTGTGTGATATGGGTGCGCTCATTGTAGGGGGCGTGTGATATGGGTGCGCTCATTGTAGGGGCCGTGTGATGTGGGTGCGCTCATTGTAGGGGCCGTGTGATGTGGGTGCGCTCATTGTAGGGGGCGTGTGATGTGGGTGCGCTCATTGTAGGGGGCGTGTGATGTGGGTGCGCTCATTGTAGGGGGCGTGTGATGTGGGTGCGCTCATTGTAGGGGCCGTGTGATGTGGGTGCGCTCATTGTAGGGGGCGTGTGATGTGGGTGCGCTCATTGTAGGGGGCGTGTGATGTGGGTGCGCTCATTGTAGGGGCGTGTGATGTGGATGCGCTCATTGTAGGGGGCATGTGATGTGGGTGCGCTCCTTGTAGGGGGCGTGTGATATGAGTGTGCTCATTGTAGGGGCCGTGTGATATGAGTGCGCTCATTGTAGGGGGCGTGTGATATGGGTGCGCTCATTGTAGGGGGCGTGTGATATGGGTGCGCTCATTGTAGGGGACGTGTGATATGGGTGCGCTCATTGTAGGGGGCGTGTGATATGGGTGCGCTCATTGTAGGGGGCGTGTGATATGGGTGCGCTCATTGTAGGGGCCGTGTGATATGGGTGCGCTCATTGTAGGGGGCGTGTGATGTGGGTGCGCTCATTGTAGGGGGCGTGTGATGTGGGTGCGCTCATTGTAGGGGGCGTGTGATGTGGGTGCGCTCATTGTAGGGGCCGTGTGATGTGGGTGTGCTTATTGTAGGGGGCGTGTGATATGGGTGCGCTCATTGTAGGGGCGTGTGATGTGGGTGCGCTCATTGTACGGGCCGTGTGATGTGGGTGCGCTCATTGTAGGGGCCGTGTGATATGGGTGCGCTCATTGTAGGGGGCGTGTGATATGGGTGCGCTCATTGTAGGGGGCGTGTGATGTGGGTGCGCTCATTGTACGGGCCGTGTGATGTGGGTGCGCTCATTGTAGGGGGCGTGTGATATGGGTGCGCTCATTGTAGGGGCGTGTGATATGGGTGCGCTCATTGTAGGGGGCGTGTGATATGGGTGCGCTCATTGTAGGGGGCGTGTGATATGGGTGCGCTCATTGTATCGTGTGATTACAGGAGCTGCATACATCATGTTGCATCTACATTTCCTCTCCGCAGTCATTGATCCTCTCAGACACTCAGGGGTCAATTAAAATCCCATTATGAAATATTCCTTCCATTTCTGTCATTTTCTCATTGCCCATAAATAAGCCGGTAACAATGGAGCGAGACTCCTATAGAGAGCGGCACATGGAGCATCCATCAATGTATCAATAACAAAGTCATTATATCATCAGCCTCGTTAACAAACGAGCCAATTGTACTTCACAAAGCGAACGACTCCGGAGAGCGAATCTTTTACATTTCCCTGAATGTCACCGAAAATGTGAATGTGAAGGGACGGCGGCTCCGGAGCTGTAATCTCTGTCCATAACCATTAATTCAGCCGAGGACATAAAGATTTCACTTAATGTCAGTGACATGAGGACACAGTGACGGCAATCAACCGCCCGACTGCTGCAGGACTACAACTCCCAGACTGTTCCCTGCTGTACGGACATGCTGGGAGTTGTAGTTTTGCAACAGTTTTTCCACTTTTCCAATCAACCTAAATCACAGTGACATAAATTACTTGTATTCCTGTTTGTGAGCTGAAGCCTTGTTACATCAAGTCTTATCCTCCAGTCACCTCCAGAGCTGCAGTCACTATTCTGCTGTTACATCAAGTCTTATCCTCCAGTCACCTCCAGAGCTGCAGTCACTATTCTGCTGTTACATCAAGTCTTATCCTCCAGTCACCTCCAGAGCTGCGCTCACTATTCTGTTGTTACATTGTGTCTTATCCTCCAGTCACCTCCAGAGCTGCAATCACTATTCTGCTGTTACATTGTGTCTTATCCTCCAGTCACCTCCAGAGCTGCAGTCACTATTCTACTGTTACATCATGTCTAATTCTCCAGAGCTGTGAATCCCTCTGGTTGCCCTGGTAACTGTTGGAGTACAGACGTTAACCCCTCGTGATCTGAGAGGTTGCGGATGCATCTTTAGATGTGTTCAGAGTATATGATTTAGCTGTAGTTTGATGCTGTGTATGGATAAAGAATGTTGTGGTTCCAGTGGGGTTACGTGATACATTTCGTGTTATGTGATACATTTTCTGACAGTTTGGAGTAAAGTGCGGTCACTTATCTCCATTGTCCTTCTCTTCAGGCCGCAGCTGTCTCTTGCCGTCCCTCGTCATCTCTCACTGTCTCTCCATGTCCCTCAACATCTCTCGCCATCTCTTATCATTCCTCACCATCTCTCACCATGTCTCCTCATCTCTCACAGCCTCTCGCCATCTCTCACAGTCCCTCACCATCTCTTATCATTCCTCTCCATCTCTCACTGTCTCTTCCTGTCCCTCATCGTATCTCGCCGTCTCTCGTCATCTTTTGCAGTCTCTCGTCATCTCTTCCTGTCCCTCATCGTCTCTCGTCATCTCTCGCAGCCTCTCTTCATCTCTCGCAGCCTCTCGTCATCTCTCGCAGACTGTCATCTCTCGATGTCCCTCATTGTCTCTCGATGTTCCTCATTGTCTCTCGTCATCCCTAGATGTCCCTCGCAGCCTCTCGTCATCTCTCGATGTCCCTCATCGTCTCTCGTCATCTCTCGATGTCCCTCATCGTCTCTCATCATCTCTCGATGTCCCTCATCGTCTCTCGATGTCCCTCATCGTCTCTCGATGTCCCTCATCGTCTCTCGTCATCTCTCGCAGCCTCTCGTCATCTCTCGCAGCCTCTCGTCATCTCTCGCAGACTGTCGTCATCTCTCGATGTCCCTCGCAGCCTCTCGTCATCTCTCGATGTCCCTCATCGTCTCTCGTCATCTCTCGATGTCCCTCATCGTCTCTCGTCATCTCTCGCAGCCTCTCGTCATCTCTCGATGTCCCTCATTGTCTCTCGATGTCCCTCATCGTCTCTCGCAGCCTTTCGTCATCTCTCGATGTCCCTCATCGTTTCTCGTCATCTCTCGCAGCCTCTTGTCATCTCTCGCAGCCTCTCGTCATCTCTCGCAGCCTCTTGATGTCCCTCATCGTCTCTCGTCATCTCTCGATGTCCTTCATTGTCTCTCGATGTCCCTCATCGTCTCTCGTCATCTCTCGATGTCCTTCATTGTCTCTCAATATCCCTCATCGTCTCTCGTCATCTCTCGCAGCCTTTCGTCATCTCTCGATGTCCCTCATCGTCTCTCGATGTCCTTCATTGTCTCTCGATATCCCTCATCGTCTCTCGTCATCTCTCGCAGCCTTTCGTCATCTCTCGATGTCCCTCATCGTTTCTCGTCATCTCTCGCAGCCTGTCGTCATCTCTCGCAACCTCGTCATCTCTCGCAGCCTCTTGTCATCTCTCGCAGCCTCTCGTCATCTCTCGCAGCCTCTTGATGTCCCTCATCGTCTCTCGTCATCTCTCGATGTCCCTCATCGTCTCTCGATGTCCCTCATCATCTCTCGATGTCCCTCGTCATCTCTCGCAGCCTTTCGTCATCTCTCGATATCCCTCATGGTCTCTCGTCATCTCTCGCAGCCTTTCGTCATCTCTCGATGTCCCTCATCGTTTCTCGTCATCTCTCGCAGCCTCTTGTCATCTCTCGCCGTCTCTTGCAGCCTCTTGTCATCTCTCGCAGCCTCTTGTCATCTCTCGCAGCCTCTTGTCATCTCTCGCAGCCTCTCGTCATCTCTCTGCAGCCTCTTGATGTCCCTCATCGTCTCTCGTCATCTCTCGATGTCCCTCATCGTCTCTCGATGTCCCTCATGGTCTCTCGTCATCTCTCGCAGCCTTTCGTCATCTCTCGATGTCCCTCATCGTTTCTCGTCATCTCTCGCAGCCTCTCGTCATCTCTCGCAGCCTCTTGTCATCTCTCGCCGTCTCTCGCAGCCTCTTGTCATCTCTCACAGCCTCTTGTCATCTCTCGCTGTCTTCTTCAGACGAGGACGGAGTCCGGTTGTGTTTGAGCTTTTACTGAGCAAGAAAAAAACACGACAGAGAAGAAAAAATGTTATAAGGAATGAAAGTGTGTTGTGTGTTTCAGGCGGCGTCTGCTCCGCACTGATAGTCCCCGGCTCCTCCGGAGAGTCCAGAGATCAGAGCCGTCCGTGCTCCTCAGGCGATGGGGGCCGCCGAGCTCCGTCCAGCTGCTCATTTACAGAAGGCCGAACTCTCTGTCCCTCGGGGACTGTTCACATTGATCAGATCACATCTGTATACTGCACTCACTTCATCCTCTGTGATTGTCCGCCGCTGTATGCGCTGGAGCCATCAGGAAAGTGGAGAAGGAGGAATATTCCAGCCGAGGCCGGAGCCAAATGGAGGAAGAAGCGTCACAGTCATCAGTCAGAGGCTCCAACATGTCATGTCCTGAGGAGCCACCACCAGGGCTGTGGAGTCACAGTCAGGGGGATTGAGGGGCCACCACCAGGGCTGTGGAGTCACAGTCAGGGGGATTGAGGGGCCACCACCAGGGCTGTGGAGTCACAGTCAGGGGGATTGAGGAGCCACCACCAGGGCTGTGGAGTCACAGTCAGGGGGATTGAGGAGCCACCACCAGGGCTGTGGAGTCACAGTCATCAGTGATCAGTCAGAGGCTCCAACATGTCATGTCCTGAGGAGCCTCCACCAGGGCTGTGGTCACAGTCAGGGGATTGAGGGTCGGGGTTTGTCTTTCTGACCCCAGAGCCCCGGACACCACGTGTGAAGGACGCACGGACCAGACGTCAGTCATATAGTGGATATCAGTGGATCAGTCACATTATACAGGAGCAACTCAGAGAAATAGAAGATCATCAAAAAGGAACTCCAGTGATCTCTATATAACTGCTCAGTGGCTCCTCCTCTTCCGTCTGGATGTCGCCTATCTCACTTCCGGCAGCGCCATATTACTACACCCAAGAGATGGGTGTAAGAATATGGACCCTAACGCCGCACTCCACGAGCGCTCACCCCCCCCCCCCCCCCCCTCCCCATCAGTCCGCCCGGTCCCCCCCATTGCCCGGTCTCTATTCCCCCTCACACGTTCCCCGCCCCCCGCAGCCTCCGGATCACCTCTCTGCCTGTAGGACCCTTGATGATGTCACCGTCACGTGACTGATCACATGACTGAGACATCACTAGGTCTGTGAAAGCCAGCGCGGCACAGGGTAATGGGGAGAGACACTGAGGAGAGGAGAGACACTGAGGGGACAGACAGCCACACAGGGGAGAGACACTGAGGAGAGGAGAGACACTGAGGGGAGAGACACTGAGGAGACAGACAGCCACACAGGGGAGAGACACTGAGGAGACAGACAGCCACACAGGGAGAGACACTGAGGAGACAGACAGCCACACAGGGGAGAGACACTGAGGAGACAGACAGCCACACAGGGGAGAGACACTGAGGAGACAGACACTGAGGGGACAGACACTGAGGGGACAGACACTGAGGGGACAGACACTGAGAGGACAGACAGACACTGAGGAGACAGACACTGAGAGGACAGACACTGAGAGGACAGACACTGAGGGGACAGACACTCACTGAGGGGACAGACACTGAGGGACAGACACTGAGAGGACAGACACTGAGGGGACAGACAGACACTGAGGGACAGACACTGAGGGGACAGACACTGAGGGGACAGACAGACACTGAGGGGACAGACACTGAGGGGACCAGACACTGAGGGGACAGACAGACACTGAGGGGACAGACACTGAGGGGACAGACAGACACTGAGGGACAGACACTGAGGGGACAGACACTGAGGGGACAGACACTGAGAGGACAGACACTGAGGGGACAGACAGACACTGAGGGGACAGACACTGAGGGGACAGACACTGAGAGGACAGACAGACACTGAGGGACAGACACTGAGGACAGACACTGAGGGAGACAGACACTGAGGGACAGACACTGAGGGACAGACAGACACTGAGGGACAGACACTGAGGGGACACTGAGACAGACACTGAGGGGACAGACACTGAGGGGACAGACACTGAGGGGACAGACACTGAGGGGACAGACACTGAGGAGACAGACACTGAGGGGACAGACACTGAGGGGACAGACAACTGAGGGAAGACAGCCACACAGGGGAGAGACACTGAGGGGACAGACACTGAGGGGACAGACACTGAGGGGACAGACACTGAGGGGACAGACACTGGAGGGACAGCCACACAGGGGACAGACACTGAGGGGACAGACACTGAGGGGACAGACACTGAGAGGACAGACACTGAGGGGACAGACACTGAGGGGACAGACACTGAGGGGACAGCCACACAGGGGACAGACACTGAGGGGACAGACAGACACTGAGGGGACAGACAGCCACACAGGGGAGAGAGACTGAGGGGACAGACACTGAGGGGACAGACAGCCACACAGGGGAGAGACACTGAGGGGACAGACAGCCACACAGGGGAGAGACACTGAGGGGACAGACAGCCACACAGGGGAGAGAGACTGAGGGGACAGACACTGAGGGGACAGACACTGAGAGGACAGACACACAGGGGACAGACACTGAGGGGACAGACAGACACTGAGGGGACAGACAGCCACACAGGGGAGAGAGACTGAGGGGACAGACACTGAGGGGACAGCCACACAGGGGACAGACACTGAGGGGACAGACACTGAGGGGACAGACACTGAGAGGACAGACACTGAGGGGACAGACACTGAGGGGACAGCCACACAGGGGACAGACACTGAGGGGACAGACAGCCACACAGGGGAGAGAGACTGAGGGGACAGACACTGAGGGACAGACAGCCACACATGGGAGAGACACTGAGGGGACAGACACTGAGGGGACAGACAGCCACACATGGGAGAGACACTGAGGGGACAGACACTGAGGGGACAGACACTGAGGGGACAGACACTGAGAGGACAGATACTGAGGGGACAGACACTGAGGGGACAGACACTGAGGGGACAGACACTGAGGGGACAGACACTGAGGGGACAGACAGACACTGAGGGGACAGACACTGAGGGGACAGACAGACACTGAGGGGACAGACAGCCACACAGGGGAGAGAGACTGAGGGGACAGACACTGAGGGGACAGACACTGAGGGGACAGACACTGAGGGGACAGACACTGAGGAGACAGACACTGAGGGGACAGACACTGAGGGGACAGACAGACACTGAGGGGACAGACAGCCACACAGGGGAGAGAGACTGAGGGGACAGACACTGAGGGGACAGACACTGAGAGGACAGACACTGAGGGGACAGACACTGGAGGGACAGCCACACAGGGGACAGACACTGAGGGACAGACACTGAGGGGACAGACACTGAGGGGACAGACACTGAGGGGAAGACACTGAGGGGACAGCCACACAGGGGACAGACACTGAGGGGACAGACAGACACTGAGGGGACAGACAGCCACACAGGGGAGAGAGACTGAGGGGACAGACACTGAGGGGACAGACAGCCACACAGGGGAGAGACACTGAGGGGACAGACAGCCACACAGGGGAGAGACACTGAGGGGACAGACAGCCACACAGGGGAGAGAGACTGAGGGGACAGACACTGAGGGGACAGACACTGAGAGGACAGACACTGAGGGGACAGACAGACACTGAGGGGACAGACAGCCACACAGGGGAGAGAGACTGAGGGGACAGACACTGAGGGGACAGCCACACAGGGGACAGACACTGAGAGGACAGACACTGAGGGGACAGACACTGAGGGGACAGCCACACAGGGGACAGACACTGAGGGGACAGACAGCCACACAGGGGAGAGAGACTGAGGGGACAGACACTGAGGGGGCAGACAGCCACACATGGGAGAGACACTGAGGGGACAGACACTGAGGGGACAGACAGCCACACATGGGAGAGACACTGATGGTACCTTTACACGCCGCCACTGCAGGATGGATACCAACGGCTACTTCACGTGCACGAGCACGCCCAAACGGTTACCAACGGTAAACGCACCTCCTTTACACGCCGCCACAAGGTGCGCTACGCTACGCGACATCTACAGCTAGATACATCGCCGGGTGTCTCAAGTAGCCATCTGTAGCTCATTTACACACCGCTACAACCAGCTACTATGGGCGGACCTGGTGCAGCAGGGACAGCACATAGGCGTGCTCCAATTGTGGATTACGAGACGTCCGTACGCTGATAGGAGAAATCAATAATATCATGATTGGGCAGGCATCGCAGGAGGCATATTAATACTTGACGCTCGAGCAATTGTGTAGTGTGACTCGTCAGCTCCTTAAATATGCCGCCCTGTGCGCCGACAACCAATCGGACCGCACCATCTTCCACCAATGATCGCAGATGGGGCGCGGTAACACGGAGCCTGGGTCACGCCTTAGCTACATTGCAGCTACATCGCCGGGTGTCCAGAGTTCCCTTCTGTAGCTTCTTTACACGCCGATACAGCGCGCTACAATCGGTGATGTAGCCATCTGTTTATGGGCAGTGCACGGATACAGAGGTATCTGTAGCCGGCTGTGTCGTCCCGTCTTCACACGCCGCTACTACGGGCGATATTGGCGCGACAAGCTACATTTGTAGCCTGTAGCGGGTTGTATGCATCCTGTTGTGGCGGCGTGTAAAGGTACCATAAGGGGACAGACAGCCACACATGGGAGAGACACTGAGGGGAGAGACACTGAGGGGACAGACAGCCACACATGGGAGAGACACTGAGGGGACAGACAGCCACACATGGGAGAGACACTGAGGGGAGGAGAGACACTGAGGGGAGGAGAGACACTGAGGGGACAGACAGACACTGAGGAGACAGACAGACACTGAGGAGACAGACACTGAGGGGAGAGACACTGAAGGGAGGAGAGACACTGAAGGGAGGAGAGACACTGAAGGGAGGAGAGACACTGAGGGGACAGACAGACACTGAGGGGACAGACAGACACTGAGGAGACAGACACTGAGGAGACAGACACTGAGGAGACAGACACTGAGGAGACAGACACTGAGGGGAGAGACACTGAAGGGAGGAGAGACACTGAAGGGAAGAGAGACACTGAAGGAGGAGAGACACTGAGGGGACAGACAGACACTGAGGAGACAGACACTGAGGAGACAGACACTGAGGAGACAGACACTGAGGGGAGAGACACTGAGGGGAGAGACACTGAAGGGAGGAGAGACACTGAGGGGACAGACACTGAGGGGACAGACAGACACTGAGGGGACAGACAGACACTGAGGAGACAGACACTGAGGAGACAGACACTGAGGGGACAGACACTGAAGGGAGGAGAGACACTGAAGTTAGGAGAGACACTGAGGGGACAGACTCTGAGGAGACAGACAGCCACACAGGGGAGAGGGAGACAGCCACACAGGGGAGAGACACTGAGGGGACAGACACTGAAGGTACCTTTACCCAATCATGGTATTATTGCTTTGTCCTATCACCGTACGGAATTCTCGTAATCCACAATTGTGGCACGCCTATGTGCTGTCCCTGCTGCAACAGGTCCGCCCATAGTAGCTGGTTGTAGCGGTGTGTAAATGAGCTACGATGAGCTACGGATGGCTACTTGAGACACCCGGCGATGTATCTAGCTATAGATGTAGCGTAGCGTAGCGCACCTTGTGGCGGCGTGTGAAGAGGGTGCGTTGACCGTTTGTAACCGTTTGTGCGTGCTCGTGCACGTGAAGTAGTGGATTGTATCCATCCTGTCGTAGCGGCGTGTAAAGGTACCTTGAGGAGACAGACAGCCACACTGGGAGAGACTGCCACAGAGGGGCTGAGACTGCCACAGAAGAGAGAGCGTACAGAAGGGAGAGACACCTAGAGGGGACAAACAGCCACACAAGGGAGAGAGAGACTGCCACAGAGGGGCCGAGACTGCCCAGAAGGGAGAGAATGCCACAGAGGAGAAGAGACAGCCACACAGAAGAGAGACAGTCACAGAAAAGGAAAGCCAGTCACAGAGGGGAGAGAGACAGACTCTGAGACAGCTACATAAGGGAGAGAGGCAGTCACAGAGAAGAGAGACTGCCACAGAAGGGAGAGAATGCCACAGAGGGGGAGAGATTGCCACAGAAGGGGGAGACTGCCACAGAGGGTAGACAGCCACAGAGAGAACATCACTACACATCTGTGAGGGCCCCTTTACACGCCGCTACAACAGGATGGATACAATCCGCTACTTCACGTGCACGAGCACGCCCAAACGGTTACAAACGGGAAACGCATCACCTTTACACGCCGCCACAAGGTGCGCTACGCTACACTACATCTACAGCTAGATACATCGCCGGGTGTCTCAAGTAGCCATCTGTAGCGTACCTTACCTCATTTACACACCGCTACAACCAGCTACTATGGGCGTACCTGGTGCAGCAGGGACAGCACATAGGCGTGCTACAATTGTGGATTACGAGACGTCCGTACGCTGATAGGACAAAGCAATAATACCCTGATTGGGCAGGCATCGCAGGAGGCTGATTAATACATGACGCCCGAGCAATTGTGTAGTGTGACTGGGCAGCTCCTTAAATATGCCGCCCTGTGCGGCGACAACCAATCGCAACGCAGGAGCTTCCTCCAATGATCGCTGAAGGGGGCGCGGAAACCCGGACCCTGTGTCACGCCCCAGCTACATAGCATGGTGTAGGAACAACCCTTCTGTTCCTTCTTTACACGCCGATATAGCTCGCTACAATCGGCTTTGTTGCCATCTGTTATTGGGCAGTGCTCGGAAACAGATGTATCTGTAGCCGGCTGTGTCGTCCCGTCTTCACACGCCGCTACTACGGGCTATATTGACGCTACAAGCTACATTTGTAGCCTGTAGCGGATTGTATCCATCCTGTTGTAGCGGCGTGTAAAGGGCCCCTGACAGTCCCATCCTGCGCTCAGAGTGGCACAGGGTAAGAGATGGAGCTGGGAGAAGAGACAGCCAGAGGGGACAGAAAGGAGAGACTGCCACAGAGAGGACAGACAGCCACACAGGGGAGAGAGACTGCCACAGGAGGGAGAGACGATCACAGAAGTGAAGAGACAGGCGCAGAGGGGGACAACCCCCCCCAAGCCTTGGAAGCCCCTACAATGGCGATGTAGAGGTGCGTGACCCCCACCCAAGCCTTGGAAGCCCCTACAATGGCCATGTAAAGATGTGTGATGCTCCTGAGCCTTGGAAGCCCCTACAATGGCCATGTGAAGGTGCGTGACCCCCCGCAGCCTGCAGTAAGGTCATGTCCCCGACCTGTGAGTTTTCTATAACTTTCTTCAGACTTTCTGACCTACTTGTCAGCGCCTCGTCTAATCCCCGGCTCCCCGACCCGCTATCACTCCACTACCTGCGGCTCCTTATCTTCTGAGCACTTGGACGGACCCTCAGGTGCACTAAAGATTAACGAGGTTTAGTAAATCTGGTCATGAATAAAACACGCCGGCCATTTGTGGCAGTTCGGGGCCGGGCGGTGCAGGTGATGCGAATCTTAAGTTCTGCTCTTGCTGCAGCTGATTAATATTAAATCTTTGTTTTTGCCGCGGTCGGGGCCCCGGGGCCGTGGAATTAGCCTGTAAGATCTCAGTGACAGGAGCTAATTATTCCTGTATTCTGCTTTTATTCCATCATGTGTCTTGGCAGCGTCGGCGCAGGAATATTGCCAGGATTGTCAGAAACATATGGCCGAGCCGTCTGTATACGGGTCACTGGGATTGGTACAATATGGCCGAGAAAGGGCAAGTCCGGGTCTGCCGCCTCCCGCTGCGCCAACGTGTTTACCCCTCTAGATGGGAAAGTCTAATTATACATTGTAATTGTGCCATTAATTAATCCAGTCACTGCCGAGAATTTTCCGAATTGATTTTTTTTAATCCAGTCACATCCAGAGCTGAAATCACAGCGCAGCCGGTGACAGAATAACTGATCAGCTCAATGTTCTCAGACCGTAGTGATGGCGTAAATCGGTGATCGCCCCCTAGGATCCAGTGCCCAGGTGCAATTGCAACCCCACCACCTGTTGTAGTTACACTCCTGACTATGACATAAATGCAACACGCCAACCCGAGGCAGAAACTAGGAGGGAAGAGGGGGATGATTGTGCTGCAGCTCAAAACCTGTTTGTGCCCTGTGCACACAGTGCGTTTTTTTAGTGCAGTTTTAACACAAAGTTCAATGCAAAGTCAACGAGAATTCTTAAGGTTTCTACACGTTGCTTTTTTTTTCATTTATTGTCACATGTTGACTTCTTTGCAGTCCATGAGTGCTGCTGCTGTGGTTAAATCTGAGGTTTTTTTTAATTTGCCCTTAGTCTGCTGTGTGCAGCTCTGCAAGTGGAGGAGTATGTGTCACGGGTGGCACGGATGACAGGGTGGAGGCCACGCGCAGACGATCCCAGCGGGTGGCCCACCAGCCATAATGGGGGAGGATGGTCCGTCTCTTTCAGGGGCATTTACCTTCTGTGTAGATGGAGAGAGGGTGTGATGGGATCTCGCTGTTATGGGGGGACGGCTGTGGAGGTCTTGTGCTCGGTCTGGTTTTATCCACCAATATGGTGGGTCACTAGGACCCAGCAGATTCCTTCCACCTTTATAAGGAGGTTCATTACCCTTCCTCGGTGCAGGTGATAGTTCCTTGTGCACTCATTATCCTTGCTCCAGCAGACGCTGAGGTTGTGGAGGTTGCTGAGTTCTGCTGTCAGATAAGTGTTTCCTTTTCCCAAATGTCTGTCTTCCCTGGTGTTTGTCTTTAGTTGATAGTGGAGGGGTCTAGTGAACCTCTCCATCTGATCCTTAGATAAGATAGTGCTAGGATCAGAGAGGGACGAGGTTCGTGGTCGGCGACAGTTGAGGAGACTGTATAGGGACGTTAGGGCAGACAGGGTCAGCTCTAGGAAGTCTAGGGGTTACCGTCTCCTTCTTGTGCCCTTAGCGTTAGGGACTCCTTATTCCCCCCCCCCGTCGTTATCCTACGCTGGGTGTCTTCCCTACTCCCAGCGTGACAGTATGTCTTAGTATTCAGATCTCCACTCCCCCAGCCTTGAAATAGCTCCACTTCCCTCCACTAGGTGTCGCAGAAAGAGTTCATTCCATCTCTATGACCCGTGTGGTTAAGACGTGCTGTGCTGTGTTTTTTCTGCCATTGACTTCCATTGTAGCTGCTGGGTTTCTCGGTCTGTGGGTGGAGGTAGGGATCCTTAGTCTAGGACTGATCAGGAGCAAAGGGATAGGGTGGCAGCCAGAACCTAGTCACCTTCAGAGGTATGTTCGGGAACAGGACTAGTCAGGGACCCCAAGTCCAGGACCAGACTAGCTCCCATGAACGCCATTACCCACCATGCCATCTTGCCTACTGATTCCCTATATCCGTTGGTTCAGAAATAAATCTGCAGCATGTTCATTCTTGCAGCGTTTCTCCCCTCAATCGCATGAAAAACACATAAAAAATTCACCAACAATGTGTCACGTTTTTCCTGCTAGGGGATGCTGAAATTTCTGCAACCAAATACTCAACGTGCACACAGCCTAAAATGTTCTCCAGGATAAAAGTAAATATCTAACGTGTAACTGCAGATTTCTGAAACATTACCTTTATCACTTATCCTGAAGATTGCAGCTCTGGGGAGCCATTGCCATTTTCATTTATTAGAATTACCTAAATGATGTGAACGAGTCTTTGCAGGGTTAGAGCTGAGAGAAAATATTTCCAAACTCCTGAGAGGCTTCCAACACCCACAATCCTCAAGAAGAATGTGGGGATTTTTGAAATGGCAGCTCCTCGGGGGCGGGATTAGGGAGTGGAGGACACCATAGCCCTGGTCACAGGCTATGATTTACCCAGAGAATTGTGAAAGGCTTCTATGAATATTGTTTCTGTGTAGTATGACCGAGGAGACAAAGCCATAGTGTTTCCGGGTGAACCAGCGTTGGTGCCTCTCAGGCGGAGTCCTATAGATTATACTTGGAAGGATTGTAAAACTGAAGGGACAAACTTGTCACGAGGGATGGCATAGCGATAGGGAATCAGGATGGTAAGAAGAACTACAGGGTTCAAGGAAGCTAGTCTGATCCTTAGACTGGGGTCCCTAGGATACCCTGCCCCAGAGGTACCTCTGAAGATGAGGAGGTCTGGGTCGCCACCCTTGCCCTATGCTCTTGATAAGCCCTAGGCTGAGAGCCCCTACCTCTAGCCACAGACCAGGAAAACACAGCAACTCCTACAAGGAATGTAACAATCAGCACAACACTCGCACGTCTTCACCACTCGAGGTCCATGTAGAGATTAAACTATCAGTGACACCTGGTGGAAGGAAGTGGAACTACTTGAAGGCTGAGGGCCTGGATAACTAAGTGATCTGACACCTCTTTCCCCCCCCCCCCACCTAAACATGCAGAGCTGCACACAGCAACAGCAGCATCTGCACATTAACACTGAATTTGAAAAAGGGTTTATATTTTACTCATCTTTTCTTTCATAAAGTTTTCCACAAGGTGATAGGTTTTTTAAGTGTCCTATAGGTGATTCTGACACTAAGTGTCCTGTCATCTCGGCATCCTGCCCCCCTACATAATCGTGGTTGATGTCTGTTTTCAGGGAACACTGATTGGGAGAAGATGTGTCATGGCTAGATCCGGTGACCTCTGGTTGGTTTCCCTCTCTGTTGGACCACAGCCTGTTGTCTTTGTCCAGTGCTGATAGTTCTCTTTCCTTTGCCTTGCTTTTCCCTTCTATTTCTATTCAAGTGTTTTCCCTTCCTCGTTTTCTTGGCCCTATCACATCTTGGGAGGGGCTATTTATACTCGCCATGCATTTGCCTTCATTGCTGCCTATATTCCTAGGTGGATGATGTTTGCAGTCTCAGCTCTTCAGTTACGGATTCTGTTGATGAAATATCTCTATTGTTTTGGGTTTCCCATCATTTTTCCCATTTTGTTATGCTTTTAGTTGGGGGGGTTTCCACATATACCGTTAGTCTTTTGGATTATTTGCGTTTTCCTCCATCTTCCCTGTATGACTGTGTGAACATGTTCTTAGCCCGGTGTCTAACCCTTCTTGTTTATACGTCCTTTATGGTTATTGTTGGTTTGTTATAGTTAAGGTCTCAGTTACAAACACTCAGGGATAAATGGGGGCGCCATTAGGGTTCCAACCTCCGTGGTCAGGCAGGGACACACCAGGGTCAGATTTAGGACTCATCCTGGTATGAATAGGGAAATGTGGATTGCAAGTTTCACATCTCCTCTAATTTGTTCATCCCCTTGTGAGTTACAGGGCTCTTTCCTAATTGGATGCCTGTGAGGTCACATGACACTGACTGCTGAAGACACGCCCACTGGACTCTTTGAGAGAATTTTCAGATAGAGTTGTTCTATTTTTATGGTCTTCTGTTTTGCTGAAGGTCATGGATACATCCTGAAATGTCTCTTGAGACCCCAAAAAAGTGGATTAGGGTTGTCAGAACTGGCTCTCTTTAATGCTGGAGTCGTGCCCAGGGGCGGACATATTATTGGTGCAGTCGTATAGGGGCCCAAAAGGGAAGGGCAAGGGCAATTATGCGTTTTGATGAGCTCCTTGGTGACCAAAGGGCGAGAGGTGACTGGTCCAGTGGGCAGGAATGCATTTGCCCCCCAGGCCGGTACCCTGGTGGCTGCTCAGGGCCACCAGAGGACCGAGGGCCCATATATTGTTCTTGCACAGGGGCCTTTTTCTATCTGTTTTCTCCACTGGTCGTACCGCCTTGGTCTTGGTCGGGAACGTCTGCGCTCTCTGATCAGGAGCATTTGCTTGAAAATTCATCAGTTTAATGCATCCACATAAAATAAAGCCGCTGCAGCATCTGAGTCATAAAGACGCAATTAATAGTCGCCGTTTAATGTGTCATTGTACATTTGGTAACGAGCAAATCTCCGGCAGCGAACAGCGGTTCACGACAGTCACATGATGTGCGGAGACCTGTAACGAGCGGCGCCGGGCTGTAAATCCCCGTCATCGTCCGAGGTCCAGTCTTTATAAACTCCATCCTTGTTCTGTAACTTTCTGATTAAATTTCACTGTTATTTTTTTAAACTCAAGATGTTTTCTTGCTGTAAATGAATGGAAATGTCAAATTTGGAAGAACATTCCATGCAGCGCTCCAACAAACCGTATCGTGCTTACTTGGTCCAACCCTCCACACAGTGGAAAAGCTGCAATAAAGTCCAAGTCACAGAGCAATCGACCTTCATAGCAAAGCTTTATTGAGCGCAGTGCACACATCACAGAATTACAAAAAAAAGCAAGCATTTTTATTGTAATTCTGAGCTTTCTTTGAAGGCCGATTCCTCGGTGACTTGGACTTTTTGGAATTCAATGCAAAATTTCAAGGTTGGTTTTGGTCATCCATGTCTCATGGTCTGTACTTGGACTGGCTGGGGGTCTCCCGACCTGAGCTTGACTGCCTAATATTTGAGGCCATCGATTATTAGGTCTAGAGACGTACAGCCAATTTGTGCATTGGAGTGGAAAACATGGATTTGTGAAACCAACCTCATATGTGTCAGAGCTGAGGGTTTGTTACAATTGTATCCAGTGTAAATGATGGTGAGCTTGACCTTGGGGCGTGCTACGTTTCATCAGGGGGAATGAGGATTGTCTGCACTGGATACATTGTATCAGGAGGGAGTGAGATTGTCTGCACTGATACATTGTATCAGGAGGGGAGTGAGTATTGTCTGCACTGGATACATTGTATCAGGAGGGGAGTGAGGATTGTCTGCACTGGATACATTGTATCAGGAGGGGAGTGAGGATTGTCTGCACTGGATACATTGTATCAGGGGGGAATTGAGGATTGTCTGCACTGGATACATTGTACAAACCCTCAGCCGTGATTGGCTCAGGGCAGATTTTCAGGCTCTAGAGCTAAACGTTCTCATTCGATGGCAGCAAGCAGAGATCTTGACAGTTAACAGTACCATGAGATGTGATTTCATCGCTTAGTCACCTAATTGCGCCTTTATTTTTCTGTTTCAGGTTTCGGTCTAACGCTGGGATTTATGTCTAAGGACAAGTTCCGCAAGATGTCTGAAAGTAAGTGTCTTGTATTCCTCATAGACGTCTTGTGCCCCCCCCATCTTCTCGCAGATCTTTATAAAGTGACTCAAAGACCAAAATTAGAGACGTTTCATCGACGCCGTTTCATGTGTTAATTTCAGCAAAACTTTTCCGAGTCTTGCCTTGGCTTCCAGACAGATAACAGACATTTACTCCTCGTCTAAAAGGAGAAACTGCCAAGAATCTTCTTTCTGAAAAACTTTCTCCGAACAAACAACTTCAGATTAGTGACGAGAAGTGAGAACAGGAGAAAAGTACGAAAAGTGATTTTCTTTCTGTGATTGGAGGTTTTGAGCTGATACTCGCAGCTCCTCTGTACCTATGACAACACTTACTGAGGCAATGGGAAGGGAAGAGGGATGGAGGGTGAAGACAGGCAGGGGGATGGACAGTGAAGACAGGGGGATGGACAGTGAAGACAGACAGGGGGATGGACAGTGAAGACAGGCAGGGGGGTGGACTGTGAAGACAGGCAGGGGGTGGACAGTGAAGACAGGCAGGGGGTGGACAGTGAAGACAGGCAGGGGGATGGACAGTGAAGACAGTCAGGGGGGTGGACAGTGAAGACAGGCAGAGGGATGGACAGTGAAGACAGACAGGGGGTGGACAGTGAAGACAGGGGGATGGACAGTGAAGACAGACAGGGGGATAGACAGTGAAGACAGGCAGGGGGTGGACAGTGAAGACAGGCAAGGGGGATGGACTGTGAAGACAGGCAGGGGGTGGACTGTGAAGACAGGCAGGGGGATGGACAGTGAAGACAGGCAGGGGGTGGACAGTGAAGACAGGCAGGGGGTGGACAGTGAAGACAGGCAGGGGGATGGACTGTGAAGACAGGCAGGGGGGTGGACTGTGAAGACAGGCAGGGGGATGGACAGTGAAGACAGGCAGGGGGTGGACAGTGAAGACAGGCAGGGGGTGGACAGTGAAGACAGGCAGGGGATGGACAGTGAAGACAGGCAGGGGGATGGACAGTGAAGACAGGCAGGGGGATGGACAGTGAAGACAGGCAGGGGATGGACAGTGAAGACAGGCAGGGGGATGGACTGTGAAGACAGGCAGGGGGGTGGACTGTGAAGACAGGCAGGGGGATGGACAGTGAAGACAGGCAGGGGGTGGACAGTGAAGACAGGCAGGGGGTGGACAGTGAAGACAGGCAGGGGGATGGACAGTGAAGACAGTCAGGGGGGTGGACAGTGAAGACAGGCAGGGGGATGGACAGTGAAGACAGGGGGATAGACAGTGAAGACAGGCAGGGGGATGGACAGTGAAGACAGGCAGGGGTGTGGACAGTGAAGACAGGCAGAGGGATGGACAGTGAAGACAGGCAGGGGGATGGACAGTGAAGACAGGCAGGGGGACGGACAGTGAAGACAGGCAGGGGGATGGATAGTAAAGACAGGCAGGGGGATGGACAGTGAAGACAGGCAGGGGGGTGGACAGTGAAGACAGGCAGGGGGGTGGACAGTGAAGACAGGCAGGGGGGTGGACAGAGAAGACAGGCAGGGGGGTGGACAGTGAAGACAGACCAGGGGGATGGACAGTGAAGACAGGCAGGGGATGGACAGTGAAGACAGGCAAGGGGGATGGACAGTGAAGACAGGCAGGGGGATGGGCAGGAGGAAGGGAAGAGGGATAGACAGTGAAGACAGGCAGGGGGATGGACAGTGAAGACAGGCAGGGGGATGGACAGTGAAGGCAGTGGGATGGACAGTGAAGACAGGAAGGGGGATGGACAATGAAGACAGGCAGGGGGATGGACAGTGAAGACAGGCAGGGGGGTGGACAGTGAAGACAGGCAGGGGGATGAACAGTGAAGACAGGCAGGGGGATGGATAGTGAAGACAGGCAGGGGGATGAACAGTGAAGACAGGCAGGGGGATGAACAGTGAAGACAGGCAGGGAGATGAGCAGGAGGAAGGGAAGGGGGGTGGACAAGGA
Organism: Allobates femoralis; assembly: GCA_033576535.1. Classification (NCBI taxonomy): domain Eukaryota; kingdom Metazoa; phylum Chordata; class Amphibia; order Anura; family Aromobatidae; genus Allobates; species Allobates femoralis. The sequence continues at coordinate 35,635,864 of JARQOC010000009.1, forward strand.
AGACAGGCAAGGGGGACGGGTAGGGGGAAGAGCAGGGCAGACAGGCAAGGGGATGGGCAGGGGAAGGAGGAAGGGAAGGGGTATGGACAAGGGAAATAGGCAAGCGGGATTGGCAGGGGAAGAGCTGGAGGAACGGAAAAGGGATGGGCAGGGAAGACAGGCAGGGGCATGGAGAGGAAGACAGGCAAGGGGTATGGGCAAAGAGAAGAGCAGGAGGAAGGGGGATGAGGAGGGGTAGAGAAGGGGAAGGGGTACGGGCAGAGATATGGGCAGGAAGATGGGAAGGGGGATGAGGAGGGGAAGGGGTAAGCGCAGGAGGAAGGACAAGGATATGGGCAGGGGTGTGGGCAAGGGTATCGGCAAGTGTAAGAGCAGGTGAGACAGACGGGTATGGGCAGGGGTATGAGCAGGGGATGGATAGAGGAGGGGATGGGCAGGAGGTAGAGCACTGTGTATGGGCAGGGGATGGGCAGAGCGAGAGTGCAAGGGGATGGGGAAGGGCAGGGGACTTACAGGGGGAGGGCAGGAAAAAGGGCAGGGGACTTACAGGGGGAGGGCAGGAAAAAGGGCAGGGGACTTACAGGGGGAGGGCAGGAAAAAGGGCAGGGGACTTACAGGGGGAGGGCAGGAAAAAGGGCAGGGGACCTACAGGAGGAGGGCAGGAAAAAGAGCAGGGGACTTATAGGGGGAGGGCAGGAAAAAGGGCAGGGGACTTACAGGGGGAGGGCAGGAAAAAGGGCAGGGGACTTACAGGGGGTGAGGAGGGTGATGGTTACTGGATCTGGAGATCAGTGTAGCTCTTACAAGCTCCCCAGCAATGAGCTTGTCAGTGCTTCACATCTTTGCTTTGGAGATCGGCCACCTCTGATACATTGCAGAAGTGGCTGGTAACCTAGACAACGAGCAAACTGTACAATTCTAAATACATCAGTTCATGGACGATGTTTAATACGAGGTAAATTACAACATTGCTCATTGTTGCAAAGGCTTTAATAAGATGCGGGCGGCCCGTCTACCCATTGGCAGCGTCGGTAGAACATGTTGATTGCCGGCCCGGCGCCTGAACTCTCCAGATAATATGTGGATCTTCTTTTTTTTTCTCGTCTGTTATTTGGGCCATAAGTTTCCCGTTAATTGCATTTGTGGCCCCTGTAAATCACATAAAATACAATAAGCGCTCCCCAGCTGCATCCGCTGATCGTTCACGTAATGGCGGCATTAATCTTACTCGGACATCCCGCGGCTGAACCTCCCTGACCCCGGTGCATTATTCTGATATCAGTTCTTCCACATTCGCATTGATCCTGTGTCCATGAATTATTGGTTGGCCGCCGCGCTCCTCAGGATCCGACCATCACTTATAATTTATAGACTGTAATATAGCCCGGCTCCTCTCTAACCCCCGACCATCGGCCTTAATTAGCCCCAACCTGTTAGCAGATATGGGACGATTGCCCTTTAATAATAAATTCTCTCCAGATCCGGAGCCGCTTACTGGACACATTAGATCGCCGGCGATGACTTTCTAGAGCTGCGCCTCCACTCGCTGTCACTGAACGGGAAGGAGGAGGAGGTGAGCTGTGACATCACCTATTGTGAATGGTGGATCCTGTGTTATCTACTGTATATAGAGGTGTTATCAGTCATTGTACAAGAGGAGGAGGTGAGCTGTGACATCACCTATTGTGAATGGTGGATCCTGTGTGATCTACTGTATATAGAGGTGTTATCAGTCATTGTACAGGAGGAGGTGAGCTGTGACATCACCTGTTGTGAATGGTGGATCCTGTGTTATCTACTGTATATAGAGGTGTTATCAGTCATTGTACAGGAGGAGGAGGTGAGCTGTGATATCATCTATTGTGAATGGTGGATCCAGTGTTATCTACTGTATATAGAGGTGTTATCAGTCATTGTACAGGAGGAGGAGGTGAGCTGTGATATCACCTATTGTGAATGGTGGATCCTGTGTTATCTACTGTATATAGAGGTGTTATCAGTCATTGTACAGGAGGAGGAGGTGAGCTGTAACATCATCTATTGTGAATGGTGGATCCTGTGTTATCTACTGTATATAGAGGTGTTATCAGTCATTGTACAGGAGGAGGAGGTGAGCTGTGATATCACCTATTGTGAATGGTGGATCCTGTGTTATCTACTGTATATAGAGGTGTTATCAGTCATTGTACAGGAGGAGGAGGTGAGCTGTTATATCACCTATTGTGAATGGTGGATCCTGTGTTATCTACTGTATATAGAGGTGTTATCAGTCATTGTACAGGAGGAGGAGGTGAGCTGTGAAAGCACCTATTGTGAATGGTTGATCCTGTGTTATCTACTGTATATAGAGGTGTTATCAGTCATTGTACAGTAGAAGGAAGTGAGCTGTGATATCACCTATTGTGAATGATGGATCCTGTGTTATCTACTGTATATAGAGGTGTTATCAGTCATTATACAGGAGGAGGAGGTGAGCTGTGATATCACCTATTGTGAATGGTGGACCCTGTGTTATCTACTGTATATAGAGGTGTTATCAGTCATTGTACAGGAGGAGGAGGTGAGCTGTGACATCACCTATTGTGAATGGTGGATCCTGTGTTATCTACTGTATATAGAGGTGTTATCAGTCATTGTACAGGAGGAGGTGAGCTGTGATATCACCTATTGTGAATGGTGGATCCTGTGTTATCAACTGTATATAGAGGTGTTATCAGTCATTGTACAGGAGGAGGTGAGCTGTGATATCACCTATTGTGAATGGTGGATCCTGTGTTATCTACTGTATATAGAGGTGTTATCAGTCATCAAACAGGAGGAGGAGGTGAGCTGTGATATCATCTATTGTGAATGGTGGATCCTGTGTTATCTACTGTATATAGAGGTGTTATCAGTCATTGTACAGGAGGAGGTGAGCTGTGATATCACCTATTGTGAATGGTGGATCCTGTGTTATCTACTGTATATATAGAGGTGTTATCAGTCATTATACAGGAGGAGGTGAGCTATGATATCATCTATTGTGAATGGTGGATCCTGTGTTATCTACTGTATATAGAGGTGTTATCAGTCATTGTACAGGAGGAGGAGGTGAGCTGTGATATCACCTATTGTGAATGCTGGATCCTGTGTTATCTACTGTATATAGAGGTGATATCAGTCATTGTACAGGAGGATGTGAGCTGTGATATCACCTATTGTGAATGGTGGATCCTGTATTATCTACTGTATATAGAGGTGTTATCAGTCATTGTACAGGAGGAGGAGGTGAGCTGTGATATCACCTATTGTGAATGGTGGATCCTGTGTTATCTACTGTATATAGAGGTGTTATCAGTCATTGTACAGGAGGAGGTGAGCTGTGATATCACCTATTGTGAATGGTGGATCCTGTGTTATCTACTGTATATAGAGGTGTTATCAGTCATTGTACAGGAGGAGGAGGTGAGCTGTGATATCACCTATTGTGAATGGTGGATCCTGTGTTATCTACTGTATATAGAGGTGTTATCAGTCATTGTACAGGAGGAGGTGAGCTGTGATATCATCTATTGTGAATGGTGGATCCTGTATTATCTACTGTATATAGAGGTGTTATCAGTCATTGTACAGGAGGAGGAGGTGACCTGCTCAGCTCAGTGATTGGCTGCAGCGTAGATGTCACTGGATACAGTTAATCAGAGTCAGGGGGCAGTATTGCAAAAATCCATTATGGGACTGAGCTTTGCTACATGGGACAATCCCTTTAAGGCACGGAGATTGTAATGAGGCCAAACAAGGAGTCACTTTGTTCCACCTATGATACCTGGTGCTACATAATGAATGTATACATGAATCCGGCAGTCGCTCCATGGGGCGTTCGTTCTGTTTAATATTTCATCTCAATCACATCAAAGTGAGGTCAATTATGTCCAAGAGACCGAGCCATGAATGATTCATGTGACGATACATTGTATCCCTGCAGCCGGTACAGGTGATGGCGGCGGTGTGGCAGCAGCGGGGTTAAGCGGCTCTTTCCTCCTGTAATTTTTGTGCTTTTCCGCTCCCGTGGGTCGTCTGTGAGTTTTCAGACGTGTGAAATTACATCAATTACCACAAACAAGTGTTGTCGTCTTCAGTGTTCAGTCTGCTCAGTTCTCCGTCTCCATCAGTTGGAGGCGCCGGGGCGACTTGTTTTTGTCTTTACTCTGACAGCTCCGTATTTTCCACATCACTCACGACTGCTCAGCGGAATCCTGGCGGTCAGTACAGCGGCTCAGCGGAATCCTGGCGGTCAGTACAGCGGCTCATCTGAGTCCTGGCGGTCAGTACAGCGGCTCATCTGAATCCTGGCGGTCAGTACAGCGGCTCAGCTGAATCCTGGCAGTCAGTTCAGCGGCTCAGCGGAATCATGGCGGTCAGTACAGCGGCTCAGCTGAATCCTGGCGGTCAGTTCAGCGGCTCAGCGGAATCCTGGCGGTCAGTACAGCGGCTCAGCGGAATCCTGGCGGTCAGTACAGCAGCTCAGCGGAATCCTGGCAGTCAGTACAGCGGCTCAGCTGAATCCTGGCGGTCAGTACAGCGGCTCAGCTGAATCCTGGCGGTCAGTACAGCGGCTCAGCTGAATCCTGGCGGTCAGTACAGCGGCTCAGCTGAATCATGGCGGTCAGTACAGCGGCTCCGCTGAATCCTGGCACTCAGTACAGCGGCTCAGCTGAATCCTGGCAGTCAGTACAGCGGGTCAGCTGAATCCTGGAGGTCAGTACAGCGGCTCAGCTGAATCCTGGCGGTCAGTACAGCGGCTCAGTTGAATCCTGGCGATCAGTACAACGGCTTAGCTGAATCCTGGCGGTCAGTACAGCGGCTCAGCTGAATCCTGGCGGTCAGTACAGCGGCTCAGCCGAATCCTGGCAGTCAGTACAGCGGCTCAGCCGAATCCTGGCGGTCAGTACAGCGGCTCAGCCGAATCCTGGCGGTCAGTACAGCGGCTCAGCCGAATCCTGGCGGTCAGTACAGCAGCTCAGCTGAATCCTGGCGGTCAGTACAGCGGCCCAGCGGAATCCTGGCGGTCAGTACAGCGGCCCAGCGGAATCCTGGCGGTCAGTACAGCGGCTCAGCGGAATCCTGGCGGTCAGTACAGCGGCTCAGCGGAATCCTGGCAGTCAGTACAGCGGCTCAGCTGAATCCTGGCGGTCAGTACAGCGGCTCAGCGCAATCCTGGCGGTCAGTACAGCGGCTCAGCTGAATCCTGGCGGTCAGTACAGTGCAGTCAGTACAGCGGCTCAGCTGAATCCTGGCGGTCAGCACAGTGGATCAGCGGAATCATGGTGGTCAGTACAGCGGCTCAGCGGAATCCTGGCGGTCAGTACAGCGGCTCAGCTGAATCCTGGCAGTCAGCACAGTGGATCAGCTGAATCCTGGCGGTCAGTACAGCGGCTCAGCTGAATCCTGGCGGTCAGCACAGTGGATCAGCGGAATCCTGGCGGTCGGTGTTAAGTGCAGGTTTTTATATTCAGCCGCTTCGTGAAACGCTGGTAAACGGCTCTTTAGTAACCAAATTGATCCGGTGTCGGAGAGGATGCAGCGCAGGTTTCTCTACCTTTTAATGGAGCAGCAGGGGATTTGTGCCGGGTGTAATATCTTCTATTAAGCTTTTCCCATCTCTGAACGCTGAATATCTCATGATCTCCATTAAAGATGAGAACAAAAATCTCCTTGGATACATCATTACTCCCCCAAAAGGAATAGACAATGTATCATCCGATCCTGGATATGTGGGGGGTCACAGTGTATGGAGGATACACGGATACAGAAAGCAGCGAGGACCAGACAATGTCCATACTGTATCCGTGCAAAGCGTCCTCAGGACCCCCCACCCGGCTCATCGTGACCCCGAGAAGCTCTTCCTTCCTGACACCATCTACAGTTCTATTGATTAGCCGGCCTGGTGCATCATGATACAACAATGATGTCCTGCCAGGCTGGCGAATCAAAACCAGATCTGCAGATGCTGAGAGGTAGGCAGGTGTCAAGGCTCCCGTCCAGGAGCCACGGACTACTAATGTGAGCTGCAAATCTACTCACACTAAAGTCTAGTATCTACCTCTGCAAAGGTACAAACTCATTATTGTTGAAGCTCTACATACTCTACAGAGACATTAAGTAATATTGTAACATTATCTGTAGCTGCAACAGAAGAAATGCACAACTTACTGCAAAGATCATGTATCTCTATATACAGGGAGCTCCTCCTAGTGGTGACTGCAGACATGATGTATCTCTATATACAGGGAGCTCCCCCTAGTGGTGACTGCAGACATGATGTATCTCTATAGACAGGGAGCTCCTTCTAGTGGTGACTGCAGACATGATGTATCTCTATATACAGGGAGCTCCCCCTAGTGGTGACTGCAGACACGATGTATCTCTATATACAGGGAGCTCCCCCTAGTGGTGACTGTAGACAAGATCTTATCATGTATCTCTGTGTACAGGGAGATCCCCCTAGTGGTGACTGTAGACAAGATCTTATCATGTATCTCTGTATACAGGGAGCTCCCCCTAGTGGTGACTGTAGACAATATCTTATCATGTATCTCTATATACAGGGAGCTCCTCCTAGTGGTGACTGCAGACATGATGCATCTCTAGACAGGGAGCTCCCCTTAATGGTGACTGAAGGCAGGATCTTAAGTATCTCTGTATACAGGGAGCTCCCCCTAGTGGTGACTGCAGACAGGATCTTATCATATATCTCTGTATACAGGGAGCTTCCCCTAGTGGTGACTGCAGATAGGTTCTTATCATGTATCTCTGTATACAGGGAGCGTCTGCTAGTGGTGACTACAGACAGGATCTTATCATGTATCTCTGTATACAGGGAGCTCCCCCTAGTGGTGGCTGCAGACAGAATCTTATCATGTATCTCTGTATACAGGGAGCTCCCCCTAGTGGTGACTTCAGACAGGATCTTACCATGTATCTCTGTATACAGGGAGCTCCCCCTAGTGGTGACTGAAGGCAGGATCTTATCATGTATCTCTGTATACAGGGGGCTCTCCCTAGTGGTGGCTGCAGACAGAATCTTATCATGCAAATGTATGTAAAGTGCTATGGAATTAATAGTGCTATATAAATGAATAAATATTATATTATTATTATGTATCCTTGTATACAGGGAGTTCCCCCTAGTGGTGGCTGCAGACAGGATCTTATCATGTATCTCTGTATACAGGGAGCTCCCCCTAGTGGTGACTGCAGATAGGTTCTTATCATGTATCTCTGTATACAGAGAGCTCCCCTAGTGCTGGCTGCAGACAGGATCTTATGTATCTGTGTATACAGGGAGCTCCCCCTAGTGGTCTCCCCCAATGCTCGTTACTCAGGCTGTTTCTAGGCTTCAGTCTGGTTCCGGTCCCTGTATATTTATTTAGTGACTGTTTCCGTGATGACATATTTGGGTATATATGATCCCCGTTGTTGGGTCACGGTTTGGTCGTCTCTGCGGCCGCCGTCTGGATACAGTATTGGTCTGGCGCTGACGGAGCTTCACGGAGCTAAATGATCTATTGAATCTCGTTTAGAAGACGGTGCCAGGCGAGGAAGGTGGCACTAATGGCTTAAGCCCATTGATTCGCCCCGTGGAGCCTTTATTCCTCTCACCCCCTTCCCTCTCCGCTTTTTCCCCTCTCCCCAATCTATGCTGGCTGCGGCTCCTCCGCTGAGTGCAATCCATCGCCTGCAATCAATTTGTGATTGAAATGTGACATTTGGATGGAAGTTTTATAAAAAAAAGAAAATCCATGGTGGTGCGATGTTCTCCGAGAGAAAGGCTTTGACTTCTGAGGAAATACAAACTGCAGCCGCATTCAGAGGAATTATAGGATGCAATTAACCCTTCCTGCTACAGAGATCAATTCCAAGAGCAGCTGAGAAAACGTGCAGCTGTCTGCTGTAATCTGGGTGTGAGTGCGAGTGTCGGATGACGTGAGTGCGAGTGCCGGATGACGTGAGTGCGAGTGCCGGATGACGTGAGTGCGAGTGCCGGATGACGCGAGTGCCGGATGACGTGAGTGCGAGTGGCGGATGACGTGAGTGCGAGTGGCGGATGACGTGAGTGCGAGTGCGGGATGACGTGAGTGCGAGTGCGGGATGACGTGAGTGCGAGTGCCGGATGACGTGAGTGCGAGTGCCGGATGATATGAGGGTTGGATGATTATATATGGTATTCATGGTTTGCAAACTTGCCTCTTGTTTTTTGAAGAATTATACAGCGCAATTAACCCTTCCTTCTATGAAAACCAACTCCAAGGAGGCGGAGAAAACTGTTCAATGTGCAGCTGTTTGCTGCAGCCCTGGGTGTGAGTGCCGGGTGTGACAAGTGTCAGGTATTCGTGGTACAACACCCCCATCCCTGGTATTCATGGCACGATGCCCCCGTCCCTGGTGTTCGAGGTATGATGCCCCGTCCCTGGTATCCATGGTACGACTCCCCCGTCCCTGGTATCCATGGTACGACGCCTCCGTCCCTAGTGTTCGAGGTATGAGGCCCCCGTCCCTGGTATTCATAGTACGACTCCCCCGTCCCTGGTATTCATAGTACGACTCCCCCGTCCCTGTATTCGTGGTACAACGCCCCCGTCTCTGGTGTTCGTGGTACAATGCCCCGTCTCTGGTGTCCATGGTACAACGTCCCCCGTCCCTGGTTTCTGTGGTACGGCACCCCCATCCCTGGTATTGTTGTATGACGCCCCTTTCTCTGGTATCCGTGTACGACGCCCCTCTCTGGTGTTCGTGGTAAGACACCCCCATCCCTGGTATTGGTTGTATGACGCCCCCGTCCTGGTATCCGTGGTACGACGCCCCCATCTCTGGTGTTCGTGGTACGACGCCCCTGTCCCTGGTATTCGTGGTACGACACTCCTGTCCCTGGTATCCGTGGTACGACGCCCCCATCTCTGGTGTTCGTGGTATGACACCCCTGTCCCTGGTATCCGTGGTACGACACTCCCGTCCCTGGTATTGGTTGTATGACGCCCCTGTCCCTGGTATCCGTGGTACGACACCCCTGTCCCTGGTATCCGTGGTACGACACTCCTGTCCCTGGTATTGGTTGTATGACGCCCCCGTCCCTGGTATTCATGGTACGACGCCCCTATCCCTCACTCACTTTCTGCACAATATTCACATAGTTCTTATAAAAATAGTCCATCTGGTTTCGGTCACAAACAGCTGCCTTGGTTATGTAGCCAATAACCACGACATTAGTCCACATGCAGTATACACACCATATAGTCCATAATCTTCAGTGGATACGACCACGCACAATTATCTTCTGACCTCAGTCACTATATAAAGTCCCACTTTGGTATTACCTGCTCTTGCAGCTTAGCAGGGTTCAGGCTGGAGGTTGCGGTGTCGGTTAATGGGGGGCTGCGGGGACCAGGCGAGGGTGATCGGGCGGACTGCTGGGAGTGTGCGAGGAGAGTGTGCAGCGGGCTGTGGCCGCCATGTTTCCATACCCATCACTTGGGTGTAGTAATATGGCGCTGGCGGAAGTGACATAGGTGACATCCAGACCGAAGTGGAGGAGACACTGAGCAATTATATCTAGAGATATTTTTGTCCAGTAGGTCACAGACAGGGATCACCCACCAGGTTCTTGGACTTGGTCCGTCTTAGTACCTGTCGTGAGTCCAGATTGCCTAGGTCTCGGTTGCTTCCTTGATTTCCAGGAGCTCTAGCCAGCTTCTCACTCAGGTATGCTTGTCTGCCTTGGGGTCCAAACAGGAAGTTGCAGGACCTTGCATACATCACAGTCATGTAATACAACACGTTCTCACTATATCACTGAGATACAACTATAGGAGGTATGTGGATGATCAGTCCCGCCCATCACTTCTAACCATCCTGGGAAACCAGGAAAGTAATCTACCTGGTACTACAAGTCCTAGGCAAACTATCTGGTTTCATATCACAACAGATCTCTGTCTGTGTCAATGTACCACCACCTACATTGCCAGTATACGGCACAGTGGTCTTGTTTCCTGTGTAACAAGTTGCTCATTTCACCGCACCACATTCTGCTCCACCTGTTAAAATTCAGACTCACATTAAATGATGGAAACTTCTTCTCCGTCAGTGAACAGTGTTTATGTTTAGTAATTAGGCACAAAATGTCACCGTGGGGCGAGAGGCACATAACACCACAACCGGCGCAGCCTGAAAGGTCGCGTCACCTTTGCTCCGTACGAAGTGACGAGCGGCTCGATATCAGACGGAGATGACGTCACTATTGTAAAATCAATCTTAGCCGTGTAATTAGAGCGACCGCTAAAACCTTATTGTCTGAAATAATAGAAACATTTAATATAAGTGCGACAATAAACATCACTGACCCCAAATAATCAACGTGAAAAGTCACCGACCCGTCACCTACAGTGTCAATCCCCACCGAGATTATTACCAAGACGTGCACAATAAAACCGAATCAGATGAACACGACAGGGCCACAAAGTGAACATCTGTCTACACATAGCATATAACTATTATATAGAGCAGTATTATAGTAGTTATATTCTTGTACATAGGAGCAGTATTATAGTAGTTATATTCTTGTATATAGGGCAGTATTATAGTAGTTATATTCTTGTATATAGGGACAGTATTATAGTAGTTATATTCTTGTATATAGGAGCAGTATTATAGTAGTTATATTCTTGTATATAGGGGCAGTATTATATAGTAGTTATATTCTTGTATATAGGGGCAGTATTATAGTAGTTATATTCTTGTATATAGGGGCAGTATTATAGTAGTTATATTCTTGTATATAGGGCAGTATTATAGTAGTTATATTCTTGTATATAGGAGCAGTATTATAGTAGTTATATTCTTGTATATAGGGCAGTATTATAGTAGTTATATTCTTGTATATAGGGGCAGTATATATAGTAGTTATATTCTTGTATAAAGGGCAGTATTATAGTAGATATATTCTTGTATATAGGGCAGTATTATAGTAGTTATATTCTTGTATATAGGAGCAGTATTATAGTAGTTATATTCTTGTATATAGGGGCAGTATTATAGTAGTTATATTCTTGTACATAGGAGCAGTATTATAGTATTATATTCTTGTATATAGGGGCAGTATTATAGTAGTTATATTCTTGTATATAGGGCAGTATTATAGTAGTTATATTCTTGTATATAGGGGCAGTATTATAGTAGTTATATTCTTGTATATAGGGGCAGTATTATAGTAGTTATATTCTTGTATATAGGGGCAGTATTATAGTAGTTATATTCTTGTATATAGGGGCAGTATTATAGTAGTTATATTCTTGTATATAGGGCAGTATTATAGTAGTTATATTCTTGTATATAGGGCAGTATTATAGTAGTTATATTCTTGTATATAGGGCAGTATTATAGTAGTTATATTCTTGTATATAGGGCAGTATTATAGTAGTTATATTCTTGTATATAGGGGCAGTATTATAGTAGTTATATTCTTGTACATAGGGGCAGTTATTATAGAGTTAGTTATATTCTTGTACATAGGGCAGTATTATAGTAGTTATATTCTTGTATATAGGAGCAGTATTTATAGTAGTTATATTCTTGTATATAGGGCAGTATTATAGTAGTTATATTCTTGTAATAGGGGCAGTATTATAGTAGTTATATTCTTGTACATAGGGGCAGTATTATAGTAGTTATATTCTTGTATATAGGAGCAGTATTATAGTAGTTATATTCTTGTACATAGGGCAGTATTATAGTAGTTATATTCTATTAGATATATAGGGCAGTATTATAGTAGTTATATATTCTTGTTAATAGGAGCAGTATATGTAGTTTATCTTAATGGCATTATAATAGTTATATTCTTGTATATAGACAGTATTATAGTAGTTTATATTCTTGTATATAGGAGCAGTATTATAGTAGTTATATTTCTTGTATATAGGGCAGTATTATAGTAGTTATATTCTTGTATCATAGGGCAGTATTATAGTAGTTATATTCTTGTATATAGGAGCAGTATTATAGTAGTTATATTCTTGTATATAGGAGCAGTATTATAGTAGTTATATTTTGTACATAGGAGCAGTATTATAGTAGTTATATTCTTGTATATAGGGCAGTATTATAGTAGTTATATTCTTGTATATAGGGGCAGTATATAGTAGTATATCTTGTATAGGCATATTATAGTTAATTCTGTATAGGCAGTATTATAGTAGTTATATTCTTGTATATAGGGCAGTATTATAGTAGTTATATTCTTGTATATAGGAGGCAGTATTATAGTAGTTATATTCTTGTATATAGGCAGTATTATGTATTATATCTTGTAATGGCAGTATATATAGTTAATTCTTGTATATAGGCAGTATATAGTAGTTATATCTTGTATATAGGGGCAGTATTATTGATAGTATATATTTCTTGTATATAGGGCAGTATTATAGTAGTTATATTCTTGTATATAGGAGCAGTATTATAGTAGTTATATTCTTGTATATAGGCAGTAAGTTAATTATAGTAGTTATTATATTCTTGTATATAGGCAGTATTATATCTTGTAAGGCATATTAAGTGTTATATTTGTAATAGGCAATAATTTTATCTGTACATAGCTATTATAGTAGTTATATTCTTGTATATAGGAGCAGTATTATAGTAGTTATATTCTTGTACATAGGGCAGTATTATATAGTTATATTCTTGTAATAGGGCAGTATTATAGTAGTTATATTCTTGTAATAGGGCAGTATTATATAGTTATATTCTTGTAATAGGGGCAGTATTATAGTAGTTATATTCTTGTATATAGGGCAGTATTATAGTAGTTATATTCTTTACATAGGGCATATTATAGTAGTTATATCTTGTAATGCAGTATTATAGTATATATTCTTGTATAGGAGCAGTATTATAGTAGTATATTTTGTATATAGGGCAGTATTATAGTAGTTATATTCTTGTATATAGGGCAGTATTATAGTAGTTATATTCTTGTTAATAGGACAGTATTATAGTAGTTATATTCTTGTATATTGGCAGTATTATAGTAGTTATATTCTTGTATATAGGGGCAGTATTATAGTAGTTATATTCTTGTAATAGGAGCAGTATTATAGTATTATATTCTTGTACATAGGAGCAGTATTATAGTAGTTATATTCTTGTATATAGGGCAGTATTATAGTAGTTATATTCTTGTATATAGGAGCAGTATTATATAGTTATATTCTTGTATATAGGGCAGTATTATAGTAGTTATATTCTTGTAATAGGGCAGTATTATGATTATAGTATAGTTTATATTCTTGTATATAGGGCAGTATTATAGTAGTTTATTCTTGTATATATAGGGCAGTATTATAGTAGTTATATTCTTGTACATAGGAGCAGTATTATAGTAGTTATATTCTTGTACATAGGAGCAGTATTATAGTAGTTATATTCTTGTATATAGGAGCAGTATTATAGTAGTTATATTCTTGTACATAGGAGCAGTATTATAGTAGTTATATTCTTGTATATAGGGCAGTATTATAGTAGTTATATTCTTGTACATAGGGCAGTATTATAGTAGTTATATTCTTGTATATAGGGCAGTATTATAGTAGTTATTATTCTTGTACATAGGAGCAGTATTATAGTAGATTATATTCTTGTATATAGGGCAGTATTATAGTAGTTATATTCTTGTATATAGGAGCAGTATTTATAGATAGTTATATTCTTGTATATAGTGGAGCAGTATTATAGTAGTTACTGTTATATTCTTGTTACTTATAGGAGCAGTATTATAGTATGTTATATTCTTGTACATAGGCAGTATTATAGTAGTTATATTCTTGTATATAGGAGCAGTATTATAGAAGTTATATTCTTGTATATAGGGGCAGTATTATAGTAGTTATATTCTTGTATATAGGGGCAGTATTATAGTAGTTATATTCTTGTACATAGGAGCAGTATTATAGTAGTTATATTCTTGCATATAGGAGCAGTATTATAGTAGTTATATTCTTGTATATAGGGGCAGTATTATAGTAGTTATATTCTTGTACATAGGGGCAGTATTATAGTAGTTATATTCTTGTACATAGGAGCAGTATTATAGTAGTTATATTCTTGTACATAGGAGCAGTATTATAGTAGTTATATTCTTGTACATAGGGGCAGTATTATAGTAGTTATATTCTTGTACATAGGGGCAGTATTATAGTAGTTATATTCTTGTACATAGGAGCAGTATTATAGTAGTTATATTCTTGTACATAGGAGCAGTATTATATAGTTTATATTCTTGTATATAGGGGTCATTCCATGTCAAGTGAACCAATGATTATTACCTCTATATTTTTAATTCTTTTGAGATTTTGTTATTTGATAATAGCATGTCAGACAATGCAAAATGTGAAGAGAAAAATTTTTTAAAAAATTTATTTTTTTTAAAAATGATTTTCAAAGTTCGGAAAAAGTGTGAATTTCGCTGTTGCCTGCCTTTATGTTTCTCCTCATAACTAAGGCTAGGAATAAGATAGAGAGACAAAATAAACACCAATCTACTCAGAACTATACAAGCTTTCACCAGATATGTCACAAGAGGATCTTTGTTAATGTTTTACCCATGTGATCGCAAGCGCAAAACTTTAAAACGTATTTCCGAAAAATCGGCGCGCTTTAAATATTTCAAAAACTGCCCATGTGTCTGCTGTGCTCTTAGCCACATCTGTACCAAATTTCAAGTTGGGATCGCAATGGGATCATATTTTAACATATTTTACTATTAATAGCGTCAATGGGTCATTCCATATCAAGTGATCTAAATATGAATATTTTTTTTTACCTGACGTCTTTAGATTTATTTTTTTTTTTTCCTTTATGAAGTACTACTTTAGTTAATTACAAATTAAAAGTTTGGAATTTTTTTCTTCATCAGTTAATTTTTTACAGATTTTTAAAGTTTAAAAAAAGGGTGAATTTTGGCCTGGTACGACTTTAAATTTTTTTATCTCGGGCTAGAAATAAGATAGAGAAACAAAATAAACACCATTCTACTCAGAACTGTCCAGGCTTTCACCAGATATGTCACAAGAGTATATTTGTTAATTTTAATTTTTTACCTATGCGAATGCAAACGCAACATTTTGAAACGCATTTCCGAAAAAAACATTTTAATAAAAATTTTCCAAAACTGCCCATGTGTCTTTTATGCTCTTAGCCACATCTGTACCAAATTTCAAGTTGGGATCGTGATGGGATCATATTTTAAAATATTTAACTATGGTTAATCTCATTTTTATTAAATTTTGAAAAAACATATGAAAGACATACATTCAATCTTTTAACAAAATCTTGAGACATATAAAATATACAAAAAGAGAATTCACAAAGTTATTAGTAACTTTAAGATAAGCTGCAAATTTACTTTTGCGCTTATCTCTGGTGCAATATATACTACAATCTAAATATAATTCCAAACACTCAAGTATACAACCTTTCTCAGGGTTTTGAGATGTTCTGATGTCAAGGGGACAAGCAGCCCCAGCAGAATGATTTTTATCACTTGGCCCCTTCTAACAGGTTGACCACGTAAGTGGGTCATTACCCGTTGAGGCCTAGTTGGAATAGTCTATCGACTGGTGTACCGGAAAGGAAGGCCGAAATATTAATGATCTACTCACAGCTCAGAGTTTTCGATACCTGTCTAATGTTCACTAGAATTCTGAAGGTATAGGCGTAGAAAGGAAATACCTAGACTGAATGTATCAGATGGGAAGAAAAGAGAGATAGAAAAGAAGAGAGAGAGAGAAGAGAAACAAAAACCATTAGAAAAAGTTATACTGGGAAAGAAAAGCCACGTAAGAAAAAAAGAAAAAAAGGAGGGGGGGGGGACGGGTGAGGTATGGGAAGGAGAAAGGGTACTCATCCCACTGGCTCCCCAGCAGCCAGAGGTCGAGCCATATTATCTGTGCTGGAAAAGATACTCCTAAATTCTGCAGAGTCGTGAAAAAGAATCCATTCAACCCAAATCCCTAAGAATTTGTTCCGAGATCCCGACGCATCAGATGCGAGCTCCTCCATTCGATATGTGTCCATCAATTCTTTGAACCAATCAAGTAGAGATGGAGCCCGGCTTGATTTCCAGAACCTCGGGATCACAGCACGAGCAGCCGAGATGCAAAAGCGGAGAATATCCCTCTTCTGTAGCCCAATAGGACCTGGAGAAATGGATAACATTGCCGATTCTGGGCAGCATTCGGCTTGTTTACCTGTTATCCGGGCGTATGCATTGAAAACCTCAGACCAGAACCGCCGGATTTCCCCACAACTCCACCAAATATGTATCATTGTACCCTTCTCTTCCCCACAGCGCCAGCAGGTATCAGGGGTTCCAGGGAACATGTTCCGGAGTGTCGTCGGGCACAAGTACCATCTAGTGAGCAGCTTATAGCTTCTTTCTTGTGCAGAACAAGCGCTGGCTAGTGAGTGAGTAAATATAAAGCATTTCTGCCAATTAGCTTCTGAAATGCTACACCCCAATTCCCTCTCCCAAGCACGTTGGAAGTAAAGGGTGCCCTGCTCTCTCATGGACCCTAAGGCCTGGTATAGAACTGATATTTTGCGCCTCGGTGGAGCCTCCAGTTGGAATAACCTCTCCAATACGTTGGGCGTCAATCTTACCCTGCAAGAGTGGTCAGCTGAATATAATTATGCTCTGTATTGGAGAAATTCGAATCACTTAAGAGGTCTCGTAGGTTCTTTGAGTTGTAGCTCTGCCATCGGGGGCAAACCACCACTGGACAGGGTCTGTCCTACTCGGGTGTCATCCACAATCCGCCAACATAAAAATCTCTGCCTGTCAAATCTGGGTGGGAAAGATGGGTTGGAAAAAAGGGGAGTCAAAGGGCTAAGTCTGTCGTTTAAGCGGAGGGTTTTCGTCACTAGGTGCCATACCTTCAAGGTGTTTCTGGTCATGTCTGTCAAAGGTACTAGGTCTGTGGAGTCTTTAGGGGAAATCCAAAGCAGGTGTTTCAGCGGAATCCCCAAACCCTCTTGCTCCACCCCTACCCATTTCTTGGAGGACGCATGATAATGCCAATCTAGAGCTCTAACAAGAGAGGAAGCCTCAAAGTACGCTCGTATGTTGGGTAGTCCAACCCCTCCTCTGGTCTCGGGCAAGGATAGGATATTCATTCGCAATCTGGACCTCTTGCCCCCCCAGACAAATCTAAGGATCATAGATTGCATTTTGGAGAGGAAACCTCTATCCAATAGAAAAGGAACTGTCTGAAAAGTATATAAGAGTCGGGGCAAGACATCCATCTTGACTACGTTTATTCTCCCGAACCAGGATAGCTTTAATTGTCTATAGGAGGTAAATGCCGATTCCGCGTTAGTCAAAAGGGGTTGATAATTTAAATTGAATATTTGTTTAAGATCTTTTGGTATAAGGACTCCCAAGTACTTAATGGCTTCTACTTTCCATTTAAATGGGAACTGTTTAGATAGATGAGAAACCAATTCTCCAGGCAAAGAAATATTGAGTACCTCGGTTTTGGAGCAATTCACTTTAAAGTTGCTCAATTGTCCGAACCGTTCAAACTCCATTAAGACCGAAGGGATGGAGACCAGGGGCTGGGAGATGTAAAGTAGCAGGTCATCTGCAAATAAGGCTAATTTGTGATGACTCTGTCCCAGCTTGACCCCCATGGACGCATTCATTGGACCTAAGTGCAAAATATTTAACTATTATAGTGTCAATTCAAAAGTCACCAAGAACACAATCAGTCATTTTTTCACAATTGCCCGTCAATAGTTTGAATTTGATATAAAGAAACATAGTCTTGTAACATCTCAAATGAAAGCTGTTACCGTTCTGAGTAAAATGATGCCTCTCCCACTTCATTATCTTATTTGTAGCCTGAGATAAAAAAAAATGTAAAGTCATACCAGGCCAAAATTCACCCTTTTTTTAAACTTTAAAAATCTGTAAAAAATTAACTGATGAAGAAAAAAATTCCAAACTTTTAATTTGTAATTAACTAAAGTAGTACTTCATAAAGGAAAAAAAAAAAAAAATCTAAAGACGTCAGGTAAAAAAAAATATTCATATTTAGATCACTTGATATGGAATGACCCATTGACGCTCTTACTAGTAAAATATGTTAAAATATGATCCATTGCGATCCCAACTTGAAATTTGGTACAGATGTGGCTAAGAGCACAGCAGACACATGGGCAGTTTTTGAAATATTTAAAGCGCGCCGATTTTTCGGAAATGCGTTTTAAAGTTTTGCGCTTGCGATCACATGGGTAAAATATTAACAAATATCCTCTTGTGACATATCTGATGAAAGCCTGGACAGTTCTGAGTAGATTGGTGTTTATTTTGTTTCTCTATCTTATTTCTAGCCCGAGATATGATAGAAAATGTAAAGCCATACCAGGCCAAAATTCGCACTTTTTTAAAACTTTAAAAATCTGTAAAAAATTAACAGATAAAGAAAAAAATTCAAAACTTTTTTTTTGTAATTAGATAAAGTTGTTCTTCAGATAGAAATTTTTTTTTAAAAATCTGAGGACGTCAGGGAAAAAAAATATTCATTTTTGGATCACTTGACATGGAATGACCCATAGGAGCAGTATTATAGTAGTTATATTCTTGTATATATAGGGGCAGTATTATAGTAGTTATATTCTTGTGTATAGGGGCAGTATTATAGTAGTTATATTCTTGTACATAGGGGCAGTATTATAGTAGTTATATTCTTGTATATAGGAGCAGTATTATAGTAGTTATATTCTTGTATATAGGAGCAGTATTATAGTAGTTATATTTTTGTACATAGTGGCAGTATTATAGTAATTACACTTATAACATATCCTTTTGTCCTGTGATTTCGGCACAGTTGGTTGCGCCCCCTGGTGTTTGCTCCTGGCAGTGCAGGACGTCTTTATCTGGCGGTTTGGAGCTGCGGTGAATCCTCGGGGTCGGTCCTGGCAATGATTCTCAGTGTTTAGTGAACAGCGTGCAAACAGTTTTGGAATCTTTTGGCTTCCGACCATGAAGAGACTGGAGGGAGCTGTAATGTACAAAGATGTCAATCTGCTCGTTACCCACCTGTCTGCGCCGCGCGGAGCGAGCACTGGACGCGTAACCATGTCACTGCCGGTCAGACGCTCGGCCTGTGAGAAGGTGGAAAGAAAAGCTGGAAAAAATGTCGATAAAAAAAAAGAAAAACAAAACAACAAAAAAATCAAGGTCATGGAGAAAATGTGCAGCGAACGACAGACACCGCTGATTTATTACTAATTATAAGCAGACAGCAATTGTGAGAAGACAAAGGCAACAGAAGCAAAGAGGTCACAGATGGTCCACAGGCGGAAGGGGCCCCTGTGCAGGGACAGTATACAGGGCCCACTGCCAGTGGCATAACTTAGAGCTCATGGGCCCCGATGCAAAAGCTCCAACGGGGCCCCCAATTATTGCAAATCTATGATAGCATTAGTCTTTTTCTATAGACCAGAGGGACTTTTGGGGCCCCCCAGGCTCCAGGGCCCGGGTGCGATTGCAACCTCTGCACCTGTTGTAGTTACACCCCTGCCCACTGCTGTCCAATATATCATCATCATGCACAATTCCTGCTGCTCTGGAGGTTGATGTGGCCCCTGACCTCTAGGGCCCCAGGAGGATCAGGATGAGCAGAGTTGTGTCTCCAGTATGATGGTGATGGGTGATGAAGCAGGGGGATCAGGATGAGCAGAGTTGTGTCTCCAGTGTGATGGTGATGGGTGATGAAGCAGGAGGATCAGGATGAGCAGAGTTGTGTCTCCAGTGTGATGGTGATGGGTGATGAAGCAGGGGGATCAGGATGAGCAGAGTTGTGTCTCCAGTATGATGGTGATGGGTGATGAAGCAGGGGGATCAGGATGAGCAGAGTTGTGTCTCCAGTATGATGGTGATGGGTGATGAAGCAGGTGGATCAGGATGAGCAGAGTTGTGTCTCCAGTATGATGGTGATGAAGTAGGAGGATCAGGATGAGCAGAGTTGTGTCTCCAGTATGATGGTGATGGGTGATGAAGCAGGGGATCAGGATGAGCAGAGTTGTGTCTCCAGTATGATGGTGATGAAGCAGGGGAATCAGGATGAGCAGAGTTGTGTCTCCAGTATGATGGTGATGAGTGATGAAGCAGGGGGATCAGGATGAGCAGAGTTGTGTCTCCAGTATGATGGTGATGAAGCAGGAGGATCAGGATGAGCAGACTTGTGTCTTCAGTATGATGGTGATGAAGCAGGAGGATCAGGATGAGCAGAGTTGTGTCTCCAGTATGATGGTGATGAAGCAGGGGGATGAGGATGAGTCATGGCAGTGGTGTCTCCAGTATGATGCATCGCTCTCCGGCTTCTCATCAGTAGTGGAGCGGCCGCCGTCTCCTTTAGGTCCAGTTTTTTGCACCTGAGTGATCCTGACAGATAATTTGTTCTTCTAAATATCCAGCAGGGAATTAATGGTGACTTCGCTCCACAAACCCCCTGATTACACGTCTTATTCCCGATCTCCATCTAATGCGGCATTAGCTGCGACGCTCCCCCGGATCGATCACGCTCCGTCCAGATTGTTGTTAGGACGCGTCCTGCGGGGGCCGAGGAGGGACGACAATCACTTCTGACCGGTGACAGCGCTGCTGTCTTCTGCTTTACTGATCGACTACTGATCCCGGAGCCGCTACCGACCATTACACCCCAACTACTGCCGGCCGGTGCTGTCACATGTTACATCACAAGGGGATCCACTGCTGTCGCCAGCGCTGGGATAGGAGATGGATCTGCTCCAGGGCTGTGTGCACATCGTGCATTTGTGATACATCTTTTGTGCAAAAACTTATCAATTTTCATCAGGCCAACAAAGTCTATGAGATTCCTGAAATGCTGCGTTTTTTCCTGATCAGGCTCTGTTTGAAAACCTGATCAGAAAAATATATAGCAGCATTACTCACCCTCCCCAGCGATCCCATGGCAAACTCCGGTAATTTCTTCCCTCCAGGCACCGGCAAGACATGCGCAAACTGACATTCAGGACCTGTGCCCCTTGTGACTCAGCCTAACTCATATGGGGCACAGGTCTTGGAAGTATCGTACCCGCAGGTCCTGGAAGTACCGTACGTGCAGGTCCTTGAAGTACCGTACGTGCAGGTCCTGGAAGTACCGTACGTGCAGGTCCTGGAAGTACCGTACGTGCAGGTCCTGGAAGTACCGTACGTGCAGGTCCTGGAAGTACCGTACGTGTAGGTCCTGGAAGTACCGTACGTGCAGGTCCTGGAAGTACCGTACGTGCAGGTCCTGGAAGTACCGTACGTGCAGGTCTTGGAAGTACCGTACGTGCAGGTCCCTGGAAGTACCGTACGTGCAGGTCCGTGGAAGTACCGTACGTGCAGGTCCGTGGAAGTACCGTACGTGCAGGTCCTGGAAGTACCGTACGTGCAGGTCCTGGAAGTACCATACACGCAGGTCCCTGGAAGTACCATACGTGCAGGTCCCTGAAAGTACCGTACGTGCAGGTCCTGAAAGTACCGCACGTGCAGGTCCCTGAAAGTACCGTACGTGCACATCCTGAAAGTACCGTACGTGCATGTCCTGGAAGTACCATACGCGCAGGTCCTGGAAGTACCATTCGTGCAGGTCCCTGGAAGTTCCATACGTGCAGGTCCCTGGAAGTTCAATATGTGTAGGTCCCTGGAAGTTCCATACGCGCAGGTCCTGGAAGTAACCGTACATGCAGGTCCTGGAAGTACCATACGTGCAGGTCCTGGAAGTACCGTACATGCAGGTCCTGGAAGTTCCATATGTTCAGGTCCTGGAAGTTCCATATGTTCAGGTCCTGGAAGTATTGTACACGCAGGTCCTGGAAGTACCGTACCCATGCCCACAAGGAAGAAATCACCGGTCACTATGGGATTGCTGGGAAGAGTAATAAAGTGTGTGTATCAGTGTGTGCACCCCATTGTTTGTGCAGAATTTGTAATGTGCCATTCGTGTTTTTTTTTGTTTTTGTTTTTTGAAAACCTGATAACGTTTTCATGCAGAATTTTTCTGACCACAAACTGATCAATATCTTCGTTCCGTTCATTCGGTTCCTCACTGCCCGTCCGTCCCTCATATGATGCAGTTTTCAGTATCTCTGCTTGCTGACACTTAAAGGGAATCTGCCACCAGGTTTTTCCCATCCCATCTGAGAGCAGCATAATGTACAGACAGAGACCCTGATTCCAGCGATGTGTCACTTACTGAGCTGCTTTCTGCCATGTTCATTAAAGTACTGTTTTCTCTGCTGCAGATTTAGCAGCTTGTGAATATGCCAGATTACCAGACTAATGATAATCCCCAAGTGATTAAACAGTGATTTTATCAAAACTACACTGGGCAGCTCAGTAAGTGACACATTGGTGAAATCAGGGTCTCTGTCTCTACATTATGGTGCTGTCAGATGAGATGGCAAAAATCTAGTGACCCTTTAATTGAAACCTTATCCAGTAGCTTCAGACTTGTCCTAGCCTCTTACTGCTGAGGGTTTGTTACAACTTGTGGGACTCGTAGGCTGCATGCCGTGGTCAGTGGACTGTATGCCAGGGCTCGTGGACCATAATCCGGGGCTTGTAGACCACACTTGGGGGCCCATGGATTGTACTCTGGGGCCTGTAGACCACATGCCAGGGCTCATGGACCGTATGTTGGCGCTCGCAGACTGTACGCCGGGGTTCATGGACCGCACACCGGGGCTCATGGACCGTATGTTGGCGCTCGCAGACTGTACGCCGGGGTTCATGGACCGCACGCCGGGGCTCATGGACCGCACGCCGGGGCTCATGGACCGCACGCCGGGGCTAATGGACCGCACGCCAGGGCTTATGGACCGTATGTTGGCGCTAGCAGACTGTACGCCGGGGTTCATGGACCGCACGCCGGGGCTCATGGACCGTATGTTGGCGCTCGCAGACTGTACGCCGGGGCTCATGGACCGCACGCCGGGGCTCATGGACCGCACGCCGGGGCTCATGGACCGCACGCCGGGGCTCATGGACCGTATGTTGGTGCTCGCAGACTGTACGCCGGGGTTCATGGACCGCACGCCGGGGCTCATGGACCGCACGCCGGGGCTCATGGACCGCACGCCGGGGCTCATGGACTGCACGCCGGGGCTCATGGACCGCATGCCGGGACCGCAGGACACTCAGAGAATTACAACTATTACAACAGTTCACATTAGATCCAGCACAATCCGTTCTGCACACACAACTTTATGTCCGGATTTCTGCAGGATCCGTTATTTTACCATTGGAGCCTATGGAGAACGGATCCGGTAACTGATCACTACTTCACCTCCGTTCTTCTGTCGTTTGTAAAGGATCCGTTTATTTCTAACTGGATCAGTTTCACATCTCTATATCTAACTGCCCAGTGTCTCCTCCACTTCCGTCTGGATGTCCCCTATATCCCTTCCGCCCCCCGCCATATTGCTACACCCAAGTGATGGGGATGCAAGTATACCAGCCGCAGCCCATCCTCCACTCTACCACACACACACACACACTCACACACTCACTATACTCTGCCACATACACACACACTCTCACACACTCCCCATGCTTTGCCCAGCTCTGCCCCCACTCTGCTCTGCCCCTGCTCTCGCCTACAGCATGGGAGCAAGCACGTGGTGGGGGCTGAGAGACAGCACAGGTGGTGGGGGCTGAGAGACAGCACAGGTGGAGGGGATCTTAGAGACAGCACAGGTGGTGGGGGCTGAGAGACAGATCAAGTGGTGGGGGCTGAGAGACAGCACAGGAGGAGGGGGGCTGAGAAACAGCATAGGTGGAGGGGGGCGCTAAAAGACAGCACAGGTGGGGGGGCTGAAAACAGCACAGGTGGCAGGGACTGAGACAGCACAGGTGGAGGGGGCTGAGAGACAGCACAGGTGGAGGGGGCTGAAAGACAGCACAGGTGGAAGGGGGGTCTGAGAGACAGAACAGGTGGAGGGGGGCTGAGAGACAGCACAGGTGGTGGTGGCTGAGAGACAGCACAGGTGGCAGGGACTGAGAGACAGCACAGGTGGGGGGGGGGCTGAAAGACAGCACAGGTGGAAGGGGGGTCTGAGAGACAGAACAGGTGGAGGGGGGCTGAGAGACAGCACAGGTGGGGGGGCTGAGAGACAGCACATGTGGAGGGGGCTGAGAGACAGCACAGGTGGAGGGGGGCTGAAAGACAGCACAGGTGGAAGGGGGGTCTGAGAGACAGAACAGGTGGAGGGGGGCTGAGAGACAGCACAGGTGGTGGGGGGCTGAGAGACAGCACAGGTGGGGGGGCTGAGAGACAGCACATGTGGAGGGGGCTGAGAGACAGCACAGGTGGAGGGGGGCTGAAAGACAGCACAGGTGGAAGGGGGGTCTGAGAGACAGCACAGGTGGAGGGGGGCTGAGAGACAGAACAGGTGGGGGGGCTGAGAGACAGAACAGGTGGGGGGGCTGAGGGACAGCACATGTGGAAGGGGGGCAAGGCTGGCACGTCGCTGGACGTTCTGCATTTTATGGAGACTCGTAAAGTTTTACGTTGTGATTACGGATCGAGGTTAATTGTGGATCAGATCTGAATCTGCAATAACAAAAAATTTTAATTAGTGATTGTAAAAAAAGGAAACGGCGGACAATAACGAGGACAGTGAGGATGATGAGGATTATTACATTATAGTGTTTAATTATAAAACCACCATAATGAGGATGATGAAGCTGCAGAATCTACAGCGTCCGTCAGATCAACAAACTGCAGAATCAATATAAGAAACTCATGCAATGGATCTTGTAAGTGAAATCTGCTTCTTGCTCCACTTATGAGCCACTTCTCCTCCCCAGTCTCTATTATTTATTCTGAACAAATATTAACATCTTTATTGGTTGTGGCAAAAATTAATCAGAATGAGGGATCAAGCTACACAGAGAGGGGAAGAGAAAAAGGAGGAGATGGAAAATCCGAGACAGCTGGATTCACAGCCACACCGCTCAGTACTGCAGTATAATGGCCTCCATTATACAGCTCTTCTGCTCTCTAGTAAATGTTTTATCTCATCCCAAAACTGAATTCATAGTATAATGTCCCCCATTTATCTGCTGCTTTTGAGTAATTGTTTTTACTCACTGATGATCTAGAGCACAAGTACACTGCTCAGTACTGTGTAATGTCATCCACGGTCCTGCTGCTTTTAGTGAGTGTTTTCTCACCCAAATTCAGGACTCACAACTGTATTTCTCGTTGCTGTTGTATATTGATTTCCATGCGGCTGTAGCTTTCTGCAAATATGTTCTCGGATCCGAAACCTGGAGTCACAGATACATTACTCAGTACTGCTGTATAATGGTCTCCATGCCATATGTCAAGTACCATCTTCACAGCACATGATTTGAGGTAGGCTTGCAAGGGTTAATTTATCTCTTCTTACTCAATCCCTGTTCTAGGCTATGAAGTGAAAAATCATACCCCAACACAGGCCACACAACCCCCAGTTGCACAACACACTGCCACCACTCCTCATGCCACACAGGGTGAGGAGTCCCTGAAACACACAGCTGTCTGCCACCCAGATAACACACTCTAAGGCTATGGATTCTTTTAGAGCATACAAGGATCAAATTTATTAAAGTTTTAAGCTTTAATATAAAAGTTACAATGCTTACAATATAAAGATATAAAATATAATAAAAAGGACATACAGATATGCTAAACAGTTATAAAATAAAAAGGAGAAAATTGCAGAAATACTTAAAATTTCCAGTCTGATGTCTTCTGCTTTGCGGGGGAGGAAGAATAAAATATGGATGACATCAGCAGTGGCCGACCCCAACTATTTGTCTGGGTGGTCTTTTTTTATAGGCTTAAACCTGAGGTTGAATTTATAGCACATCCTTTTAGTTTTAAATATTCTAAGGTCTGTGACTGGACCATGGCTAATTTAGCTATTAATATATTACATTTCAAATGCCCTGTGTAGAAAGCACTTCCCTTCCCACAGCAAATATGCAATGTAAGACACTGCGATCGTTAACCATTTGTTGATTCCTTAGAAGTCATCAGTGATGTGAAAAGCTTCAACCTTTGCGCTTTCTCAGGAGGACCTGTGTACAGGATCACTACAGTTCCTGCTCAGATAAGCACAGGTTATGACCTCTGGATAGTGACACGGAATGTCCTTTAACTGCTGAGGTCTCCATTCCTCTATAGATACATATTTTTTGCTATATCATATAACAGTGTCCGTGCAGTGTAACGGCATTGATGCGGTAGAACTTCGTCCGTGCGGTAGAACTGTGTCCGTGCGGTAGAACTGTGTCCGTGCGGTAGAAGTGTCCGTGCGGTAGAACGGTGTCCGTGCAGTAGAAGTGTCCGTGCGGTAGAACGGTGTCCGTGCGGTAGAACAGTGTCCGTGCAGTAGAACGGTGTCCGTGCGGTAGAACAGTGTCCATGCGGTAGAACTGTGTGGTAGAACGTGTCCGTGCGGTTAGAACAGTGTCGTGCGGTAGAACAGTGCTGTGCGGTAGAACAGTGTCTGTGCGGTAGAACAGTGTCTGTGCGGTAGAACAGTGTCTGTGCGGTAGAACAGTGTCCGTGCGGTAGAACAGTCGTCGTGCGGTAGAACGTCGTCTGTGCGGTAGAACGATGTCCATGCGGTAGAATGGCGTCTGTGCTGTAGAACGGCCTCCTCGCTGTAGAATGGCCTCCTCGCTGTAGAATGGCCTCCTCGCTGTAGAACGGCCTCCTCGCTGTAGAATGGCCTCTCGCTGTAGAATGGCCTCCGGCAGTAGATTGGTGTCTGTGCTGTCGAACGGCATCGGTGCTGGTACGTCTTCTGAACATCAGACAGCAGAGTAGGAATCTTTCATGTCTGTGTGCTGTGTATGGAGACATCATGGCAGCCAGTTTACACCCACCAGCTCAGAGACAACTGAAAATCAGGATTGAAGCCCACAGAGGGGAAAGCTGGTGATAAATGCAGGATGCGGATGCTATAATGGCCAGAAATTTTGTTATTTTTGTTATTTCCCATGATTTTAGGAAGTCCTTGGAAATGACAGGAGCACCTTATACTTTCTCCTGCCTGTTGCACCTTGGGACCTCCGCTCATATAGTCATAAAATCTGCCCCGGACAAGTCCTTTCTATTTTTCTCTGCTCCAGCATGCACTTGGCCTCTTGCCAACGTCATAAATATCTCTGTGGGTACCTTACACACGGCTACATTTGTAGCTTGTCACCAGGTAACTTACTGGTTGCAGTGAAATCATGGATACATGATTCCATTTGTACACAGCAACAAGATAGAACCATGTATCCATGATTTCACTGCAACCTGTAAGTTACCTGGTGACAAGCTACAAATGTAGCTGTGTGTAAAGGTACCCTGTGAGATTGAATGGTGGCGTCCATTGCCCCCAGATGACCCTGATGACCTTGGCCCGGAGCCCGGAGACCTTGGAGCACGATCCGCTCTAACTATAATGTGCATCTTCTTATCCGCGGACATCAGACATTATTGATGATCTCACGAGCTGTAAATCCTTGTTTACTTGGTTCTGATACTTTGTATCTTCAGTAATCAGCATTGTCACATTATCAGGATCTTTATCTGTATTAATTCTGGTCCACGGAGACGTCTCGCCTGCAGGATACATGACCCCACCGCGGCCTCCCCTCCGTTTTCGGCTCTGGCCGGGCGCCAGGCGGAGCTGGAAGGAGAATGGAATCACAATTCATGATTGATGCGCCGGCACCCGCTGAACGCACCTTGTGCTCATTGTCAATTTCCAACTAAAAATAGTCTGTGGTTAGAGAAGACGTAAAATCTGCCACTGGGCGCCTGCGGGAAGGACGTGGGTAGGCGGTAGGCCGGGCGCCATCTTCTACATCCAAACCGCATGATTGCTGGCAGTGATTCCCGCTGCTGAGGCATCTACACCAGGGATATCAAACTCCAGTCCTTGAGGGCCACAAACAGTGAACGTTTTCAGGATTTCCTTAGCATTGCACAGGTGCTGGAATCATCACCTGTGCATGTGATATAACCCCTTCACGACCAAGTACGTGGGTAGGCGGAGGCCGGGGCGCAATCTTCTACATTCAAACCACTTGATTGTTGGAGGTGATTCCACTGCTGAGCCATCTACAGCAAACTCAACTCCAGTCCTCAAGGGCCACCAACAGTGCAGGTTTTCAGGATTTCCTTAGCATTGCAAAAGTGCTGGAATCTTCACCTATGAACGTGATTTAACCCCTTCACCACTAAGAACGTGGAGAGGCAAGAGGCCTGGGCGCCATCTTCTACATCCAAACCGCATGATTGCAGGCGGTGATTCCCGCTGTTGAGGCATCTACACCAGGGATATCAAACTCCAGTCCTCGAGGCCGCAAACAGTGCACGTTTTCAGGATTTCCTTAGCATTGCACAGGGGTTGGAATAATCACCTATGCAGGTGATGTAACCCCTTCTCGACCAAGATTGTACATGTACATCCTTGGTCGTGTCCCTACCCTATTTCCCAGAGGAGCATTGCGGCTATAGGTCTCCATCAGCTAAATAGCTGATCCCGCAGACCAATAGCGGTAATGGAACACCACAATTCCTGCATTCTAGGCATCATTTGCACATTTTGGCTTTTCAGTTTTGCTGTTTATATTTTTGTCAAACATTTTGGGACATTTCAGTGTAATGCCAGATACACGATAGATAATGGGTGTGATTGCACAGGGTGGCGGTATATGTAATGGGGAGATATGGTAATGGGGGGCAGGTGTGGATATATATCTCTTTGGGGCAGATAACAGATGTGATTGTACAGGGTGGTGGCATATGGAGATATGGTAATGGGGGGCAGGTGTGGATATACATCTCTCTGGGGCATATAATGGGTGTGATTGCACAGGGTGGCGGTATATGGAGATATGGCAATAGGGGTCAGGTGTGGATATACATCTTCTGGGGCAGATAACAGATGTGATTGCACTGGGTGGCGGTATATGGAGATATGGTAATGGGGGGCAGGTGTGGATATACATCTCTCTGGGGCATATAATGGGTGTGATTGCACAGGGTGGCGGTATATGGAGATATGGCAATAGGGGTCAGGTGTGGATATACATCTCTCTGGGGCAGATAACAGATGTGATTGCACTGGGTGGCGGTATATGGAGATATGGTAATGGGGGGCAGGTGTGGATATACATCTCTCTGGGGCATATAATGGGTGTGATTGCACAGGGTGGCGGTATATGGAGATATGGCAATAGGGGTCAGGTGTGGATATACATCTCTCTGGGGCAGATAACAGATGTGATTGCACTGGGTGGCGGTATATGGAGATATGGTAATGGGGGGCAGGTGGATATACATCTCTCTGGGGCATATAATGGGTGTGATTGCACAGGGTGGCGGTATATGGAGATATGGCAATAGGGGTCAGGTGTGGATATACATCTCTCTGGGGCAGATAACAGATGTGATTGCACAGGGTGGTGGTATATGTAATGGGGAGATATGAGCAGCACAGGTCAGCGGGGTGAACACTACTGATACCTGCAGGTGTTGGGTATAATTGGGGGCCGCTGGTTTCCTGACTTGAGCTCTTTTCTGTGAATTTCGTGCAGGGGATTGTTGCAGGGAATCCTATAATGACGGTGAATTCATGTGTGAATCCTGCACTGGAGACAAATGGAGAAAGTGATTTATTATGTCTGGTGAATTAATACAGGAGAATGGAGACGGTTCTATCTGGACCCCGGGAAGGGGGGGGGGGTGATAATCGCCATCAGACGTCGTGTCCCGGAGCCGCTCCTTGTCATTATTCACTTTAGTATGGTCTGACACTGTTCATTCTCCACTGTCAAATCATTATCAGAGCCGGATCACAATGAAGAAATCACCTGTATAACCTCTATTTACTACATGCTCCACCATTCACAATAGATTTCACAGCTCACCTCCTCCCCCTCTCTGCACAGATCACAGTGCATGCCCTCTATACACACCCATACTAGATATGTTATAGTCACAGCTCACCTCCTCCCCTTCTCTGCACAGATCATGGAGAATGCCCTCTATACACTCCCATACTAGATATGTGATAGTCACAGCTCACCTCCTTCCCCTCTCTGCACAGATCATGGAGCATGCCCTCTATACACTCCCATACTAGATATGTGTCACAGCTCACCTCCTCCCCCTCTCTGCACAGATCATGGAGCATGCCCTCTATACACACCCATACTAGATATGTGATAGTCACAGCTCACCTCCTCCCCCTCTCTGCACAGATCACGGAGCATGCCCTCTATACACACCCATACTGGATATGTGATAGTCACAGCTCACCTCCTCCCCCTCTCTGCACAGATCACAGAGCATGCCCTGTATACACACCCCCATACTAGATATGTGATAGTCACAGCTCACCTCCTCCGCCTCTCTGTACAGATCACAGAGCATGCCCTCTATACACACCCCCATACTAGATATGTGATAGTCACAGCTCACCTCCTCCGCCTCTCTGTACAGATCACGGAGCATGCCTTCTATACACACCCATACTAGATATGTGATAGTCACAGCTCACCTCCTCCCCCTCTCTGCACAGATCACGGAGCATGCCCTCTATACACCCCCATACTAGATATGTGTCACAGCTCACCTCCTCCCCCTCTCTGCACAGATCATGGAGCATGCCCTCTATACACACCCATAGTAGATATGTGATAGTCACAGCTCAACTCCTCCGCCTCTCTGCACAGATCACAGAGCATACCCTGTATACACACCCATAGTAGATATGTTATAGTCACAGCTCACCTCCTCCCCCTCTCTGCACAGATCACGGAACATGCCCTCTATACACACCCATACTAGATATGTTATAGTCACAGCTCACCTCCTCCCCCTCTCTGCACAGATCACAGAGCATGCCCTCTATACACACCCATACTAGATATGTGATAGTCACAGCTCACCTCCTCCCCCTCTCTGCACAGATCACAGAGCATGTCCTCTATACACACCCATACTAGATATGTGATAGTCACAGCTCACCTCCTCCCCCTCTCTGCACAGATCACAGAGCATGCCCTCTGTACACTCCCATACTAGATATGTGTCACAGCTCACCTCCTCCCCCTCTCTGCACAGATCATGGAGCATGCCCTCTATACACTCCCATACTAGATATGTGTCACAGCTCACCTCCTCCCCCTCTCTGCACAGATCACGGAGCATGCCCTCTATACACTCCCATACTAGATTTGTGTCACAGCTCACCTCCTTCCCCTCTCTGCACAGATCACGGAGCATGCCCTCTATACACTCCCATACTAGATATGTGTCACAGCTCACCTCCTTCCCCTCTCTGCACAGATCACGGAGCATGCCCTCTATACACTCCCATACTAGATATGTGTCACAGCTCACCTCCTTCCCCTCTCTGCACAGATCACAGAGCATGCCCTCTATACACTCCCATACTAGATATGTGATAGTCACAGCTCACCTCCTCCCCCTCTGTGCACAGATCACGGAGCATGCCCTCTATACACTCCCATACTAGATATGTGATAGTCACAGCTCACCTCCTCCCCCTCTCTGCACAGATCACAGAGCATGCCCTCTATACACACCCATACTAGATATGTGATAGTCACAGCTCACCTCCTCCCCCTCTCTGCACAGATCACAGAGCATGCCCTCTATACACTCCCATACTAGATATGTGATAGTCACAGCTCACCTCCTCCCCCTCTCTGCACAGATCATGGAGCATGCCCTCTATACACACCCATACTAGATATGTGTCACAGCTCACCTCTTCCCCTCTCTGCACAGATCACGGAGCATGCCCTCTATACACACCCATACATAGATATGTGATAGTCACAGCTCACCTCCTCCCCTCTCTGCACAGATCACAGAGCATGCCCTCTATACACACCCATACTAGATATGTGATAGTCACAGCTCACCTCCTCCCCCTCTCTGCACAGATCATGGAGCATGCCCTCTATACACACCCTAGTAGATATGTGATAGTCACAGCTCACCTCCTCCCCCTCTCTGCACAGATCACAGAGCATGCCCTGTATACACACCCCCATACTAGATATGTGATAGTCACAGCTCACCTCCTCCGCCTCTCTGTACAGATCACAGAGCATGCCCTCTATACACACCCCCATACTAGATATGTGATAGTCACAGCTCACCTCCTCCGCCTCTCTGTACAGATCACGGAGCATGCCTTCTATACACACCCATACTAGATATGTGATAGTCACAGCTCACCTCCTCCCCCTCTCTGCACAGATCACGGAGCATGCCCTCTATACACTCCCATACTAGATATGTGTCACAGCTCACCTCCTCCCCCTCTCTGCACAGATCATGGAGCATGCCCTCTATACACACCCATAGTAGATATGTGATAGTCACAGCTCAACTCCTCCGCCTCTCTGCACAGATCACAGAGCATACCCTGTATACACACCCATAGTAGATATGTTATAGTCACAGCTCACCTCCTCCCCCTCTCTGCACAGATCACAGAGCATGCCCTCTATACACACCCATACTAGATATGTGATAGTCACAGCTCACCTCCTCCCCCTCTCTGCACAGATCACAGAGCATGTCCTCTATACACACCCATACTAGATATGTGATAGTCACAGCTCACCTCCTCCCCCTCTCTGC
The DNA here is from genome assembly GCA_033576535.1 of Allobates femoralis. Taxonomy (NCBI): domain Eukaryota; kingdom Metazoa; phylum Chordata; class Amphibia; order Anura; family Aromobatidae; genus Allobates; species Allobates femoralis. The sequence goes on from JARQOC010000009.1 coordinate 35,668,638, forward strand.
ACAGATCACAGAGCATGCCCTCTGTACACTCCCATACTAGATATGTGTCACAGCTCACCTCCTCCCCCTCTCTGCACAGATCATGGAGCATGCCCTCTATACACTCCCATACTAGATATGTGTCACAGCTCACCTCCTCCCCCTCTCTGCACAGATCAGGAGCATGCCCTCTATACACCCCATACTAGATTTGTGTCACAGCTCACCTCCTCCCCCTCTCTGCACAGATCACAGAGCATGTCCTCTATACACACCCATACTAGATATGTGATAGTCACAGCTCACCTCCTCCCCCTCTCTGCACAGATCACAGAGCATGCCCTCTGTACACTCCCATACTAGATATGTGTCACAGCTCACCTCCTCCCCCTCTCTGCACAGATCACGGAGCATGCCCTCTATACACTCCCATACTAGATATGTGTCACAGCTCACCTCCTTCCCCTCTCTGCACAGATCACGGAGCATGCCCTCTATACACTCCCATACTAGATATGTGTCACAGCTCACCTCCTTCCCCTCTCTGCACAGATCACGGAGCATGCCCTCTATACACTCCCATACTAGATATGTGATAGTCACAGCTCACCTCCTCCCCCTCTGTGCACAGATCACGGAGCATGCCCTCTATACACTCCCATACTAGATATGTGATAGTCACAGCTCACCTCCTCCCCCTCTCTGCACAGATCACAGAGCATGCCCTCTATACACACCCATACTAGATATGTGATAGTCACAGCTCACCTCCTCCCCCTCTCTGCACAGATCACAGAGCATGCCCTCTATACACACCCATACTAGATATGTGATAGTCACAGCTCACCTCCTCCCCCTCTCTGCACAGATCACAGAGCATGCCCTCTATACACACCCATACTAGATATGTGATAGTCACAGCTCACCTCCTCCCCCTCTCTGCACAGATCACAGAGCATGCCCTCTATACACACCCATACTAGATATGTGATAGTCAGTACATGGAATCCGCCATATATCCCAGTCTTAACATACGCTGTGGACACAGACAGAAGAGGCTGCTGTGTGGGAACAGTATATGGGCCCATAATGCACAATCCCATCTGCTCTGCAGGTAGATGTTACCCGCTGACTACTCTGGGCCCCCCTCACCTCTCCATCCTATCTGACCTGTCCGGACCCCCTTGACCACTTTTTCCTCCTGACCTCTCTGGGCCCCCCTGACCTCTACAAGCCACCCTAACTTCTCCAGTCCCCCCCCCGATCTCTCTGTCCCCCCCAACTTCTCCAACCAATCCCCCTCCCCAACCTCTCTGCACTCCCCTGACCACTCCGGGTCTCTCTGACTTCTCTGCCCCCCCCAAATCCCTCTGGGGCCCCCTTCCTGACGCACCTGGGCCCCCCTGACCTCTCTGGCCCTTGTCCAGCTACACAGGTTGCACCAATGATTCATCTGCTGCTTCCATGGCTCAGGTTGGGAGAATAATCCCATTAATGGCCCCTTATTTTGTACTCGGGTGAATTGAATCGTCTGAGAATTGCGGCTGATTTCCTTCTCGGTCACATCATCCTGACATTCAGCCCTGATCGCTGCTCTGATGAGTTTCACTTCCTCTTCCCCTGGGATGATCTGTCTCCTTTGAGAAGGTTACTTATCCCGAAGGTATAAATGTGAGATTAGAAGGACTCCGGGATGATGAGAGGGATGAGGAGGATGATGAGATGATGGGATGATGTTTGAGAGAGGATGAGAGGATAATGATGAGAAGAGGATGAGAGGAGAAGATGAGGAGGATGGATGATGATGAGAGAATGAGATGATGATGATGGAGGAGGAGGAGGAGGATGATGATGAGAGAGGATGAGGATGATGATGGATGAGGAGGAGGAGGAGATGATGATGGATGATGAGATGATGATGATGAGGGGGTGAGATGATGAAGGAGAGAGGAGATGATGATGAGGATGGAGGATGATGATGATGATGAGGATGATGATGAAGATGAGGGATGAGGATGATGATGATGATGATGAGGATGAGATGATGAGGATGAGGATGATGATGATGAGGAGGAGGATGAGAGAATGATGATGATGAGGAGGAGGAGGAGATGATGATGAGGAATGAATGAGGCATGATGATGATGAGGAGGATGAGGAGGAGGATGAGAAGGAGGAGATGAGGAGGATGAGGATGATGAGGATGATGATGAGAGAGAATGAGATGATGATGATGAGGAGAATGAAGATGATGATGTGGAGGAGGAGGAGGATGATGATGAGGAGAATGATGATGATGGAGGATGAGGAGAATGAAGATGATGATGATGATGAGGAGGAGGAGAATGATGCTGATGATGATATGATGACGAGAGGAGAGGAGTATGATGATTGTGAGGAGGAGAGGAGAATGATGATGAGATGAGGATGATGATGAGGATGAGGAGAATGAAGATGATGAGTGAGGAGGAGGAGAATGATGATGATGAGTATGATGATGATGAGGAGGAGGAGTATGATGATTGTGAGGAGGAGGAGAATGATTGATGATGATGAGGAGGAGATGATGACGATGGAGGATGATGATGATGAGGATGATGATGATGATGAGGATGATGAGGATGATGATGATGATGATGATGATGACGATGATGACGATGATGATGATGACGATGATGATGACGATGGTGATGACGATGATGATGACGATGATGATGAGGATGATGATGATGAGGATGATGATGATGATGAGGATGATGATGAGGATGATGATGACGATGACGACGATGACGATGATGACGATGATGATGACGATGATGATGACGATGATGATGACGATGATGATGAGGATGATGATGAGGAGGATGATGAGGAGGATGATGATGATGATGACGATGATGATGAGGATGATGATGAGGATGATGATGAGGAGGATGATGATGATGATGAGGATGATGATGATGATGAGGAGAGCCGTGTGATTATTTCCCATTACAGTGCTGTGAATGTGGCGCCCCCCCCCCTCACACATTCCCTATTATTGTGGATATGATCTACACCGGATCCTCCAGTTATTTAGTGTCTGTAGATCTCTTTCTTTCCATGTTGCAGATCTTTGTATCAGGCTCCAGTAAAGTGATCTCTGCCCGGTCAGTGATCTGCTTATTCCTAATAGCTGCACGATTGTGCAGAAACTATCCGGCCACTAATAATAAGCAATTGTCAATTGATCCTTGTCCTGATGAAGAAGTTGGACTTCAAGATGTGTCAACAATAAAGGTGATCATTTTATCATCACTGTCCTGATGGTGCAATCCTTCCTACCAGTAGATCCAGTGGATTCTGTGTCAGTCGTGGTTACAAGCTATTAAGGTGATTGTGACTATTCTGAGTGTGTCCAGTTTCCCTGTCCCCTCAGTGTATGTTGGATATGACCTTTCTGCACTTTCCTGTATCCTTCATACTATTGTAAATTGTGCCATAGTTGGAGGGGAGTAGATATTGTTTGGATGGTGATCGTCCCTCCTTGTGGTGACGTGTGACTTTGCTCGGTGATATAAATGTTGTGGTAATGGATCATCCCTTCATCCCTTTATTTTCCTTTGCACTCGGTGTTCGGACTGTAGATCCCGCGATGCATTAATAAACCCGGTGCACATATCATTGTATTTGTGGCCTTCTTCTTCGGACCGGTCAATACGGGAGCGAGCGTCTCCTGGACGGGAATTATTTCCTGGGAATCCTTCCTATCTCTCAGTGATGATGGATTTGTTGACCGTTGCTTCCTCCGGGTTAATCAATAATTGTACAGCGGCGTCTGGCATCACACGGGGCCTCTCTGCCTCTTCATCCAGGAGACGCCTCAATCAGAAGGTGCCGGAGGAAAGGGCCGGAGCCGCACACTCGAGACGGATGGAAGAAGCAAACCTCACACCTCAATCAATTCTCCAGCGATACGTCCAGAGCTAACATGGTATTAATACTCTCCGCGCCATTGTTCATTCCAGGGCCACATCACTATTATTATTATTATTACTAGATGGGCGGGTGGTGACATGATGATGGCAGGCGGGCTCTATGGCGCTGGCGGTGGCGGGCGTCTCTCTGGATCCTCACCTGTGCTGTCTCTCTGCCCCCCACATGTTGTCTCTCTGCCTCTCCAACCAATCACCCCAACCCCCCATAGTCGCTCAAAAGGCCCCGTTACATGGCACGACGTTGGAACGATGTTGGCAACGATCTCGGGGGCGCGCGGTCGTTAGCATGTCTTTTTGACATCATTGGTGAGATGTCACACGTCTAGATATCGTGCACGATGCACCAACGATGTGGCGAGCAGCAATCGTTCACACAACCCGGCGATCAATCCCCATAGATTCCATAGTCGTCCACAACATCGTTATCGCAGTGTCACACAGAACGATGCAGCAGGTCGGCTGATCGAGGATCGTGTGATCTGAGAACATGTTCTCAAACCTGCGATCAACGATCAAACAACTTATCGTTGTTGGATCTCGGTGTCACATGCAACAAGGTCCTAACGATGTCGCTGGAACGACTCCAAACCCGTGACGTATCAGCAACATCGTTAACAATGTCGTGCCGTTTACCGGGGCCTTTAGCCTCCACCTGTGCTGTCTCTCAGCACCCCCCCCCCGTCCACCTGTGGTCGCTCTCTGACCCCCCCTTAGTTGTCTTTTTGCTCTTGTCCTGTGGTCGCTGTGCCTCCTTCCCCGTGGTGGATCTGCCACCCCCACGTACTTGCTCCCATGCTGCGGGCGAGAGCAGGGGCAGAGCACAGTGGGGCAGAGCAGGGGCAGATCAAGGGGAGACCTGGGCAAAGCAGGGGCGGAGTGTGAGTGTGTGGCAGAGTAGAGGACAGGCTGCAGTAACTGGTTGCTCTCTGTCTGTGGACAGGGCCTGTGGTGATGTCATGGTCATGTGATCTAGCTCCGCCCATGACAGTGATGTTACCACAGGTCTTGTAAGTCCCAGCTGAACAGCTGTGGCGGGGGCATACCTGGCAGGAGACAGCGGTGTCGGGTTAGTGGGGGAAGCTGTGGGGACCGGACGGGGTTCACTGGGCAGACTGCTGGAAGCGGGCTGGGAGAGTGTGCAGCGGGCTGCAGCCGCCATATTTTCATACCCATCCCTTTGGGTGTAGTAATATGGCGCTGCCGGAAGTGACATAGGCGACATCCAGACGGAAGTGGAGGAGACACTGAGCAATTACATATAGAGATTCTTATTTTATCAATTTGGGAGAGGAATGTTTCTGTTCTGGGTGATTTAGATCATGGAGTTTATTTTCATTATGTAAAAAAAATCTTGTTTTTCTGTCCATTTTTAATGTATTATTATAAATTAAGGGAGAAAGGAAGCGCACATAGAGTAGCACCTTTTGTATACAGGTCCCACAGACCCCAAATGGTTAAACTCACCTGATGTAGTTGTGAGTATCACAACTACAATAAAAGCGCACAGGAGGTCGCTGCAGGCCTAGCCTTGTCCTGCCCCGGGCCGGTCTCTGGCGGTGCCCCGGGCCGGTCTCTTGTGGTGCCCCGAGCCAATCTCTGGTGGTGCCCTGGGCCGGTCTCTGGAGGTGCCCTGGGCCAGTTTCTGTAGGTGCCCTGGGCCGGTTTCTGTAGGTGCCCTGGGCCGGTTTCTGGAGGTGCCCCGGGCCGGTCTCTTGTGGTGCCCCGAGCCAATCTCTGGTGGTGCCCTGGGCCGGTCTCTGGAGGTGCCCTGGGCCAGTTTCTGTAGGTGCCCTGGGCCGGTTTCTGGAGGTGCCCTGGGCCGGTCTCTGGAGGTGCCCTGGGCCGGTCTCTGGAGGTGCCCTGGGCCGGTTTCTGGAGGTGCCCTGGGCCGGTCTCTGGAGGTGCCCTGGGCCGGTCTCTGGAGGTGCCCCGGGCCGGTCTCTGGAGGTGCCCTGGGCCGGTCTCTGGAGGTGCCCTGGGCCGGTCTCTGGAGGTGCCCTGGGCCGGTCTCTAGTGGTGCCCCGGGCCGGTCTCTGGAGGTGCCCCGGGCCGGTCTCTGGAGGTGCCCCGGGCCGGTCTCTGGAGGTGCCCTGGGCCGGTCTCTGGAGGTGCCCTGGGCCGGTTTCTGGAGGTGCCCTGGGCCGGTCTCTGGAGGTGCCCTGGGCCGGTCTCTGGAGGTGCCCCGGGCCGGTCTCTGGAGGTGCCCTGGGCCGGTCTCTGGAGGTGCCCTGGGCCGGTCTCTGGAGGTGCCCTGGGCCGGTCTCTAGTGGTGCCCCGGGCCGGTCTCTGGAGGTGCCCCGGGCCGGTCTCTGGAGGTGCCCCGGGCCGGTCTCTGGCAGTGCCCCGGGCCGGTCTCTGGCAGTGCCCCGGGCCGGTCTCTGGCAGTGCCCCGGGCCGGTCTCTTGTGGTGCCCCGGGCCGGTCTCTGGAGGTGCCCTGGGCCGGTCTCTGGAGGTGTCCCGGGCCGGTCTCTGGAGGTGCCCCGGGCCGGTCTCTGGCAGTGACCGGGCCGGTCTCTGGCAGTGCCCCGGGCCGGTCTCTGGAGGTGCCCCGGGCCGGTCTCTGGAGGTGCCCTGGGCCGGTCTCTGTAGGTGCCCCGGGCCGGTCTCTAGTGGTGCCCCGGGCCGGTCTCTGGCAGTGCCCCGGGCCGGTCTCTTGTGGTGCCCTGGGCCGGTCTTTCGTGGTGGTCTTCGCTGGTCTCTCATCAGGCACTAGGCCTGTTTCTTGTTGGGCCCTGCTCCGGTCTTTCATCGTGCCCCGGTATGGCCTCCTTGCTGGTGAAGGACTTGAGATGTTGGAGCAGGGGAGGCCGCTGGTCTTTTGGCCTCATTATCTGTAATAACATTTGCTTTTGTGACTTTACAAGATGTGTTTTGTGCCGATGATAACGGTCTGTATCTCTTCTCTCCTCAGGTCAATCCTCTTCCTTCACACAACAGCCGCAGGATCAGGTGGTGGTGGCCGGGCGGCCGGTGAGCTTACCGTGCGCCATTCCCGGATATCATGGCGTCGTGCTCTGGATCAAGGACGGCCTGGCGCTAGGAGTCGGGAGAGACCTTTCTGGTAAGGGACCGCCATCACTTGTAATGCGGCATCATTTGTATGAGATACTTTTTTATATTTGCAGGAGACAAGTTTGTTTGTTTGTTTACTTTTTATCTTTAGATTGTTACAATGTATCACAGTCTCAATTCCAACAGAATGATAAAATCCAATATATCCGATAATTACACTCCCCCAATCTGTGGTCTCCAGGAGCCCCTGTAATCAGTAGGCCCTGACCCTGGAGTCTGACACTAATGGTGGGCTCCGTAGAGTACTCGGGGGGCTTACCTTGCCCCTATAGGTTTCCATCTGGGGGTCCAGAATGATGGCTTTGGGGTCAGACAGCTTTAGGGAAAAATGTAGCTGTAACTTCGTATTCTTGTGTCTAATGATGGCTCCATTGTCTCCGGTCCAGGTTACCCCCGATACTCTGTGGAGGGCGACCACTCGTCCGGAGAACATCACCTGAAGATCCAGCGTGCAGAGCTCCAGGATGACGCCTTGTATGAATGTCAGGCGATACAAGCCGCCATTCGATCACGGCCGGCCCGGCTCACGGTCTTGGGTAAGTGACCTCCTCCCTACTGGAGACACCATTTATTACCTACAGACAGGTCATGTTAGGGATATTACTGCTCCTTTAATGGAGGTGTCTTTGTTGCCCTCAGCTGGACGCGGGCGGTGTGGCCGTCCTCATCCGGACGTGGGGGTGTAGCCGTTCTCAGCAGGACGCGGGCGGTGTGGCCGTCCTCAGCCGGACGCGGGCGGTGTGGCCGTCCTCAGCCAGACGCGGGCGGTGTGGCCGTCCTCAGCCGGACGCGGGCGGTGTGGCCGTCCTCAGCAGGACGCGGGCGGTGTGGCCGTCCTCAGCCAAACGCGGGCGGTGTGGCCGTCCTCAGCGGACGCGGGCGGGTGTGCCGTCCTCAGCCGGACGCGGGCGGTGTGGCCGTCCTCAGCCGGACGCGGGCGGTGTGGCCGTCCTCAGCCGGACGCGGGCGGTGTGGCCGTCCTCAGCCGGACGCGGGCGGTGTGGCCGTCCTCAGCCGGACGTGGGGGGTGTAGCCGTTCTCAGCAGGACGCGGGCGGTGTGGCCGTCCTCAGCCAAACGCGGGCGGTGTGGCCGTCCTCAGCGGACGCGGGCGGTGTGGCCGTCCTCAGCCGGACGCGGGCGGTGTGGCCGTCCTCAGCCAGACGCGGGCGGTGTGGCCGTCCTCAGCCGGACACGGGCGGTGTGGCCGTCCTCAGCCGGACGCGGGCGGTGTGGCCGTCCTCAGCCGGACGCGGGCGGTGTGGCCGTCCTCAGCCGGACGCGGGCGGTGTGGCCGTCCTCAGCCACACGCGGACGGTGTGGCCGTCCTCAGCCGGACGCGGGCGGTGTGGCCGTCCTCAGCCGGACGCGGGCGGTGTGGCCGTCCTCAGCCGGACGCGGGCGGTGTGGCCGTCCTCAGCCGGACGCGGGCGGTGTGGCCGTCCTCAGCCGGACGCGGGCGGTGTGGCCGTCCTCAGCCGGACGCGGGCGGTGTGGCCGTCCTCAGCCGGACGCGGGCGGTGTGGCCGTCCTCAGCCACACGCGGACGGTTTGGCCGTCCTCAGCCGGACACGGGCGGTGTGGCCGTCCTCAGCCGGACGCGGGCGGTGTGGCCGTCCTCAGCCGGACGCGGGCGGTGTGGCCGTCCTCAGCCGGACGCGGGCGGTGTGGCCGTCCTCAGCCAGACGCGGGCGGTGTGGCCGTCCTCAGCCGGACGCGGGCGGTGTGGCCGTCCTCAGCCGGACGCGGGCGGTGTGGTCGTCCTCAGCTGGACATGAGGATACAGGGGTGTGACTACAATAGGTGCAGAACCGGCAATCACACCCACACACTGCAGTCAGGGGGCCCTAAAAGTCCAATGCTATTAAAAACTTGTAATAATTGGGGCCCCGTTGGAACTTTGCATTGGGGCCCATGATCTTATTGATAGCACAGTAGATCTGATGCAGTCCTGTCCCCGGGGATATGAGTGGGGGATTCATTCTGCCCCCGATGATGCCGCCTCGGCTATTACGACCGTGGTCGGGGGTTGAATACAAGAACATGTAAATGCCCCTAATTGCGAGATCTTCACGGGACCACTTACAGGACGCTGAATCGATACCCGCGAGGAGGCGAAATATTTATCTCTGTGGAGAGGATGCAGATTCGTCACATCGCCGGTGACTAGAACCGCCGCGCCTCATTATGTAAATTGTGACTTTAAAGCCGAAGCCGCGTTAAGCCTAAAAAACAACCGTGATGAGTTGATAAGAGTTGGAAGGAATTGATTGAGGCGCGATGATTGGGTGATTTCCGCGGCAGCGAAGCTCATTAGAGGTTTCAATACGCCGTGATGTTAATTAAACAGTTTGGAGAAAGTCAAACATGACGGATTCTGGGAGAAATGCTCGGTAAACATTTTTGGCTGAATCGCTGGGGTTTTAAGTGCGTCTTCAGATGAAAGCGTGGAGGGGGAGCCGCCGAGCGGAGGAGACCCTGTACCCACAGGCATCTTCTGGGGGGGGGTATCGTCAGCATGTGTGCAGCCCACCATGGCTAGCTCGCCGGGGGTCCAGATAATCAAGCCCACCTCTAATTAGTGCCGAGGGTCCATTAGAGCTTCACACAGAATACGGGGGATATTATACATCCCCCCCCCTCCTCGGGAGGAGCAGACGGGTGAAATGTCTATCCCGAAATAATCAGGAGGAGGGAGACCAATAAAAAAGGGATAAAAAAGGGAGAGATGGACAAAGTGATAGAAGGGATAGATATCAAATATGGTTAGAAGGCAGATAAGTGTGGGATGGATGAATAGATGGATGAACGGCCAAATGGATGGATGTAAGAAATAGACATCAAATATAGAAATGAGGAAGAAAAGTGTGAGATAGATGGATTATAGATATGAGATAATTAGTGAGAGAGATATCAATCTATAAGCAGATAACTGTCAGATTCGTGGATGTGTAGATGGATGGATGGGCGTATGGATTTCTAAATGGATGGATGGACGTATGGATGAGTAGATGGATGGATGGACGTATGGATTATGATGATGGATGGCGTATGGATGAGAGATGATGGATGGGAGTAGATGGATGGATGGGCGTATGGATGTGTAGATGTATGGATGGGCGTATGATGATGAGTATGATGTAAGATGGATGGGTATGGATGTGTAGATGGATGGATGGGCGTATGGATGTGTAGATGGATGGATGGGCGTATGGATGATGGAATGGGCGTATGGATGTGTAGATGTATGGATGGGCGTATGGATGTGTAGATGGATGGATGGGCGTATGGATGTGTAGATGGATGGATGGGCGTATGGATGTGTAGATGTATGGATGGGCGTATGGATGTGTAGATGATGGATGGGCGTATGGATGTGTAGATGGATGGATGGGCGTATGGATGTGTAGATGTATGGATGGGCGTATGGATGTGTAGATGTATGGATGGGCGTATGGATGTGTAGATGGATGGATGGGCGTATGGATGTGTGATGGATGGATGGGCGTATGGATGTGTAGATGTATGGATGGGCGTATGGATGTGTAGATGGATGGATGGACGTATGGATGTATAGATGGATAGGCGTATGGATGTGTAGATGTATGGATGGGCGTATGGATGTGTAGATGGATGGATGGGCATATGGATGTGTGGATGGATGGATGGGCGTATGGATGTGTAGATGTATGGATGGGCGTATGGATGTGTAGATGGATGGATGGGCGTATGGATGTATGATGTATGATGGATAGGGTATGGATGTGTAGATGGATGGATAGGCGTTATGGATAGTGTAGTATGTATAGATAGTGGCCTCTCTTGGGCCAGTATACATTGGTATACAACAGTATACAGATGACAGAAGGTATAACGTCACCCGGAGACCTTGCTATAGATGTGCGTGTGACTGTTTTCCCTTGGGGGATGTGTCTCCTACATTATGGTACTTCACAGTCCCCATTGGTGGAGAGATTAATATATCTGACATTTCTGGGTCTTCTGTTCATCTCCTCTGGACTTAGTCTCTTCTCTGCCCTTTGTGCGGCAGCCATGTGCTGTCCTCTAAATCCCACATGTCCCCGGGTTCACTGTGTGCCATCCTCTGCTGCCTCCATTTACCCGGGACACCGTGTGCCGTCCTCTGCCCCCTCCATATAACCGGAGCCGCCGTGTGTCGTCCTCTGCCCCCTCCATGTAACCGGAGCCGCCGTGTGTCGTCCTCTGCCCCCTCCATGTAACCGGAGCCGCCGTGTGCCGTCCTCTGCTCCCTCCATGTAACCAGAGCCGCCGTGTGCCGTCCTCTGCCCCCCTCCATGTAACCGGAGCCGCCGTGTGCCGTCCTCTGCCCCCTCCATATAACCGGAGCCGCCGTGTGCCGTCCTCTGCCCCCTCCATGTAACCGGAGCCGCCGTGTGTCGTCCTCTGCTCCCTCCATGTAACCGGAGCCGCCGTGTGCCGTCCTCTGCCCCCTCCATGTAACCAGAGCCGCCGTGTGCCGTCCTCTGCCCCCCTCCATGTAACCGGAGCCGCCGTGTGCCGTCCTCTGCCCCCTCCATATAACCGGAGCCGCCGTGTGCCGTCCTCTGCTCCCTCCATGTAACCGGAGCCGCCGTGTGCCGTCCTCTGCTCCCTCCATGTAACCAGAGCCGCCGTGTGCCGTCCTCTGCCCCCTCCATGTTCCTGGGCCGCAAGTGCCGTCCTCTGCCCCCTCATGTTCCTGGGCCGCAAGTGCCGTCCTCTGCCCCCTCCATGTTCCTGGGCCGCCGTGTGCCGTCCTCTGCCCCCTCCATGTTCCTGGGCCACCGTGTGCCGTCCTCTGCCCCCTCCATGTTCCTGGGCCGCAAGTGCCGTCCCCTGCCCCCTCCATGTTCCTGGGCCGCCGTGTGCCGTCCCCTGCCCCTTCCATGTTCCTGGGCTACAAGTGCCGTCCTCTGCCCCCTCCATGTTCCTGGGCCGCTGTGTGCCGTCCCCTGCCCCCTCCATGTTCCTGGGCCGCCATGTGCCGTCCCCTGCCCCCTCCATGTTCCTGGGCCGCCGTGTGCCGTCCCCTGCCCCCTCCATGTTCCTGGGCCGCCATGTGCCGTCCCCTGCCCCCTCCATGTTCCTGGGCTGCTGTGATCCATCCTCTGCCCCCTCCATGTTCCTGGGCCGCCGTGTGCCGTCCTCTGCCCCCTCCATGTACCTGGGCCGCTGTGTGCTGTCCTCTGACCCCTCCATGTACTCGAGGCCGCTGTGTGCCGTCCTCTACCCCCTACATGTACCAGGGTTTACCGTTTGCTGTCCTTTTCCCCCTCCATGTACCTGGGCCGCTGTGTGCTGTCCTCTGCCCCCTCCATGTATCCAGGGCTGCTGTGATCCATCCTCTGCCCCCTCCATGTACCCAGGGCTGCAGTGCGCTGTCCTCTGCCCCTCTGTGTACCCAGGGTTACCGTATGCCATCCTCTGCCCCCTCCATGTACCCAAGGATGCCGTGTTCCGTCCTCTGCCCCCTCCATGTACCCAAGGATGCCGTGTTCCGTCCTCTGCCCCCTCCATGTACCTGTGTCCACCATAAAGGGTTACTGCGGGAGGTCAGGTGCGCCATAGCATTTGTAAATTGATGGCTGACCTCTGGATTCGTAGCAGCGGTGGGAAAGCTTTGTTCTCGCAGACAGTAAATCAATGCTACTTGTACAGAGACGACTACAATGGGTTGACAAGGGCACGGCCGAGGTGAGTGCGTCACCCGCTGCTGAGTGGCACGAGGCTTCTCCGGCCTCAGGAATAATCACTCGCTCTCTTGTACCTGGAGGCACCTGGGACCGGCGGCTTCATGAGCTGAAGATTACACTCACAATGATCAATCAATGGCAGCATCACATCGCCAGCAACAGCAGTACGGGGGGACGATGGCACTAATGAGGATCAGCGGAACCTGGGAGCACCACTGCGGGGGGGACACGAGAGAAGGGGTGAGTGTGTGGAGGGCATGAGAGAGGGGGTGAGTGTGTGGGGGGCATGAGAGAGGGGGTGAGTGTGTGGGGGGCATGAGAGAGGGGATGAGTGTGTGGGGGGGCACAAGAGAGGGAGTGAGTGTGTGGGGGGGCACGAGAAAAGGGGTGAGTGTGTGGAGGGCATGAGAGAGGGGGTGAGTGTGTGGGGGGCACGAGAGAGGGGGTGAGTGTGTGGGGGGGGCACGAGAAAAGGGGTGAGTGTGTGGAGGGCATGAGAGAGGGGGTGAGTGAGTGGGGGGCATGAGAGAGGGGGTGAGTGTGTGGGGGGCATGAGAGAGGGGGTGAGTGTGTGGGGGGGCATGAGAGAAGGGGTGAGTGTGTGAGGGCACGAGAAAGCGGGTGAGTGTGTGGGGGCACAAGAGAGGGGGTGAGTGTGCAGGGGGCACCAGATGGAGGACGAGCACAGGGGGCATGAGAAAGAGAGCTAGTGTGGGGGAGCACAAGACAAAGGGCGTAGACTAGGGGGCACGAGATCGGAGGCAAATGGGGGGAGTGCGAGTGCAGGGGGTGGGAGACAGAGGGTAAGCGGAGGAGGAACGAGAGGGCGGATGAGCCTAGAGACCACACTGACCCCCAGCGTCTCCAACAATCAGCCGTGTGCCGCCAATGGTTGTAATTGACAGGTGAGCGCAGGATGGATATAAACCTGGGCCTGCACTGAGTGTGGATGGTGTGGAGGACAGCAGTCACCTCGTTACTGTGTGTCAGTTCAGCCATGCTCCCGGTGAGTCACGGCAGAGATAATTTGTTTCTCAGAAATGCCAGAAAGTGACGTTCTGTATAAGAAACATTTATGTTCTGTCCCCGAGCAGAAGACGAGCGGATTGCTTCACTTACCTCCCTATTAGGCCTCTGCGTCCTCTGAACTCCGCTGCCAGCTCTCATTTATCCTCTGAGCTCACTGCGCTCCACTCTGCTGACCAGTGTCAGGCAGCTGCTGCCAAGGCTAATAACAAAAGAGATAGAGGTGTCCTCTATACAAGTCACTCGTGTGGCCCTGTGTATAAGGACAGAGCTGAACCAGAGGGTGCACAGAAGAGCGACCTAGGTTATTCAAGGACTGGGAGGGTCTGCAATACCAAGACATAAAAGGAATCCTCTAAGACTAAAAAAAAGAAAGTTTAATCATAATCACAAATGCAGGTTCTTTACTGTACAAACAGAGAAACTGGATTCTTTACTGTAAGAGCAGTGAGACTGGATTCTTTACTGTAAGAGCAGAAACTGTGCATTCTTTACTGTAAGAGCAGTGTGACTATGACAGTGAGACTATGGATTGTTTACTGTAAGAGCAGTGACACTGGATTATTTACTGTAAGAGCTGTGACACTATGGATTCTTTACTGTAAGAGCAGTGAGACTATGGATTCTTTACTGTAAGAGCAGTGACACTATGGATTCTTCACTGTACAAGCAGACTCTGTGGATTCTTTACTGTAAGAGCAGTGACACTATGGATTCTTTACTGTAAGAGCAGTGACACTATGGTTCTTTACTGTAAGAGCAGTGACACTATGGATTCTTTACTGTAAGAGCAGTGACACTATGGATTATTTACTGTAAGATCAGTGACCCTATGGATTATTTACTGTAAGAGCAGTGACACTATGGATTCTTTACTGTACAGGCAGCGAGACTATGGATTATTTACTGTAAGAGCAGTAAGACTGTGGATTTGTTACTGTTCAAGTACCGTATATACTCACGTATAAGCCGAGTTTTTCAGCCCAAAAATTGGGCTGAAAAGTTACCCCCTCGGCTTATACGCGAGTCACTACACGGGCGCCCCCCCCCCCCCAGAGGTATACAGGCCCCCCATCAGTATACAGGCCCCCCCCATGGTCCGTAAACCTGTAAAGGAAGATGATTATACTTATCACTGTCCCGGTGCCGTCCCCGCTCTGCATCGCGATCCTCCATCTGCATCGCGCTCCTCCATCTTCCGGCTTCCTGTCGGCGCCGACAATGACGTCATTCGGCGCAGAACACAGGAAGTCGAGAGCCGGTGAATGAAGATGGAGGATCGCGATGCAGATGGAGGATCGCGATGCAGAGCGGGGACAGCAGCGGGACAGTGATAAGTATAATCATCTTCCTTTACAGGTTTACGGACCATGGGGGGGGGGGCCTGTATACTGATGGGGAGCCTGTATACCTCGGGCTGCTGTATATACCCTGGGGCTGCTGCTGCTGTATGTACCCTGGGGCTGCTGCTGCTGTATATACCCTGGGGCTGCTGCTGTATATACCCTGGGGCTGCTGCTGTATGTACCCTGGGGCTGCAGCTGTATGTACCCTGGGGCTGCTGCTGTATATACCATGGGGCTGCTGCTGTATATACCCTGGGGCTGCTGCTGTATATACCCTGGGGCTGCTGCTGTATATACCCTGGGGCTGCTGCTGTATATACCCTGGGGCTGCTGCTGTATATACCATGGGGCTGCTGCTGTATATACCATGGGGCTGCTGCTATTTATACCATGGGGCTGCTGCTGTATATACCCTTGGGCTGCTGCTGTATATACCCTTGGGCTGCTGCTGTATATACCCTTGGGCTGCTGCTGTATATACCATGGGGCTGCTGCTGTATATACCCTGGGGCTGCTGCTGTATATACCATGGGGCTGCTGCTGTATACCACACTGCTGGGGGCTGTATACTACCACTGGGGAGGCCTGTATACCATCGGGGGGGCCTGTATACCACACTGCTGGGGGCTGTATACCTGTGCTGGGGTCCACCCTCGGCTTATACACGAGTCAATAGTTTTTCCCAGATTTTGGGGGCAAAAGTAAGGGGTCGGCTTATACACGGATCGGCTTATACACGAGTATATACGGTAACTAGAACATAGAAGTCTCTGCTGGCTGATGGTGTAATGGTAGATTCAC
Source organism: Allobates femoralis (assembly GCA_033576535.1). Lineage (NCBI taxonomy): Eukaryota > Metazoa > Chordata > Amphibia > Anura > Aromobatidae > Allobates > Allobates femoralis. Next base: position 35,684,553 of record JARQOC010000009.1, read on the forward strand.
TATTTAAATTCTGGAAAGGCCTGGACGCCTTTTTGGATAGACAGGGGCGTAACTGCAGCACATGCAGGGGCTGCAATTGCACCTGGGACCCTGGAGCCTAGGGGGCCCACAAAGTCCCTTTGACCTATAGAAAAAGACTTATTCTATTAAAGATTTGCAATTATTAGAGGCCCTTTTGGAGTTTTCACATCGGGGTCCATGAGCTTCAGGTTACGCCACTCTGGATAGATCTAATATTCCTGGTTATGTGCAGTGGATCCGGTGATCTTGTCACTTTATGGTAAAATGATGTTGTTTCCACTTCTAGAATATGGTTCAAACATAGTTTTGTGAAACTTTCAGTAGATGAGAATTTCTTCTATAACCAATGCCATCAGTATGTTTTACAACAGGTTGTGAAGGTCTTGAGACGGCTCACTGGTTTTACCCATCATGAGATGTTTCTTGTGTGGCTCCTTGGTAATGAGACTCCTTTTTATCTGTCATCAATTGAACCAGCTGATATTATTATCACTAAGTGGCAGGATTGCTTTCTAATTACGGATAGATTTCAGGGCTTTCTTGCTTCTTGTGTTCAATACTTTCTTGTGTCATTTCTCATTATTATACATACTTTATGAACATCTATGGTTTGATTTCTCTGTATGTGGGGATCGGATGGGTTGTTACTACATCTAGTGAGACATTCATATCAATAACAGCTTTACAAATGTATTTACTTAGAAGATTGGTGACGTGTTCAATACTTATTTCACTCACTAGTTGTACTTACAAACCTAAAAGCCATGAAATATAAAGGATCCGTCATGCTGGGGCCGCACTCGCACAGATCGCAGCGCTGCTGATGAATCTTCTGGACTCGCAGGAGGAGGCTGAAACGTGCGGAAACTCGAAACTGTGAGAAAACAGAAATTAAAACAATTCTTCAGACTTAATTACATTGTACATGGCGGATGTGGTGAGGGCACTGAGCGCAGGGTGACATCATGGATTCAGGTGCTCAGACATCTACTCTGCGCGTCTCCTCCATATATTAGGGGCAGCAACTGCTCATCCTGAGCCGCCGGTGTCTAGGGCACATGATTTACCGGTGTCAGGGGGCACATGACCTTGCGGTGTCAAGGGGGGGAGGGGGTGGATACATGACCTGCCGGGGTTGGGGGCCACATCATCTGCCGGTGTCGGGGGCCACATCATCTGCCAGTGTCGTGGGCCACATGATCTGCCGGTGTCGGGAAGGGGGGGCACATGAGTTGCCGGTGTCAGGGGGCACATGATCTGCCGGTGTCTGGGGGCTCATGATCTGTCAGGGGGTGGGGGGGGCACATGATCTGCCGGTGTCGGGGAGGCACATGATCTGCCGGTGTCGGGGAGGCACATGATCTGCCGGTGTCGGGGAGGCACATGATCTGCCGGTGTTGGGCGGGGTGGGGGGTTATGGGGCACATGATCTGGCAGGGGGGTGCATGATCTGCCAGTGTTGGGGGGGGACACACAATCTGCCGGTGTTGGGTGGGGGGAGCACATGGTCTGCTGGTGTTTGGAGGGCATATGATCTGGCAGGGCGGCACATTATCTGTCGGGGGGGCACATGATCTGCCGGTGTTGGTGGGGGGGAGGGCGGGCACATGATCTGCCGGTGTCGGGGGGGGGTGAGGGGGGGAAGGCGGGCACATGATCCGCCGGTGTCATGGGGGGCACATGATCTGGCAGGGGTGCACATGATCTGCCGGTGTCGAGTGGGGGGAAACATGGTCTGGCAGGGGGGCACATGATCTGCCAGTGTCGGGGGGAGGCGGGCACATGATTCGCCGGTGTCGGGAGGGGGAAAGGCACATGATCTACCGGTGTCGGGAGGGGAAAGGGACATGGTCTGCAGGCGTCGGGGGATGGGGGGGGAGAAGGGGGCACACGGTCTGCCGGTGTCGGGGGCACATGATCCGCCGGTGTCGGGGGTCACATGAGTTGCTATTTACATTAGTGTCACCCCTCCCTGCTGCAGTATTTATTATGGGGGTGGACATGCCCTTTCAGTGTGCCTGGCGATGCCCGCCTGTGTGTCGTGGTGCCATCCTGGGCACTGGAGATTGCAGAGCGCTGCCCGCCTGTGCTGGGTGGATATTTAGTATTCTGCGCTTGACATAATTCGTAAATGAATTTTTACGCACATTTAATTGAGCCGGGTAACTGTTTGGAGAGTGGAGTATAGAGGGGCGTCTGTATCCGGCTGTAAATGTCTCGTTAGTTATGACACGTTCTCCATGGAGAGCTGTCGGGGGACGGAGGCTGGAGTGAGACGCGCTGATGGTGGCGGAGGCGCATTTTCTGCTTGATTAGAGACGCGGCTGTCAATCACTTAAAATTCATTTAACGGAAGGTAAAAGGTGAAATGGAATAAGGTGTCGCGGGCGTCTCACTATTCATACAACATGGCTGCCGGCGTAGTGTAACCGCCCTCCCCCGCTCCACCAGCTGCCGCTGCGGTTGTAGCGCTCCCCCATTCACGTTAATGGAGCTGAGCTGTAATACAAGACACAACCTATGGACACGGGGGGCGCTGCTTCTCAATAAAAGGCAGCCATGCTCTTTTCAGTTCCTTTTAGGACATTGAGTGCATGGCCGATAGTGACCTCCACACACGGTCTAACCTGGGACTGTACGGCCGATAGTGACCTCCGCACACGGTCTAACCTGGGACTGTACGGCCGATAGTGACCTCCGCACACGGTCTAACCTGGGACTGTACGGCCGATAGTGACCTCCGCACACGGTCTAACCTGGGACTGTACGGCCGATAGTGACCTCCGCACACGGTCTAACCTGGGACTGTACGGCCAATAGTGACCTCCGCACACGGTCTAACCTGGGACTGTACGGCTGATAGTGACCTCCGCACACGGTCTAACCTGGGACTGTACGGCCGATAGTGACCTCCGCACACGGTCTAACCTGGGACTGTACGGCCAATAGTGACCTCCGCACACGGTCTAACCTGGGACTGTACGGCCGATAGTGACCTCCGCACACGGTCTAACCTGGGACTGTACGGCCGATAGTGACCTCCGCGCATGGTCTAACCTGGGAGTGTACGGCCGATAGTGACCTCCGCGCATGGTCTAACCTGGGACTGTACGGCCGATAGTGACCTCCACACACGGTCTAACCTGGGGCTGTACGGCCGATAGTGACCTCCGCACACGGTCTAACCTGGGACTGTACGGCCGATAGTGACCTCCGCACACGGTCTAACCTGGGACTGTACGGCCGATAGTGACCTCCGCACACGGTCTAACCTGGGACTGTACGGCCGATAGTGACCTCCGCACACGGTCTAACCTGGGACTGTACGGCCGATAGTGACCTCCGCACACGGTCTAACCTGGGACTGTACGGCCGATAGTGACCTCCGCACACGGTCTAACCTGGGACTGTACGGCCGATAGTGACCTCCGCACACGGTCTAACCTGGGACTGTACGGCCGATAGTGACCTCCACACACGGTCTAACCTGGGACTGTACGGCCAATAGTGACCTCCGCACACGGTCTAACCTGGGACTGTACGGCCGATAGTGACCTCCGCACACGGTCTAACCTGGGACTGTACGGCCGATAGTGACCTCCGCACACGGTCTAACCTGGGACTGTACGGCCGATAGTGACCTCCGCACACGGTCTAACCTGGGACTGTACGGCCGATAGTGACCTCCGCACACGGTCTAACCTGGGACTGTACGGCCGATAGTGACCTCCGCACACGGTCTAACCTGGGACTGTACGGCCGATAGTGACCTCCGCACACGGTCTGACCTGGGACTGTACGGCCGATAGTGACCTCCGCACACGGTCTAACCTGGGACTGTACGGCCGATAGTGACCTCCGCACACGGTCTAACCTGGGACTGTACGGCCGATAGTGACCTCCGCACACGGTCTAACCTGGGACTGTACGGCCGATAGTGACCTCCGCACACGGTCTAACCTGGGACTGTACGGCCGATAGTGACCTCCGCACACGGTCTGACCTGGGACTGTACGGCCGATAGTGACCTCCGCACACGGTCTAACCTGGGACTGTACGGCCGATAGTGACCTCCGCACACGGTCTAACCTGGGACTGTACGGCCGATAGTGACCTCCGCACACGGTCTAACCTGGGACTGTACGGCCGATAGTGACCTCCGCACACGGTCTAACCTGGGACTGTACGGCCGATAGTGACCTCCGCACACGGTCTAACCTGGGACTGTACGGCCGATAGTGACCTCCGCACACGGTCTACCCTGGGACAGTACGGCCGATAGTGACCTCCGCACACGGTCTAACCTGGGACTGTACGGCCGATAGTGACCTCCGCACACGGTCTAACCTGGGACTGTACGGCCGATAGTGACCTCCGCACACGGTCTAACCTGGGGCTGTAGGGCCGATAGTGACCTCCGCACACGGTCTAACCTGGGACTGTACGGCCGATAGTGACCTCCGCACACGGTCTAACCTGGGACTGTACGGCCGATAGTGACCTCCGCACACGGTCTAACCTGGGACTGTACGGCCGATAGTGACCTCCGCACACGGTCTAACCTGGGACTGTACGGCCGATAGTGACCTCCGCACACGGTCTAACCTGGGACTGTACGGCCGATAGTGACCTCCGCACACGGTCTAACCTGGGACTGTACGGCCGATAGTGACCTCCGCACACGGTCTAACCTGGGACTGTACGGCCGATAGTGACCTCCGCACACGGTCTAACCTGGGACTGTACGGCCGATAGTGACCTCCACACACGGTCTAACCTGGGACTGTACGGCCGATAGTGACCTCCGCACACGGTCTAACCTGGGACTGTACGGCCGATAGTGACCTCCGCACACGGTCTAACCTGGGACTGTACGGCCAATAGTGACCTCCGCACACGGTCTAACCTGGGACTGTACGGCCAATAGTGACCTCCGCACACGGTCTAACCTGGGACTGTACGGCCGATAGTGACCTCCGCACACGGTCTAACCTGGGACTGTACGGCTGATAGTGACCTCCGCACACGGTCTAACCTGGGACTGCACAACCACTAGTGAGCTCCACACATGGTCTACTTACTTGGGACTGGATGACCACTGATGACCTCTACACACAGTCTCCTTACCTGGGACTGTACGTCCAATTGAGATTTCCACACACGGTCTACTTACCTGGGACTGCACGACCACTGATGACCTCCACACACGGTCTACTTACCTGGGACTGCACGACCACTGATGACCTCCACACACGGTCTACTTACCTGGGACTGTACGTCCAATTGAGATTTCCACACACGGTCTCCTTACCTGGGACTGCACGGCCACTGATGACCTCCACACACGGTCTCCTTACCTGGGACTGCACGACCACTGATGACCTCCACAGACAGTCTCCTAACCTGGGACTGCACGACCACTGATGACCTTGGTCCCGATTGAGATATTTTATGCAATGTGAGGAGATTTTGCCGCTTTCCACAACTTTGTAGACTGCGCGGCCGTCACTATAGATCGGACTCCTCCAAGGCAATTACTATAAGAGATGATGATATTCAGCAGCTCTCGCTCCCGACGCTCAAGCACCATCCATGGGTCAAGTTTAAGAATCTCTTTCCAGTAAGAGTAGATTAGTTTAGGTAAAAGAAGCCGTGATTATGGCACTAGACGCCACTCCAGCTCTATACTCCGGGGAATGGAGGAATTCAGCTTTATGTTCCAGATGGGAATCCTCCAAAATCAGGAGATTAGAACAGCAGTAATAAGTGATAGACGAGGCTGAGTCTGCGAGGATGTGCACCAGGACTTCAGGATCAGGTCTATGGGACCCCTGTGATTGCAGGATCAGGTCTATGGGATCCTAGAATTGTAGGATCAGATCTATGGGTCCCCTGTGATTGTAGGATCAGGTCTATGGGACCTCTGTGATTGTAGGATCAGGTCTATGGGACCCCTGTGATTGTAGGGTCTGGTTTATAGGACCCCTGGGATTGTAGGATCAGGTCTATGGGACCCCTGTGATTGTAGGGTCTGGTTTATAGGACCCTGTGATTGTAGGATCAGGTCTATGGGACCTCTGTAATTGTAGGATCAGATCTCTGGGACCCCTGTGATTGTAGGATCAGGTTTATAGGACCCCTGTGATTGTAGGATCAGGTCTATGGGTCCCCTGTGATTGTAGGATCAGGTTTATAGGACCCTTGGGATTGTAGGATCAGATCTCTGGGACCTCTGTGATTGTAGGATCAGGTTTATGGACCCCTGTGATTGTAGGATCAGTCTATGGGTCCTCTGTGATTGTAGGATCAGGTTTATAGGACCCCTGGGATTGTAGGATCAGGTCTCTGGGACCTCTGTGATTGTAGAATCAGGTCTATCGGACCCGTGTATTGTAGGATCAGGTCTATGTGACCTCTGTGATTGTAGGATCAGGTCTATGTGACCCCTGGGATTGTAGGATCAGGTTTATAGGACCCCTGTGATTTAGGATCAGGTTTATAGGACCCCTGTGATTGTAGGATCAGGTCTATGGGACCCGTGTGATTGTAGGATCAGTCTATGTGACCCTGGAATTGGGCAGCCCTGTCCTGGATGGACACGTGCTTTGCCATTGCTCCATTCTCCTCCTTTGGGTCTAATAATTCCACCTCCGCTGTTTCCAGCAGTCCCATGGGCAGTAGATGGAGCAGAGGCCGCTCTTGTGCTCCATTCAGGACCGGGCTGTAGACCCCATTCTCGGATCACTGGGGACTCAGCACTTCGACCCAAACGAGTCAGTAATCAGCTGGGTAGGAAATTAACTTGATATTTTTTTTTTGCACTTAGGCTCCTTTCACAGCAGCGGTTTACACTGATGTGCGGCAGATCCGGTAGGTGGCGCCGCATCTGCAGGATCTGCCTCCTAACGGCCGACTTGCGGCCCGGATCCGGCACGCCCCATGTATTGTCTATGGGGCTTGCGGTTCTGGCGGATGCGGCAGATCCGGCACTTGCGGCTGTGAAAAAAACCTGCACTTGCCGCACCGGACTGAATGCCCCATAGACAATCAAGGGGCGTGCCGGATCCGGGCCGTTAGGCGGCAGATGCGGCTCCACCTGCGGATCTGCTGCACATCAGCGTAAACCTATGATGTGGAAGGGCCCTTAGATGGGGATATGCACTGGGGAGCAGCATTACAGAGTGGCACCCCTCCTTATCCTGCACCCTACACCCCTCCACACTCCCTTCCTCCTCCCTTCAACCCTCCTACCCACTTATCCTATTCCCTGCACCCCTCCTCACCCACTTCATCCTATTCCCTGCACCCCTCCTTATCCTGCACCCTGCACCCCTCCTCACCCACTTCATCCTGCTCCCTGCACCCCTCCTTGCCTTCCTCGTCCTCCTCGTCCTCCTTGCCCTTCTTGCCCTTATAATCCTCCTCTCCCTCCTCACCCTCCTCATCCTCGTCCCTCCTCCTCCTATCTAGTTCAGTCTGAAGTCCTGTAATGTTTCCGTCCTTTATCCGCCATGCCCCTGGATGATTCCGCCATCTAATGTGCCCAGGTTTGTAATGTACCCGCGCACCCCGCCGTGTGATGGAGACTTCCATATTTCCTGGCATATCTATGAGTTTCCGCCTCGATCCCTTCTCCCGCTCTCCGGTGTGTTTGGATCCGGGCAGCCAATAAATCCCGCATTAAAGACACAAGACGGCGAAATGAGATTCTGTGTCAAATTGACATAAAAATGCAAAACAGCGACTTTGTGGAAGCCCGGAGCATTCTTCATACATTAGGCGAGAAATGTTTTCAGTCCCATTAAGCTAAGCTGCCTCTTGGCGGTTTCCAGGCGCAATCTGTCCGCGCCACCGGCGGCAGCCTCGCGGCACTGACAGCGTGCCGGGCGCGGGTTATCTGGCAGATTGCGGCACGGAGAACGATGGGCCTCACAAGACCTCCCGAAAGATCATTCATTACCCCAGCAATAATGTAGAGGACGGGATATAGTCCAGGAACCGCACAGAGGAGATGGATACCGCGCTCCCTCCGCCGCCGCCGGTCATTATATATGTATATTAGCATTTTATGTATATAATATGCCATCAAGGTGCAGAGTAATGTCCCGAAATCAGCCGTCGCCCCTCTATAAAGATTATCCTAGCGGGTGGATGTTCATCTACTAGCGTATCGTGATGCCATTATGTCAGCTCCAGGGATGGTGGCGGTATAAACTCATAAAGAAAGGGGGCTCATTGCGGATAACGCTGCACCCCCCAACACCAGGAGGGGGCGCCACTCGTCCTGCCTCCCCAGTGTTTCCCAATCAATAATAGTAACAGGTGTCCGAGGGCAATAAGTTACAAGGAAACGTATAAAACTATACAGACAATCCTGGGGGTGGTAACCCCAGGATGAGATCATTCATTAATTGGTTAAACATAATAATCATTGGTCACTAATAGTTGAGAGTTGATTGGATTATGCAAATCTATTCTAAAAACATATGTATCCTTGTATTTCATCATTCGGTTCTTATTGACATTATTGACCCATCACATTCCTTCATTATCTGCTGTTATGGAACATGTTGCCTTGTTACTAAAACATGCTAGACATTGACAGCACTCCCAGACCCCGGAGCCTTCACCATTCATCTACATACAGTCTGTAACTCCCAGTGAATAACACTATATATGAAAACATGATCACTTATTTCTCTTAAAGGGATATATGTATGCTAGATATGCAGTACAATACAGGATACAAGCATATTGGCAAATCATATATTCATTTCCATACCACCAGAAAGCTCTGTTCCATCAATCATCCGATCGACCTTTGATGGAGTCGGGAGAGGTTGGAGCTCCCCCCATTCTCCCTGGTGGGCCGGAGGTGTTTGTTAGATTCGGTCTGGATATCCTAAGAGGAGAAACTCCTGGCTCTCATATCTGAAACAAGTATTCATGGTAAATTAGAGATGTGAAACGAGTATTAAGTGTTCTGTGCACCGTGAAATGAGATAGGAAAATGGCTGCACGGAAGGCGTCCCCTGGGCGGAGGGTTAGATGAGTATATACTACCTGGACCATGCTGTCCTCTGCACTCAGCCGACCTTGCAGGAAGAGACCCCAAAAAAGGCAAAAATCTACCGCCTTCTCCCCATTCCATGGGTTCAGTGTATGAGGCTGCAATACCTGCCACAGCCATGATCAAGGGTGGCGCCGCTTCTAAACAATAAATCCCTTCTAATCTCCTACAAGGTTACATGTTCCAAACTGATTGATTTCCTGCAAAATGAGAAGGTTTCTGTTCATTGACAGCAACAGTTTTTCCACTCTGGTTTTATAGTCATTACCTTTTTTCAATTGTAACCCAAAAATGTGTCCTGCGACTCCTGCACTCATCTCAATGAGTGGAGGTGACTGAGCATGTGTGTCCTCCAGCACTCGGCTCATTAGGGGAGAGGACTGCGCATGTGTGTCCTCCAGCACTTGGCTCTCAGGTGGAGGTGACTGAGCGTGTGTGTCCTGCAGCACTCGACTCATTAGGTGGAGATGACTGAGCGTGTGGATCCTCCAGCACTCGGCTCATTAGGTGGAGGAGACTGATCATGTGTGTCCTCCAGCACTCGGCTGATTAGGTGGAGTGGACTGAGCGTGTGTGTCCTCCAGCACTTGGCTCCTCAGGTGGAGGTGACTGAGCATGTGTGTCCTCCAGCACTTTGCTCATTAGGTGGAGGTGACTGAGCGGTGTGTCCTCCAGCACTTGGCTCCTCAGGTGGAGGTGACTGAGCGTGTGTGTCCTCCAGCACTCGGCTCATTACATGGAGGGGACTGAGCATGTGTGTCCTCCAGCACTCAGCTCATTAGGTGGAGGTGACTGAGCGTGTGTGTCCTCCAGCACTCGACTCATTAGGTGGAGATGACTGAGCGTGTGGATCCTCCAGCACTCGGATCATTAGGTGGAGGTGACTGAGCATGTGTGTCCTCCAGCACTCGATCATTAGGTGGAGGTGACTGAGCGTGTGTGTCCTCCAGCACTCGGCTCATTACATGGAGGGACTGAGCATGTGTGTCCTCCAGCACTCGCTCATTAGTGAGGTGACTGAGCGGTGTGTCCTCCGCACTCGACTCATTAGGTGGAGATGACTGAGCGTGTGGATCCTCCAGCACTCGGATCATTAGGTGGTGTGTGACTGAGCGTGTGTCCTCCAGCACTTGCCTCATTAGGTGGAGGAGATTGAGCGTGTGTGTCCTCCAGCACTCGGCTCATTAGGTGGAGGTGACTGAGCATGTCTATCCTCCAGCAGCTAGCTCATTAGGAGGAGGTGACTGAGCGTGTGTGTCCTCCAGCACTCGGCTCATTAGGAGGAGGTGACTGAGCGTGTGTGTCCTCCAAGACTCGGCTCATTAGAAGGAGGTGACTGAGCGTGTGTGTCCTCCAGCACTCGGCTCATTAGGTGGAGGTGACTGAGCATGTGTGTCCTCCAAGACTCGGCTCATTAGGAGGAGGTGACTGAGCGTGTGTGTCCTCAGCACTCGGCTCATTAGGAGGAGGTGACTGAGCGTGTGTGTCCTCCAAGACTCGGCTCATTAGAAGGAGGTGACTGAGCGTGTGTGTCCCCAGCACTCGGCTCATTAGGTGGAGGTGACTGAGCATGTGTGTCCTCCAGCACTCGGATCATTAGGAGGAGGTGACTGAGCGTGTGTGTCCTCCAGCACTCTGCTCATTAGGTGGAGATGACTGAGAGTGTGTGTCCTCCAGCACTCGGCTCATTAGGAGGAGGTGACTGAGAGTGTGTGTCCTCCAGCACTCGGCTCATTAGGAGGAGGTGACTGAGCATGTGTGTCCTCCAGGACTCTGCTCATTAGGTGGAGGTGACTGAGCGTGTGTGTCCTCCAGCACTCGGCTAATTAGGTGGAGGTGACTGAGAGTGTGTGTCCTCCAGCACTCGGCTAATTAGGTGGAGGTGACTGAGAGTGTGTGTCCTCCAGCACTCGGCTCATTAGGTGGAGAGGACTGCGCATGTGTGTCCTCCAGCACTTGGCTCCTCAGGTGGAGGTGACTGAGCGTGTGTGTCCTGCAGCACTCGACTCATTAGGTGGAGATGACTGAGCGTGTGGATCCTCCAGCACTCGGCTCATTAGGTGGAGGAGACTGATCATGTGTGTCCTCCAGCACTCGGCTGATTAGGTGGAGGAGGATCTGAGCGTGTGTGTCCTCCAGCACTCGGCTGATTAGGTGGAGGTGACTGAGCGTGTGTGTTCCTCCAGCACTTGGCTCCTCAGGTGGAGGTGACTGAGCATGTGTGTCCTCCAGCACTTTGCTCATTAGGTGGAGGTGACTGAGCGTGTGTCCTCCAGCACTTGGCTCCTCAGGTGGAGGTGACTGAGCGTGTGTGTCCTCCAGCACTCGGCTCATTACATGGAGGGGACTGAGCATGTGTGTCCTCCAGCACTCAGCTCATTAGGTGGAGGTGACTGAGCGTGTGTGTCCTCCAGCACTCAACTCATTAGGTGGAGATGACTGAGCGTGTGGATCCTCCAGCACTCGGATCATTAGGTGGAGGTGACTGAGCATGTGTGTCCTCCAGCACTCGGCTCATTAGGTGAAGGTGACTGAGCATGTCTATCCTCCAGCAGCTAGCTCATTAGGAGGAGGTGACTGAGCGTGTGTGTCCTCCAGCACTCGGCTCATTAGGAGGAGGTGACTGAGCGTGTGTGTCCTGCAGCACTCGACTCATTAGGTGGAGATGACTGAGCGTGTGGATCCTCCAGCACTCGGATCATTAGGTGGAGGTGACTGAGCATGTGTGTCCTCCAGCACTCGGCTCATTAGGTGGAGGTGACTGAGCATGTCTATCCTCCAGCAGCTAGCTCATTAGGAGGAGGTGACTGAGGTGTGTGTCCTCCAGCACTCGGCTCATTAGGAGGAGGTGACTGAGCGTGTGTGTCCTCCAAGACTCGGCTCATTAGAAGGAGGTGACTGAGCGTGTGTGTCCTCCAGCACTCGGCTCATTAGGTGGAGGTGACTGAGCATGTGTGTCCTCCAAGACTCGGCTCATTAGGAGGAGGTGACTGAGCGTGTGTGTCCTCCAGCACTCGGCTCATTAGGAGGAGGTGACTGAGCGTGTGTGTCCTCCAAGACTCGGCTCATTAGAAGGAGGTGACTGAGCGTGTGTGTCCCCCAGCACTCGGCTCATTAGGTGGAGGTGACTGAGCATGTGTGTCCTCAGCACTCGGATCATTAGGAGGAGGTGACTGAGCGTGTGTGTCCTCCAGCACTCTGCTCATTAGGTGGAGATGACTGAGAGTGTGTGTCCTCCAGCACTCGGCTCATTAGGAGGAGGTGACTGAGAGTGTGTGTCCTCCAGCACTCGGCTCATTAGGAGGAGGTGACTGAGCATGTGTGTCCTCCAGGACTCTGCTCATTAGGTGGAGGTGACTGAGCGTGTGTGTCCTCCAGCACTCGGCTAATTAGGTGGAGGTGACTGAGAGTGTGTGTCCTCCAGCACTCGGCTAATTAGGTGGAGGTGACTGAGAGTGTGTGTCCTCCAGCACTCGGCTCATTAGGAGGAGGTGACTGAGCGTGTGTGTCCTCCACCACTCGGATCATTAGGAGGAGGTGACTGAGCGTGTGGGTCCTCCAGCTTTCGGCTCATTAGGTGGAGATGACTGAGAGTGTGTGTCCTCCACACTCGGCTCATTAGCAGAAGATGACTGAGCGTGTGTGTCCTCCAGCACTCGGCACATTAGGTGGAGGGGACTGCCATGTGTGTCCTCCAGCACTATGCTCATTAGGAGGAGGTGACTGAGCGTGTGTGTCCTCCAGCACTCGTCTCATTAGGTGGTGGTGACTGAGCGTGTGTCCTCCAGCACTTGCCTCATTAGGTGGAGGAGATTGAGCGTGTGTGTCCTCAAGCACTCGGCTCATTAGGTGGAGGTGACTGAGCATGTCTGTCCTCCAGCACCTAGCTCATTAGGAGGAGGTGACTGAGTGTGTGTGTCCTCCAGCACTCGGCGCATTAGGAGGAGGAGCATGTGGGTCCTCCAGCACTCAGCTCAGTAGGTAGAGGTTAATGAGCGTGTGTGTCCTCCAAGACTCGGCTCATTAGAAGGAGGTGACTGAGCGTGTGTGTCCTCCAGCTCTCAGCTCATTAGGAGGAGGTGACTGAGCGTGTGTGTCCTCCAGGACTTGGCTCATTAGGTGGAGGTGACTGAGCATGTGTGTCCTCCAGCTCTCGGCTGATTAGGAGGAGGTGACTGAGCGTGTGTGTCCTCCAGCACTCGGTTCATTAGGTGGAGGGGACTGAGCGTGTGTGTCCTCCAGCACTCGGCTCATTAGGAAGAGGTGACTGAGCGTGTGTGTCCTCCAGCACTCGGCTCATTAGGAGGAGGTGACTGAGCGTGTGTGTCCTCCAGCACTCTGCTCATTAGGTGGGGTGACTGAGCGTGTGTGTCCTCCAGCACTCTGCTCATTAAGAGGAGGTGACTGAGCGTGTGTGTCCTCCAGCACTAGGCTCATTAGGATGAGGGTGACTGAGCATGTGTGTCCTCCAGCACTCTGCTCATTAGGAGGAGGTGACTGAGCGTGTGTGTCCTCCAGCACTAGGCTCATTAGGTGGAGGTGACTGAGCGTGTGTGTCCTCCAGCACTCTGCTCATTAGAGAGGAGGTGACGAGCTGAAGCGTGTGTGTGTTCCTCCAGCACTAGGCTCATTAGGTGGAGGTGACTGAGCGTGTGTGTCCTCCAGCACTGGCTCATTAGGAGGAGGTGACTGATGCTATGTGTGTTCCTCCAGCACTCGGCTCATTAGGAGGAGGTGACTGAGCGTGTGTGTCCTCCAGCACTCTGCTCATTAGGTGGGGTGACTGAGCGTGTGTGTGTCCTCCAGCACTCAGCTCATTAGGAGGAGGTGACTGAGCGTGTGTGTCCTCCAGCACTCGGCTCATTAGGAGGAGGTGACTGAGCGTGTGTGTCCTCCAGCACTCTGCTCATTAGGTGGGGTGACTGAGCGTGTGTGTGTCCTCCAGCACTCAGCTCATTAGGAGGAGGTGACTGAGCGTGTGTGTCCTCCAGCACTCAGCTCATTTGGTGGAGGTGACTGAGCGTGTGTGTGTCCTCCAGCACTCAGCTCATTAGGAGGAGGTGACTGAGCGTGTGTGTCCTCCAGTACTCGGCTCATTAGGTGGAGGTGACTGAGCATGTGTGTCCTCCAGCACTCTGCTCATTAGGTGGAGGTGACTGAGCATGTGTCCTCCAGCACTCAGCTCATTAGGAGGAGGTGACTGAGCGTGTGTGTCCTCCAGCACTCGGCTCATTAGGAGGAGGTGACTGAGCATGTGTCCTCCAGCACTCAGCTCATTAGGAGGAGGTGACTGAGCGTGTGTGTCCTCCAGCACTCTGCTCATTAGGTGGAGGTGACTGAGCATGTGTCCTCCAGCACTCAGCTCATTAGGAGGAGGTGACTGAGCTTGTGTGTCCTCCAGCACTCAGCTCATTAGGAGGAGGTGACTGAGCGTGTGTGTCCTCCAGCACTCGGCTCATTAGGAGGAGGTGACTGAGCATGTGTCCTCCAGCACTCAGCTCATTAGGAGGAGGTGACTGAGCGTGTGTGTCCTCCAGCACTCGGCTCATTAGGTGGAGGGACTGAGCGTGTGTGTCCTCCAGCACTCCGCTCATTAGGAGGAGGTGACTGAGCATGTGTGTCCTCCAGCACTCGGCTCATTAGAAGGAGGTGACTGAGCGTGTGTGTCCTCCAGCACTCGGCTCATTAGAAGGAGGGGACTAAGTGTGTGTGTCCTCCAGCACTCTGCTCATTAGGAGGAGGGGACTGAGCATGTGTGTCCTCCAGCACTCGGCTCATTAGGTGGTGACTGAGCGTGTGTGTCCTCCAGCGCTCGGCTCATTAGGAGGAGGTGACTGAGCGTGTGTGTCCTCTTCTGTCAGATCTCTACACTTGGAGGTAACTCTTGAATATTTGACCCATGTGATAAGATTCAATTTCATGGTCGTTCTGCCCCTTTAAGTCCTGTTTTTGGGGTTTTGTCTGCTCCTCCTGATGTTCTGCGCTGTGCTCGGCTCCTCTGTGCAGGGTGTAATCCTGCGCTCTGTATATAATGGCACGGTGCGCCCTCGGCACAGTGGGTCACTCGTGTTTCTTTATGGCGGATGATTACTGCTATTACGCGGTGGTTTATCTGCCGGCTCTGGAGCTCGTGTTTTCCCGTCACCCCCTCGCGCCGTGCGTGCGCTCCGCACCCTGCGTTCTACTCTATACGGGCTGGATGATGGCGCCGGTGATGGCCGGGACGTGGGACGCGCACAGAATGTGCTCAGAACCGTTTCCAAGATATTATCCGTGTGCAGCAGAAGACGAGAGCGGAGCCATGACGTGTGCGTGATCCGCGCAGCCACAAACCCATCTACTCCACCGCCATCAATCCCACGGAGCGGCGGACGGACAGATGGAGGACATTATCTACCCCTGGGGTGGGAGGATGAGGGTGGTAGTGGATATTAGCAGTAAGGGCTCGTACAGATGACCGGACTGCGTATGGATGACATCCGATATGTGCCGAGGTTATAGCAGGGCTGATGTGTCCTGGTATAGTGTGTACCCAGGTTATAGCAGGGCTGATGTGTCCTTGTATAGTGTGTGCCCAGGTTATAGCAGTGCTGATGTGTCCTGGTATAGTGTGTGCCCAGGTTATAGCAGTGCTGATGTGTCCTGGTATAGTGTGTACCCAGGTTATAGCAGGGCTGATGTGTCCTTGTATAGTGTGTACCCAGGTTATAGCAGGGCTGATGTGTCCTGGTATAGTGTGTACCCAGGTTATAGCAGGGCTGATGTGTCCTTGTATAGTGTGTGCCCACGTTATAGCAGCAGTGCTGATGTGTCCTGGTATAGTGTGTGCCCACGTTATAGCAGCAGTGCTGATGTGTCCTGGTATAGTGTGTACCCAGGTTATAGCAGTGCTGATGTGTCCTGGTATAGTGTGTGCCCACGTTATAGCAGCAGTGCTGATGTGTCCTGTTATAGTGTGTACCCAGGTTATAGCAGTGCTGATGTGTCCTGGTATAGTGTGTGCCCAGGTTATAGCAGTGCTGAAGTGTCCTGGTATAGTGTGTGCCCAGGTTATAGCAGGGCTGAAGTGTCCTGGTATAGTGTGTGCCCAGGTTATAGCAGTGCTGATGTGTCCTGGTATAGTGTGTGCCCAGGTTATAGCAGGGCTGATGTGTCCTTGTATAGTGTGTGCCCAGGTTATAGCAGTGCTGATGTGTCCTGGTATAGTGTGTGCCCAGGTTATAGCAGTGCTGATGTGTCCTGGTATAGTGTGTGCCCAGGTTATAGCAGGGCTGATGTGTCCTTGTATAGTGTGTGCCCAGGTTATAGCAGTGCTGATGTGTCCTGGTATAGTGTGTACCCAGGTTATAGCAGTGCTGATGTGTCCTGGTATAGTGTGTGCCCAGGTTATAGCAGTGCTGATGTGTCCTGGTATAGCGTGTGCCCAGGTTATAGCAGTGCTGATGTGTCCTGGTATAGCGTGTGCCCAGGTTATAGCAGTGCTGATGTGTCCTGGTATAGCGTGTGCCCAGGTTATAGCAGTGCTGATGTGTCCTGGTATAGCGTGTGCCCAGGTTATAGCAGGGCTGATGTGTCCTGGTATAGCATGTGCCCAGGTTATAGCAGGGCTGATGTGTCCTGGTATAGCGTGTGCCCAGGTTATAGCAGGGCTGATGTGTCCTGGTATAGTGTGTGCCCAGGTTATAGCAGTGCTGATGTGTCCTGGTATAGCGTGTGCCCAGGTTATAGCAGTGCTGATGTGTCCTGGTATAGCATGTGCCCAGGTTATAGCAGGGCTGATGTGTCCTGGTATAGCATGTGCCCAGGTTATAGCAGTGCTGATGTGTCCTGGTATAGCATGTGCCCAGGTTATAGCAGTGCTGAAGTGTCCTGGTATAGTGTGTACCCAGGTTATAGCAGTGCTGATGTGTCCTGGTATAGTGTGTGCCCAGGTTATAGCAGCACTGAATTCTACATCGGTGACGCGGGCTGAGCTGTCTGACATTATCTGTTTTTTCAGAGCTTCAGTTTCTAGTAAATGATGGAGGTCTGATGATGAATTTGTCCCTTCCAGCAGTGTAGGGGTTAATCCCGTCATTATTTCAGATGAGGGGTACAGAGGAGAATAAAGAGGCTTTACATTCTCTAGTTAGCGCCATTCATCTGTGATGGCTCAGACTCTGAATTGTCGCCATCCGCAGAGCGCGGCTTCTACATTTTTTGTGTTCTTTTTATTGTCTGTGCCATAAAATTGCAGGAAGCTGGCGAGAGGCGGGCATGAAATGAGCGGACAGCAGCCTGCGGGTACAGAAGCCGCACCAACCACATCTCTCTGCAGATCAATAGCCTGGAGGACTGGCAGGAGAGCGGGTACACTGGAGGACTGGCAGGAGAGCGGGTAGTCTGGAGCACTGGCAGGAGAGCGGGTACTCTGGAGGACTGGCAGGAGAGCGGGTACTTTGGAGGACTGGCAGGAGAGCGGATACTCTGGAGGACTGGCAGGAGAGCGGGTACTCTGGAGGACTGGCAGGAGAGCGGATACTCTGGAGGACTGGCAGGAGAGCGGGTACTCTGGAGGACTGGCAGGAGAGCGGGTACACTGGAGGACTGGCAGGAGAGCGGGTACTCTGGAGGACTGGCAGGAGAGCGGATACTCTAGAGGACTGGCAGGAGAGCGGGTACTCTGGAGGACTGGCAGGAGAGCGGGTACTCTGGAGGACTGGCAGGAGAGCGGGTACTCTGGAGTACTGGCAGGAGAGCGGGTACTCTGGAGTACTGGCAGGAGAGCGGGTACTCTGGAGGACTGGCAGGAGAGCGGGTACTCTGGAGGACTGGCAGGAGAGCGGGTACTCTGGAGTACTGGCAGGAGAGCGGGTACTCTGGAGTACTGGCAGGAGAGCGGGTACTCTGGAGTACTGGCAGGAGAGCGGGTACTCTGGAGGACTGGCAGGAGAGCGGGTACTCTGGAGGACTGGCAGGAGAGCGGGTACACTGGAGGACTGGCAGGAGAGCGGGTACTCTGGAGGACTGGCAGGAGAGGGGGTACACTGGAGGACTGGCAGGAGAGCGGGTACACTGGAGGACTGGCAGGAGAGCGGGTACACTGGAGGACTGGCAGGAGAGCGGGTACACTGGAGGACTGGCAGGAGAGCGGGTACTCTGGAGGACTGGCAGGAGAGCGGGTACTCTGGAGGACTGGCAGGAGAGCGGATACTCTGGAGGACTGGCAGGAGAGCGGGTACACTGGAGGACTGGCAGGAAGCGGATACTCTGGAGGACTGGCAGGAGAGCGGGTACACTGGAGGACTGGCAGGAGAGCGGGTACACTGGAGGACTGGCAGGAGAGCGGGTACTCTGGAGGACTGGCAGGAGAGCAGGTACTCTGGAGGACTGGTAGGAGAGCGGGTACTCTGGAGGACTGGCGATGACATCCTTGATGTGCTTGATGGAGACAAGTCTGGGGACCCTGGATCTATGTGAGCGCATTCAGGTCAGGGAGGCCGCTCACACTAGTATTAGAAACATGCAGCCTGGTCATAAGAATATAATGGCTCCTGGGACACTTTGGAGAAGTGAACTTGACCCCAAGGGCTGCAGCCTCTCCGGACTTGTCTCCAGGGGCTGCAACGTCTCCAGTCTTGTTTCTCGTGCTGTCCTGTCCCCTGTGTCTGCAGCATGTCCGATCTTGTCTCCATTGGGCACATCTGGACGTCCCCTTTGACATGCCAAGCCTCCATCATCCAGCTCATTTGCAGAGTAGCGTTCTGACCTTGTATCTACCTGCACATGCACTAGATGGAGACTTGTGATGTCATACCTGGCCTATGGGAGCAGGCGGCTGTGTGACTCTTCAGGATGGCTCCACCCCATGACTCTTCACATGTAATTACACTTTAGACTATTTTTCTATGTTATCAGCCACAATGTGGCCTTATTATCAATCTGCGACTGTCCTAGGTAACAGGTTGGTGGTGGTTGGGGGTCCTAAATTTTCATGACTGGTGTGGAGACATGGGGGTCCAGCCGTGAACACTGAAATCCGTTACCGTGGGCAGAACACCACCAGACAACACAGGGTGAGGGAACCACACAGTGGTAAGACTTTATTGGATCCCCAACAGTCAAGGCTATAAAACACAAACTCGGCAAGAGCCCACAATATAGCAGGTCACAGAGTCTCGCCCTTCCGCTGGCTCTCCAGGGATTGGGATCTTCGTGCCTTCAGGGCTTCCAGGGCCATTTACTCCAATCCAGTAGCACCTCGCTTTTGGTGTCCTCTCACCAAGAAAGCAATAGCGGCAAGCTCAGGAAGCTGACCTATCATAGCAAAGTCTGTAGACAAGTGACTGAATTGTCCAAACCTGGGTATGTTCCAGCCGAATCCTAGAATCCTAGGCTGAACTCCTAGAGTATATAATCCAGTTTTGGTGCTCCTCTAGTCAGAACTGAAGCTCCTAGACTGAGGCAATGCAGAGTATGATGACACAATGTTATCCTGGCAGCCGGAACCAAAATTCCTAGGCTGAGGTTAAGGTCTTCCTGCCAGGACCGATGCCCTGGTTTGAAGCTATGTAGCATATATATTCCTGGTGACTGAAGCAAGTCCTTTCATATAGCCCGAGCAATAATTTCAGGGTATTGGGGTTTTCCAGGATTGGTGGAATAACGCTGTACTCTTATTGGTTGGCATTTCAATCCATTTCCCTTGCACAATTCTCCTTTGAGTGATGTAGACAGAGGGGGTCCGGTAATTTACATTAAATTAGCAATACACATACTCTAACAATAAAGGCTCCAAATAGTCTGGCAAGAAACAAAAGACCAATACGTCTGGCTAAATTAAGAACCACAGCATGCATTGAGAAAGGCTGTGTCGTCTCAAATGGTTCCCTTAAACTTGATATTTCCAATAATCTGCCATTCTGTATTATTGGACTTTTACTTTATCATATTTCTGCTTTGTATTTGCATTGTGAAATTCCAGATTTAAGTAAGAAATGGTCCTCGCTGGTCCCTGCATCAGCGCAAGAAGCCAATTAGTTTTTATTTGAATTCCTGAAGGTAAAGGTAACGTTCCAGCACAATATTCTCCGGTCTGCGGAGACCCCGGCACTGACAGCTGCTCCCGTCACAGGTACCGAAGAAACCCAAGACGCTCAACAATGTGCCACACTCCGATCACCCGTCCTGATCATCCGGGGGGACAACAACTTCCATCATCTCCTTCCACCGTTTAGTCTTTGAATCCTGCCTGTCGGAGTCCATCAATGGAATTGGCCCAGAGATGTCGTGTGTGAGTGTGAACTGCGTCCAGACCGCTGTCAGCGCTCCACATCAGCCCAGGTGTTATCAAAAGCCCAAATATGCAGGAACAAATAATCTCACCGTCCTCCCAAATCCGTTGTGTCAGTGCTGGCAGAGCGGGCGCCGGGCGCTGCCAGCTGCTTTATCAATGTCGCTTCAGTAGCTTTCAAGAGGCGCAATGTCCATCACAGTGACAGGCACAATCCAGAGCGGCAGCACCTGCACACCAACAAAAGTTCTGGGATTTTTTGCATTGTGCAGACGGGAGCGGAGAAGAGGCCACCTGGATTTCTTGGGAAGTTTCCAAATGTAATTTAAGTTCTGTGTGCGCTACTTAATTGGTGAGGGAGCGAATGGCGCCGAGGAGTCCGAAACACATGAGCAGAAGTCTGCACAGGAGCAGCAACAGAACCGTTCACCGGGCCTGAAACGTCAGATGTAGCAGAGCCGAGCTTGTCAGTCACCTGTGGAGATAGTGGGGGCCACAACTGTCTGAAAATAGAGAACATGTAACTGGCAGTCCTATGTAACACTGCAGATATCAGTGCAAGTCACCATGATTACTCCCATCTTCTCTAAACTCCTCTCTCCTCCCTCCAGACTCCTCTGTCCTCTCTCATCCCGCAGACTCCTCTGTCCTCCCTCCAGACTCCTCTGTCCTCCCTCCAGATCCTCTGTCCTCTCTCCAGACTCTTCTGTCCTCTCTCATCCTCCAGACTCCTCTTCATCTCTCCAGACTCCTCTCTCATCTCTCCAGACTCCTCTGTACTCCTCCTCCAGACTCCTCTGTCCTCCTCCAGACTCCTCTGTCCTCTCTCCTCCCTCCAGACTCCTCTCTCATCCCTCCAGACACCTCTGTCCTCTCTCCTCGCCCCAGACTCCTCTGTCCTTTCTCATCCCGCAAACTCCTCTGTCCTCTCTCTCGCCTCCCTCCAGACTCCTCTGTCCTCTCTCTCCCCCAGACCCTTTGTCCTCTCTCCTCCCCCAGACTCCTCTATCCTCTCTCCTCCCCACAGACTCCTCTGTCCTCTCTCCTCCCCCAGACTCCTCTCTCCTCCTCCAGACTCCTCTGTCCTCTCTCCTCCCTCCAGACTCCTCTGTCCTCTCTCCTCCCCACAGACTCCTCTGTCTCTCTCCTCCCCAGACTCCTCTGTCCTCTCTCATCCCCCAAATTCCTCTGTCCTCTCTCCTCCCCCAGACTCCTCAGTCCTCCTCCAGACTCCTCTGTCCTCTCTCCTCCTCCAGACTCCTCTCTCCTCCCTCCAGACTCCTCTGTCCTCTCTCCTCCCTCCAGACTCCTCTGTCCTCTCTCCTCCCTCCAGACTCTTCTGTCCTCTCTCCTCCTCCAGACTCCTCAGTCCTCCTCCAGACTCCTCAGTCCTCCTCAGACTCCTCTGTCCTCCTCCAGACTCCTCTCTCCTCCCTCCAGACTCCTCTGTCCTCTCTCCTCCCTCCAGACTCTTCTGTCCTCTCTCCTTCCCCAGACTCCTCAGTCCTCTCCAGACTCCTCTGTCTCCTCCAGACTCCTCTCTCTCCCTCCAGATCCTCTGTCCTCTCTCCTCCTCCAGACTCCTCTGTCCTCTCTCCTCCCTCCAGACTCTTCTGTCCTCTCTCCTCCCTCCAAACTCATCTGTCCTCTCTCTTCGTCTTACCTCCTGTTCTAGCCCCCATTATATTGATCCTCCACTAATTTACTGTTTGTTTCCTGATAGATCACGTCTCATTATAGAATTGACTGTAAATCCCCATTTTGCTGTCTGTGATTTTGACTCCTCCTGGGGGCCCTCTGTGACTCCTCCTGGGGACCCTCCTGTGGCTCCTCCTGGGGACCTTCCTGTGGCTCCTCCTGGGGACCTTCCTGTGACTCCTCCTGGGGGCCTCTTGTGACTCTCCTGGGGGCCCTCCTGTGACTCCTCCTGGGGGCCTTCCTGTGGCTCCTCCTGTGGGCCTCTGTGGCTCCTTCTGGGGGCCCTCTGTGGCTCCTCTGGGGCCCTCTGTGACTCCTCTGGGGCCCTCCTGTGACTCCTCCTGGGTGCCCTCCTGTGACTCCTCCTGGGGGCCCTCCTGTGGCTTCCTCCTGGGGGTCCTCCTGTGACTCCTCTGGGGGCCCTCCTGTGGCTTCCTCCTGGGGACCTCCTGTGGCTCCTCCTGGGGGCCCTCCTGTGACTCCTCTTGGGGACCTTCCTGTGGCTCCTCCTGGGGGCCCTCCTGTGACTCCTCCTGGGGGCCCTCCTGTGACTCCTCCTGGGGGCCTCCTGTGGCTCCTCCTGGGGGCCCTCCTGTGGCTCCTCCTGGGGGCCTTCTGTGGCTTCCTCCTGGGGGCCCTCCTGTGGCTCCTCTGGGGCCTTATATAACACGTCTCTCATTCTATATATAAACGATCATCAATCTTTTCTGATCTTCACCATTTTCCATTTCACCAATTTTGCAGGGAATTGATTGTACCTAAATATAGAAGCCGTGAACCTGAAATCGTCACCTGAGAAGGAAAACCAAATTCATCATAATCCTTTAAATGAGAACTTGGCTCATAGAGAAGAAGGACAAAGTCCCACCGTGAGGACATTCATCACCCTGGATGATGGCTGTGTCCTGCCATTAGTTGGGGGATGGTGGGGGTTATAGTATGAGGTCACTTAGTGGATCAGAAGACAAGAATGACACATGGCAGCAGACAGAGCTGTCACATAAGGGTTAATTAGTGCTTGACACAATGTATCCTTAGAGGTCAAGTGCAGAATTCCAAGGTCATGAGTGAGCAGGAGCTGAGATCTGCCCCAAGTGTTATTATGTGGAACAAATCCACCAATAAAAACAAGAAAACAATTAAACAACACAAAGAAAAATACGTGAAGATCGTATTCCATCCGTCCCCTTTATACCCATTATATTGTGTTTTCCAATATTCTACACAAGCAGAAAGAGACACATTTATATATAAAAGAAAAATCAAGCAAATAAGCTGATAAAGGAAATCTAAGCAAGACAATCCCCCTCTATTGTATGACACCGGCTACAGTCTGGGAGCAGCAGAAATCGGCAGAACTATGAATGCTGCTCTGGATGTGACTGGAGGGATACAGCTGTTCATTCTTAGGACTTCATTCATCATAGCAATAATTATCCTGGGCCGTGTAGTGCAGCGTAACGTGACGGTATCCAGTGATGGGGGGGGGGGGGGGGGAAGATTCTGCTCATTTTGATTCTTTTCCATGCACTTTAGTGTCCGGTGACTCCATATACAGTGCAGGGTTACAGTCTGGGTGTAATGTGCAGTGAACATTTCTAATATCCAGTGACCAGTAGCCATGTTCTAGTAGATTCCGTCTGTCGTAGAATATGAGGGTCTATGTCACAGTATCCAGACATCATAATGCGCCCCGCCGCAGGTTAGGACTTGGTCAAAACAGTAAGCAAGATCCTGACAGCAAGCAGTGGTCCTGACCATGGGGAAAACATTCATTTATTACATAGTTTCACAATTGTTTTATTACAAGGCGATTATTATTTATTTCTTTAAAAAGGGCTTGGCCCTTTAATTACAGGGGTACGTCGTTCATCACTCCCCATATCTGGCCCTAGTGGGCAGGGCTGCCACTAGGAATTTTAGGGCCCCTCACTGGTAACATTCTGGGGCCCCCTGTGAGACTGTACCCCAGCTCCA
Source organism: Allobates femoralis (assembly GCA_033576535.1). Taxonomy (NCBI): domain Eukaryota; kingdom Metazoa; phylum Chordata; class Amphibia; order Anura; family Aromobatidae; genus Allobates; species Allobates femoralis. Next base: position 35,708,591 of record JARQOC010000009.1, read on the forward strand.
CCTCTCACTATTGGACAAACTCCACTTCTGCAGCATGTCCTCACCAATCACACATTAGGCCGCTTCACGGTTTGGAGCTGTCAGAACCTGATCCGGTTTTGGCCCCGTGTGTCCCTATGGTGCCGGATTGGCCTTATTTGGCCTCCAGTTTTGTGCTTTTCCTGTTGGATCCGGTTGTGTTCGGTTTTTGCACCGGACACAAAATTGGAGTCTGCATCATTTTTTGTGTCCTGGGCAAAAAACGAACAAAATCGGATCCTCCCAGATCCAGGGCGATCCAGCACACATAACATGTGAATCTATGGGCGCCGGATCGCCCCGGATCTGGCAAACAAACCGGATCGTTTCCCGGATGCCTTTTACTGAAGAGCGGCTGCTCTGCAATGCAGCCGCGCTCATTCAGCACCATGGAGAGAGCAGCATTGCAGAGGTGGCGCTGAAGTTCAACACAATGGAGAGCTCTACAGCTGAAATTTCAGCACCGTGGGCAGCTCCCCTGCACACGCGAGCTGACATTTCAGCACTGGATAGCAGCAAAGACGCGCACAAACGAATACTGTACAAAACAGGATCGGAGGGCATATTTGTCTTCAGTTTGTGCTCGTCCTGTGCTAACAGGTTCTGTCCGGTGCATCCTGCAACACTCCGGATAGAACCTGACAGCCCAAACTGTGGTGTGAAGCCGGCCTTAATAGTTCCCTTCAAACACCAGATCACATACAAACATAGTGAGGTTTGCATTGGTCTGGAGCGCAGTCATCTCTGTGATAATAGGTTTTGTAAATCACATAGGAGACTGCAGTATATACATCACACAGGAGACACTGAAGCAAATACAGTACTGCAGAGGGCTAGGATGATGGGCGGGGAGAGTGCAGTGAATAGTATATTAGCCTAATGAGCTGGCCTACGTGACCTCCCACTACCACTGCAGCCTGGTCCTGATTGGGAGTGCTCCCGAAGTGGGCCCTGCTGTGAGGCAACCAGCTCCTCCCCTTGGCGTCATGACCCGGGCCCCCCTGATTACCGCCAGGCCCCTTACAGGGGTCAGGCTAGTCCGGCCCTGATTGTGGGGTATAGACCTCCTCGTGCACCTCCGACCCCTCTGTCTTCCCTGTAAACTTCCATTATTGCCATTTAATATAAATTCCTCCATAAACACGGGATCTTTTTAAGTCTTTGCTTCCGTCCTTTGATCACGTCGCGCCCCGGAGAGCTGCAGTCAATGGGAAGTTTAATGCGCCAATTTTGCTCATTAAAGCTGGATCCTATTGTGCGCGTCCTCGGTGCTCTGTATCATTTGCGCCTTATTAGTGCCGCATTTCTCCCTCGTCTGTATTTGATCCGGCGACGACAACGACGTGCACGACAGATTAATCCCGTTCACTCAGGTGGAAGCTTTATTAGATTTTCCTGCTCCTCCAAAAAAGTCACCAGAATTAAAAGGGGTCTCCTGCTTTATGTGCATTTACAAATAGTGTATATTGTGCAATGTATTGACCAATAGTGTATATCCTGCAATGTATTGACCAATAGTGTATCTCCTGCAATGTATTGACCAATAGTGTATATCCTGCAATGTATTGACCAATAGTGTATATCCTGCAATGTATAATATAATAATATTTATTCATTTATATAGCGCTATTGATTCCATAGCACTTTACATTGACCAATAGTAGAAAATTCTGCAAAAGTGTATATCCTAGCAATGTATTGTACCAATAGTGTATATCCTGACAATATTTACCAGTAGTGTATATCCTGCAATGTATTGACCAATAGTGTATATCCTGCAATGTATTGACCAATAGTGTTATCCTGCAATGTATTACAATAGTGTATATCTGCAATGTATTTACAAGTGTATATCTCATGTATTACTAGGTATATCCGCAATGTATTGCATGTGATATCCTGCAATGTATTGACCAATAGTGTATATCCTGCAATGTATTGACCAATAGTGTATATCCTGCAATGTATTGACCAATAGTGTATATCCTGCAATGTATTGACCAATAGTGTATATCCTACAATGTATTGACCAATAGTGTATATCCTACAGTGTATTGACCATCCCCCTCTATTGTATGACGCCGGCTACAGTCTGGGAGCAGCAGAAATCGGCAGAACTGTGAATGCTGCTCTGGATGTGACTGGAGGGATGCAGCTGTTCATTCTCAGGACTTCATTCATCATAAAATTAATTATCCTGGGCCGTGTAGTGCAGCGTAACGTGACGGTATCCAGTGATGGGGGGGGGGATATCTTTTGGTGGAAGATTCTGCTCATTTTGATTCTTTTCCATGCACTTTAGTGTCCGGTGACTCCATATACAGTGCAGGGTTACAGTCTGGGTGTAATGTGCAGTGAACATTTCTAATATCCAGTGACCAGTAGCCATGTTCTAGTAGATTCCGTCTGTCGTAGAATATGAGGGTCTATGTCACAGTATCCAGACATCATAATGCGCCCCGCCGCAGGTTAGGACTTGGTCAAAACAGTAAGCAAGATCCTGACAGCAAGCAGTGGTCCTGACCATGGGGAAAACATTCATTTATTACATAGTTTCACAATTGTTTTATTACAAGGCGATTATTATTTATTTCTTTAAAAAGGGCTTGGCCCTTTAATTACAGGGGTACGTCGTTCATCACTCCCCATATCTGGCCCTAGTGGCAGGCTGCCACTAGGAATTTAGGGCCCCTCACTGGTAACATTCTGGGGCCCCCTGTGAGACTGTACCCCAGCTCCACCTCTCACTATTGGACAAACTCCACTTCTGCAGCATGTCCTCACCAATCACACATTAGGCCGCTTCACGGTTTGGAGCTGTCAGAACCTGATCCGGTTTTGGCCCCGTGTGTCCCTATGGTGCCGGATTGGCCTTATTTGGCCTCCAGTTTTGTGCTTTTCCGTTGGATCCGGTTGTGTTCGGTTTTTTGCACCGGACACAAAATTGGAGTCTGCATCATTTTTTGTGTCCTGGGCAAAAAACGAACAAAATCGGATCCTCCCAGATCCAGGGCGATCCAGCACACATAACATGTGAATCTATGGGCGCCGGATCGCCCCGGGATCTGGCAAACAAACCGGATCGTTTCCCGGATGCCTTTTACTGAAGAGCGGCTGCTCTGCAATGCAGCCGCGCTCATTCAGCACCATGGAGAGAGCAGCATTGCAGAGGTGGCGCTGAAGTTCAACACAATGGAGAGCTCTACAGCTGAAATTTCAGCACCGTGGGCAGCTCCCCTGCACACGCGAGCTGACATTTCAGCACTGGATAGCAGCAAAGACGCGCACAAACGAATACTGTACAAAACAGGATCGGAGGGCATATTTGTCTTCAGTTTGTGCTCGTCCTGTGCTGTCAGGTTCTGTCCGGTGCATCCTGCAACACTCCGGATAGAACCTGACAGCCCAAACTGTGGTGTGAAGCCGGCCTTAATAGTTCCCTTCAAACACCAGATCACATACAAACATAGTGAGGTTTGCATTGGTCTGGAGCGCAGTCATCTCTGTGATAATAGGTTTTGTAAATCACATAGGAGACTGCAGTATATACATCACACAGGAGACACTGAAGCAAATACAGTACTGCAGAGGGCTAGGATGATGGGCGGGGAGAGTGCAGTGAATAGTATATTAGCCTAATGAGCTGGCCTACGTGACCTCCCACTACCACTGCAGCCTGGTCCTGATTGGGAGTGCTCCCGAAGTGGGCCCTGCTGTGAGGCAACCAGCTCCTCCCCTTGGCGTCATGACCCGGGCCCCCCTGATTACCGCCAGGCCCCTTACAGGGGTCAGGCTAGTCCGGCCCTGATTGTGGGGTATAGACCTCCTCGTGCACCTCCGACCCCTCTGTCTTCCCTGTAAACTTCCATTATTGCCATTTAATATAAATTCCTCCATAAACACGGGATCTTTTAAGTCTTTGCTTCCGTCCTTTGATCACGTCGCGCCCCGGAGAGCTGCAGTCAATGGGAAGTTTAATGCGCCAATTTTGCTCATTAAAGCTGGATCCTATTGTGCGCGTCCTCGGTGCTCTGTATCATTTGCGCCTTATTAGTGCCGCATTTCTCCCTCGTCTGTATTTGATCCGGCGACGACAACGACGTGCACGACAGATTAATCCCGTTCACTCAGGTGGAAGCTTTATTAGATTTTCCTGCTCCTCCAAAAAAGTCACCAGAATTAAAAGGGGTCTCCTGCTTTATGTGCATTTACAAATAGTGTATATCCTGCAATGTATTTACCAGTAGTGTATATCCTGCAATGTATTGACCAATAGTGTATATCCTGCAATGTATTGACCAATAGTGTATATCCTGCAATGTATTGACCAATAGTGTATATCCTGCAATGTATTTACAAATAGTGTAAATCCTGCAATGTATTTACAAATAGTGTATATCCTGCAATGTATTTACAAATAGTGTATATCCTGCAATGTATTTACAAATAGTTTATATCCTGCAATGTATTTACAAATAGTTTATATCCTGCAATGTATTTACCAATTGTGTATATCCTGCAATGTATTGACCAATAGTGTATATCCTGCAATGTATTGACCAATAGTGTGTATCCTGCAATGTATTGACCAATAGTGTGTATCCTGCAATGTATTGACCAATAGTGTATATCCTGCAATGTATTGAAAAATAGTTTATATCCTACAATGTATTGACCAATAGTGTGTATCCTGCAATGTATTTACCAATAGTGTATATCCTGCAATGTATTGACCAATAGTGTGTATCCTGCAATGTATTGACCAATAGTGTGTATCCTGCAATGTATTGACCAATAGTGTATATCCTGCAATGTATTGACCAATAGTGTATATCCTGCAATGTATTGACCAATAGTGTATATCCTGCAATGTATTGACCAATAGTTTATATCCTACAATGTATTGACCAATAGTGTATATCCTGCAATGTATTGACCAATAGTGTGTATCCTGCAATGTATTGACCAATAGTGTGTATCCTGCAATGTATTGACCAATAGTGTATATCCTGCAATGTATTGACCAATAGTGTATATCCTGCAATGTATTGACCAATAGTGTATCTGCTGCAATGTATTGACCAATAGTGTGTATCCAGCAATGTATTGACCAATAGTGTATATCCTGCAATGTATTGACCAATAGTGTATCTGCTGCAATGTATTGACCAATAGTGTGTATCCAGCAATGTATTGACCAATAGTGTATATCCTGTAATGTATTGACCAATAGTGTATCTCTTGCAATGTATTGACCAATAGTGTATCTCTTGCAATGTATTGACCAATAGTGTATATCCTGCAATGTTTTGACTCCTTCGGGGACTGTTCACCATCTCATAGCTCACGGAGTAAGGCGCCATATCAATTTCTTCTTAAAGAGGACCTGCTAATCCCCTGCTGCATGGCAATCTAAATGCAGCACTGAATGCAGCATGTCTGCTGCATTCAGGGAAGGGGTCCCCCATGAATCTGTGTGCTGTGTACCCCAAGATATAGCCTTAGTAAAACTCACTGTAAGAAGCCATGAGGGCATTCCCTAGTGCAGGAGCCAGCTCGATTGACAGGGGCCATTCCCTCCCCCTCTGCCTCTCTGTGCCGCCTCCTGCTGTGCTGGCTCTGCCCTCCTCCTGTCTGTCACTCATCCTGCCACACACAGCATGCAAATCATTTGTCCTGACGTCAGCTCCAGATTCCTGCCCTGCTGTCTGAACAAAGCATAAACAGCACAGCAGGAGGCGGCACAGACAGGCAGAGGGGGAGGGAATGGCCCCAGTCAATCGAGCTGGCTCCTGCACCAGGGACTGCCCTCATGGCTTCTAACAGTGAGTTTTACTAAGGCTATATCTCGGGGTACACAGCACACAGACACATGGGGGACCCCTTCCCTGAATGCAGCAGACATGCTGCATTCAGTGCTGCCTTTAGATTGCCATGTAGCTGGCGGGTGACAGGTCCTCTTTAATAACTCCGGCTTTTGTTGCGGTGTGGCAGATCTTTAGTTTTTGGTGCGGAGCGCCTGTACACGGCAGGTACCGGAGGGTCCGCAGTGCAGGGATGGGGGCATTCTCAGGATTCTCAGAAACCTGCCTGACATGCCGCCACACTTCAGACTGACACTTGATTAATTACCTCTTTCCTAATGAGCGACTTAGCGCTGAATATTACAACATATTACCATGCCGCTCACATTTGGTGCAAAGAGAGAAGTCTACAACCCTGAGGCCCAGATTAAGTTAACGAGCAGGAAAGACGGCGCTCGTCGAGGTGCTTCATTACGATAAATGCGGCCAAAACAGGAAAACTGGAGAGAAATGATCAACTAATGATCCGAATCGCACAGGTCATCCGCACCGCGCTCCAACACTCGGCCCAACGAGACCCAAAGACTCATTATAATATGCAGAGTCCTCCGAGCCGCGGAAACCTCCACACTGGAAGACTCCATTATATTTCCCATCGTAAACAGAGAATAAAGAGAACGTTTAACTGTAAAGAGACGAAGGTGGAGAAGAAGAAAGTAAGAAGAGACGTAATGTGACCACACCGGCTCCGGACGCAACACGGACGTCTCCTCTGTCATCTGCGGTGTGTGAACACAGACGTCTCCTCCGTCAGCAACTACTGACCAAAGAACAAGGGTATATATATATACACCGTATACCAGCCCTGCAGCCATGTTATCTGTACAGCAGTATATACCGTATACCGGCCTGCGGCCATGTTGTTTGTCCCGCTCCCAGGCCCTGATTATCTGTACAGCAGTGTATACCGTATACCGGCCCTGCGGCCATGTTGTTTGTACCGCTCTCAGGCCCTAGTTATCTGTACAGCAGTGTATACCGTATACCGGCCTGCGGCCATGTTGTTTGTCCCACTTTCAGGCCCTGGTTATCTGTACAGCAATATATACCGTATACCGGCCTGTGGCCATGTTGTTTGTCCCGCTCCCAGGCCCTGATTATCTGTACAGCAGTGTATACCGTATACCGGCCTGTGGCCATGTTGTTTGTCCTGCTCTCAGGCCCTGGTTATCTGTACAGCAGTATATACCGTATACTGGCCCTGCGGCCATGTTGTTTGTTCCTCTCTCAGGTCCTGGTTACCTGTACAGCAGTATATACCTTATACCGGCCCTGAGGCCATGTTGTTTCTTCCTCTCTCAGGTCCTAGTTATCTGTACAGCAATATATACCGTATACTGGCCCTGCGGCCATGTTGTTTGTCCCGCTCTCAGGCCCTGGTTATCTGTACAGCAGTATATACCGTATACCGGCCCTGCGGCCATGTTGTTTGTCCCGCTCTCAGGCCCTGGTTATCTGTACAGAAGTATATACCATATAGCGGCCCTGAAGCCATGTTGTTTGTTTCTCTCTCAGGCCCTGGTTATCTGTACAGCAGTATATACCGTATACTGGCCCTGCGGCTATGTTGTTTGTTCCCTCTCTCAGGTCCTGGTTATCTGTACAGCAGTATATACCGTATACTGGCCCTGCGGCCATGTTGTTTGTCCTGCTCTAAGGCCCTGGTTATCTGTACAGCAGTATATACCTTATACAGGCCCTGCGGCCATGTTGTTTGTCCCGCTCTCAGGCCCTGGTTATCTGTACAGCAGTATATACCGTATACCGGCCCTGCGGCCATGTTGTTTGTCCCGCTCTGAGGCCCTGGTTATCTGTACAGCAGTATATACCATATACTGGCCCTGCGGCCATGTTGTTTGTCCCGCTCTCAGGCCCTGGTTATCTGTACAGCAGTATATACCGTATACTGGCCCTGCGGCCATGTTGTTTGTCCCGCTCTCAGGCCCTGGATATCTGTACAGCAGTATATACCGTATACCGGCCCTGCGCCATGTTGTTTGCCCCGCTCCCAGGTCCCGGGCATCCGTGGACCCATCCTGTGGAGCCTTCCGCCGTCCCCGGCTTCCTCTACGCGGCAGATTCATCTCGCTCCGTCGTGTCGCCGTCTGGGAGCCATTAACCTATTTCTAAATCATCGTCGGCGTCATCTCACCTGTGAGGAGCGACCGCGGGAATTAATATTAAGAATCGAACACGAGACGTAAAATATGGCACAACAAGAAGCAGTAATTACGGCTGGGGCGGCCGGCGCTCCTCTTCCCTTATAATTATGAGCATTTAGCCGGAGCGCTGCTTCCCAGAGGATGATGGGAGTCATCCATAATAACAGGGCCCGGACAGCACCGGTCACATAATGACCCCCCTCCCCCGCTCCCCATCATCACTAATGTCAGACACTTTCCTTCATATTTCCCTTATACCAGAGGAGATGACCCAGATCTGAGGCTCAGACACAAAACATACAGGGAAAAAGACAGGTGCGACCATGAAAAAGGAGCAGGCTCTGTATGTACAATGTCTATAGACAGAGAGCTGCCCCCGCCCACACCAGGCACTGTATATACAATGTCTATGGATAGAGAGCTACCACCACCCACACCAGGCTCTGTATATACAATGTCTATAGACAGAGAGCTGCCCCCGCCCACACCAGGTTCTGTATATACAATGTCTATAGACAGAGAGCTGCCCCCGCCCACACCAGGCTCTGTATATACAATGTCTATAGAAAGAGAGCTACCACCACCCACACCAAGCTCTGTATATACAATGTCTATGGATAGAGAGCTACCACCACCCACACCAGGCTCTGTATATACAATGTCTATAGACAGAGAGCTGCCCCCGCCCACACCAGGTTCTGTATATACAATGTCTATAGACAGAGAGCTGCCCCCGCCCACACCAGGCTCTGTATATACAATGTCTATAGAAAGAGAGCTACCACCACCCCACACCAAGCTCTGTATATACAATGTCTATAGACAGAGAGCTGCCCCCACCCACACCAGGCTCTGTATGTACAATGTCTATAGACAGAGAGCTGCCCCCACCCACACCAGGCTCTGTATATACAATGTCTATAGATAGAGCTGCCCACACCAGGCTCTGTATGTACAATGTATATAGACAGTGAGCTACCACCACCCAGACCAGGCTCTGTATATACAATGTCTATAGACAGAGAGCTGCCCCCGCCCACACCAGGCTCTGTATATACAATGTCTATAGACAGAGAGCTGCCCCCGCCCACACCAGGCTCTGTATATACAATGTCTATAGACAGAGAGCTGCCCCCGCCCACACCAGGCTCTCTATATACAATGTCTATACAATGTCTATAGATAGAGCTGCCCCTGCCCACACCAGGTTCTGTATATACAATGTCTATAGACAGAGAGCTGCCCCCGCCCACACCAGGCTCTGTATATACAATGTCTATAGAAAGAGAGCTACCACCACCCACACCAAGCTCTGTATATACAATGTCTATAGACAGAGAGCTGCCCCCACCCACACCAGGCTCTGTATGTACAATGTCTATAGACAGAGAGCTGCCCCCACCCACACCAGGCTCTGTATATACAATGTCTATAGATAGAGCTGCCCACACCAGGCTCTGTATGTACAATGTATATAGACAGTGAGCTACCACCACCCAAACCAGGCTCTGTAATACAATGTCTATAGACAGAGAGCTGCCCCCGCCCACACCAGGCTCTGTATATACAATGTCTATAGACAGAGAGCTGCCCCCGCCCACACCAGGCTCTGTATATACAATGTCTATAGACAGAGAGCTGCCCCCGCCCACACCAGGCTCTCTATATACAATGTCTATGCAATGTCTATAGATAGAGCTGCCCCTGCCCACACCAGGCTCTGTATATACAGTGTCTATAGACAGCTGCCCCCACCCACATCAGGCTCTGTGTATACAATGTCTATAGACAGAGCTGCCTCCGCCCACACCAGGCTCTGTATATACAATGTCTATAGACAGAGAGCTGCCCCTGTCCACACCAGGCTCTGTATGTACAATGTCTATAGACAGAGAGCTGCCCCTGTCCACACCAGGCTCTGTATGTACAATGTCTATAGACAGAGAGCTGCCCCTGCCCACACCAGGCTCTGTATATACAATGTCTATAGACAGAGAGCTGCCTCCACCCACACCAGGCTCTGTATCTACAATGTCTATAGACAGAGAGCTGCCCCCACCCACACCAGGCTCTGTATATACAATGTCTATAGACAGAGAGCTGCCCCCACCCACACTAGGCTCTGTATGTACAATGTCTATAGACAGAGAGCTTCCCCCGTCCACACCAGGCTTTGTATGTACAATATCTATAGACAGAGAGCTGCCCCCACCCACACCAGGCTCTGTATATACAATGTCTATAGACAGAGAGCTGTCTCCACCCACACCAGGCTCTGTATATACAATGTCTATAGACAGAGAGCTTCCCCCGTCCACACCAGGCTTTGTATGTACAATATCTATAGACAGAGAGCTGCCCCCGCCCACACCAGGCTCTGTATATACAATGTCTATAGACAGAGAGCTGTCCCTACCAACACCAGGCTCTGTATATACAATGTCTATACACAGAGAGCTGCCCCCACCCACACCAGGCTCTGTATATACAAAGTCTATAGACAGAGAGCTTCCCCCGCCCACACCAGGCTCTGTATGTACAATATCTATAGACAGAGATAAGCTACTGGTGCTAAAACAAATATTTCAGGTAAACAATACACTGTTTGATAAGAGGCAGATGAAATCTGTGTGTTAACCCTTACAGCATGCTGTCTTCAGGTTACATAAACCTTCTGACGGGTTCCTTTAACACCAGGCTGGTCACCGAGCGCCTTGTACTTGGTGGGTGGATGAAATGAGCAGACTCACAGGTAAGGGTAGATGAAGGCTTCTTGATGGGCAGCAGGGGCTGGTTACGCTTCTGTAGAGGGTTAATGGTGGCACCATAGCTGTGGGCACACGTTGTTCCTCCAGCTCACCAGGGCCCCAGGACTTGCAGTACTTGTCTCTGGCGGCCATGTTCAGACCCCTCCTGGGTAAATTAACACATTGCAATGTGAAGCTAAACTCCCAGAGGTGAGACTGGACTAAAATCTCCACCGCCCCCGCGGCAGAACCGCGCTCCACAACCTCACTCTGATTGCAATGTCGAGTGATTCAAGGGGAACGTGCATCATTTTGCCACAGTCAATGGAAACGTGTAATTCTCCGCAGTGAAGGACTCTTCACCCCACACCGGCTAATAACCCACTCCGATGTGAGCCTCAGAGGGGCGGCGGGGAGGAATATTCTCAGTGCTCCGTTCCCTCCTTCATCTGGATACAAAAATAAGGAACTTTGGAAATCTCTTCTCCTTTCTAGTCACATCCAGAGCTGCGCTCTTAATTCTGCTTTCTCTGCGATGCTTATAGTCAATAACAATATTTGTTTTCCATATCTTAAATGAGTCACAACATTAAGCTCAGTAAGGCCACTTTCACACTGGCGGTCTTGAAAAATGCGGCAGGTTTACCGCATCCGCCGCCTAACAGCCGCACTTGCGGCAGGCCCCGTGCATTGTCTTTGGGGTTTGCGGTCAAGTGCGGAAAGTGCGGTTTTGCCGGTTGCGGCAGATGCGGCACTTGCAGCCACGAATAGAAAACGCGGTCAGCGGCAACCGGCAAAACCGCACTTGCCGCACCTGACCGCAAACCCCATAGACAATGCACGAGGCTCGCCACAAGGGCGGCCGCTAGGCGGAAGGTGCGTCAAATCTGCTGGATCTGGAGGCCTGACCGCCGGAGGGTGACGCTCTGCATAGTGTGAATGAGGCCTGACCAACGGAGGGTGACGCTCTGCGGAGTGTGAATGAGGCCTGACCGCCGGAGGGTGACGCTTTGCATAGTGTGAATGAGGCCTGACCCCCGGAGGGTTGACGCTCTGCGGAGTGTGAATGAGGCCTGACCGCCAGAGGGTGACGCTCTGCATAGTGTGAATGAGGCCTGACCAACGGAAGGTGACGCTCTGTGGAGTGTGTATGAGGCCTGACCCCCGGAAGGTGACGCTCTGCATAGTGTGAATGAGGCCTGACCGCCAGAGGGTGACGCTCTGTGGAGTGTGTATGAGGCCTGACCGCCGGAGGGTGACGCTCTGCATAGTGTGAATGAGGCCTGACCGCCAGAGGGTGACGCTCTGCGGAGTGTGAGTAAGGCCTGACCGCCAGAGGGTGACGCTCTGCGTAGTGTGAATGAGGCCTGACCAACGGAAGGTGACGCTCTGCATAGTGTGAATGAGGCCTGACCGCCAGAGGGTGACGCTCTGGGGAGTGTGTATGAGGCCTGACCGCGAGGGTGACGCTCTGCATAGTGTGAATGAGGCCTGACCGCCGGAGGGTGACGCTCTGCATAGTGTGAATGAGGCCTGACCGCTGGAGGGTGACGCTCTGCGGAGTGTGAATAAGGCCTGACCGCTGGAGGGTGACGCTCTGCGGAGTGTGAATGAGGCCTGACCGCCGGAGGGTGACGCTCTGCGGAGTGTAAATAAGGCCTGACCGCCGGAGGGTGACGCTCTGCGGAGTGTGAATAAGGCGCTGGACCGCTCGGGAGGGTGACGCTCTGCGGAGTGTGAAGAGGCCTGACCGCCGGAGGGTGACGCTCTGCGGAGTGTGAATAAGGCCTGACCGCGGAGGGTGACGCTCTGCGGAGTGTGAATAAGGCCTGACCGCCGGAGGGTGACACTCTGCGGAGTGTGAAGAGGCCTGACCGCCGGAGGGTGACACTCTGCGAGTGTGACACCGCTACGGAGTGTGATGAGGCCTGACCGCCGAGGGTGACGCTCTGCATAGTGTGAATGAGGCCTGACCGCCGGAGGGTGACGCTCTGCATAGTGTGAATGAGGCCTGACCGCCAGAGGGTGACACGCCGAGCAATGATGGGAGTCATAGTGTCTCACAGCACAACCTGTGGCCCCAATGCAAGAGCCCCAGAGGGCCCCCAATTATTGCAGGTCCTTAAAGGGAACCTGACCTCGAAAAATGAGCCCCAGCCTCTTTATAGCTGTATCTGCACCATGCGAATACGTTTGTAGCCATCCCTTTGTGTCTGGACAGCCATATTGCAAAGTTTATAAAAGTTGTATTTATTCTTTCTGATCTGCGGCTTCTCATCATTTGAGGCGTTCCTTCCCGCGTCTCCCCACCGCCTGCTTGGTAATTATTCACACCCCGATGGGTGTGCTATAGAGAGAGCCTGTGCGCGTCACCAAAGGGGCGGTGAAGCCACTATGACGAAAATCGCGTCTTATCCGGCTTTACACGTCAGTACACCCATTAGGCAGATAAGCTGCTGTGAACAGACCTTGCGCATGCGCAATCAGCACCGTGAGGTCGGCAGGTGTACTGATTTTATAAAATATGGCTGTCCAGACACAAAGGGATGGCTACAAACCTATCAGCATGCTGCAGGGACAGGTGTAAAGAGGCTGGGGCTCATTTTTCGAGGTCAGGTTCCCTTTAAGGACCTGCAATAATTGGGGGCCCTCTGGGGCTTTTGCATTGGGGCCACAGGTTGTGCTGTAGACACTATGACTCGGCGTGGTCCTGATTCTATCACAGGCCGCCGCACCTTTCCTCCCCACGCGTTTTACTTTGATTGCAGTTCAGTCAGGAGGATGAGATTTATCAAAGTGCCGCAGTACAGGAAGATTCTGCTCTTTATCGGCTTCTTAAGGCTACATCCTCCAAATCAAATAATCCGCCGCCACCGAGGGATTCAGGCGAGACGCTTCGTGCAGCACGTGCAGAAACGCTGGAGGCGAAACCAGGCGAGCAGCAGAGAGGAGCGCGGGGGACGGGGCGCGGGGCCACCCTTCATGTCTGAACCTCTAAATACACACATCTGTGATGTCATCTCTGCGGGGCCCCGGCTGCACGCAGGGAGCCACAGGGGGCGCTGGAAGCAATGAACGTCTAGAGACGTGCCGGAATATGGGAACAGACGTATGAATGCGGCCTGAGATAGTGATGATGCTAATAACCATCATTGATGAAGATCTGATGGCCACAGCTGCTGGAGCTTGTTCTCTGGATGCAGCCTGCAGTGTAAAGCATGGGGGATCAGTGTACTCAGGGCTGGAGCAGGACCCCATGTAGAGAGGGATCCGGTGACCTTCTCTGATCATAGGCTCCACCACTGTGGCCCCTGCTGCAGCCCTATATAATGGGTGAGTAGGGAGTCAATGTCTTCTCTGCCACAGCTGGTAAAGGCAGTCAGAGACCCTGATTCCAGTGATGTCACTTATTGGGCTGCATGGTGCAGTTTTATCAGCAGGAGATTATCATTGAGGACCTGCTGCCATGTTGTCCTTCATACTCATGAGCTCTGCATAACACCACCCCCAATCAGGGGCGTATCTAGGGGGGTGCAGCCGGATCCTTTGCCCCAGGCACAACTTAGAGGGGGGCGCTGTCGGCAACCCCCCCCCCCCCCCGTTCCTCAACCAAGGCTGCAGGGCAGCTGGGCTGAAAGCTGACAGCACCCCCCCGCACCGCACCTAAGGCTAGGCTGCAGGGGCGGCGAGGCTGTATGCTTACATCACATCCCCCCCCAGCTCCGCACTTACGGCTGCAGGGGCGTCGGGGCTGAAAGCTGACAGCACCCTGACCCCCCCCCCGCTCCTCACCTACTCTGGGGGGGGCGCCAAAATAGATCTTTGCCCCGGGCGCCATGACACCTAGTTACACACCGCTGCCCCCCAATATTAGTTGGATGTTTTCTGCCTATGCACAGGGTACATAGAAAGATGCCAGTGGTGTAGGCAGGGCTATACAAGGAAAGTTGCCAATCAGTGGTGTGGGCGGGGTTATACAGAGAAAGCTGCCAATCACTGTTCTGGGCGGGGTTATATATTGAAAGCTGCCAATCAATGGTGTGGGTTTGGTTATACGCAGAAAGCTTCCAATCACTGTTGTGGGTGGGGTTATATACAGAAAGCTGCTAATCAGTGGTGTGGGCGGGGTTATACACAGAAAGCTGCCAATCACTGTTGTGGGCGGGGTTATGCACAAAGCTGCTAATCAGTGGTGTGGGCGGGGTTATACACCGAAAGCTGCTAATCAGTAGTGTAGGCGGGGTTTTGCAAAGAAAGCTGCCAATCACTGTTGTGGGTGGAGTTATACACAAAGCTGCCAATCACTGTTGTGGGCGGAGTTATACACAAACCTGCCAATCACTGTTGTGGGCGGAGTTATACACAAAGCTGCCAATCACTGTTGTGGGCGGAGTTATACACAAAGCTGCCAATCACTGTTGTGAACGGGGTTATACACAAAGCTACTAATCAGTGGTGTGGGCGGGGTTATACACAGAAAGCTGCCAATCACTGTTGTGGGCGGAGTTATACACAAAGCTGCCAATCAGTGGTGTGATTTCTTTCTTTTCTCTGCACAGATGAGATGATGGTGATGACTCATGTATCTGATCAGTGATGCTTGTCTTCTCCTGTGTGGACACTTTCACATCACATTGCTTTACTGACTTCCAGGAATTTATTGCATCAAAACTGCAGTGAGCAGCCCAGTAAGTGACACATCGCTGGAATCAGGGTCTCGGCCCCTACATCAGCTGCCTCAGATTACAGAGCCCGTTATCTCCAGCTGTAATACCAGACACGACCTGTGCACACAGGTGGCGCTGTTTATTTTTCGGAATAAGCCCTATCCTCTGCCTCCTCTTTGCTCTGGACGATCCCCGTCTTCGCTCCTTTCTTCCCTTGTATAATCCGTGTGTCGGGGCACTACATGTCCCAGCAGGTAACGGCTGTCAGCTGTGTGGCTCAGGGTGGGTGAGGCTGGCACGCCGAGTCCAGGGCTGGCGAGTGCCCCCCACCTGGCAGCCCCCCCTCCTCCTCCGGTGCCAGCGTGAGTCTAATGAGAAGCAGCCGATGTTCTGTTCCTTTCTATTCCTCCATCGCTTCATGCAAATCATATTTCATCCCAGCTGCGATCAGCAAACACAGGGACGGGGCCCGGTCTGGGGCCAATAATCCTGAATATAGGGACGGGGCCCGGTCTGGGGCCAATAATCCTGAATATAGGGACGGGGCCCGGTCTGGGGCCAATAATCCTGAATATAGGGACGGGCCCGGTCTGGGGCCAATAATCCTGAATATAGGGACGGGGCCCGGTCTGGGGCCAATAATCCTGAATATAGGGACGGGGCCCCGGTCTGGGGCCAATAATCCTGAATATAGGGACGGGCCCGGTCTGGGGCCAATAATCCTGAATATAGGGACGGGCCCGGTCTGGGGCCAATAATCCTGAATATAGGGACGGGGCCCGGTCTGGGGCCAATAATCCTGAATATAGGGACGGGGCCCGGTCTGGGGCCAATAATCCTGAATATAGGGACGGGGCCCGGTCTGGGGCCAATAATCCTGAATATAGGGACGGGGCCCGGTCTGGGGCCAATAATCCTGAATATAGGGACGGGGCCCGGTCTGGGGCCAATAATCCTGAATATAGGGACGGGGCCCGGTCTGGGGCCAATAATCCTGAATATAGGGACGGGCCCGGTCTGGGGCCAATAATCCTGAATATAGGGACAGGGCCCCTTTCTGGGGCCAATAATCCTGTATATCGGCACACTGTATATCGGCATATTGATTATAGCGGCGGGGTGCAGTCTGGGCCCCCCTATATCCCATGTTGCCCCCCTCGGCCGCTCCTGGCTCAGATCAGGCAACTTTTTCTGGACATTTTTTTAGATTTTAAACAAAAAATGAAAATAAGCAGTGAAATGCTGCGTGAATCCTCCCGGAGGCTCCTGGTTTCGCAGGTTTCGGCCCGGGCGGTGTCTCTGCTTTGTGACCTCTTGTTCTGTCCCTGAGACGCAGAGATTGGAGTGGTCACCTCTTGTGCCATCGATAGCGTGTACTGTGCCTTTAATGATATTCAGCCTCAGAGCAGAACTCCTAACTGTGGCCCCTGGGATGACACCTGTCAGCTCTGCCGGGGCCCCGGCTCCTGCGCGGCTCATGCCTTATTCATGGTGACCTGCTCATGGCGGAGGGATCCCGACACCAGCGGATTCAGGATCTTCCCAAAATAGCAAAATCACCAAAGAATATAAATCTGAGCCGGTGACCGGACTACAGCCGTACCCCTATATACAGTGCTGTATCCCAGCCGTACCCCTATATACAGTGCAGTATCACAGCCGTACCCCTATATACAATGCAGTATCATAGCTGTACCCCTATATACAGTGCAGTATCACAGCCGTACCCCTATATACAGTGCGGTATCACAGCCGTACCCCTATATACAGTGCAGTATCACAGCTGTACTCCTATATACAGTGCAGTATCACAGCCGTACCCCTATATACAGTGCGGTATCACAGCCGTACCCCTATATACAGTGCAGTATCACAGCTGTACTCCTATATACAGTGCTGTATCCAGCCGTACCCCTATATACAGTGCAGTATCACAGCCGTACCCCTATATACAGTGCGGTGTATCACAGCCGTACCCCTATATACAGTGCGGTATCACAGCCGTACCCCTATATACAGTGCGGTATCACAGCCGTACCCCTATATACAGTGCGGTATCACAGCCGTACCCCTATATACAGTGCAGTATCACAGCCGTACCCCTATATACAGTGCAGTATCACAGCTGTACCCCTATATACAGTGCAGTATCACAGCCGTACCCCTATATACAGTGCAGTATCACAGCCGTACCCCTATATACAGTGCAGTATCACAGCCGTACCCCTATATACAGTGCAGTATCACAGCCGTACCCCTATATACAGTGCAGTATCACAGCTGTACCCCTATATACAGTGCAGTATCACAGCCGTACCCCTATATACAGTGCAGTATCACAGCCGTACTCCTATATACAGTGCAGTATCACAGCTGTACCCCTATATACAGTGCAGTATCACAGCCGTACTCCTATATACAGTGCAGTATCACAGCCGTACCCTATATACAGTGCAGTATCACAGCCGTACCCTATATACAGTGCAGTATCACAGCCGTACCCCTATATACAGTGCAGTATTGCACCCGTACCCAATATACAGTGCAGTATCGCACCTGTACTCCTATCTACAGTGCAGTATCACAGCCGTACTCCTATATACAGTGCAGTATCACAGCCGTACCCCTATATACAGTGCGGTATCACAGCCGTACCCCTATATACAGTGCAGTATCACAGCTGTACTCCTATATACAGTGCAGTATCACAGCCGTACCCCTATATACAGTGCGGTATCACAGCCGTACCCCTATATACAGTGCAGTATCACAGCTGTACTCCTATATACAGTGCTGTATCCAGCCGTACCCCTATATACAGTGCAGTATCACAGCCGTACCCCTATATATACAATGCAGTATCATAGCTGTACCCCTATATACAGTGCCGTATCACAGCCGTACCCCTATATACAGTGCGGTATCACAGCCGTACCCCTATATACAGTGCAGTATCACAGCTGTACTCCTATATACAGTACAGTATCACAGCTGTACCCTATATACAGTGCAGTATCATAGCCGTACCCCTATATACAGTGCAGTATCACAGCCGTACCCCTATATACAGTGCGGTATCACAGCCGTACCCCTATATACAGTGCAGTATCACAGCCGTACCCCTACATACAGTGCGGTATCACAGCCGTACCCCTATATACAGTGCGGTATCACAGCCGTACCCCTATATACAGTGCGGTATCACAGCCGTACCCCTATATACAGTGCGGTATCACAGCCGTACCCCTATATACAGTGCGGTATCACAGCCGTACCCCTATATACAGTGCAGTATCACAGCCGTACCCCTATATACAGTGCAGTATCACAGCTGTACCCCTATATACAGTGCAGTATCACAGCCGTACCCCTATATACAGTGCAGTATCACAGCCGTACCCCTATATACAGTGCAGTATCACAGCCGTACCCCTATATACAGTGCAGTATCACAGCCGTACCCCTATATACAGTGCAGTATCACAGCTGTACCCCTATATACAGTGCAGTATCACAGCCGTACCCCTATATACAGTGCAGTATCACAGCCGTACTCCTATATACAGTGCAGTATCACAGCTGTACCCCTATATACAGTGCAGTATCACAGCCGTACTCCTATATACAGTGCAGTATCACAGCCGTACCCCTATATACAGTGCAGTATCACAGCCGTACCCCTATATACAGTGCAGTATCACAGCCGTACCCCTATATACAGTGCAGTATTGCACCCGTACCCCAATATACAGTGCAGTATCGCACCTGTACTCCTATATACAGTGCAGTATCACACCTGTACTCCTATCTACAGTGCAGTATCACAGCCATACCCCTATATACAGTGCGGTATTGCACTCGTACCCTATATACAGTGCAGTATCACACCTGTACTCCTATATACAGTGCAGTATCACAGCCGTACTCCTATATACAGTGCAGTATCACACCTGTACTCCTATCTACAGTGCAGTATCACAGCCATACCCCTATATACAGTGCGGTATTGCACTCGTACCCCTATATACAGTGCAGTATCACACCTGTACTCCTATCTACAGTGCAGTATCACAGCCATACACCTATATACAGTGCGGTATTGCACTCGTACCCCTATATACAGTGCAGTATCACACCTGTACTCCTATCTACAGTGCAGTATCACAGCCATACCCCTATATACAGTGCGGTATTGCACTCGTACCCTATATACAGTGCAGTATCACACCTGTACTCCTATCTACAGTGCAGTATCACAGCCATACACCTATATACAGTGCGGTATTGCACTCGTACCCCTATATACAGTGCAGTATCACACCTGTACTCCTATATACAGTGCAGTATTAGAGCTGCTCATCTATGTGGAATCATACTGATGACGCCTGAGGTTTATGGTTCGAACCAAAAGGAAAGTTATTCCCCATCCATTGGAGATTGCCCCCTGTGTAGACAGCGGCATACAGCGCTGGAGGAGTTGTGATTTTTGAATACAGATGTGATGTAGCAGAGTTTGTTGTGTGACATTGGCCGCCATTCACACTCTCAGGCTTCGCGTTGGTTTCTTGCTGGTGATCTCTCCTCACCATTGTGCTGCTTCGATGTCCTTGTGTTTTAGTCCCTTTTCCTAAGTGGTTTCCTTCCTTTCCCTTCCTCTCTTTCTTACTCTTGATCTCTTTCTCGCTCTCTATCTCTTTCTCTCTCTATCTATCTCTCTTTCTCTCTATCTCTCTCTTAATCGCTTTCTATCTCTTTCTTTCTCTCTCTATCTCTCTTTCTCTCTCTCTCTTTCCCTTCCTCTCTTTCTCTCTCTCTCTCTTTCTTAATCGCTTTCTCTCTCTCTTTATCTCTCTCTCTCTCTATCTCTCTCTCTCTCTATCTTTCTCTCTCTCTATCTATCTTTCTCTCTCTGTATCTCTCTCTCTTTCTCTCTCTTTCCCTTCCTCTCTTTCTCTTCTTTCTCTTTCTCTCTATCTCTTTCTTTCTCTTTCTATCTCTTTCTGTCTCTCTTTCTCTCTCTCTATCTATCTTTCTCTCTCTGTATCGCTCTCTCTTTCTCTCTTTCCTTCCTCTCTTTCTCTCTCTTTCTCTTTCTCTTTCTCTTTCTTTCTCTTTCTATCTCTTCTTCTCTTTTCTCTCTCTCTTTCCCCCTCTCTCTCTTTCTCTCTCTCTCTCTTCCCCCTCTCTCTCTCTTCTCTCTCTTTCTCTCTCTTTCCCCTCTCTCTCTCTCTCTTTCTTTCTCTCTCTCTCTCTCTGCTCTCTTGTTTCTCCTCTCTCTCTTTCTCTCTCTCTTTCCCCCTCTCTCTTGCCTTCTTCTGTTTACAGTATGACTACCCCCTTCACCCTGGACACCGCTGCCATCTCCTCCACATACTGATATTCCTGGAATAAGAGGTGGCCCCCAGGACGGCCATCATTACAGTCACTGTGCAGAGATTTTCCGCCATCCGGCCAGTGCAGCCGCCCTGCTGGGACTTGTAGTCCCTCCACATCTCCAGACCTGCGGGTTGTAAACCGCGTGAATTCCGCTAAATTATCATTTCCCAGCAAGACGAGACATAACTGATTGTCTTTTTGCCTGTGGCCTCGTTCCTTTTCCCATCCACATTGTGATTATCTCTACAAATGAAGTTCTCTCCAGCCGGGGGCGAATGGGATTTGGCGCGGCGGAGCTGCAGGATGGCGGCGGGGGCACAGACTGTGCTCGCACCGCCGTCCCGGACTCTCTATCCGAGTGACTAAATCCTTAATGAGTGGACTTCAGCCGATGACAGATCTCGGCCGAGAGACACTGACTCGGCCGGAGTGATTAAACCAGCGGCTGGCGGGGCCCGGCACTTGATGA
The DNA here is from genome assembly GCA_033576535.1 of Allobates femoralis. Taxonomy (NCBI): domain Eukaryota; kingdom Metazoa; phylum Chordata; class Amphibia; order Anura; family Aromobatidae; genus Allobates; species Allobates femoralis. Next base: position 35,729,894 of record JARQOC010000009.1, read on the forward strand.
ATGTGTTCTGTAATGCCGGTACCATCTCTATCACCGCGCTCAACCGGAGACATCCATCTTAGTCCACATAGGACTCGGCTAATGGCATGTGAAGATCCCCCCAGCGGTTCTGTGAGAGGGGGCTGTCACCACTGTGCAATCAATACTGTGCAGAAATAACCCACATTCACCTGCCAGAGCTCCTGAGCATCACTAATCTCTGCCGCCTCCTCGCCCCGCGCAGGGCAACGTCCTCCAGACTCATCCCCGCAGCTCAGAGGCGGGAGGGGACCCCCAAAAATAATCCTCACTACAAAACATAAGATGAATACAAAAAAAGTAACAAAGTTATTTATAAAGTGAAATGGGACGAAACGCGTCACTTTACCCTAGATCAGTAGGTTTGACAATGAAAAGAATAAATAAATGCATGTATCTGAGATAATATAAAAATGTACAAGAAGTGGAAAAGAAAAACAATCTCCAAAAGTTCTAAACTTTGCAGAATTGTACGTATAAATATAAGACGAGACCCTGAACCTCCAGAACCTTCTGAACCAGGTCAGGGATGTCTGGAGGTCACAGCTGCACTTGGTGGATCAGGAGCTCTCGGGTCTGCGCTTGGTTTGCACAGTCATTTTGTGTTGTTGTATTTTTGGGGTCTGGATCTGGTCCCTCGTTCCCCCCGTTACACCGTGCGTCCTCCGTGTTCACAGACATCATTCATTTAATTTTATCGAGACGGCGTCTCTTCCATTTTTTCTAATTACATTGAGATATGAGGGGGGCGATCACTCTGTTATTTGGGGGTGACGGTCTCTGCGCTGCCATTACCAATGTTTTTCTGGCGCCCGAGGCCTCACTGCCAGGAGGTAATGGCGCTTTTATTCTGCATCTGGTTGTCTGCACTGTGTACAGAGTGTCTATGCGGCCCTCATCCTCTGGAGCAGAGCGTCTGTGGGGCCCTCATCCTCTGGAGCAGAGTGTCTGTGGGACCCTCATCCTCTGGAGCAGAGCGTCTGTGGGGCCCTCATCCTCTGGAGCAGAGTGTCTGTGGGGCCCTCGTCCTCTGGAGCAGAGCGTCTGTGGGGCCCTCATCCTCCGGAGCAGAGTGTCTGTGGGACCCTCATCCTCTGGAGCAGAGCGTCTGTGGGGCCCTCATCCTCTGGAGCAGAGCGTCTGTGGGGCCCTCGTCCTCTGGAGCAGAGCGTCTGTGGGACCCTCATCCTCTGGAGCAGAGTGTCTGCGGGGCCCTCGTCCTCTGGAGCAGAGTGTCTGTGGGACCCTCATCCTCTGGAGCAGAGTGTCTGCGGGGCCCTCGTCCTCTGGAGCAGAGTGTCTGTGGGTCCCTCATCCTCTGGAGCAGAGTGTCTGCGGGGCCCTCGTCCTCTGGAGCAGAGTGTCTTTGGGGCCCTCATCCTCTGGAGCAGAGTGTCTGTGGGGCCCTCATCCTCCGGAGCAGAGTGTCTGTGGGGCCCTCGTCCTCCGGAGCAGAGCATCTGTGGGGCCCTCGTCCTCCGGAGCAGAGCATCTGTGGGGCCCTCGTCCTCCGGAGCAGTGTCTGTGGGGCCCTCGTCCTCCGGAGCAGAGTGTCTGTGGGGCCCTCGTCCTCCGGAGCAGTGTCTGTGGGGCCCTCGTCCTCCGGAGCAGTGTCTGTGGGGCCCTCGTCCTCCGGAGCAGTGTCTGTGGGGCCCTCGTCCTCCGGAGCAGAGTGTCTGTGGGGCCCTCGTCCTCCGGAGCAGTGTCTGTGGGGCCCTCGTCCTCCGGAGCAGTGTCTGTGGGGCCCTCGTCCTCCGGAGCAGAGTGTCTGTGGGGCCCTCGTCCTCCGGAGCAGTGTCTGTGGGGCCCTCGTCCTCCGGAGCAGTGTCTGTTGGGGCCCTCGTCCTCCGGAGCAGTGTCTGTGGGGCCCTCGTCCTCTGGAGCAGAGTGTCTGTGGGGCCCTCGTCCTCCGGAGCAGAGCATCTGTGGGGCCCTCGTCCTCCGGAGCAGAGCATCTGTGGGGCCCTCGTCCTCCGGAGCAGAGTGTCTGTGAGGCCCTCGTCCTCCGGAGCAGTGTCTGTGGGGCCCTCGTCCTCTGGAGCAGAGTGTCTGTGGGGCCCTTGTCCTCCGGAGCAGTGTCTGTGGGGCCCTCGTCCTCTGGAGCAGAGTGTCTGTGGGGCCCTCGTCCTCTGGAGCAGTGTCTGTGGGGCCCTCGTCCTCTGGAGCAGAGTGTCTGTGGGGCCCTTGTCCTCCGGAGCAGTGTCTGTGGGGCCCTCGTCCTCTGGAGCAGAGTGTCTGTGGGGCCCTCGTCCTCTGGAGCAGAGTGTCTATGCGGCCCTCATCCTCTGGAGCAGAGTGTCTGTGGGGCCCTCATCCTCTGGAGCAGAGTGTCTGTGGGGCCCTCATCCTCTGGAGCAGAGTGTCTGTGGGGCCCTCATCCTCCGGAGCAGAGTGTCTGTGGGGCCCTCGTCCTGTGAAAGTGGAAGTCTTTCTATACAATGTATCTGTTCGGGTTGTCTAAAGGCCACGTTACACACACAGATATCTGTTCAGATATTGTCCAGAGAAAAGTTGGGAATGAAGAGGTGTGTCACGTTCCGCGCTGCTATATCCAAGGAAATACTCACATGGAATGCAAGATTTCAAAAGCATTTACTTTATTCCAATGCGTTTCGGTGCACAACCCGGCACCTTCTTCAGGGATGTGAAGAAGGTGCCGGGTTGTGCACCGAAACGCGTTGGAATAAAGTAACTGCTTTTGAAATCTTGCATTCCATGTGAGTATTTCCTTGGATATAGCAGCGCGGAACGTGACACACCTCTTCATTCCCAACTTTTGTCTGGACGTTTTTCCACGTGCGAGTGGTCGGTGGAGGTCCTGCAGCAGCTTATTTGTTGATGCCTTCAAACCAGTTGTGGGTCCCACAACTGAACCAGGTGAGTGGATTCATAGCACCACCTTCATATTTTAGTGTTGCGAGTAATAGGGCACTATTGCGCCTCTTGTCCCCCACCCCTCTAGTATTTGTTCAGATATTGGTCACAGATCTCTGGTTGCAGTGAAATCATGGACACATTGTTCCATTTTGTTGCCTTAAACAAATGTAACAATGTGTCCATGATTTCACTGCAACCAGAGATCTGTGACCAATATCTGAACAGATATCTGTGTGTGACGTGGCCTTAAGGATTGTCTGGTTTGGATACAATTGTAACAAAGCCTCTAGCTCTTGATCTGGCGCTTTTACATAGGCGTTTTCTTGAATCCGGCAGAGATCTGTCTCTTTTTATGAACCCGGATCCGGTTTGTGGCCATTGATTTTCAGTGATCTCTCCGGCACTTTTGCTTGGATCTGATGCTGCCAATTCCATCACAAACCATATTTTTGCAGGCCACAAAAAACGGAACTTGTAGGATTTTATTGGCTTGGTAGAAAAACGCTTCCGACCAGATCTGGCACCCTGCGGCATGATTATAATGTGTGTCAATGGGTGCCAGATCCGGTCTTACTGGATCATTGCTGATGCCTACTGAACATGTGCGGTAACGTCACTGACCCCAAATAAGGACTTAACGTGATTAAAGCATTATACTCACTGTCACTTCCGGGTGCACTCATTAGCCTGATGTAATATTCACTGCTGAACAGCCAATCACAGATGCCCATTGTCTGTAACAATGTCTGTAATTAGCTGTTGGGCCTCACCCACCAATCACAGATGCAGTCACAAAGACCAGGCATCTGTGATTGGCTGTTCAGCAGTGAATATTACATGAGTTTAAGGCTGGAGGCACACTGGCGTTGAACTCGCGCGAGTTTAATGCGAGAAAAACTCGCATTAAAATCGGACCTGTATCTTTCAATGATACAGGTCACATTAATGCGAGTTTCTGGCATTAAACTCGCTTTGCGAGAGCAATCCGAGTGCAATCGCAGGATGCTGTGATTGCCTCACGCGAGGGGCCATTAAAAGTATATGGGTGCGAGTCTAGCTCGCACCCATACAGCACATGGTGCGAGAGTCGCAGCCGTGTGCTGTCAAAATCACTGGCCCCCCTCAGTCCCCATACAGTTACAATAATGTTTCATTGCTGTGACAGCAGCAGTGAAGCAGTATTGTATGTATAATTTATTATTTTTTGCAAAGTTACACTTATCAGCTTGATTTGACATGTTTTTACCATGTCGGCTGTTCAGGACTTCATTCTGCACTGTGCTACCGGAGGGGGTTTTAACCCGGTGATTAAGGGGTTAATCAGACGCTGGTGTCATGACACCATCTGTACAGGGGTTGTCCTCCCTCCCTGGATACATGGTGAGATGACATCATGTGTCTGAATGGGTTAATTTTTCTGTAACCCAGGTTCAAGTGTATGTCGGGTGTAGAGATGTGACAGAAAGAGCCGTGATTTGTGAATGGAAGCCAGGGCTTCAGCACCATGGACAGCTCCTTACAAATCACCGGCTTATTCTGTGTAATCTCTACACCCGACATACACTTGAACCTGGTTTACAGAATAATTATACATGGTGACATGACATCATGTGTCTGAATGGGTTAATTATTCTGTAAACCAGGTTCAAGTGTATGTCGGGTGTAGACTGTAGAGATTACATAGAATAAGCCGGTAATTTGTAAGGAGCTGTCCATGGTGCTGAAGCCCTGGCTTCCATTCACAAATCACGGCTCTTTCTGTCACATCTCTACACCTGACATACACTTGAACCTGGGTTACAGAAAAATTAACCCATTCAGACACATGATGTCATGTCACCGTGTATCCAGGGGGGAAAGAGAACCCCTGGACAGATGGTGTCATGACACCAGCGTCTGATTAACCCCTTAATCACCGGGTTAAAACCCCCTCGGTAGCACAGTGCAGAATGAAGTCCTGAACAGCCGACATGGTAAAAACATGTCAAATTAAGCTGATAAGTGTAACTTTGCAAAAAATAATAAATTATACATACAATACTGCTTCACTGCTGCTGTCACAGCAATGAAACATTATTGTAACGGTATGGGGATAGCAGGAATTATACAGGTGAGCATCACTAATGCTGTTCCGTGGTCCATCAAGACCATGGACAGCAGAGAAAAAAACAACACACACGCACTCACACCTCACACTCGCACCACATACACTTACATACAGCCAGGCACACTCACACCACACTAGCACCACACTCGGACCACACTAGCACTGCACTCGCATCACTGTCATGCATCAATCACGCTCCGTGTTTGATGCACGACAGTGTGCCTGTACCTTAATGAGCAGGACCAGGAAGTGACCGCAGCAGTGAGACAAGTGAGTTGTCATGCACTTAGATTACGCTGACTTTGCTGGATGCTGCTGTGTGTGTTGTGTCTGCATTTTTTCAAGAGCTGCATGAGTTACGGATGTGAAGGTCTTGGTCCTTACTTGCCTCCTTTATTATACTCCAGAGCTACTTTCCCTATTCTGCTGGTGCAGTCACTGTGTACATACATTACATTACTGATCCTGAGTTACCTCCTGTATTATACTCCAGGGCTGCACTCACTATTCTGCTGGTGCAGTCACTGTGTACATACATTACATTACTGATCCTGAGTTACCTCCTGTATTATACTCCAGAGCTGCACCCACTATTCTGCTGGTGCAGTCACTGTGTACATACATTACATTACTGATCCTGAGTTACCTCCTGTATTATACTCCAGAGCTGCACTCACTATTCTGCTGGTGCAGGCACTGTGTACATACATTACATTACTGATCCTGAGTTACCTCCTGTATTATACTCCAGAGCTGCACTCACTATTCTGCTGGTGCAGTCACTGTGTACATACATTACATTACTGATCCTGAGTTACCTCCTGTATTATACTCCAGAGCTGCACTCACTATTCTGCTGGTGCAGTCACTGTGTACATACATTACATTACTGATCCTGAGTTACCTCCTGTATTATACTCCAGAGCTGCACTCGCTATTCTGCTGGTGCTGTCACTGTGTACATACATTACATTACTGATCCTGAGTTACCTCCTGTATTATACTCCAGAGCTGCACTCGCTATTCTGCTGGTGCAGTCACTGTGTACATACATTACATTACTGATCCTGAGTCACCTCCTGTAATATACTCCAGAGCTGCACTCACTATTCTGCTGGTGCAGTCACTGTGTACATACATTACATTACTGATCCTGAGTTACCTCCTGTATTATACTCCAGAGCTGCACTCACTATTCTGCTGGTGCAGTCACTGTGTACATACATTACATTACTGATCCTGAGTTACCTCCTGTATTATACTCCAGAGCTGCACTCACTATTCTGCTGGTGCAGTCACTGTGTACATACATTACATTACTGATCCTGAGTTACCTCCTGTATTATACTCCAGAGCTGCACTCACTATTCTGCTGGTGCAGTCACTGTGTACATACATTACATTACTGATCCTGAGTTACCTCCTGTATTATACTCCAGAGCTGCACTCACTATTCTGCTGGTGCAGTCACTGTGTACATACATTACATTACTGATCCTGAGTTACCTCCTGTATTATACTCCAGAGCTGCACTCACTATTCTGCTCAGCTGCTGGTTGCAGGGTTGATGTGAGACTTGGGTGTGACTCACCTGGAATCTACTCCCCCTGCTTTAAATAGCTTTCCCCCTCCTCTGTCAGACGCCGCAGATAGCGTTATTTACTCTTGGTCTTTGTGCTGAAGTCTTTGCTTTGGGAGTAGCTGTGATCCTGGATCTGTGGGTGGAGGTAGGGGCCCTCAGTCTACGGCTAATCAAGAGCTCAAGAAAACAGGGTGGAGACTCGGACCTCCTCGCCAACAGAGGTACCTCCGAGAGCAGGGCGAGCCAGAGACCCCCAGTGTAAGGGTCAATTTAGCTCCCCTGAATCCTCTCACCCCTCTCACCATTCAGTTACTTTATTCCCTCACTTCCTAAGTGTGACATGAGTATAATGCTTTATTCACAGAAAATGTTCAAAGATGGCCAGCACCGGATATCCTTAAAATTATCATTTATTTTCAATTCATGAATGCATGGATTAAAAATAAAGGATCATTTTAAGGATATCTGGTGCTGGCCGTCTTCGAACATTTCCTATATAACAAGTGGAGGCCAGACACAGCCGTGCACCGGTGGAATCAGCCAGGGCACAGGGTGAACTTTCCCCATCCCCATCCCTGCTTTATACTTCATTCACAGAGTCTGCATTGGCTGCTGAACAGCCAATTACACACGCCCGGTGTTTGTGACAGTGTCTGTGATTGGTGGGTGGGGCCCAACAGACAATGGGCGTCTGTGAGCAGTGAATATTACATGAGGTTAATGAGCGGACCCAGAAGTGACCGCAGCAGCGAGGCGGGTGACTATAAAGCTTTAGGCCGGTTTCACACCACTGCAGGATCAGGTCTGGGGCTGTCCGGTGATGTTCACATGATGCTTTTTTGCTGCATTTTTTGCCTGTGTCTTTGGGGTCGTCATCAATCCACAGTACATGTTTAAATAAAGTTAGTTTAATTCATCACAGAAGCAGCAAAAAAATGCATGGGTTGGGTTTTTGCACTTTGTCATTGTATTCAATGGTGAAAACAAGCTGAAAGAATTGACCCGATGCTTCAAGACGCAGCCAGTCAGGAAATAAACATCTTGTGCTGGAGATTTCTGGAATCTCGGAGTCTTTGCTGTAAAAAGCAGCTTTTAATTTGCATAAAATTCATAAAAAACGCTGCAAAAATGGAACATGTGAGCATAGCCCAATATCTGGCATAGGGGCAGGCGGGGCCGGGGGGCATAGGTGCATTTGCCCCCTGGACCTCAGGTCTCCTGTATCGGGGCTCATTCGTCTCCAGGTCGTGTTCCCTCTTTGCAATGTTTTGCTTCTTAGCTGAGTTTTCATGGTTCAGACGAGCTGAACCCTCTTTATGTCGTGTGAGATTAAAGCTGAAATTCCGTGCACAGAATCATATTCTTAGTTCTGCCTTCAATTTACCGGCGCCGAGTCGCATAATTCTTCACTTATGATGAACCTTGGATTTTAAGAGGTTTAACCGATTGGTAAAATAACAGAAAATAAAATCCAGAGCGAACGGCGGAAAGGCGAAACCCGAGAAGAATGAGGAAACCTTCATCATTGCTGCATCTCATTACCGAGCCGTAGGTTATAGAACATACCCCCCAATACTGTGATCCCCCCGATAACAAGATCCCCCTCCATTAATGAGATCCCCTATTAGTGTGATCTCCCTTGATAATGAGATCCACTTGATAGTGTGATCCTCCCAATAATGAGATGGAGATCCCCCCCCGACTATGTGACCCCCCCCTATAGTGTGATCCCCCCTGATGGTGTGATCCCTCTAATATTGTGCCCCCCCCCCCCGATAGTGTGATCTTCCCGATAATGAGACCCCCGATAGTATGATCCCCCTAGATAATGAGACCCCCCCCCGATAGTGTGATAAGAGATAATGAGATCCCCCCTGATAACCAGATCCCCCTCCGATGAGATCCCCCATTAGTGTGATCCCCGATAATGAGATCCCCCTGATAGCGTGATCCCCCCCCCCCAATAATGAGATAATGAGATCCCCCCTGATACTGTGATCCTCCAATAATGTGACCCCCCCGACCCCAATAATGAGCTCCTCCCGATAATGAAATCCCCCTCCGATAGTGTGATCTCCCAATAATGAGATCCCTCCCCAATAATAAGATAATGAGACACCCCCATATTGTAATCCCCCTGCTAATGAGATCCTCCCTGATAGTGTGATCCCCCCATTAATAAAATCTCCCCAGTAGTGTGACCCCCATAATGAAAATCCCCCCATAGTGTACCCCAATAAGATAATTTAGACCACCCCCGATATTGTAATCCCCCAATAATGAGATAATAAGATCCCCCCCCAATATTGTGATCCACTTAATAATGAGATGAGATCCCCATGATAATGACACCCCCCCCCCATAACCTTACACCTAGCACCAAATATCCATAGCGGCCCCCCTATTATTGGACCTGGACCCCCATCAGTCAGCGGCCCCTTTACACCTCTTCTATGATGTATGGAGGGAAGATCGACATATGACTAACAGCAAAAGGGAAATCAAATCTGTTCCTTGCGGAGCCGGGATGTGACGGATGTCTGTGTACTTTATCAAGGGTCGGGGGGGAAATCGCAATAAATCATCAAAAATAACAAAAGAAGGTGCGATATCAGCAAATCAGAGAAAGCAAGATGGATGTGTATCCGGGAGCGGGAAGAAATGAGTAATGTCACCGAGGAGGGGGACGAGGTGGAGAACGGGGGACAGCGGGGCCTCGCCGGCCGCTCTGATAGATGACGACGTCCTACACTGGAGAATGAGAAATGGAAGCGAGAGAACGAAGAATGAAAACATATAGGATGGAAACCGCGGACGAGTCCGGACAGGAAGACGAATAAATACGTGAAATCTGGAGAATGGGGCAGGAGTGTAATAATACAGCGAGCGCCGTAATACTGGCTCCTTCCTACAATAATGTCCTCCATCCTGACCCCTTCCTGTAATAATGTCCTCCATCCTGGCCCCTTCCTGTAATAATGTCCTCCATCCTGGATCCTTCCTGTATTAATATCCTCCATCCTGGCCCCTTCCTGTAATAATATCCCCTGTCCTGGCCCCTTCCTATAATAATATCCCCTGTCCTGGCCCCTTCCTATAATAATGTCCTCCATCCTGGACCCCTTCCTATAATAATGTCCTCCATCCTGACCCCTTCCTATAATAATGTCCTCCATCCTGACCCCTTCCTGTAATAATATCCTCCATCCTGACCCCTTCCTGTAATAATATCCTCCATCCTGGCCCTTCCTATAATAATATCCTCCATCCTGGCCCCTTCCTATAATAATGTCCCCATCCTGGCCCCTTCCTGTAATAATATCCTCCATCCTGGACCCTTCCTATAATAATATCCTCCATCCTGGACTCCTTCCTATAATAATATCCTCCATCCTGACTCCTTCCTGAAATAATGTCCTCCATCCTGGCCCCTTCCTATAATAATATACCCTGTCCTGGCCCCTTCCTATAATAATGTCCTCCATCCTGGACCCTTCCTATAATAATATCCTCCATCCTGACTCCTTCCTGTAATAATGTCCTCCACCCTGGCCCCTTGCTATAATAATGGTGGGGTGGTGGTGGTGGAGGTTGTATTATCCTCCAGCTCTCCAGGATATAGGTATCACGTAGAGGTGGTGCAGGGGTCATGTGTGGCCCCCAGATGTTGGGGTTCATGGCGTCCTCACATGGCATGTAGGACAAGATGGCGGCCCATCGTCTGTTATCCCATCAGTGGTGTTAACCCTTACCTAACTGGTATGTGTCTCCCCCCCTCCCCCAGGTTCTGCAGCCTCATATCCCCCTCCACCTCCCATAGCCGGATTACAAGTGACATATTATGTGAGATCATTAGAGCCGTGGGTCTGGGCCCACGGAGGATATGGGAAATCATGGTGAAGATTTCAGCCGCTCAGCAGATAATTAGTAGCCGCCTTCACGGCTTAGATGCGATCAGCCATCTCATTCCTAAAATAAACCGTCCCCCTGGAGGGATCTGGAGAAGAACTTCAGCAGGAGGAAAGTCTCATTCATTTTATTGGATTTTCACTTTGTCCAAAAGTAGGAAAACTGAGACAAAGATTAGGAAAACATGGCAGCTTTCCTCCAGAACAGCGCCACCACCCTGTCCACAGGTTGTTTGTGGTACTACAACTCAGCCACATTGACTGCAATACCAAACATGACCTATTGACAGGGGGGCACTGTTTTTGCAAGAAATTAGAAGTGTTTCACAGCAAGTAGAAAACCCCTTTAATTTAAAAAGTGAGTTTACACGACCCCTCCATACTGGGGTAATATTGAATTCATGACTGTAGGAGTCAAGCTGGGTGCATGAGATCCGATAATAAAGCTGGGGTGTCGCTCCACTGTACAGGACTGCACCCCGAGCTGTGGCCCCTCCGATGCAGATTCCTGATCAATCACTGCTGGGTGAGAGAGAGCGCAGACGTTTGGGCTTGTAGATGTCGGATGATGGGAGTATTACTCTATAAGTGATCACATGCAGCCGGAACCTCCAGGTTAGAAAAGCCAACATTATAATGGACAGAGCAGAAATGGTGCAGGTCTGTTATATATGACGCACGCCACCTGCGTCTCCTTATTGTATGGTGGACACGTTTTCATTTGTATCAATACTAGATTTTAGTCAAATAATGCTCTGCCCCGATCTGGCGTCTGCTGCCCCGATCCGCTGCCTGGTCCGGTGTCTGCTGCCCTGGTCCGGTGTCTGCTGCCCTGGTCCGGTGTCTGCTGCCCTGGTCCGGTGTCTGCTGCCCTGGTCCGGTGTCTGCTGCCCCGGTCCGGTGTCTGCTGCCCCGGTCCGGTGTCTGCTGCCCCGGTCCGCTGTCCGGTGTCTGCTGCCCCGGTCCGGTGTCTGCTGCCCCGGTCCGCTGTCCGGTGTCTGCTGCCCCGGTCCGCTGTCCGGTGTCTGCTGCCCCGTCCGCTGTCCGGTGTCTGCTGCCCCAGTCCGGTGTCTGCTGCCCCGGTCCGGTGTCTGCTGCCCCGGTCCGCTGTCCGGTGTCTGCTGCCCCGGTCCGGTGTCTGCTGCCCCGGTCCGCTGTCCGGTGTCTGCTGCCCCGGTCCGCTGTCCGGTGTCTGCTGCCCCGGTCCGCTGTCCGGTGTCTGCTGCCCCGGTCCGCTGTCCGGTGTCTGCTGCCCCGGTCCGCTGTCCGGTGTCTGCTGCCCCGGTCCGCTGTCCGGTGTCTGCTGCCCCGGTCCGCTGTCCGGTGTCTGCTGCCCCGGTCCGCTGTCCGGTGTCTGCTGCCCCGGTCCGCTGTCCGGTGTCTGCTGCCCCGGTCCGCTGTCCGGTGTCTGCTGCCCCGGTCCGCTGTCCGGTGTCTGCTGCCCCGGTCCGCTGTCCGGTGCCTGCTGCCCCGGTCCGGCGCCTGCTGCCCCGGTCCGGCGCCTGCTGCCCCGGTCCGCTGTCCGGCGCCTGCTGCCCCGGTCCGCTGTCCGGCGCCTGCTGCCCCGGTCCGCTGTCCGGCGTCTGCTGCCCCGGTCCGCTGTCCGGCGTCTGCTGCCCCGGTCCGCTGTCCGGCGTCTGCTGCCCCGGTCCGCTGTCCGGTCTCTGCTGCCCCGGTCCGGTGTCTGCTGCCCCGCTCCGGTGTCTGCTTCCCCGGTCCGGTGTCTGCTGCCCCGGTCCGGTGTCTGCTGCCCCGGTCCGGTGTCTGCTGCCCCGGTCCGGTGTCTGCTGCCCCGGTCCGGTGTCTGCTGCCCCGGTCCGGTGTCTGCTGCCCCGGTCCGGTGTCTGCTGCCCCGGTCCGGTGTCCGGTGTCTGCTGCCCCGGTCCGGTGTCTGCTGCCCCGGTCCGGTGTCTGCTGCCCCGGTCCGGTGTCTGCTGCCCCGGTCCGGTGTCTGCTGCCCCGGTCCGGTGTCCGGTGTCTGCTGCCCCGGTCCGGTGTCCGGTGTCTGCTGCCCCGGTCCGCTGTCCGGTGTCTGCTGCCCCGGTCCGCTGTCCGGTGTCTGCTGCCCCGGTCCGGTGTCTGCTGCCCCGGTCCGGTGCCTGCTGCCCCGGTCCGCTGTCCGGCGCCTGCTGCTCCGGTCCGCTGTCCGGCGCCTGCTGCCCCGGTCCGGTGTCTGCTGCCCCAGTCCGCTGTCCGGCGTCTGCTGCCCCGGTCCGCTGTCCGGCGTCTGCTGCCCCGGTCCGCTGTCCGGCGTCTGCTGCCCCGGTCCGCTGTCCGGCGTCTGCTGCCCCGGTCCGCTGTCCGGCGTCTGCTGCCCCGGTCCGCTGTCCGGCGTCTGCTGCCCCGGTCCGCTGTCCGGCGTCTGCTGCCCCGGTCCGCTGTCCGGCGTCTGCTGCCTCGGTCCGCTGTCCGGCGTCTGCTGCCTCGGTCCGCTGGCCGGCGCCTGCTGCCTCGGTCCGCTGGCCGGCGCCTGCTGCCCCGGTCCGCTGTCCGCTGTCTGCTCCCCCGGTCCGCTGTCCGGTGTTTGCTCCCCCGGTCCGCTGTCCGGTGTTTGCTCCCCCGGTCCGCTGTCCGGTGTTTGCTCCCCCGGTCCGCTGTCCGGTGTCTGCTGCCCCGATCCGCTGTCCGGTGTCTGCTGCCCCGATCCGCTGTCCGCTGTCTGCTCCCCCGGTCCGCTGTCCTGGTCCTGTGTCCGCTCCTCCGCTGTGTCATCTGCGCTTTTTAGATGGTGACTCCTTACCCTGATCTGTAAGGGCCCCTTTACACGCGGCTACATTTCTAGGGTGGCTACAGGTAACTTACTGGTTGCAGTGAAATCATGGAGACAAGGTTCTATCTTGTTGCTGTGTACAAATGGAATAATCTCTCCATGATTTCACTGCAACCAGTAAGTTACCTGTAGCCACCCTAGAAATGTAGCCGCGTGTAAAGGTACCCTAATGGATAGATCCTCGTCTGCCCATCCCCCAGTACATTGATATCGCGGCTCCTTTTATTCTACCTGCGCCATTTTTCTCGCCGGCTGATACCTGAACCTTTTCTGGAATGTTTTTGAGTCCTGACCCGTCCTCTCTCCTCTTGTACAAGGACGATTAGAGGACGTCATGAGAGCGGAGACCTTCCCGTATCTGAGGAAGCGGCGCACTAATATTCCAGGTGCGGACGGCAGATAGGAGCCGCCGCCGGTGAATGATAGATTTAATAATACCTAAAACGCCGCCCCTCCCCCTCTTCTCACAATTTAATCGCCATAAATAAAACTTTGTGCCGCGACCTGTGGGGAGGAAAATGAGATGACCACATAAGCGGCTCCCGGAGGCCTCCGCCAGGGACGCGGTGCGCTCGCACCAGAATATATTGGAATCCATTATTCATTGCTGCCTTTGGGGACCCTCCGGATAAGGGCCCCCCTCCCCGAGATCCCACCTAGGCTTTAATCTCTGCATTAATCACATAGAGGTGTCACCCGCCCCCCTGGATGATTACAAACTGCGGGGGTCACTATGAGGCGCGATTCTAACCGGGGCCCCCCCCCACCCGGGGACATGAATTATGGATGGCGCAGACGCACTGTCACTTCTCATCGCTTTATTCTCCCATTTCCCTTCGCTCAGGACACATCGCCCCGTCCATAATAACAGACGTATCTGTGTGACGTAGGGAGATGCCGGATTATCGGATATTCTGGATTATGATATAAAAAAACAACATCTTTATCTATTTCTGAGAAATGTCCCAGAAACTAATCAATATCCCGAGAGTTAGAATTAATTCCGGAATCCCACCCTGCGCTTCCAGGTTGTTACAATGTATCAGCGCAGGGAACGTATCAGCAGGGGCGTAACTACAACAGGTGCAGGGGATACAATCACACCCGGGCCCTGAAGCCTAGGGGGCCCCAAAAGTCCCTTTGGCCTATAGAAAAAGACTAATGCTATTAAAGATTTCCAATAATTGGGGGCCCAGTTGGAGCTTTCGTATCGGGGCCCATGAACTTCAAGTTACACCACTATGTATCAGCCTGGTGGAATGGCCTAGACTGGATACAACTGTAACAAACCCTCAGCCGTGAGCAGTTACTGGAGGTAAAGACTCGAGTATCCATTCACTTACAGCAAGCGAAGATCTCACAATGTGAAGACAATGAATTTTGTTGTCCTCTCATATTATTACACGGCACCAGACGTATTGTGGATTTTGTCCATGTCCTATAAAGTCACACTTTTTGGTGTTGTGCCCCCACTTCTAAGTCACCCCACTCCTCAGGGAATTAAAGAGAGATGAGGAAAGTTAAAACAAAACTGATAAACTCCCTAAATCATTAGACGATTGTAAAGACTTGCTCGGGTCCTGACCCTGGTTATGATGAATCCCTTTAAGGGCTGGAGACTCATCCACTGCGGATTATTGTGTTTGTAAACATCTTGCACATTGATACATTGTATCACAGCCTCTCCCACCTCACTGATCTGATGGCCGCACCACAGGGTACAGTCAGGGTATGATTGATACTGTAACTTTTGTTTTCGTCTTCTACAATGTAAATTTCTTGCTTTTGCTCAGATTACGCTCTGGGCAAAATCTGTCTCCTCCATCCTCTGGCAGCTGACAGTCCTTTCCTGCACCTATGGATGGATGTTTATCTGCCTTACTGCCATGTACTGTGGAGGCCCTGACCCTTCCCTGACAAACAGACAAAAACCTGGCTGTGTAGGGAGTATCTGAGCATGTGTGTCCTGCAGCACTCAGCTCATTAGGTGGAGGTGACTGAGCGTGTGTGTCCTCCAGCACTCAGCTCATTAGGTGGAGGTGACTGAGCGTGTGTGTCCTCCAGCACTCAGCTCATTAGGTGGAGGTGACTGAGCGTGTGTGTCCTCCAGCACTCGGCTCATTAGGAAGAGGTGACTGAGCATGTGTGTCCTCCAGCACTCAGCTCATTAGGTGGAGGTGACTGAGCGTGTGTGTCCTCCAGCACTCGGCTCATTAGGTGGAGGTGACTGAGCGTGTGTGTCCTCCAGCACTCAGCTCATTAGGTGGAGGGGACTGAGCGTGTGTGTCCTCCAGCACTCAGCTCATTAGGTGGAGGGAACTGATCTTGTGTGTCCTCCAGCACTGATTCATTAGGAGGAGGGACTGAGCGTGTGTGTCCTCCGCGCTCGGCTCATTAGAAGGTGGACTGATTGTGTGTGTGTCCTCCAGCACTACGGGTCATTAGAAGGAGGGGACTGAGCGTGTGTGTCCTCCAGCACTCGGCTCATTAGGAGGAGGTGACTGAGCGTATGGGGTCCTCCAGCGCTCGGCTCATTAGAAGGGGGACTAAGTGTGTGCGTCTCCAGCACTCGGCTCATTAGGTGGAGGTGACTGAGTGTGTGTGTCCTGCAGCACTCAGATCATTAGGTGGAGGTGACTGAGCGTGTGTGTCCTCCAGCACTCAGCTCATTAGGTGGAGGTGACTGAGCGTGTGTGTCCTCCAGCACTCGGCTCATTAGGTGGAGGTGACTGAGCGTGTGTGTCCTCCAGCACTCAGCTCATTAGGTGGAGGGGACTGAGCGTGTGTGTCCTCCAGCACTCAGCTCATTAGGTGGAGGGAACTGATCTTGTGTGTCCTCCAGCACTTGATTCATTAGGAGGAGGGGACTGAGCGTGTGTGTCCTCCAGCGCTCGGCTCATTAGAAGGAGGGGACTGATTGTGTGTGTGTCCTCCAGCACTCGGCTCATTAGAAGGAGGGGACTGAGCGTGTGTGTCCTCCAGCACTCGGCTCATTAGGAGGAGGTGACTGAGCGTATGTGTCCTCCAGCGCTCGGCTCATTAGAAGGAGGGGACTAAGTGTGTGCGTTCTCCAGCACTCGGCTCATTAGGTGGAGGTGACTGAGTGTGTGTGTCCTCCAGCACTCGGCTCATTAGGTGGAGGTGACTGAGCGTGTGTGTCCTCAGCACTCAGCTCATTAGGTGGAGGTGACTGAGCTTGTGTGTCCTCCAGGACTCGGCTCATTAGGTGTAGGTGACTGAGCGTGTGTGTCCTCCAGGACTCGGCTCATTAGGTGGAGGTGACTGAGAGTGTGTGTCCTCCAGTACTCTGCTCATTAGGAGGAGGTGACTGAGCGTGTGTGTCCTCCAGGACTCGGCTCATTAGGAGGAGGTGACTGAGCGTGTGTGTCCTCCAGCACTCGCTCATTAGGAGGAGGTGACTGAGCGTTGTGTGTCCTCCAGCACTCCGCTCATTAGGAGGAGGTGACTGAGGTGTGTGTCCTCCAGCACTCGGATCATTAGGTGAGGGACTGAGCGTGTGTGTCTCAGCACTCAGTCATTAGGAGAAGGTGACTGAGCTTGGTGTCCTCCAGCACTCGGCTCATTAGGAGAAGTGACTGAGCTTGTGTGTCCTCCAGCACTCGGCTCATTTTGGCAGTCTATATTCTGCAGGGAGCAGCAGGATGTCATGAGTCGTCCTTCTCTTCATTCCCCGCCGCTCCCCTGGTTTATTTCGGCAGCCGTCTCATTCTGATACATTTCCTGCAGATCATCGCTGCGTTTTGAGCCTTGTGACAATCTGTGACCAGTGATTCGCAGATCAGTAGCGATGAGATGAAGCGCATGGTCCGGTCCGGCACTCGCCGATGGCGCGGGTAACACTCACCCACTGGGCAGTAAATCCAGATCACACGGCGGATGGAGATGGCGCTGAAGTCTAATCTGCCGCGTTTCCACCTGACATCCCATCATCTGCGAGAGATTGTGGCTGTCACTCATCGTTACACTAAAGCCGACCGCATTTATTTCCTGCCATTCAAACCACAGGAGCATTTCTATGAATAATCTGTGGACGGGCGGCTTTGGGGGATTATTTACCAGGGATCTCACACTGAGGACGGGCACCGATCCTGATAATGTCTGATGAGGAGGGATCTAGCGGCTATTATAAAAGTGCAAATCAAGTAACAAACAAATTGCAAGAATAGCTAAAAGTACAAACAATGAGACGCCACGTAATGCCCCAATGCCGCAGCATTACATACATTGTAGTAGGACCTTTCCTCTAGTGGTGACAGTTGGTACTGCAGGTATATATGGCTCCTTGGAGGAGCGCCTTGCTTATTATCTTCTCCGCACAGACTCCTCAAAAGAGGAAACTCTGTAAAGGACCCAAAACTCTTTCTACCGTCTTTTCCCAAAAATAAAATATTCCCTGAAAATAAGACCTAGCAAAGTTTTTCTTAAGCATGCCGGCCAAACGGGACCATGGCATGCAGCTGTCATTATACCGCTATTGTAGCCCCCGTAACCCACTGCCGCTGCATGTATTTTGGGCGCTGCTCTGAGCTCTTTCCTGCCGTAGATGTACGGGAAGCAGCCGGCCAATCAGAGGTCAGCAGCTAATGTTGGCTCATGATGTTACATATGGGCCTCTGATTGGCTGGCTGCTTCCCATACATCTACGGCAGGAGAGAGCTCAGAGCGGTGCCCAAATGCAGCATATGACATGGAAATCTGCTTCATTCTCTGCAGAGCCTCATACACCTAAAATCTAGACTGTCGGCTCACTGAGGGATCAGGTTACTGTTGATGTATATGGAGAAGGGAGTGGGAGCAGCTGAGTACAAAGAAAGCAGCAGGTTATGTGTGTATAATAATAATAATATCTGGTGTATCTGGTATTTTATCTCATCCCAGAGCAGCATTCACAGCTTTTCTGCTCAGTACTGTTGTATAATTTTGTCCATACTTCTGCTTCTAGTGAGGTATATCTCACTCCACCAGTAGGATTAGGATTCACATGTACTCTGCTCAGTATTTTGTATAATATCCTCCATCATTCTCACACGAGAGGTGGATTCACAGCTTCCCTGCTCAGTACAGTTCTATAATGTCTTTTTTTGGGGTTTCTCACTCAGAGCTGAATTAGCTGTGTTCAGTACTGTTGTATAGTATCCTCTATACTGCTGCTTCTAGTAAGGCATATTTCACTCCACTAGTTGGATTCACATGTTCAGTATTGTTGTATGATGTCCTGTATCTGCTGCTTATAGTAAGTGTCCCATGTCAACCAGATCTGGATTCACAGCATCAACTGCTCAGTACTTCTGTATAATAACCATCTGTCTTCTGATTTGTGAGTGTTTATCTCACCCAGAGCTGGATTCACAGCTTCCCTTCTCAGTACTGCTGTTAAATGTCATATAATTCCCTGAGAAGTAAACTGTGCCACTCTTCACTTTTTATTTTCTACATGACGATGACAGAATGTAACGATGCAACGACAGCAATGATCTGTGACCCCATGACCAGGCGGCTCCACGCCGGACGCTTCTCCCCCCTATGAACTTGTAGAAACGGACAATCAGGATTTGCTCTTTTTTATTTCTTTAATATCGGCCGTATAAATGCAAATTATCTACCGGCAGCGGGATTGCGGCGATGCCAGTTTATGTATAACGGTAATATCGGCGCCATAACCGTCTGACTCCGTAGATTTAAAGGTGCAATCCACAAAGCTTTATTAAGAAGAGCAATTTCTTTTATTGATGATTTTTACAAGCTATTTGTGCTGCAGATTGAGGGATTTTCATTATTTTTTTTCCAGATTTATATCATTTCTCGTGAGCAGAAAATACCATTATTCTCATAAACTGCTCTGCACATCGCGAAGCCTTAATTATATGACGATTAAGTCATTTGTATGGGAATTTTTATAAAATGTGGATGTTACTTTTTTAAATGTTTAATATCTAATTATCAGCCTTAAAGGAGACAAAATACAATTCCATCTCCTACTTGTCACTGAGTGAAGTGCGAAGCAATAACCTGAGATCCAGATACATGGACGACTCTGAAAGAAAGCAAATCTACAACCAAGTCAGCTATGAACACTATCACACTTACATTACATTACTGCTTATACTCCAGAGCTGCACTCACTATTCTGCTGGTGCAGTCACTGTATACACACATTACATTACTGATCCTGAGTTACCTCCTGTATTATAGTCCAGAGCTGCACTCACTATTCTGCTGGTGCAGTCACTGTGTACATACATTACATTACTGATCCTGAGTTACCTCCTGTATTATACCCCAGAGCTGCACTCACTATTCTGCTGGTGCAGTCACTGTGTACATACATTACATTACTGATCCTGAGTTACCTCCTGTATTATACTCCAGAGCTGCACTCACTATTCTGCTGGTGCAGTCACTGTGTACATACATTACATTACTGATCCTGAGTTACCTCCTGTATTATACTCCAGCGCTGCACTCACTATTCTGCTGGTGCAGTCACTGTGTACATACATTACATTACTGATCCTGAGTTACCTCCTGTATTATACTCCAGAGCTGCACTCACTATTCTGCTGGTGCAGTCACTGTATACACACATTACATTACTGATCCTGAGTTACCCCCTGTATTATACTCCAGAGCTGCACTCACTATTCTGCTGGTGCAGTCACTGTGTACATACATTACTGATCCTGAGTTATCTCCTGTATTATACTCCAGAGCTGCACTCACTATTCTGCTGGTGCAGTCACTGTGTACTACATTACATTACTGATCCAGAGTACCTCCTGTATTATACTCCAGAGCTGCACTCACTATTCTGCTGGTGCTCACTGTGTACATACATTACATTACTGATCCAGAGTTACCTCCTGTATTATACTCCAGAGCTGCACTCACTATTCTGCTGGTGCAGTCACTGTGTACATACATTACATTACTGATCCTGAGTTACCTCCTGTATTATACTCCAGAGCTGCACTCACTATTCTGCTGGTGCAGTCACTGTGTACATACATTACATTACTGATCCTGAGTTACCTCCTGTATTATACTCCAGAGCTGCACTCACTATTCTGCTGGTGCAGTCACTGTGTACATACATTACATTACTGATCCTGAGTTACCTCCTGTATTATACTCCAGAGCTGCACTCACTATTCTGCTGGTGCAGTCACTGTGTACATACATTACATTACTGATCCTGAGTTACCTCCTGTATTATCCTCCAGAGCTGCACTCACTATTCTGCTGGTGCAGGTTGTAGTCTTGTTGCTGTTGTCTGATCCTGGATCTTTTCCGATTTTCATCCAGACTTTGCGATTATGGGATAATTTGGGATTATGAGCAGCGCTGGGGTAGAGGTGCTGGAGTACGGCCGCTCGTGCACCTTCACCCCTCGCGTTTCGCTCTCTTCTGTCCCCCCCCGAGGTGCCGCAGTCATAATATTTCCCCCTTTTATTAGGAAGGTTTTCATTCTGCAGGAGTTGAGTCTAATTTTTCCGTCCACAGATTTATTTCATTTCAATGCAGGAAAAATAATATAAAATCTCGGCTTTGTCTCGATCGTTTCTGCTCCGGTGGCTGAATGGAAAACGGAAAATGTTATTGATTGAAATACAATTTGTGCGCAGCGTGTGTGACTGGCGCCACGTCAGGCGCGGACATTCGCCCCGGCTTTTATTAAAATTTGGAGAATCGACGCTTTTAATCCTAAGAAAAGCAAGAAGGTTTCACAACACAGAAAATATCAGCAGAGTCCGTGTTTAACAGAGGTGCGAGCCCTTCTTAAAGGAGGAGTCGCGGGACGAGAGGCGAGAAACCAAGGTCCTCCCGTCCGTGGATGAGGGGTGATCACGAGGTCAGAGCAAAAACATGCAGCCAAAACATGAGGGGCCCTAGAGGTCAGAGGGCCACATCTATCTCCAGCATTGTGTAAAGAGCCCTTATATTGTTCCTGCACAGGGGCGTCATTTATCTGTGTCTACCAGTGTAAAACCCATTTGGGTGCTGGCACCACTCTAGTGTCATTCTCGTGTAATCTGTCAGGACTCTGAATATTTTGATTACCTTTTGAGCATTCTTGCCTTCTTCCTTTGATTCATGTGCCTTTTGTCTTCCTGCCTTTATAAACCCCACCCCAGCCTCTAGTCATTGCTAGAGTATTCTGCCTGGTTTCCTGCTCCCAGTGGCTTCTCACGTTCTCTGCTGACTCCTGCAAATCCTGTGTGAATCTCCCGATTGAGGCTCTTCAGAGGTTCTGTTACCTACACCTGTTACCAGCGTTCCTTCTGCTTTTTGCTGCGTGTGTTAGGGTGCATTCACACACTGCGTATTTGCTGTGTATTTTTACACGAGTACTGTTGTAGTTTTTGTAGCCAAAACCAGGAGTGGAACAATCAGAGGAAAAGTAATAGAAACAAGTGCTCCACTTCTGTTTAATCAGCCACTCCTGGTTTTGGCTAGAAAAACTGCAAGAGCACGCGCATAAAAATACACAGCAAATACGCAGCGTGTGAATTCACCCTTACTTCCTCTGCTGCTGCTCTTGCCTCACCTGCCTTTGCTGACACACAAACTGGTTGCTTTCTGCCTTTATAATCCCCACCCCAGCCTCTAGTCATTCTTAGAGTATTCTGCCTGTTTCCTGCTCCTAGTGGCTTCTCAAGTTCTCTGCCTACTCCTGCACATCCTTTGAGAATCTCATGTTGCTGCTCTTCAGAGGTTCTGCTACCTACACCCTTTGACAGCATTCCTTCTGCTTTGGCTGCTTGTGCTACTCCCTCTGCTGCGACTCTTGCCACCTCACTTGCATTTGCTGACATGTAAGCCGGTTGCTTTATTAAGCGCTCTGTCGCTTCCTACATTCTAATAGATGCAAAGCACGAGATTGTTCTGGACTTAGTAGTTGCTCTTCATCTGGTTCTGGACTTTCTAAACCTTCCCTCCGGGCCTCCCTGGCTGATTTAATGTGTCATATAGACTTGTTTAAACATCTCAGTGTTTGGACTTGCCATAGACTTTCTTTTTACAGCATCTCCAAGTGTAAACTCTGTTTTAGACGGCTCCACTGATTGCATTTTCCTGTGAGGTTTTTCAGCAGACTTCATTCAATATCTGCACTGTGTGTTTATGGACTGAGTTTACCTTTTGTACTTTGTTGTGGATCACTGTGTGTTATAATATAGACTTTTTCACCTATGAACTGAGTTCTGTTGTGTCTTTGCTCCATGCAAATAGACTCCTGAATTATCCATTATAATTATTACATAATCTCACCGTATGAGGGGTCAGCGAGGGTCGCGGCTGGAGCATGGATTATATGGGATGTCTCTGGGGACAGATCTATCACCGGAGATTATAAATCTGGATCCTGGTGAGGATGACGCGTTTCAGGTTTGTGTGTCCTCTAATAATAATGTGAAATAATTATGTAAGATCTAAGAAATCAGCGCTGCACACAATGCGATCCCTCCCCAGTGATAGCAACATGGACAAAATGAGCAAAATCTGATTAATAAATCACTTTGCCTCCGCACCGCGGCCTCACGGCTTTACAGATCCAGAGAACAAAATTCCTCCATTCCCAGATAAATGAGCGGATGCCCACGGACGGCTGCCGGTGACATCACCAAGATGAAGGAGACGCTGCTGCTGGGGGGAAAGTAATAATGTGCAGAGGTTTATCATAAACTGCAGTGCAATAATCTGTACTCCGCCTAGTGTCAGATCCGAGTACTGCATGATCTAATACAGTGTGCGCTATATAATCTCTGCTCCAATACAACTAACATGTAATCTGCACTGATATAATCTGTACTCTGCCCAGTGTCAGATCCGAGCACTGCATGATCTAATACAGTGTGCGCTATATAATCTCTGCTCACATACAACTAACATGTAATCTGCACTAAATATATCTGTACTCCGCCTAGTGTCAGATCCGAGCACTGCATGATCTAATACAGTGTGCACTATATAATCTCTGCTCCATACGACAACATGTAATCTGCATTGATATAATCTGCACTCCACCTAGTGTCAAATCTGAGTACTGCATGATCTAATAGAGTGTGCACTATATAATCTCTGCTCCACTACAACCAACATGTAATCTGCACTTGATATAATCTGCACTCCACCTAGTGTCAAATCTGAGTACTGCATGATCTAATACAGTGTGCACTATATAATCTCTGCTTCACTACAACCAACATGTAATCTCCACTAATGTAATCTGTACTCCACCTAGTGTCAAATCAGAGCACTGCACCACATTCTGCACAATGTATATCATGTGGTGCAGTACTCTGATTTGACATAGGTGGAGTACATCTGATATGGTGTAATATATTGTGTACTTTATAATCTACACTCCACCTAGTGTCAGATCAGAGTACTGCAGCACATGGTACATGATGCATTATACTATGTAACCAGTGCTGATATAATCTGTACTCCACCTAGTGTCAGATTTGAGCACTTCAGTGCATGACATAAGACAGTGTGCACTGCTCCAATACAACTAACATGTAATCTGCACTAATTTAATCTGCACTCCACCTAGTGTCAGATAAGCGTACTGCAGCACATGGGCATGATGCATTATACCATGTAATGCATGTATACCATGGATCGGCCACAAATTTAAAAAAAAAAAAAAACTGATGTGAAGGGGCCTAAGGCTGGATTCACACTTGTGTATTTTGCTGTTTGCTTGATGAAATTCATGCACCTCCCTGGATACACATGGACACCACGGACCGGGCAAACAGATCCCATCGGATGTCCATGCAACGTTTATTTAACAGATCAGTGATCATCACCAGAGATGGGGGTGGGGGAGCTGGACCTCGCTTCTGAGTATAATAATTAATAATAATAATTAATATTGCTCAGTACAGTAAAACATTTTCCATCAAGTTCCATTTTCATTCATGTCGTAGAGTCACGGATCTGTGAGCGTCCGTTTGTCTGCAGATTTTATATGTGACCCCAAAGTGCAACATTTTGCATTTTTGGGGACATGAAAAATCTGCAAACGGATCCGTGACAAAGCGGTGACAACTGGATACACAAGACGAATCCGAAACCATTGAAGATCAATGGGGGCAAAAAACAGATCAGTGTCCACAGACTGCAACATACGCAAGTGTGAAACCAGCCGAACCTGTAATCTGCACTGATATAATCCGCACTCCACCTAGTGTCAGATCCGGGTACTGCACCACACGCTGCACAATGGTCTATCACGTGGTGCAGTACTCTGATCTGACACTAGGCGGAGTACAGCTGATATGGTGTAATATATTGTGTATTTTATAATCTGCGCTCCACCTAGTGTCAGATCAGAGTACTGCGCCACATGATACACACATTATACTGCACTGATATAATTTGTACTTTGCCTAGTGTCAGATCCGAGCACTTCACTAGATGACATATTACAGTGTGCGCTATATAATCTCTGCTCCAATACAACTAACATGTAATCTGCATTGATATAATCTGCACTCCACCTAGTGTCAGATACTGCACCACTTGCTGCACAATGTTGCCATATATCATGTGGTTCAGTACTCTGATCTGACACTGGGCGAAGTACAGATTACACCATATAGTCTGCACTCCACCTAGTGTCACATCAGAGTACTGCACCACATGCTGCACAATGTTGCCATATATCATGTGGTGCAGTACTCTGATCTGACACTGGGCGGAGTATAGATTATAAAGTGCACAGTAGATTACACCATATACTCTGCACTCCACCTAGTGTCAGATGCAAGAACTGCAGTTTTTTTTTTGTTTTGTTTTTTTTGCATAATGTTTCTTTTTCTGCCATAAATGATAATTGCTCTGTCGTCTGCCCTCATGCGGAGATTTCTCAGTGTCCGGTCACCACCACAGTCATCAGCTGTAAGTCACTAGTACAATAGTGCTCGTCCCTTTAAGGGCTGACTCCTTTCTTTCGGGATAGTCTCGCACCTTCTCTCTTTTCTCTGATTTCGGGTTCAGTCTTGTTTTTATTTTCATGTTTTTCTTCTGGTTATTTGACATTTAGTAAACACTGAGATTTTGGTAATTGCGGTCGGCGGTGGCCGCCTGTCACCGCCTCGTCCTCCTCCGCTCCTCACACGTTGGAGCATTCATTACAGTTTTCAGTGATGACGAGCGTTTTAGAAAGTTTCTGACATTTGGGTCCTGGCGGATGGACGTGATCCGGGACATGTGACTCTGGCGCCTCAGATCGACGCTCATTGGACGGGAGATGCTAACGTACCCGTGTCCTTCCTCGAGGTGCCGGGTTTTGGCTTCAACTAATTATTTTTTATTAAACAATGACATTTTGTCCGATTTGATGGTGACCCTGGTAATAATCCACAATTTGATGGGATTGTGTGTATGACCTGAGAAGATTCTCTAGAACGGTGTCTGGATGATGCTCTGGCCCTTTAAGATGGGGGTTTACACCCTTTATGGGCCACTGGACACATGGGGTCACCTGAGTGCACCCCTTCCCAAGGCACCCTACACTGTCTATTTCTGGGAGAGGTTATGGCGGTCCAAGTCCTGGGATTGTCCTGGTGAATTCGGGGCTGTAGGGGAGATTCTGGTGGTTATAAGACTTAGTGCTGGTACAATGTATCAGTATGGGGATCACAGAGGATTGTGTGGACTGGATACAATGTAACAAATCTTCACCTGTGAGTGGTATTAGGACAACGCGACCTCCCCCCTTTAAATGTGGACACCCCCCGACTGACCGACCCACATGTTTACGATCCTGTCCAGGGGATGAAGCCCTTGATCTGCCCCTTCTCTCCGTGCAGGGCGTGCTGGGTCTGTGTGCTGGAGATGATGGGGGGACCTGCGAGAAGAAAGACACATTACACCTCTATGGAGTCATCACCGTGGACAGATCTCTGCTTGCTGTCAGTGACTGAGAATTTCATTCTGCAAATCTTCACTGAAACACGATTTTATATGGCTGATGGCCGCGAGGTTCTGCAAGGAATCCGCTATATTAGGGCCCAGAGACGTTACTTGGAGTTCATGGGCCTTGATGTAAAAGCTCCAACGGGGCCCCCAATTATTGCACAATTTTTAATAGCAATAGTCTTTTTCTATAGACCAAAGGGACATTTGGGGCCCCCTAGGCTGCAGGGCCCGGGTGCAACTGCAACCCCTGCACCTGTTGTAGTTGCATCCCTGAGTTCGGGTCTTCAGCCTCTGGGTGCAAACAAGAAGGTTCCCGTTCTCTGAGACCTTGGAGGAAAAAAAAACAACAAAAACTCCCAATAGTCTCGATGGTGTTTACAGAAATATTGTATCTACATTGCAAAAGTCAATTCATTAGATCCTTTCACTGTTACATTGTGCCGTTCCCCTGTTATCCCTCCTGGAAACACTGTCCACCTGTCTAAAGTTAAATCACCTGCAGCCGCATCCCGCACCAAGAACAGCCACCAGTGAATTAACTTTACAGCCTTGTTAATAATGCACCTGGCAGGCATCCCTGAACTGCTGCTAAATGACCGGTCCGGGGGGCAAATGCATCTCTGCCCCCCGGCCCAGCCCAGCCCGCCCCTGCTGTAAATAATCATGTAGAAGCTGCATATGCCGCGCTGTCAGGACTAGGGCGCTGTCACTTGGAAAAAGATGACGGGATTTATATTTTCGGAGCCTGTACACATACATCTCTCCTGCAGAAGGAGCAGGTTTGTAGCTCCGAAACGCGTAGAAAAATACGACTTACCGTCATCTTTTTCCAAATGACCGCGCCTTAGGCTATGTTCACACTGTGCATTTTTTATCCATTTTTTGGATACGGATGATGAATTTGGGTTTTGTGACTGAGCCAGTAGCAGTGGCGTAACTTGAAGCTCAGGGGCCCCGATGCAAAAGCTCCACCGGGGCCAATTATTGTAAATCTTTAATAGCATTAGTCTTTTTCTATAGGCCAATAGGACTTTTGGGGCCCCCTAGGCTCCAGGGCCCGGCATGATTACAGCCCCTGCACCCATCATAGTTACACCCCTGTCCAGTAGTGTGACACCAGCCCAACATTCCCATCCAGAATTGTTGCTTGACTCCATGAAGTGATTCTGCCTCTGTTTTGCGCTCTGCACCCCGGTGTCGCGTTCGGCGGTGCAGATGGCGGGCCTCCATGACGCCGCTTAATCTCTCCAGATAAATAAGGTTGTAAGGATAATAGATAATAAAGAGAGAAGCGTTTATCACGTTGTGGGAACATAAACGGCAGCCGACATGCTGAGATTTGCCCAAAGACACAATAAGTTGTCATCTGTGCGAACTGTGCCCCCCCCCCCCATCCCATCCCAATGTACGCAGCACCGCCTGCAAAGTGATATCAGTAAAATCCGGCAAATGGATAAATTCACCATTAAAGTGAGATAAGGTACAAATAGGGAGGCGGCCGTGGCATCGCGGAGCTCAGGGAGCGGAGAGGCGACCTCGAGCGGTGAGGGTGACTGAGCCATCCCAGAGTCCGGGGAGCGGAGGGACGACTTCGAGCGGTGAGGGTGACTGAGCCATCCTAGAGTCCGGGGAACAGAGAGGCAACCTCGAGCGGTGATGGAGACTGAGCCATCCCAGAGTCCAGGGAGCGGAGGGACGACCTCGAGCGGTGAGGGTGACTGAGCCATCCCGGAGCTCAGCAAGTGGAGAGGCGACCTCGAGCGGTGAGGGTGACTGAGAAATCCCAGAGTCCGGGGAGTGGAGGGACGACCTTGAGCAGTGATGGAGACTGAGCCATCCCAGAGTCCAGGGAGCGGAGAGACGACCTTAAGCAGTGATGGAGACTGAGCCATCCCAGAGTCCGGGGAGTGCAGGGACGACCTCGAGCATTGATGGTGACTGAGCCATCCCAGAGCTCAGGGATCGGAGTGACGACCTCGGAGCAGTGATGGTGACTGTAATGTTCTGGAGTCCAGGGAGCGGAGAGGCTACCTCGGAGCGGTGATGGTGACTGAGCCGTCCTGGAGTCCAGGGAACAGAGGGATGACCTCGGAGTGGTAATGGTGACTGAGCCTTCCTGGAGTCTAGGAAGCGGAGGGACGACCTCGGAGCAGTGATGGTGACTGTAATGTTCTGGAGTCCGGGGAGCTGAGAGACTACCTCGGAGCGGTGATGGTGACTGAGCCGTCCTGGAGTCCAGGGAACAGATGGATGACCTCGGAGTGGTGATGGTGACTGTAATTTCCTGGAGTCCAGGGAGCGGAGAGATGACCTCGCCATCCCAGAGTCCGGGGAGCGGAGGGACGACCTCAGCTCGGTGGATCAATGATGGTGACTGAGCAGTCCTGGAGTCCAGGGAACAGAGGGATGACCTCGGAGTGGTGATGGTGACTGAGTCGTCCTGGAGTCTGGGGAGCGGAGAGACTAGCTGGGAGCGGTGATGGTGACTGAGCCGTCCGGGGAGTGGAGGGATGACCTTGGAGTGGTGATGGTGACCGTAATGTCCTGGAGTCCGGGGAGTGGAGGGACGCCCTCAGCTCGGTGGATCAATGATGGTGACTGAGCTTTTCCAGGATCAGGGATTGATGTTTTGGGGGATTTGTTCTTTCACTGCAGTTCTGGCTGCGATATTAACCCTCGAGGTTAGAAATGCTGGACACAATATTGTGCACGACCCCCCGAGCTCCTACATTATAAATGCGCCCAGTTCATAGTGAGCCGCCGCCGTCGCCACCAGTTAACGCGTTTCACAAAAAAAATAACGAGGGAATTTTAATTGGAGAATTGAGAACAATGAGGAACATTATTTCATCTGTAAACGTCTGACGCGTCGGTTACGGCCGCGGTTAATCAGACGTATCGGCGGTGACACAACCGTTTCCCTGACGAATGGCGCAATGAACGCTCTATGAGGACGGTGCCGCGGCGCCTCCTGCTGTCACCGCTTGGAAATGTTCTTATACAGTGGAAGATAAAGGATCTGATTGGCTCGGGGCTTTTGTGGCGCTCGGGAATATGCAGAGTTTGTTGTTGTTGGACGCCATTTTTCTGATTATCTTATGTTTTGATACGTTCAGAGCAAATATATTCTAGATTGTTCAGTGCCGCAGATATCCGCAGGTCGTGTCTGGAATTACAGCTCACATCCATAGAAATGACTGAGCTGCAATACCAGACACGACCTGTGGAATGTGAGTGGCGCTGTGTATGGTAGAAGCCAGCCATGTTCTTCATATTGTCCGCAGCCTCTTTATAACTGATGCATTTGCTGTCAGGTCACAGACAGCTGTTGGAGGCTGGTTTGTTACAATGTATCAGTGAGAAGTCTAATGTGGGATAATAAGACGTCTTGTGTTTCCTCCACAGTTCCGCCAGATGATCCAGTAATTATCGGTGGTCCTATCGTAAGTCTCCGGGCCGGAGACCCCCTGAATTTAACGTGCCACGCAGACAACGCCAAACCAGCAGCGACCATCATCTGGATGAGGAAACGGAGAAGTCCTGAACGGGGCGACATATTCTAAGGTGAGAGCCGAGACTCGCTGTTATGTGATGTATTGTGTGGGTCACCGATGTCTAAAGCTGCAGGGAGAACCCAGACCGATAACACAGCTCTGCTACAACTTAACAGAACACAACCAGCTCTGCTACAATATAATACAACATGGCCAGCTCTGCTACAATGTAACAGAACACGGCCAGCTCTGCTACAATGTAATAAACATGGCCAGCTCTGCTACAATGTAACAGAACACGGCCAGCTCTGCTACAATATAAAGTACACGGCCAGCTCTGCTACAATATAACAGTACACGGCCAGCTCTGCTACAATGTAATACAACATGGCCAGCTCTGCTACAATGTAACAGAACACGGCCAGCTCTGCTACAATACAACACGGCCAGCTCTGCTACAATATAACAGAACATGGCCAGCACTGCTACAATGTAACAGAACACGACCAGCTCTGCTACAATCTAATAGAACACGGCCAGCTCTGCTACAATATAAACAACACGGCCAGCTCTGCTACAATATAATACAAACACGGCCAGCTCTGCTACAATATAATAGAACACGGCCAGCTCTGCTACAATATAATAGAACATGGCCAGCTCTGCTACAATGTAACAGAACACAACGCAGATCTGCTACAATATAACAGAACACGGCCAGCTCTGCTACAATCTAATAGAACACGGCCAGCTCTGCTACAATTAATAGAACACGGCCAGCTCTGCTACAATCTAATAGAACACGGCCAGCTCTGCTACAATCTAATAGAACACTGGCCAGCTCTGCTACAATCTAATAGAACATGGCCAGCTCTGCTACCAATCTAATAAAACACGGCCAGCTCTGCTACAATCATAATAGAACACGGCCAGCTCTGCTACAATATAACAGAACACGGCCAGCTCTGCTACAATCTAATAGAACATGGCTACTCTGCTACAATGCAACAGAACACAACCAGCTCTGCTACATTGTAACAGAAAGCAACCAACTCTGCTACATTGTAACTATGAATATTTTAGGGCAAATGGTGACAACCACCTTTAAAATGAGCGCTTGTCACAACCCCGCATCACTTTTATAACCACCAATCACATTAAACATCTGAGCAGCAATCTGATTGGTTCTGTTGACATTCCTTCAACTGTTTCCTACTTTCATTGGCTGATCAACCCTTTATTAGTGCTACTCTTTTATATGAGCATTTTGCAAACATTTTGCGGTGCTAAGTAGCTTTACAATTTGATCCACATGTGTTATTCTCCAGTCCCACCCAGAGCTGCATTCCTAATTCTGCTGGCTTCCCATCACCAGAATGCAATGCATT
Organism: Allobates femoralis; assembly: GCA_033576535.1. Taxonomy (NCBI): domain Eukaryota; kingdom Metazoa; phylum Chordata; class Amphibia; order Anura; family Aromobatidae; genus Allobates; species Allobates femoralis. The sequence continues at coordinate 35,760,989 of JARQOC010000009.1, forward strand.
GTGGGAGTTTAGATGACACATAGGTCACATGACTCAACAGCATTCTGAATACTGCTCTGGAGGTGACTGGAGGATACGACATGATGTAACAGCAGAATAATGAGCGCAGCTCTGGAGGTAACTGGAGGATAAGACATGATGTAACAGCAGAATAGTGACTGCAGCTCTGGAGGGTAAGACTTGATGTAACAGCAGAATAGTGTTTGCAGCTCTGGAGGGTAAGACTTGATGTAACAGCAGAATAGTGTTTGCAGCTCTGGAGGTGACTGGAGGATAAAATGTAACATTTTGAATACATAGGCTCATCGGGGTCTAGCTGTCGGGGGTCTCGTTAGACGCTATTCCAGCTCCGTTCACCCTTCCGGGGAGAAACAATGGCGCTCCTCGTGTTTTCCTGCTCTTTTATTCCGCCTCCTGTTTTCTTACTGAACCGACAAGAGAAACATTTGCTTGTGTCTCTGCTCCCCGCAGCCGACCCCGTAATCCCTGCGGCCGGCGCAAACAGATAATTAAAAATGCAATCTGCAGAAGGGACCTGGCTACGGCGGGAGCGGCGCCTTCCCACAATGCCGTGCGGCGCACCACGCTCTATGGTGGCTCCATTGAACCAAGAGAATAAGAGAAAATTGAAAGCTTTTGTACGCCGCCAGCATATCATTACCGGCCGCGCAAATCTATTGTGCCAGGGAAAATGCCACAAAGAAAAGCAAAATGTATTCAGATCCTCCGGAGACGGAAAAAGTTGCATTCGCTGGAAGATTTCAATAATCAGGATTTAAATACGCGGCTATGTGGGCGCAACGCGGCGTATAATTTAGAAACAAGAACACAACGGCGGCGCTGACGAAGGAGAAGAAATCTGGCTTTATAAAGAGCATTTACCCCGAGCGGCAGGAAACAATGTCGCACCGCGGAGGCAAATGACGACAACGTCATGGGACGACTGTATGTAGGACGCGGTGACATGATGTACGAGGCTCCGCAGTGTTCAGGAGGAGACGCGGCGCATCCCTGCGGTCACCCGGACGTGCGCGGCTGCCGTATACAAGCAACGAGTGACTCTCCATCATGTGTCCAGTCCCTCAGAGATCAGCGGCACAAGAGATTGCTGGCAACCACTTATCTGTCATCATATAGACCAAGCTTAATGGTGACTGCCACCAAAAGCAGAGACCGGGGACCGGTGGTAAAGGTTGGTTCACTGGAGAGGCGAAGGTTGGTTCCCAGGACTGGCAGTGGAGGTTGGTTCATAGGACCGGCGGCGGAGGTTGGTTCATAGGACCGGCAGTGGAGGTTGGTTCATAGGACCGGCAGTGAGGTTGTTCATAGGGCCGGCAGTGGAGGTTGGTTCATAGGGCCGCAGTGGAGGTTGTTCATAGGACCGGCAGTGAGGTTGGTTCTTGGACGCGTGGAGGTTGTTCTTGGACCGGGCGGTGGAGGTTGGTTCTTGGGACCGGCAGTGGAGGTTGGTTCATGGGACCGGCGGCGGAGGTTGGTTCACGGGACCGGCGGCGGTGGTTGGTTCACGGGACCGGCAGTGGAGGTTGGTTCTTGGGACCGGCAGTGGAGGTTGGTTCACGGGACCGGCAGTGGAGGTTGGTTCATGGGACCAGCGGCGGAGGTTGGTCACAGGACCGGCGGAGGTTGGTTCACAGGACCAACGGTGGAGGTTAGTTCCCGATACTGGCGGTAGAGGTTGTGCTCCAGACTGAAGTAGAGGTAGGTGCCTGGACCGGCGGTGGAAACCAGTGCCAGGGCCAGCAGGTGAAGGTTGGTTCATGGGACCAGCGGCGGAGATTGGTTCATGGGACCGTGGCAGTGTTGGTTCACAGGACTGAAAGTAGAGGCCAGTGCCCAGAACTGGCGGTGGAGACCAGAGCACGGGACCAGTGGTAGAGGCCTGTGGCCGGGATCAGTGGTAGAGGTTGGTGCCAGCGGCAGAGGAAAGTGATCGGTGCAACCAATAAATTGCCATTCTAGGCTGGAAAGGACTCAAATGTCATTACGTCTTTTGCTCCAGAGCTGCATTCCTAATTCTGTAGATCGCTCCTAGAAAGTGTCTGGGTTCATCTGCACATGCCAGTCAGTCACTTGACCTGCACTCTCTCTGTTCCTTGAGCACCCACAATGCATTGCTCTACGCTAATAGGAAACCTGCAGAATTGTGAATACAGCTCTGGGGTTCACTAGACTGATCATGTATAGAGCTGCATTCCAAATTCTGCTGCTTACTCCTGTCAAACACTTGCCTTTATCTGTGTATCTCTCTAAACTCGCACAATGCATTGATGTATGATGACATGAAATCAGCAGAATTGTGAGGCAGCTCTGGCTGTGACTAGAGTACAGCATATAATTTGTCATAGCGGCTCGTACCCGGGGCTGTGCCATCCCCTTTGGTTAGTGAAGGGGTTAAACATGTAGTGCTCGGTGGAATAAAATAACAAGGCCGGGGCGCTCGGGACGGGCGGATTGATCGTCCTAATTGTTGTAACTGCGCGGTGAATTATTTATGAATATATTATCTGTGATGATACTTAAAGCCCGCCGGAGAAGGAACAACAAAGCCTCGATATTTCCTTATCATCTGATCAAAGCCGAGCGCAGCGCAACCTCTCCACTTAATGAGCGCATCCCGCTACAAAGGAACCGCCAGAGACGCCGCGCTCCCCGGATGACCCCGCCATGACCATGCCCACCAGATGACATCATCACTCAGCCCCAGGGCATTATGGGAGCCGGCGATGGGCATATTATATCTGCGGGTGTATGTATGGAGGAGCGCGAGGGGCGGCTGGAGGAGCGCAAGGGATGGCGGGAGGAGCGCGGGGGACGGCGGGAGGAGCGCGAGGGGCGGCGGGAGGAGCACGAGGAGCGCGAGGGATGGTGGGAGGAGCGCGGGGGACGGCGGGAGGAGGTCCAGAATGAACAGAGATCCAGGTCCCCGACAGAGATCTAAAAAAACTGCACAAGGGCACAAAATGAAAATAAGTGATATTCATGAGCTTTACTCCCGATTGTATCTTTCCCTAAAATTCATAGTTGTGTCGTTCCTCTATTATTCCTCCTGGAAATACATTACTAAATTGACTACTGGCTGTTACTAGTTGGGAGCGGGCACAAAGGAACACTGACCAATCAGAGCAGACTTGGTAAGGACGGAGAGAGCGGACCACACCACACAGGAGGGAGGAGAGAGGACACCGCGCAGAAGGGAGGAGAGAGCGCACCGCGCAGGAGGGAGGAGAGAGCGCACAGGAGGGAGGAGAGCGTGCACAGGAGGGAGGAGAGAGTGCACAGGAAGGAGGAGAGAGTGCACAGGAAGGAGGAGAGAGTGCACAGGAAGGAGGAGAGAGCGCACAGGAAGGAGGAGAGAGTGCACAGGAAGGAGGAGAGAGCGCACTGCACAGGAGGGAGGAGAGAGCGCACAGGAGGGAGGAGAGAGTGCACTGCACAGGAGGGAGGAGAGAGTGCACTGCACAGGAGGGAGGAGAGAGCGCACTGCACAGGAGGGAGGAGAGAGCGCACTGCACAGGAGGGAGGAGAGAGCGCACTGCACAGGAGGGAGGAGAGAGCGCCCTGCACAGGAGGGAGGAGAGAGCGCCCTGCACAGGAGGGAGGAGAGAGCGCCCTGCACAGGAGGGAGGAGAGAGTGCACTGCACAGGAGGGAGGAGAGAGCGCACTGCACAGGAGGGAGGAGAGAGCACAACACAGGAGGGAGGAGAGAGCACAACACAGGAGGGAGGAGAGAGCACAACACAGGAGGAGGAGAGGGCGCACCGCAGTGCACAGGAGGGAGGAGAGAGCGCACTGCACTGCACAGGAGGGAGGAGAGAGCGCACAGGAGGAAGGAGAGAGCGCACAGGAGGGAGCGCACCGCACTGCAAAGGAGGGAGGAGAGAGCGCACAGGAGGGAGGAAAGAGCACACCGCACAGGAGGGAGGAGAGAGTGCACAAGGAGGGAGGAGAGAGCTCACGCACTGCACAGGAGGGGAGGAGAGAGCGCACAGGAGGGAGGAGAGGACGCACTGCACAGGAGGGAGGAGAGGACGCACCACACTGCACAGGAGGGAGGAGTGAGCGCACAGGAGGGAGGAGAGGACGCACTGCACAAGAGGGAGGAGAGAACGCACAGGAGGGAGGAGTGAGCGCACTGCACTGCACTGGAGGGAGGAGAGGGCGCACAGGAGGGAGGAGAGAACGCACAGGAGGGAGGAGTGAGCGGACTGCACAGGAGGGAGGAGAGAACGCACAGAAGGGAGGAGTGAGCAGACCGCACAGGAGGGAGGAGAGGATGCACCGCACTGCACAGGAGGGAGAAGTGAGCGCACCACACCGCACAGGAGGGGGAAGAGAGCGCACCACACCGCACAGTTTAGTCATCAGAGTTTCATTGATCTTTCCATTTCTCCGCCTTCGTCCTCTGTTGCCATTTTCTTGCCGTCTTTCACTAATTAGATATTTCTATAAATTCCTCTCAGAATTGTAACATTTTTGTGGCCTCAGGTTCAAAGCTGCAAAATGTGTAAGCGCTGATCCCGGGCATGAAACCGCTGCCATCGCCCCTGGGGTGATCTGCTCCCGTCCTCCTCCTCCTGGCAGCGCAGCAGAATGTCTGGACCGCTCTCTCATCCGATCCGGTTCCCCTGCGCCCCCTGGTCCCGGCCAGGGCTCAGCCTTTCATGTGCTGTATTTTTGGCCAGGACGCGGGGTCTTTGATGGTTGTGCCAGGACGAGGGCGCCGGGCTGGGAGTCAGGGGGACGCGCTCCGCTTGGCTGGGTCCAGGGGTCCGGCGCTGCGCCATGTGGGCTACGATTTCTCTTTTTTCCTTTGTCAAAGCTGCAGATAAGATGATAGAGGACGGACTGGAGAAATGCAACAATTAAAATGTCTTCAGATCGCGATTGTGCCAATGACGATACATCATCGAGGATCGTATCATCATAAACTAAGACAAGAAGTCTCACTGTCCTACAATGTTCTCCAGGTCTCTGACTGCAGCCTGCAGTGTAAAGAATGGAGGTTTTCATTGAGGTTGACAGGGCTGAGTCCAGGGCGATGAATATAAATGTGCAGTTAAAATAAAGATCTTTTGATTAAGCCATAGAATCAAGTATGAAAAACCCTCCATACTTTACACTGCAGGCTGAGAATTGAGACTAGTGGAGAAACTAATGAGGATTTTAGTATTTTCTCCCATTTACTTTCCTACATTCCACTTTTATTTGACATCTAAATAGGATAAATGTTGAGGCGTAAAAAAGATGAAGATTTCAGTTTGGATCTCAGGACGAGGCGACACGACGCAGAGGACGAGGCGACGTTACAGAGGACCACGCCGATCCTCTAACTCCCTTCATCCCCGATCTGAAGGCACAGAAGGGGTTAATAAAAGAACATTATCTAAGTTGGGAATAGAAGCCTTTATCTTCAGTTTAATTAATTCTTCCTCCATCAAGGGCACCTCAAGGTCACTTTCTTTAGGATTTTAATTAGTGCGCTCGTCTGGGGTGTGCGGAGAGTTCGGGGTAATTATTGGGTTTTTCTCTCTGTTTTCATTAATTGTTGTTGTTTAGGATTTTCTCTAATTAACGTCTGCGATTCTTCGTGTTTCCGCCGATTCTCTGCTCATCCGTTCTGTCCTTAATCCCCAGAGTTTCCTCATCTGCAAATCAGATGAGAGGCTGGAAAGACGAGCGGAGCGGCCGCCATGACGAGCGCCGCTCATCCCTGCCCCTCTGCCCGGGGCGACGGCTGTCACGTCTGTATGTCACCCCCAAATCACAACTGACATAATGAAAAGAACAAAAACAATTACAATATAGCAAAATAAAGTCATACAACACCAAGGAGCCCCCCCCCCCCCCCCCCGCTCCAGCAAGAGTTATCACAGAGCAGACACCCCGAATTACAGCCTTCTCCTTATCCTCCTCACTTGTTTCTGCCTCCTCATTATCTTCCTCACTTGTTTCTGCCTCCTGACTCTTCCTCCTCAGTTCTTTCTCCCTCCTTACTCTTCCTCCTCTCTTGTTTCTGCCTACTTACTCTTCCTCCTCTCTTGTTTCTGCCTCCTTACTCTTCCTCCTCACTTGTTTCTGCCTCCTCACTTGTTTCTGCCTCCTTACTCTTCCTCCTCACTTGTTTCTGTCTCCTTACTCTTCCTCCTCACTTGTTTTCTGCCTCCTGACTCTTCCTCCTCACTTGTTTCTGCCTCCTCATTGTCCTCCTCACTTGTCTCTGCCTCCTCGTTATCTTTCTCACTTGTTTCTGCCTACTTACTCTTCCTCCTCACTTGTTTCTGTCTCCTTACTCTTCCTCCTCACTTGTTTCTGCCTCCTTACTCTTCCTCCTCACTTGTTTCTGCCTCCTTACTCTTCCTCCTCAGTTCTTTCTCCCTCCTTACTCTTCCTCCTCTCTTGTTTCTGCCTACTTACTCTTCCTCCTCAGTTCTTTCTCCCTCCTTACTCTTCCTCCTCTCTTGTTTCTGCCTACTTACTCTTCCTCCTCTCTTGTTTCTGTCTACTTACTCTTCCTCCTCACTTGTTTCTGCCTCCTCATTGTCCTCCTCACTTGTTTCTGCCTCCTTACTTTTCCTCCTCTCTTGTTTCTGCCTACTTACTCTTCCTCCTCACTTGTTTCTGTCTCCTTACTCTTCCTCCTCACTTGTTTCTGCCTCCTCATTGTCCTCCTCACTTGTCTCTGCCTCCTCGTTATCTTTCTCACTTGTTTCTGCCTACTTACTCTTCCTCCTCACTTGTTTCTCCCTCCTTACTCTTCCTCCTCTCTTGTTTCTGCCTCCTTACTCTTCCTCCTCAGTTCTTTCTCCCTCCTTACTCTTCCTCCTCTCTTGTTTCTGCCTCCTTACTCTTCCTCCTCAGTTCTTTCTCCCTCCTTACTCTTCCTCCTCACTTGTTTCTGCCTACTTACTCTTCCTCCTCTCTTGTTTCTGTCTACTTACTCTTCCTCCTCACTTGTTTCTGCCTCCTCATTGTCCTCCTCACTTGTTTCTCCCTCCTTACTCTTCCTCCTCTCTTGTTTCTGCCTACTTACTCTTCCTCCTCACTTGTTTCTGCCTCCTTACTCTTCCTCTTCACTTCTTTCTGCCTCCTCGTTATCCTCCTCACTTGTTTCTGCCTCCTCGCTATCCTCCTCACTTGTTTCTGCCTCCTGACTCTTCCCCCTCACTTGTTTCTGCCTCCTTACTTTTCCTCCTCACTTGTTTCTGCCTCCTTACTTTTCCTCCTCACTTGTTTCTGCCTCCTTACTTTTCCTCCTCACTTGTTTCTGCCTCCTTACTCTTCCTCCTCACTTGTTTCTGCCTCCTTACTCTTCCTCCTCACTTGTTTCTGCCTCCTTACTCTTCCTCCTCACTTGTTTCTGCCTCCTTACTCTTCCTCCTCACTTGTTTCTGCCTCCTTACTCTTCCTCCTCACTTGTTTCTGCCTCCTTACTCTTCCTCCTCACTTGTTTCTGCCTCCTTACTCTTCCTCCTCACTTGTTTCTGCCTCCTTACTTTTCCTCCTCACTTGTTTCTGCCTCCTTACTCTTCCTCCTCACTTGTTTCTGCCTCCTCGTTATCCTCTTCACTTGTTTCTGCCTCCTTACTCTTCCTCCTCACTTGTTTCTGCCTCCTTACTTTTCCTCCTCACTTGTTTCTGCCTCCTTACTCTTCCTCCTCACTTGTTTCTGCCTCCTTACTCTTCCTCCTCACTTGTTTCTTCTGCCTCCTTACTCTTCCTCCTCTCTTGTTTCTGACTCCTTACTCTTCCTCCTCACTTGTTTCTACCTCCTTAGGGTATGTGCACACAGGTAAGGTTTTGATGCCTTTGAGGTCAGGTTTTGTCTTGGTTTTATGCAAATGTACGTTAATTTAATCCTGAGTTTTTTGTTTCCAGCAAAACCTGTGTGATCTGGGAAAAGCTTCCACACACACATTGGTTTTATTTCTCTGCAGAAAGTGGAAACACCACAGGTGTTTCCACTTTAGCAAAAGTGCAGAAAAGAATTGACGCTCATTCTTTCTAAAATGCAGCAAAACCTGTGGTGTTTCCACTTTCCGCAGAAACCAAAAACCAATGTGTGTGTGGACGCTTATCCCTGATCACAGTTTTTTTTGGAAACTAAAAACGCAGGATTAGGTTAGCATACATTTACATAAAACCAAGGCAAAACCCCACCTCAAAAACACTGTAAAACCTTACCTGTGTGCACATACCCTTAACCTTCCTCTCACTCGTTTCTGTCTCCCTCTTACATGAGGACAGAGAGGCGAGTCAGGGTCGTCTACGGAGGTGAAACGCATCGGATGTGACTGTGTCCTCCATCCCTCATGTGGACGTCCTCTTTCGCACGCTGAAAACCAAAGTGAACAAAGCAAACAAAGGAAATGCACAAAAATGCAGCTTCATTGTAGAAGAGCGCAGCTTTCTCAGCAGATCATTGAGGATGGATATATTTTGTAACAAACCCTCAGCTGTGAGAAATGTATCTATTTGGCCTTTGAATGTAAACAAAAATGATCCTATTCACTGACCGCAAGCAGAGGAGTGGTGGGATGGGGGGGCCGCAGTGCTGGGGGGCTTCTGAGGCTGTAATGCAGATGTGCTGATCCCGGCAATGATCCGGAGTGACGGGTGATGAAGGATTTGTGGAGTCGGCCCGGACTCTGCCAGGAGGAGTGAGGGAGTAATCAGGCGGTGCAGGTGCAGACACCTCGGCGGCCACTTACAATATGCAATCAGACAAAATTGGTTTCCTGGTGCGAAGCTCTCATCAATCAGCTGGAGAGCCATAGACTGGAGAGGTGAGCATGGCACCATTACCCGTCTCCGCACCATTCTATGGCGCACCCAATCTGGTGGGAACGCTCCGAATGTGACCTGACCAGGCAGGACATGCTGGAGAATGTAGTCCTAAAGATGAGGGAAATGTGCTTTAAGGCTGCTTCACACGCCAGGGTCTCGTTAATGATATCGTTAGTGCGTCGTTGCGTGTAAATGAACGATGTAGGAAGGAAAAATCGTTGGAACGTTCATCCAAAATTTGGATCCGGACCTCAAATCTATCGTCCGTCGTCCAATTAATGTTCTGGGAAGCCGCAACATCGTTCAGTGTGACACCTTTATACATGGTTCAGTGTGACGCCTTTATACATGGTTCAGTGTGACGCCTTTATACAGGTTCAGGTGTGACGCCTTTATACATGGTTCAGTGTGACTGGCCTTTATACATGGTTCAGTGTGACGCCTTTATGAACGATGTCATTCATATTTCTCCCATTCCTGCCGCTTTGTAACATCGTTTAATCGTTCTTCTCCAAATAGCTGGAGCTTTGCTAAATTTAAGATCGTTAACGATATCCTTGCGTCTGACAGCACCAACGATGTCGGAAGGATCGCGGTCACGTGACATAGCTAACGATATCCTTCACCTATATCCTAGTGTGTGAAGTGGCTTTAGCCTAGAGGTGACACAAAGTCTGTTCAGAGGCGTCTTTGAGGCCGGATATTATCGGTGTTCGGGTCTCTATGGTCGGGATATTATCGGTGTCCAGTGTCTCTATGGCCGGATATTATCGGTGTCCGGTGTCTCTATGGCCGGGATATTATCGGTGTTTGGCGTCTCTATGGCCGGGATGTTATCGGTGTCCGGCGTCTCTATGGTCGGATATTATCGGTGTCCGGCGTCTCTATGGTCGGGATATTATCGGTGTCCGGTGTCTCTATGGCCGGGATATTATCGGTGTCCAGTGTCTCTATGGTCGGGATGTTATCGGTGTCCGGTGTCTCTATGGCGGGATGTTATCGGTGTCCGGGTCTCTATGGCCGGGATATTATCGGTGTCCAGTGTCTCTATGGCCGGGATATTATCGGTGTCCAGTGTCTCTATGGCGGGATATTATCGGTGTCCGGTGTCTCTATGGTCGGGATATTATCGGTGTCCGGTGTCTCTATGGCGGGATTATCGGTGTCCAGTGTCTCTATGGCCGGGATATTATCGGTGTCCGGTGTCTCTATGGCCGGGATATATCGGTGTCCAGTGTCTCTATGGCCGGGATGTTATCGGTGTCCGGTGTCTCTATGGCCGGGATATTATCGGTGTCCGGCGTCTCTATGGCCGGGATATTATCGGTGTCCAGTGTCTCTATGGCCGGGATATTATCGGTGTCCAGTGTCTCTATGGCCGGGATATTATCGGTGTCCGTGTCTCTATGGCCGGATATTATCGGTGTCCGTGTGTCTATGGCCGGGATATTATCGGTGTCCGGCGTCTCTATGGCCGGGATATTATCGGTGTCCAGTGTCTCTATGGCCGGGATATTATCGGTGTCCAGTGTCTCTATGGCCGGATATTATCGGTGTCCAGTGTCTCTATGGCCGGGATATTATCGGTGTCCAGTGTGTCTATGGCCGGGATATTATCGGTGTCCGGCGTCTCTATGGTCGGGATATTATCGGTGTCCGGTGTCTCTATGGCGGGATATTATCGGTGTCCAGTGTCTCTATGGCCGGGATATTATCGGTGTCCGTGTTCTATGGCGGGATATTATCGGTGTCCGGTGTCTCTATGGTCGGGATATTATCGGTGTCCGGTGTCTCTATGGCCGGGATATTATCGGTGTCCAGTGTCTCTATGGCCGGGATATTATCGGTGTCCGGTGTCTCTATGGCCGGGATATTATCGGTGTCCAGTGTCTCTATGGCCGGATGTTATCGCTGTCCGGCGTCTCTATGGTCGGGATATTATCGGTGTCCGGTGTCTCTATGGTCGGGATATTATCGGTGTCCGGTGTCTCTATGGCCGGGATATTATCGGTGTCCGGCGTCTCTATGGCCGGGATATTATCGGTGTCCAGTGTCTCTATGGCCGGGATATTATCGGTGTCCAGTGTCTCTATGGCTGGGATATTATCGGTGTCCGGTGTCTCTATGGTCGGGATGTTATCGGTGTTCGGTGTCTCTATGGTCGGGATATTATCGGTGTCCGGTGTCTCTATGGCCGGGATATTATCGGTGTCCGTGTCTCTATGGACGGGATATTATCGGTGTTCGGCTGTCTCTATGGTCGGGATATTATCGGTGTTCGGTGTCTCTATGGTCGGGATATTATCGGTGTTCGGTGTCTCTATGGTCGGGATATTATCAGTGTCCAGTGTCTCTATGGTCGGGTGATTTATCGGTGTCCGGTGTCTCTATGGCCGGGATATTATCGGTGTCCGGTGTCTCTATGGCCGGGATATTATCGGGTTTGGTGATGTTATCGGTGTCCAGTGTCTCTATGGCGGGATATTATCGGTGTCCGGTGTCTCTATGGCCGGGATATTATCGGTGTCCGGTGTCTCTATGGTCGGGATATTATCAGTGTCCGGCGTCTCTATGGTCGGGATATTATCGGTGTCCGGCGTCTCTATGGTCGGGATATTATCGGTGTCCGGCGTCTCTATGGTCGGGATATTATCGGTGTCCGGTGTCTCTATGGTCGGGATATTATCGGTGTCCGGCGTCTCTATGGTCGGGATATTATCGGTGTCCGGCGTCTCTATGGGCGGGATATTATCGGTGTCCGGCGTCTCTATGGGCGGGATATTATCGTTGTCCGGTGTCTCTATGGCCGGATATTATCGGTGTCCGGTGTCTCTATGGTCGGGATATTATCAGTGTCCAGTGTGTCTATGGCCGGGATATTATCGGTGTCCGGCGTCTCTATGGTCGGGATATTATCGGTGTCCGGCGTCTCTATGGTCGGGATATTATCGTTGTCCGGCGTCTCTATGGTCGGGATATTATCGGTGTCCAGGGGTCTCTATGGCCGGGATATTATCGGTGTCCGGTGTCTCTATGGCGGGATATTATCGGTGTCCGGTGTCTCTATGGCCGGGATATTATCGGTGTCCGGTGTCTCTATGGCCGGGATATTATCGGTGTCCGGTGTCTCTATGGTCGGGATATTATCGGTGTCCGGTGTCTCTATGGCCGGGATATTATCGGTGTCCGGTGTCTCTATGGCGGGATATTATCGGTGTCCCGTGTCTCTATGGTCGGGATATTATCGGTGTCCGGCGTCTCTATGGTCGGGATATTATTGGTGTCCGGTGTCTCTAGTCGGGTTCCTCGGTGTCCGGCGTCTCTTCTGTGTCCGGCGTCTCTTCTGTGTCAGGCGTCTCTTCTGTGTCAGGCGTCTCTTCTGTGTCAGGCGTCTCTCTGTGTCAGGCGTCTCTTCTGTGTCAGGCGTCTCTTCTGTGTCAGGCGTCTCTTCTGTGTCAGGCGTCTCTTCTGTGTCAGGCGTCTCTTCTGTGTCAGCGTCTCTTCTGTGGTCGGCGTCTCTTCTGTGTCCGGCGTCTCTTCTGTGTCCGGCGTCTCTTCTGTGTCAGGCGTCTCTTCTGTGTCAGGCGTCTCTTCTGTGTCCGGCGTCTCTTCTGTGTCCGGCGTCTCTTCTGTGTCCGGCGTCTCTGCGTCGGCGTCTCTGCGGTTGGCGTCTCTGCGCGGCGTTCGGGTTGGCGTCTCTGCGGTTGGCGTCTCTGCGGTCGTCGTCTCTATGACGTTTCCCCGTCTGTCTCTGTCGCTCTTCCCTGATCTGATAGGGGCAGATTAATCCTCCGTATTTTCTATAATTACTGAAAACAGATTTTACTCTGGAGTTTGTGTTCTCGTCGTTATTTTAATCGTCGTTGATAAGCGTCTCCATGACGACGCGGCTCCATACTGCGCACGGTGCACCGCCGCTCACCACTGTCCGAGAGAACCAGACTTGTGATCTGACCCTGCTGATGGGGAACTACAACTCCCAGCAGGTATGATCGGTCTGGAACCAGGGCGGATTAGGAGCAGCCGGGCCCCGATGTGTCAGGTGACGTCACACGATTTCCTTGATAGATCATGTAATGTGTTCACTGGTGTCAGCCGCTCCGTGTATAACACAGCGCAATACACAATATTTACATCCAGCAGCGGCCGCCGGCGTCTCCTCTGATTTCAGCCTTTTTCTTCTTCATCTTGTCACACCTTCATGTTGATGTCGTAACACCGGGGCTCGGTCACCGTATACTCCAATACTCCATCATATACTCCACCGTATACTCCACCATATACTCCACCGTATACTCCAATACTCCACCGTATACTCCACTGTGTGTTCCACTGTATACCCCAATACTCCACTGTATACTCCAATACTCCACTGTATACTCCAATACTCCATCATATACTCCACTGTATACTCCAATGCTCCATCATATACTCCACCATATACTCCACCGTATACTCCAATACTCCACCGTATACTCCAATACTCCACCGTATACTCCAATACTCCACCGTATACCCAATACTCCATCATATACTCCAATACTCCACTGTATACTCCAATACTCCACCATATACTCCAATACTCCACCATATACTCCACCGTAAACTCTCATATACTCCACCGTATACTCCATCATATACTCCACTGTATACTCCATCATATACTCCACTGTATACTCCATCATATACTCCACTGTATACTCCAATACTCCACTGTATACTCCAATACTCCACTGTATACTCCAATACTCAACTGTATACTCCAATACTCCATCGTATACTCCACCGTATACCCCAATACTCCATCGTATACTCCACCGTATACCCCAATACTCCATCATATAATCCAATACTCCACCGTATATTCCAATATTCCACCGTATATTCCACCGTACACTCCACTGTATACTCCAATACTCCACCGTATACTCCACCGTATACTCCAATACACCATCATATACTCCACTGTGTGTTCCACTGTATACTCCAATACTCCATCATATACTGCACAGTATACCCCAATACTCCACTGTATACCCCAATACTCCAACTGTATACTCCAATACTCCACTGTATACTCCAATACTCCACTGTATACTCCAATACTCCACTGTATTCTCCAATAATCCACCGTATACTCCACCACTGTGACCCCTGTTAGGGAAACCTGTCATAAATAAATTGCTAGATAAGGGGTTACTCTGCAGGTCCATAGCGCTCTGTCACTGCCCGGTGCCTGCACTGAGAGCCGCGCTGCCTGAGGACGAGCTTTATCCCTCCGGCTCCTTTCAGTGTCGGGCTGTGGTGACATCTGTCCCTGACTGGACCCGGGCGGCCCATCACTATGACTGACAGCTCATGTCCTCAGGCAGCGGGGCTCTCCATGCAGGGCAGCGACAGAGCTCTATGGACCTGCTGCGGCTCCTCTTCTTGTAGTCGTACACACTGACGCCAACACACAACCCGAGTCACATAGAAGGTGACGGGAGCTCCCCGCTACCATCTGTACTGGAGATAGGGGCGCACAAAACATTATAAAAAAAAATCTGACCATGGTGCCCGGGTGGTAGCCCAGATTGCCCTCATTATAATCCACCTATAGCTGGGAAGTTGAGGACTTCTAAACAGTATTACCATTAAATTAATACATGATACGGTCTGCTGAGCCGTGTATCTAATCCTATGTGATACTGTCTACTGAGCTGTGTATCTAATCCTATCCTGTGTGATACTGTCTGCTGAGTTGTGTATCTAATCCTATCCTGTCTGATACTGTCTGCTGAGCTGTGTATCTAATCCTGTGTGATACTGTCTGCTGAGCTGTATCTAATCCTATCCTGTGTGATACTGTCTGCTGAGCTGTATCTAATCCTCTCCTGTGTGATACTGTCTACTGAGCTGTGTATCTAATCCTATCCTGTGTGATACTGTCTGCTGAGCTGTGTATCTAATCCTATCCTGTCTGATACTGTCTGCTGAGCTGTGTATCTAATCCTGTGTGATACTGTCTGCTGAGTTGTGTATCTAATCCTATCCTGTGTGATACTGTCTGCTGAGCTGTGTATCTAATCCTCTGTTTTCTATATTTCAGACTCAGTTACGGGATGGGAAGCGGGAGAGTATCATCAGCACGCTCTTTGTGTCGCCATCTGACATTGAGAATGGACAGACGATCACCTGTCGTGCCACCAACAAGGCAGTGCCCGGGGGCAAAGACACCGCCGTCACCATCAACATCCAGCGTAAGTATCTGGGGCCCGGGGCCCGCCTTGTCCTGTGCGGAGCCTGGTCCTGAAGATGGGGGTTGTGATCATATGTGACTCCTGTAGCTCTAACTTTCCTCTCTGGGGCCCGGGACCCGCCTTGTTTTCTGTCTTCCACATTGCAACATTGGGTTCTTTTATGTTTCCAAAGTTCTAAAACTTTTTGTTAATTGTTTCGTCTCTCTCCCTCGCCTCTCTCCTCGTCTCTCCCCTCGCCTCTCCCCCCGCCTCTATCCCCCCCGCCTCTATCCCCCCCGCCTCTATCCCCCCGTCTCTATCCCCCCCGTCTCTATCCCCCCCGTCTCTATCCCCCCCGTCTCTATCCCCCCCCCCCCCCCGTCTCCCCTCGCTCTCTCCCTCGTCCAATCTTCATCTTAGATTCACTTAATTACAAGAGTGAGAGGACAGGAGACAGATTAACCCCGAAACTGATGGACACCTTCCCCCGATCAATGAGGGTGTTTGATCGGTTCCATTAATATTCCATTCATGTCCCCAAGCTTTCCGGGGATCAGATAGAATAAAGGAGGGATTCTAAGTGGCCCTGGAATCGTATTCCTCTGTCAGTCTTTACTGTAGCCCTGGAATTGTATTCCTCTGTCAGTCTGTACTGTAGCCCTGGAATCGTATTCCTCTGTCAGTCTTTACTGTAGCCCTGGAATCTTATTCCTCTGTCAGTCTTTATTGTAGCCCTGGAATCGTATTCCTCTGTCAGTCTTTACTGTAGCCCTGGAATTGTATTCCTCTGTTAGTCTTTACTGTAGCCCTGGAATCGTATTCCTCTGTCAGTCTTTACTGTAGCCCTGGAATCGTATTCCTCTGTCAGTCTTTACTGTAGCCCTGGAATCGTATTCCTCTGTCAGTCTTTACTGTAGCCCTGGAATCGTATTCCTGAACCAGATCCTCAGTGTCAGTCTATATTGTAGCCCTGGAATTGTATTCCTGAATCGGGCGCCTCTGGATTGCAAATAGCAGTGTAAGACATACAAGAAGGCACGTAACTAAAATAGGTGCGATCGCATCGGGGCTTTGGAGTCCTTGGGGGCCCCAAAAGTTCCTTTGGCCTATATGAAATAACCAGTACTACTGAAGACTCGCAATAACTGTTGGAGCTTGTGCACCGGGGCCATGAGCCTCCCGTTACACCACTGCTTGCAGGCGCTGATTTGCAGTCATGCCGCCATCTGGCTGACCTCACCGTTGATGCGGCTCTGTATATACTCTCGGCAGGACGGTCTTATATGAAGGGTTTAGCCCTGAGCTCTGTGGGGCCACATGGTTCGCCAAGGACATAATCAGAGCGGGTCCTATTAGAGCGTCCGTCTGTCTGCGGGGCGACCATTACCCGCCCTGGTCACCGCGGGGAGATCACAGCGACACCAAACCGTAGGCGCCAATTATCCGGGGAGCGCGGGCCCCGCTCCTTCTCATATCCAGCGAGGGGCCGGTCCGTCCTTATCTGTGAATATTCTGAATCCGGCCCCATCTCCTCCGTAGAACAATGGTATTTATATCCGCGCGGCGCTAATAACCGCGCGCAGGAATCGCCGGCCATTAAACAGCGGCTTCTTCTCACTAATTGGACGGATGAAAGCGGCGGCGGCGATCAGAAGACTCTGAAATGAGATTTGGAATAAAGATCTCGCTCGCTCTGAATTGCCTGCGCGGAAAAGCAATTAAAAATGCTATTAACGGCTCCGAAGTGCATCTGGAACGGAAGAACACACGGAGGAAAATAATTATAATTAACCCCGACAGTGCCGGCAAACACTTAGACGGAACGCAGACGGCTCCTCTCGGGAATTCGGAGGAACGCAATTTTTTTTTTAAACTTTTTTTTTGTTTTTTATTTATTATTCATGTTTAAAATTAAATCCGGTCAAAAATTCATTATTAGAATCGGCAGGAATAAAAAGCAAACGGCGTTAATCAAAGGCTTCACGAGCGGCGGCCATGATAATACAACATGACTCTCGGTGAGAGGTTATCGAGGGACACAATGAGAAAAGGTCCTGCAAGGTATACGAGCTGGGGAAAGCTGGGTGACGGCTGTCCATCGAGAGGGGTGTCCATACTTCACCCAGGTTATGCAGAACTCTGGGAAAGCTGGGTGATGGCTGTCGATTTGAGAGGGGTATCCATACTTCATCCGGGTTATCCATCTATAGAGAAGGGTGTTCATACTTCACCCGGGTTATCCATCTATAGAGAGGGGTGTCCATACTTCATCCGGGTTATCCATCTATAGAGAAGGGTGTTCATACTTCACCCGGGTTATCCATCTATAGAGAGGGGTGTCCATACTTCACCCGGGTTATGCAGAACTCTGGGAAAGCTGGGTGATGGCTGTCCATCGAGAGGGGTGTCCATACTTTATCCGGGTTATCCATCTATAGAGAGGGGTGTCCATACTTCACCCGGGTTATCCATCTATAGAGAGGGGTGTCCATACTTCATCCGGGTTATCCATCTATAGAGAGGGGTGTCCATACTTCATCCGGGTTATCCATCTATAGAGAGGGGTGTCCATACGTCACCCGGGTTATGCAGAACTCTGGGAAAGCTGGGTGATGGCTGTCCATCGAGAGGGGTGTCCATACTTTATCCGGGTTATCCATCTATAGAGAAGGGTGTTCATACTTCACCCGGGTTATCCATCTATAGAGAGGGGTGTCCATACTTCACCTGGGTTATGCAGGACTCTCGGAAAGCTGGGTGATGGTTGCCTATAGAGAGGGGTGTCCATACTTCACCTGGTTTATGCAGAACTCCGGAAAAGCTGGGTGGGGGCCGCATATAGAGAGCGGTGTCCATACTTCACCCGGGTTATACAGGAGTCTGGGAAAGCTGGGTGATGGTTGCCTATAGAGAGGGGTGTCCATACTTCACCTGGGTTATTCAGTAATGTCTCTCCTATGGAGCAGATGTCATGCAGAACTCTGGGAAAGTTGGGTGTCATCGCCTTCAGCGATGTGGGAGGTGGGTCCCAGGTCCCTGATCGCTGGGGAGATCTGCCTGTTTGACAGCTCCCCAGCGATTAGGTAACGACGCTCCAGTGATCCCGGCAGGTCGTTATCACTGTCAGGATCGCTGGAGCGATCGTTATGTGTGACAGTGCCTTTACACTTCAACCACTCAACCAGCAGCTGAACATAATAGTGAATGCAGCTCTGGAGCACAACACAGGAGTCAAGACCTTCACACCAATCCCTCATGCAGCCCTTATAGGAGCATCCAGCGATGTCAGCGCAAACTAAGCACGTGACACTCTGCTCCCATTATAGAAACTATTACATGGGGACCCCAATGTCTAGGGGAGCTGTATCCACTACTTTATAATTGGGAGGGTAAATCGCATAATAATATGTGTACGCTGCACTGAGCATGCTCCTGCCGGACATGTGCTGCCTCCTTCCCCATAAGGACTCATGCTGGAGCAGTGAGATCCATGTGTCTGCTGTGCTGTAGGGGAGACAACATGTGCAGGTATATATATATATATATACTGTATCATGGAGGCCTCTAATCACCTTGTCTCTAATTGCAGATCCTCCCATGGTGAATCTCACGGTGGAGCCTCAGCCGGTCCTGGAAGATAACATCGTGAAATTTCATTGCTCCGCCAAAGCCAACCCGGCGGTGTCACAGTACCGGTAAGATCTGTGTGCACCAGAGACACATTGTATCTTCAGCTGTTCTACAAAATGTTACATTTTATTACTTTGCAACGTTTTGTTATTCTGCAATTGATGATAACCCTTGTATTTTGGGCTGTGTGCAGAAGTGGGGGGGGGGGGGGACATGGGCACACCAGGGGTTTACCCGCTTCCCCGGCAGGCCAGACCGACCCTGTTCACACCCCCAGTAATAATGCGAGAAATGTATATATTTAATCCAATCCACACCACCACAACCACATTAACCCCTTCATTACCAAGGACATCAGATGAAATGTGTTGCTAACACCAGCAATCTGATTGATGCCGTTAACCCTTTGTATTGGACTGTTCATCACTGACTGCGTGATCAAAAGCCCCAGGGCTCGCGCCGTTCCCCCCATGATCGTATGTCCCATGATGCGATCACAAGACCTCCCCTGTTACCTAGACAGCCCGGGGTCCTGTGATGACCCCAGAAACTGTCCCAATTTACTTCCTGCTGGCGATGACCCATTGACCTCACCGGCAAAGAGTGATCGCTTCCCTTATGCTCAGATGTGCTGTAGCCCATCGGAACACAGGGGAAGCGATCAGACAGTGGAGTGCTGAGGCCCCCTAGTGGGCCAAATAAAATAAAGAATATATGAATAAATATGAAAGAAAACAAAAAACACAGAAGTTCAAATCACCCCCGTTTTGCCCCATTAAAAATAAAACTATTAAAAATACACACATTTGGGATCGCTGCGTTCAGAAATGCCGATCTATCAAAATATAAAAACTCAATTAATCAGATCTGTAAACTGTAACGGAAAAAAGTAAAGTAAAAAGTAAAAGTGCAATTATTTCTCTTTAAAAACTTCTAATTTTTTTTCACCTCTTAGATAAGTTAAAGTAACATGTTTGCTGTCTACGAACTCATACCGACCTGAGACATCATACCGACACCTCAGTGTTACCATATAGTAATGACCCCAGACATCATACCGACACCTCAGTGTTACCATATAGTAATGACCCCAGACATCATACCGGCACCTCAGTGTTACCATATAGTACTGACCCCAGACATCATACCAACACATCAGTGTTACCATATAGTACTGACCCCAGACATCATACCGACACCTCAGTGTTACCATATAGTACTGACCCCAGACATCATACCAACACATCAGTGTTACCATATAGTACTGACCCCAGACATCATACCGACACCTCAGTGTTACCATATAGTACTGACCCCAGACATCATACCGGCACCTCAGTGTTACCATATAGTACTGACCCCAGACATCATACCGACACCTCAGTGTTACCATATAGTACTGACCTGAGACATCATACCGACACCTCAGTGTTACCATATAGTACCGACCTGAGACATCATACCGACACCTCAGTGTTACCATATAGTACTGACCCCAGACATCATACTGACACATCAGTGTTACCATATAGTACTTACCCCAGACATCATACCGACACCTCAGTGTTACCATATAGTACTGACCCCAGACATCATACCAACACATCAGTGTTACCATATAGTACTGACCCCAGACATCATACCGACACCTTAGTGTTACCATATAGCACTGACCCCAGACATCATACCGACACCTCAGTGTTACCATATAGCACTGACCCCAGACATCATACCGACACGTCAGTGTTACCATATAGTACTGACCCCAGACATCATACCGACACCTCAGTGTTACCATATAGCACTGACCCCAGACATCATACCGACACCTCAGTGTTACCATATAGTACTGACCCCAGACATCATACCGACACCTCAGTGTTACCATATAGTACTGACCCCAGACACCATACCGACACCTCAGTGTTACCATATAGTACTGACACCAGACATCATACCGACACCTCAGTGTTACCATATAGTACTGACCCCAGGCATCATACCGACACCTCAGTGTTACCATATAGTACCGACCTGAGACATCATACCGACACCTCAGTGTTACCATATAGTACTGACCCGAGACATCATACCGACACCTCAGTGTTACCATATAGTACTGACCCCAGACATCATACCGACACCTCAGTGTTACCATATAGTACTGACCCCAGACATCATACCGACACCTCAGTGTTACCATATAGTACCGACCTGAGACATCATACCGACACCTCAGTGTTACCATATAGTACCGACCCGAGACATCATACCGACACCTCAGTGTTACCATATAGCACTAACCCCAGACATCATACCGACACGTCAGTGTTAACATATAGTACTGACCACAGACATCATACTGACACCTGAGTGTTACCATATAGTACTGACCCCAGACATCATACCGACACCTCAGTGTTACCATATAGTACTGACCCCAGACATCGTACTGACACGTCAGTGTTACCATATAGTACTGACCCCAGACATCGTACCGACACGTCAGTGTTACCATATAGTACTGACCCCAGACATCATACCGACACCTCAGTGTTACCATATAGTACTGACCCCAGACATCATACCGACACCTCAGTGTTACCATATAGTACTGACCCCAGACATCATACCGACACCTCAGTGTTACCATATAGTACTGACCCCAGACATCATACCGACACATCAATGTTACCATATAGTACTGACCCCAGACATCATACCGACACCTCAGTGTTACCATATAGTACTGACCCCAGACATCATACCGACACCTCAGTGTTACCATATAGTACTGACCCCAGACATCATACCGACACCTCAGTGTTACCATATAGTACTGACCCCAGACATCATACCGACACATCAATGTTACCATATAGTACTGACCCCAGACATCATACCGACACCTCAGTGTTACCATATAGTACTGACCCCAGACATCATACCGACACCTCAGTGTTACCATATAGTACTGACCCCAGACATCATACCGACACCTCAGTGTTACCATATAGTACTGACCCCAGACATCATACCGACACCTCAGTGTTACCATATAGTACTGACCCCAGACATCATACCGACACATCAGTGCTACCATATAGTACTGACCCCAGACATCATACTGACACCTCAGTGTTACCATATAGTACTGACCCGAGGCATCATACCGACACCTCAGTGTTATCATATAGTACTGACCCCAGACATCATACCGACACATCAGTGTTACCATATAGTACTGACCCCAGACATCACACCGACACCTCAGTGTTACCATATAGTACTGACCCCAGACATCATACCGACACCTCAGTGTTACCATATAGTACTGACCCCAGACATCATACCGACACCTCAGTGTTACCATATAGTACTGACCCCAGACATCATACCGACACCTCAGTGTTACCATATAGTACTGACCCCAGACATCATACCGACACCTCAGTGTTACCATATAGTACTGACCCCAGACATCATACTGACACCTCAGTGTTACCATATAGTGGATATGGTGAATAAAGAAACCCAAAAAACAAATGTCGTTGCACTTTTTTTTTTGCATTTTTACTGCACAGCTTGTCCCACAAAAACCAAACCATCATATATCTATATTGACAGAAAAATAAATACATTGTGGCTCTTGGAAGGAGGGGAGGGAAAAACCAAAAATCACAACACGACATTGACATGAGACCCCAGATCTTTACTGCAGACACAGTCCAGGGGGCAAATGCACCCCGGCCCCCCGGCCCCGCCCGCCACTGTTCCCAATTTTGAACATGAATTACATTTTGATTTTAAGGGAAATTGCAGAATTTCTGGTCTTTTCTGCATCTGTTCGGCGCCTTCACCTGCTTCATCTGAGAACATACGACACACGGTATAATTAAGCTGCCAGAGGATTACACAAGGTACACGGAGCTCCCATCCCCCCTCCAAAAAATCCCGGCTTATAGAAAAAGAAGTGTGCACAGAACGAGCAGTATAATGAATGGTTCTCGGCTCCCGCTTCTTTTTATTCCTCATCTTACAATTATTCTCATATGTGAACTGCGCTCATTTTTCATCTCAAAGATACAAAAAGGCCTTAAAATTGCAGCCACTTCATTCTAAACAGCGAGAGCTGCAGCCGGCCGCTCGCAACGAGACCGTGATGTATCTGCACCATTAAATCCTGGCTAAAAATAGGCTCCGGCAGCAATCAGCGGATCCGGTGCCAGGTGTAGGAATGCCCGGCTTTATGTGCTGCTCTATGGACAGCAGAGGAGAAGCCGGAGGGCAGAGAGGAGCGGATCGCCGGCCAGATGGGGCCGATTGTAATGGTGCTGAATCGCTTCCAAGTGAATTGATCCAACAAAGACTTTATTATTCTGTGATATCTCCAGACCCCAGAAGAAGGAGTTAAAAATAATGGAAGATGATGGGAGGGTGGCCCGGGGGGCAAATGCATCCCTGCCCTCCAGCCCAGCCTGCCCCTGGAGATGATACCTGTCCTGCCCCATGGATCTCCACCTGGTCCACCGATCACTTTGATCCTCTGGTGCTGACCAGGGCTCGTGGTCACATGAGGAGTGATGTAGATCAATGACTTGTGCCACCGCACATAATTACATGGGGAGCGATGCACATCAATGGCTTCTGCCACCGCACAGATTCACATGAAAAGCGACGCACATCAGTGGCTTGTGCCACCGCATAAATTCACGTTTGGAGCAATACACATCCATGATGGCTTGTGCCACCGCACACATTCACCTGGGGAGCGACGCACATCCATGATGGCTTGTGCCACCACACACATTCACGTGGGGAGCGACGCACATCCATGATGGCTTGTGCCACCGCACACATTCACCCGGGGAGCGACCCACATCCATGATGGCTTGTGCCACCGCACACATTCACCTGGGGAGCGACGCACATCCATGATGGCTTGTGCCGCCCCACACATTCACGTGGGGAGCGACGCACATCCATGATGGCTTGTGCCGCCGCACACATTCACCTGGGGAGCGACCCACATCCATGATGGCTTGTGCCACCGCACACATTCACCTGGGGAGCGACGCACATCCATGATGGCTTGTGCCACCACACACATTCACGTGGGGAGCGACCCACATCCATGATGGCTTGTGCCACCGCACACATTCACCTGGGGAGCGACGCACATCCATGATGGCTTGTGCCACCGCACACATTCACCTGGGGAGCGACACTCATCCATGATGGCTTGTGCCACCGCACACATTCACCTGGGGAGCGACCCACATCCATGATGGCTTGTGCCACCGCACACATTCACCTGGGGAGCGACGCACATCCATGATGGCTTGTGCCACCGCACACATTCACCTGGGGAGCGACGCACATCCATGATGGCTTGTGCCACCGCACACATTCACCTGGGGAGCGACACTCATCCATGATGGCTTGTGCCACCGCACACATTCACCTGGGGAGCGACCCACATCCATGATGGCTTGTGCCACCGCACACATTCACCTGGGGAGCGACGCACATCCATGATGGCTTGTGCCACCGCACACATTCACCTGGGGAGCGACGCACATCCATGATGGCTTGTGCCACCGCACACATTCACCTGGGGAGCGACGCACATCCATGATGGCTTGTGCCACCGCACACATTCACCTGGGGAGCGACGCACATCCATGATAGCGTAAGGTTTCCACCGGATCCTAACAAATGCGTCCTTTTGAACTCCTCCCCGGATGCACAATGTTACAATTTCGCAGCTCATTAAAAAACCTGATGTCACCGGATTCGGTGCACTGCGTCCAAAAATAGAGTGGGCTTTAATGGGGCGGATCAGGCCAGGATGGATCAGGCCGGGGTGGATCAGGCCAGGATGGATCAGGCCGGGGTGGATCAGGCCGGGGCGGATCAGGCCGGGGCGGATCAGGCCGGGGCGGATCAGGCCGGGGTGGATCAGGCCGGGGTGGATCAGGCCGGGGTGGATCAGGCCGGGGTGGATCAGGCCGGGGTGGATCAGGCCGGGGTGGATCAGGCCGGGGCGGATCAGCCCGTGGTGGATCAGGCCAGGGTGGATCCGGCTTTCACACTGAGCATGTCCAGAAAACCTCCAAACACCTTGCCATTAGGCAGGTCCTATGTAAAGTGCATAAACAAGCCCGAATACAGTCAGACGCGTTTTCAGCCTGACAACACCTGAACGCAAGTGTGAAAGCAGCCGTAGAGAGCGATGCAGAGACTGCACAGAGCGCACTCCCTGCCTAATAATCTGGTACAGCAGTTTCACCATGCAGAAGGCCCGGCATCTCGGCCTCCACTCCAGCCTCAGGCCTTCCAGCCGGATAATCTTTGCAGCCGCTTCCGTGCGCGCTTCCACGTACAACCTGCACCGCCACCGCCACAATAAATTGAAATCATCAGAGCGTGTAATACCCAACATTATTAAGAGGCGCAACGTCATTTAAGATAAGTCTAATAGCTTTGCAGTGGTAAGACCCCAGAGCCGGGTGTAAAATGCAAAGTAACCCGTATACGAGCGTCTGCGACATGTGCCGTAATCACCAGGATCTAACAAGTAGAGGGAGGGGGAAATGGCGGCTCTGTGTCGACCCTCCCAGGACCGCGAGGTGGACGGGATCCCATCTCTGTGATTGATGCCCTCGCTGCTCAGATCTGACACTGTCAAGTATTGATAAAAAAAGTGCAGATTGCAAGTTGTGTTTCTCCAGCCTCAGATCTCATCCATCAGCTGATACAGAAACAAGCAGCAAATATTGTAATGTGGAGCCCCAGCGCCAGCGGCGAAACCTCACACCGGGGTTAATTGATATTAATGTCTATTCCACTGCTCATGTGCCTCGTCCTAGAAGAAGAAAACACAAAGGATGAAGATCTGTTGTAGATATGTACAGCCGGTATAACCTGGGCATCTCCTGTATATAATTCTATATGTACAGCTGGTATAACCTGGGCATCTCCTGTATATAATTATATATGTACAGCTGGTATAACCTGGGCATCTCCTGTATATAATATATGGACAGCCGGTATAACCTGGGCATCTCCTGTATATAATTATATATGTACAGCCGGTATAACCTGGGCATCTCCTGTATATAATTATATATGTACAGCTGGTATAACCTGGGCATCTCCTGTATATAATTATATATGTACAGCCGGTATAACCTGGACATCTCCCGTATATAATTATATATGTACAGCCGGTATAACCTGGGCATCTCCTGTATATAATTATATATGTACAGCCGGTATAACCTGGGCATCTCCTGTATATAATTATATATGTACAGCCGGTATAACCTGGGCATCTCCTGTATATAATTATATATGTACAGCCGGTATAACCTGGGCATCTCCTGTATATAATTATATATGTACAGCTGGTGTATCCTGGACATCTCCTGTATATAATTATATATGTACAGCCGGTATAACCTGGACATCTCCTGTATATAATAATATATGTACAGCCGGTATAACCTGGACATCTCCTGTATATGATTATATATGTACAGCCGGTATAACCCGGGCATCTCCTGTATATAATTATATATGTACAGCTGGTGTATCCTGGACATCTCCTGTATATAATTATATATGTACAGCCGGTATAACCTGGACATCTCCTGTATATAATAATATATGTACAGCCGGTATAACCTGGACATCTCCTGTATATGATTATATATGTACAGCCGGT
Organism: Allobates femoralis; assembly: GCA_033576535.1. Taxonomy (NCBI): domain Eukaryota; kingdom Metazoa; phylum Chordata; class Amphibia; order Anura; family Aromobatidae; genus Allobates; species Allobates femoralis. The sequence goes on from JARQOC010000009.1 coordinate 35,787,375, forward strand.
ATAACCTGGGCATCTCCTGTATATAATTATATATGTACAGCCGGTATAACCTGGGCATCTCCTGTATATAATTATATATGTACAGCCGGTATAACCCGGGCATCTCCTGTATATAATTATATATGTACAGCCGGTATAACCTGGACATCTCCTGTATATAATTATATATGTACAGCCGGTATAACCTGGACATCTCCTGTATATAATAATATATGTACAGCCGGTATAACCTGGACATCTCCTGTATATGATTATATATGTACAGCCGGTATAACCTGGGCATCTCCTGTATATAATTATATATGTACAGCCGTATAACCTGGGCATCCTCTGACTATGCAGGTATACCCAGTTGACATTACCTGGCTGTGTTATATATTGGGGAGGTTTGTGCTCCAGATTCTGCTCCCTCGTCACCTTTCTCTCGTTGTTAATCATAATTAATGACAATATTAAGGAGGCAGAGTGTCACCGGGGCGGCTCTTGATTAATGACTCTGTGTATTGGGAGCTGGAGGAAGGTTTCGCCGTCTGCCCGGCCCCTCTATTGTGTGTTACTTATGGATCCGGTGATTCACTAAATATCTGTCTGTGGCATTGAAACGCGTCGCCTCCATGTTCTCGCTGCCCTATATATTATGTAATTAGTGGCATGGAAATTGCTGCAGGAAGCAGCTCTGTGCGGCACGTGGGATTCAGGACCGGCATCTAACCTTCTCCGCACGGGTTCACTCCGTGTGAAACAAAACGCGCTGGGAATCCACCGAAATGAGTTAGTTGCTTTAAATGCTGAATATGGAGCTCGCTAATTAAATTAATCCATCAGCGCGAGCGAGGTCGACAGTAAACACTTCTTACTCGTCTTGTTAATATTCATCTGCTTTGTTTGCACAAGCGCCGCCATCTCTTTAGTAACGCGCTTTAATGGGCGCCGTCGTGTTTAACCCTCGTCCAGATGCTGAAGTTTGTAATCAGTGCAGAGTTTATGATTGTGGTGAAGACGACGCAAGGAAACCACGAGAATGGCACTGACATTATTAAGATTGAAAGGGCAACTCTGCGCCAAGATGATTTCACGTGCAAGGTTCAAGGGGAACATGGTACTCATTGTGGAGACACGGGGGTCAGTGGGTGCTCTCCTCTGTGGAGACACGGGGGTCAGTGGGTGCTCTCCTCTGTGGAGACACCGGGGTCAGTGGGTGCTCTCCTCTGTGGAGACACGGGGGTCAGTGGGTGCTCTCCTCTGTGGAGACACGGGGGTCAGTGGGTGCTCTCCTCTGTGGAGACACGGGGGTCAGTGGGGGCTCTCCTCTGTGGAGACACGGGGGTCAGTGGTGCTCTCCTCTGTGGAGACACGGGGGTCAGTGGGTGCTCTCCTCTGTGGAGACACGGGGGTCAGTGGGGGCTCTCCTCTGTGGAGACACGGGGTCAGTGGGTGCTCCTCTGTGGAGACACAGGGGTCAGTGGGTGCTCTCCTCTGTGGAGACACGGGGGTCAGTGGGTGCTCTCCTCTGTGGAGACACGGGGGTCAGTGGGCGCTCTCCTCTGTGGAGACACGGGGGTCAGTGGGTGCTCTCCTCTGTGGAGACACGGGGGTCAGTGGGTGCTCTCCTCTGTGGAGACACGGGGGGCAGTGGGTGCTCTCCTCTGTGGAGACACGGGGGTCAGTGGGTGCTCTCCTCTGTGGAGACACGGGGTCAGTGGGTGCTCTCCTCTGTGGAGACACGGGGGTCAGTGGGTGTTGTGGAGACACGGGGGTCAGTGGGTGCTCTCCTCTGTGGAGACACGGGGTCAGTGGGTGCTCTCCTCTGTGGAGACACGGGGGTCAGTGGGTGTGTGGAGACACGGGGGTCAGTGGGTGCTCTCCTCTGTGGAGACACGGGGGTCAGTGGGTGCTCTCCTCTGGGAGACACGGGGGTCAGTGGGTGCTCTCCTCTGTGGAGACACGGGGTCAGTGGGTGCTCTCCTCTGTGGAGACACGGGGGTCAGTGGGTGTTGTGGAGACACGGGGGTCAGTGGGTGCTCTCCTCTGTGGAGACACGGGCGGTCAGTGGGGGCTCTCCTCTGTGGAGACACGGGGGTCAGTGGGTGCTCTCCTCTGTGGAGACACGGGGGTCAGTGGGTGCTCTCCTCTGTGGAGACACGGGGGTCAGTGGGTGCTCTCCTCTGTGGAGACACGGGGGGCAGTGGGTGTCTCCTCTGTGGAGACACGGGGGTCAGTGGGTGCTCTCCTCTGTGGAGACACGGGGGTCAGTGGGTGCTCTCCTCTGTGGAGACACGGGGGTCAGTGGTGTGTGTGGAGACACGGGGGTCAGTGGGTGCTCTCCTCTGTGGAGACACGGGGGTCAGTGGGTGCTCTCCTCTGTGGAGACACGGGGGTCAGTGGGTGTTGTGGAGACACGGGGGTCAGTGGGTGCTCTCCTCTGTGGAGACACGGGGGTCAGTGGGTGCTCTCCTCTGTGGAGACACGGGGGGGTCGTGGGTGTCTCTCTCTGTGGAGACACGGGGGTCAGTGGGTGCTCTCTCCTCATGTGGAGACACGGGGGTCAGTGGGTGCTCTCCTCTGTGGAGACACGGGGGTCAGTGGGGGCTCTCCTCTGTGGAGACACGGGGGTCAGTGGGGGCTCTCCTCTGTGGAGACACGGGGGTCAGTGGGTGCTCTCCTCTGTGGAGACACGGGGGTCAGTGGGTGCTCTCCTCTGTGGAGACACGGGGGTCAGTGGGTGCTCTCCTCTGTGGAGACACGGGGGTCAGTGGGTGCTCTCCTCTGTGGAGACACGGGGGTCAGTGGGTGCTCTCCTCTGTGGAGACACGGGGGTCAGTGGGTGCTCTCCTCTGTGGAGACACGGGGGTCAGTGGGTGCTCTCCTCTGTGGAGACACGGGGGTCAGTGGGGGCTCTCCTCTGTGGAGACACGGGGGTCAGTGGGGGCTCTCCTCTGTGGAGACACGGGGGTCAGTGGGTGCTCTCCTCTGTGGAGACACGGGGGTCAGTGGGTGCTCTCCTCTGTGGAGACACGGGGGTCAGTGGGGGCTCTCCTCTGTGGAGACACGGGGGTCAGTGGGTGCTCTCCTCTGTGGAGACACGGGGGTCAGTGGGTGCTCTCCTCTGTGGAGACACGGGGGTCAGTGGGTGCTCTCCTCTGTGGAGACACGGGGGTCAGTGGGTGCTCTCCTCTGTGGAGACACGGGGGTCAGTGGGTGCTCTCCTCTGTGGAGAACAGGGGTCAGTGGGTGCTCTCCTCTGTGGAGACACGGGGGTCAGGGGTGCTCTCCTCTGTGGAGACACGGGGGTCAGCGGGTGCTCTCCTCTGTGGAGACACGGGGTCAGTGGGGCTCTCCTCTGTGGAGACACGGGGGTCAGTGGGGGTCTCCTCTGTGGAGACACGGGGGTCAGTGGGGGCTCTCCTCTGTGGAGACACGGGGGTCAGTGGGTGCTCTCCTCTGTGGAGACACGGGGGTCAGCGGGTGCTCTCCTCTGTGGAGACACGGGGGTCAGCGGGGGCTCTCCTCTGTGGAGACACGGGGGTCAGTGGGGGCTCTCCTCTGTGGAGACACGGGGGTCAGTGCCCTGGCAGGTCAGGGGGCTCTCCTCTGTGGAGACACGGGGGTCAGTGGGGGCTCTCCTCTGTGGAGACACGGGGGTCAGTGGGGCCTCTCTGTGGAGACACGGGGGTCAGTGGGCGCTCTCTGTGGAGACACGGGGTAGGCTCTGTGGGCCGTCGTCCTCTCTGTGAGGACACGGGGGTCAGTGGGCGGGCGTTCTCCTCTGTGGAGACACGGGGGTCAGTGGGGGCTCTCCTCTGTGGAGACACGGGGGTCAGTGGCCCCCGTCAGTGTGCTCTCCTCTGTGGAGACACGGGGGTCAGTGGGTGCTCTCCTCTGTGGAGACACGGGGGTCAGTGGGTGCTCTCCTCTGTGGAGACACGGGGGTCAGTGGGCGCTCTCCTCTGTGGAGACACGGGGGTCAGTGGGCGCTCTCCTCTGTGGAGACACGGGGGTCAGTGGGTGCTCTCCTCTGTGGAGACACGGGGGTCAGTGGGGCTCTCCTCTGTGGAGACACGGGGGTCAGTGGGTGCTCTCCTCTGTGGAGACACGGGGGTCAGTGGTGCTCTCCTCTGTGGAGACACGGGGGTCAGTGGGTGCTCTCCTCTGTGGAGACACGGGGGTCAGTGGGCGCTCTCCTCTGTGGAGACACGGGGGTCAGTGGGCGCTCTCCTCTGTGGAGACACGGGGGTCAGTGGGCGCTCTCCTCTGTGGAGACACGGGGGTCCGTGGGCGCTACTCCTCTGTGGAGACACGGGGGTCAGTGGGCGCTCTCCTCTGTGGAGACACGGGGGTCAGTGGGCGCTCTCCTCTGTGGAGACACGGGGGTCAGCGGGCGCTCTCCTCTGTGGAGACACGGGGGTCAGCGGGGCGCTCTCCTCTGTGGAGACACGGGGGTCAGCGGGCGCTCTCCTCTGTGGAGACACGGGGGTCAGCGGGCGCTCTCCTCTGTGGAGACACGGGGGTCAGCGGGCGCTCTCCTCTGTGGAGACACGGGGGTCAGCGGGCGCTCTCCTCTGTGGAGACACGGGGGTCAGCGGGCGCTCTCCTCTGTGGAGACACGGGGGTCAGCGGGCGCTCTCCTCTGTGGAGACACGGGGGTCAGCGGGCGCTCTCCTCTGTGGAGACACGGGGGTCAGCGGGCGCTCTCCTCTGTGGAGACACGGGGGTCAGCGGGCGCTCTCCTCTGTGGAGACACGGGGGTCAGCGGGCGCTCTCCTCTGTGGAGACACGGGGGTCAGCGGGGGCTCTCCTCTGTGGAGACACGGGGGTCAGTGGGGGCTCTCCTCTGTGGAGACACGGGGGTCAGTGGGCGCTCTCCTCTGTGGAGACACGGGGGTCAGTGGGTGCTCTCCTCTGTGGAGACACGGGGGTCAGTGGGCGCTCTCCTCTGTGGAGACACGGGGGTCAGTGGGTGCTCTCCTCTGTGGAGACACGGGGGTCAGTGGGTGCTCTCCTCTGTGGAGACACGGGGGTCAGTGGGTGCTCCCCTCTGTGTAGACACGGGGGTCAGGGGGTGCTCTCCTCTGTGGAAACACGGGGTTCAGTGGGTGCTCTCCTCTGTGGAAACACGGGGGTCAGTGGGTGCTCTCCTCTGTGGAAACACGGGGGTCAGTGGGTGCTCTCCTCTGTGGAGACACGTGGGTCAGTGGGTGCTCTTGTCTGCTGGCCCGGCCTCCTTTAGAACGACTGCTTTGACCAGGGCTCATACCACTGAACACCCAAACTCCTTAACCATGGACAGAACACTACTCAGGCAACACAGGGTGAGGGAACCACACAATGGTAAGACCTTATTGGATCCCCAACAGTCAAAGGCATAGAACACATATCCAAACAAAACACACAATGTGACAGGCAACAGAGTCTCGCCCTTCCGCTGGCTCACCAGGGATTAGGATATTTGTGCCTTTTGAAGCTTCCATGGCCAACTATGCCAATCCAGCAGCACCCCACTACTGATGGCTTAGGAAGCTGATTGAGCACCGCGAAGTCTGTAGCCATGTGACCGAATTGTGCCAACATGGGTATCCTCCAGCCGAATCCTAGAATCCTAGGCTGAACTCCTGCCATAAATAATCCAGTTCTTGTGCTCCTCTAGTCAGGATTGAAGTCCCTAGACTGAGGCCACAACGCATATGACTCCTGATGATAGAAGTAGGTCCCCTTATATATCCCAAGCACTCATCTCATCTCATTGTGGTCTTCCAGGATTGATGGAATAAAGCTGTGCTTATATTGGTTATTTCAATCCGATATCTGCATAATTCTCTTCTGAGTGATGACTTAGTCTGTGACAGAGGGGTGAGGTAATTTACAATAAATTAGTAATACACAACCTTGGACAATAGGGCTCCGGCTGACTAGCAAGAAACAATGTCTTATCACACATGAGATAAATTGTATAATGTATATTGTATATTGTGCACACTAATTGCCTTACTGTATATTGTGCACACTAATTGCCTTACTGTATATTGTGCACATCGCCTTTCTGTATATTGTGCACATCGCCTTACTGTATATTGTGCACATCGCCTTACTGTATATTGTGCACATCGCCTTTCTGTATATTGTGCACATCGCCTTTCTGTATATTGTGCACATCGCCTTACTGTATGTTGTGCACATCGCCTTACTGTATGTTGTGCACACTAATTGCCTTACTGTATATTGTGCACATCGCCTGACTGTATATTGTGCACACCGCCTTTCTGTATATTGTGCACACCTCCTTACTGTATATTGTGCACACAGCCTGACTGTATATTGTGCACATCGCCTTACTGTATATTGTGCACACTAATTGCCTTACTGTATATTGTGCACATCGCCTGACTGTATATTGTGCACACCGCCTTTCTGTATATTGTGCACATCGCCTTACTGTATGTTGTGCACATCGCCTTACTGTATGTTGTGCACATCGCCTTACTGTTTATTGTGCACACTAATTGCCTTACTGTATATTGTGCACATCGCCTGACTGTATATTGTGCACACCGCCTTACTGTATATTGTGCACACCGCCTTACTGTATATTGTGCACACTGCCTTCCTGTATATTGTGCACATCGCCTTACTGTATATTGTGCACACCGCCTTCCTGTATATTGTGCACACTGCCTTCCTGTATATTGTGCACATCGCCTTACTGTATATTGTGCACACCGCCTTCCTGTATATTGTGCACACTGCCTTCCTGTTATATTGTGCACACTGCCTTCCTGTATATTGTGCACATCGCCTTACTGTATATTGTGCACACCGCCTTACTGTATATTGTGCACACTGCCTTCCTGTATATTGTGCACACTGCCTTACTGTATATTGTGCACACCGCCTTACTGTATATTGTGCACACTGCCTTCCTGTATATTGTGCACACTGCCTTCCTGTATATTGTGCACATCGCCTTACTGTATATTGTGCACACCGCCTTACTGTATATTGTGCACATCGCCTTACTGTATATTGTGCACATCGCCTTACTGTATATTGTGCACACAGCCTTGCTGTATATTGTGCACACAGCCTTGCTGTATATTGTGCACACTAATTGCCTTACTGTATATTGTGCACATCGCCTTACTGTATATTGTGCATATCGCCTTACTGTATATTGTGCACATCGCCTTACTGTATATTGTGCACATCGCCTTTCTGTATATTGTGCATATCGCCTTACTGTATATTGTGCACATCGCCTTACTGTATATTGTGCACATCACCTTACTGTATATTGTGCACACAGCCTTCCTGTATATTGTGCACATCGCCTTACTGTATATTGTGCACATCGCCTTACTGTATATTGTGCATATCGCCTTACTGTATATTGTGCACATCGCCTTACTGTATATTGTGCACACAGCCTTGCTGTATATTGTGCACACAGCCTTGCTGTATATTGTGCACACAGCCTTGCTGTATATTGTGCACACTAATTGCCTTACTGTATATTGTGCACATCGCCTTACTGTATATTGTGCATATCGCCTTACTGTATATTGTGCACACTAATTGCCTTACTGTATATTGTGCACACAGCCTTACTGTATATTGTGCACACTAATTGCCTTACTGTATATTGTGCACACCGCCTGACTGTATATTGTGCATATCGCCTTACTGTATATTATGCACACAGCCTTGCTGTATATTGTGCACATCGCCTTACTGTATATTGTGCACATCGCCTTACTGTATATTGTGCACACAGCCTTGCTGTATATTGTGCACACTAATTGCCTTCCTGTATATTGTGCACACTAATTGCCTTCCTGTATATTGTGCACATCGCCTTACTGTATATTGTGCACATCGCCTTACTGTATATTGTGCACACTGCCTTCCTGTATATTGTGTACACTAATTGCCTTACTGTATATTGTGCACATCGCCTTACTGTATATTGTGCACATCGCCTTACTGTATATTGTGCACACAGCCTTGCTGTATATTGTGCACACCGCCTTCCTGTATATTGTGTACACTAATTGCCTTACTGTATATTGTGCACATCGCCTACACTTGTGCCCTAGATTGAGATCTGGGCTGATACATTGTAACAAACTGCAGCTTTCACAGTGAAGTGTCCACAAACACCAGGACCCTCTGGATATCATCTACACACGAGGTCAACTTATTGGATCCCATCGTTTAATGAAAGAGAAACCCACAAAGGTCACAGAAATAACCTGAATCTGACAAAAGTAATAATAATAAATGTATGAAAATGAGCAAATGACAGTCAGACATGGCTGTACAACCGGCTTCCAAACTCATGAAATCGGCCCCACAGACATGATGGTCCATTAACTTAATATTGTGTGTCACAACCTTCTGAGGCAATCACATGATTCCTGTAACTGTCTATGAGACTTCTGCTCCTCTCCATGGGGATTTTGGCCCACTCCTCCACTGTCTGGTGTTTGATGCTTTTTCCATGTTTCAGCTCTTTCCAAAGATGCTCAAAAGGATTTAAATCAGGGCTCATAGGAGCCACTTCAGAATAGTCCAATGTTTTCCTCTTAGCCATTCTTGGGTGTTTTTAGCTGTGTGTTTTGGGTCATTATCATGTTGCAAGACCCAAGACCTGCGACTGAGGCCAAGATTTCTGACAAATTGGCAGCACATTTCTCTCTAGAATGCCTTGATAGTCTTGAGATTTCATTGTACCCTGCACAGATTCAAGACACCCTATGCCAGATGCAGAAAAGCAGCCCCCAAACATAACAGAGCTTCCTCCATGCTTCACAGTAGGGGCAGTGTTCTTTTCTTGATATGCTTCTTTTTTCCGTCTGTGAACATAGAGCTGATCTGCCTTGTCTCATCTGTCCATATGACATTGGTGTCCTTCTTGGTCGTCTCCAATGAAGTCCACTTTGGCTCAAACAAAGACGGATGGTGCGATCTGACACTGATGTCCCTTGGGCTTGAAGTTCACCTTTAATCACTTTATAAGTTCTTCTGGGCTCTTGTGTTACCATTCGTATTATCCGTTTGATTTGTCATCAATTTTCCTCCGGCGGCCACGTCCAGGGAGGTTGGCTACAGTCCCATGGATCTCAAATTTCTGAATAATATGTGCAACTGTGGTCACGGGGACATCAAGCTGCTTGGAGAAGGTCTTATAACCTTTACCTGTAACATGCTCGTCTATAATTTTCTTTCTAATCTCCTGAGACAATTCTTTCCTTCGCTTCCTGTGGTCTATGTTGAGTGCAGTACACACCATGTCACCAAACAGCACAGTGAGTGTCTGTAGCCCTATATACAGCACAATGAGTGTCTGTAGCTCTATATACAGCACAGTGAGTATCTGTAGCCCTATATACAGCACAGTGACTATCTGTAGCCCTATATACAGCACAATGAGTGTCTGTAGCCCTATATACAGCACAATGAGTGTCTGTAGCCCTATATACAGCACAGTGAGTATCTGTAGCCCTATATACAGCACAGTGACTATCTGTAGCCCTATATACAGCACAGTGAGTATCTGTAGCCCTATATACAGCACAGTGAGTGTCTGTAGCTCTATATACAGCACAGTGAGTATCTGCAGCCCTATATACAGCACAGTGAGTATCTGCAGCCCTATATACAGCACAGTGAGTGTCTGTAGCCCTATATACAGCACAGTGAGTATCTGTAGCCCTATATACAGCATAGTGAGTATCTGTAGCTCTATATACAGCACAGTGAGTATCTGTAGCCCTATATACAGCACAGAGAGTATCTGTAGCCCTATATACAGCACAGAGAGTATCTGTAGCTCTATATACAGCACAGTGACTATCTGCAGCCCTATATACAGCACAGTGAGTGTCTGTAGCCCTATATACAGCACAGTGAGTGTCTGTAGCTCTATACACAGCACAGTGAGTGTCTGTAGCCCTATACACAGCACAGTGAGTGTCTGTAGCCCTATACACAGCACAGTGAGTGTCTGCAGCCCTATATACAGCACAGTGAGTGTCTGTAGCTCTATATACAGCACAGTGAGTGTCTGTAGCCCTATATACAGCACAGTGAGTGTCTGCAGCTCTATATACAGCACAGGGAGTATCTGTAGCCCTATATACAGCACAGTGAGTGTCTGTAGCCCTATATACAGCACAGTGAGTGTCTGCAGCTCTATATACAGCACAGGAGTATCTGTAGCCCTATATACAGCACAGTGAGTGTCTGTAGCCCTATATACAGCACAGTGAGTGTCTGCAGCTCTATATACAGCACAGTGAGTGTCTGTAGCTCTATATACAGCACAGTGAGTATCTGTAGACTATATACAGCACAGTGAGTATCTGTAGTCTATATACAGCACAGTGACTATCTGTAGCTCTATATACAGCACGTGACTATCTGTAGCTCTATATTACAGCACAGTGAGTGTCTGTAGCCCTATATACAGCACAGTGAGTATCTGTAGCCCTATATACAGCACAGAGAGTATCTGTAGCCTATATACAGCACAGTGAGTGTCTGCAGCTCTATATACAGCACAGAGAGTATCTGTAGCCCTATATACAGCACAGGGAGTATCTGTAGCCCTATATACAGCACAGTGAGTGTCTGCAGCTCTATATACAGCACAGTGAGTGTCTGCAGCTCTATATACAGGCCACTGACTGACGACAAGGTTGCAGACACTTGTGATGCTAATTAGTGGACACACTTGATTTATATGTCACATTGTTTTCAGGGGAACCAAACCATCATTTCTATCCATTGGTAGCATCCGCGATCGCTATTGACGCCTGATGTACTGAGAACAGACTGATCGGGCGCCTCCGGATTTCTGATTATTCCAATTGTTGTGGCTTTTTTCCATTTACTGTAATTATAATTAAATATGTTATGTTTTCATAATCACAAAAGGAAAAAAAAACAAACCCATCAGCGTGTGAGTAAATCGTTATAATCACTGAAAATATTACAGTTCTGCAGTGGAGCGACGCTCGGCACGGCGGTGTCATGGACCTGCAGCAGTGGAGCAACGCTTCCGGCACTGGCGTGTCATGGACCTGCAGCAGTGGAGTGATGCACTCCGGCACCGGGGTGTGTCATGGACCTGCAGCAGTGGAGCAGAGCTCCGGCACTGGGCGGTGTCATGGACCTGCAGCAGTGGAGCGACGCTCCGGCACTGGGCGGTGTCATGGACCTGCAGCAGTGGAGCAACGCTCCGGCACTGGGCGCGTGTCATGGACCTGCAGCAGTGGAGCGACACTCTGGCACCGGGCGGTGTCTGGACCTGCAGGAGTGGAGCAACGCTCCGGCACTGGGCGGTGTCATGGACCTGCAGCAGTGGAGCACGCTCCGGCACTGGGCGGTGTCATGGACCTGCAGCAGTGGAGCGACAGCTCCGGCACCGGGCGGTGTCATGGACCTGCAGGAGTGGAGCGATCCGGCACTGGGGGGTGTCATGGGACCTGCAGCAGTGGAGCGGCACTCCGGCACCCGGCCGTGTCATGGACCTGCAGCAGTGGAGCGATGCTCCGGCACCAGGCCGTGTCATGGACCTGCAGCAGTGGAGCAACTGCTCTCGGCACCAGGCCGTGTCATGAACCTGCAGCAGTGGAGCGACGCTCCGGCACCAGGCCGTGTAATGAACCTGCAGCAGTGGAGCGACGCTCGGCACCGGCCGTGTCCAAGGACTGCAAGCATGAAGCGCACTCCGACCGGCTGTCATGGACCTGCAGCTAGTGGAGCGACGCTCGGCACGGGCGGTGTCATGGACCTGCAGCAGTGGAGCGACGCTCCGGCACCGGGTGTGTCATGGACCTGCAGCAGTGGAGCGAGCTCCGGCACCGGGGTGTCATGGACCTGCAGCAGTGGAGCGATGCTCCGGCACTGGGCGGTGTCATGGACCTGCAGCAGTGGAGCGACGCTCCGGATCGGGCCGTGTCATGGACCTGCAGCAGTGGAGCGATGCTCCGGCACCGGGCCGTGTCATGGACCTGCAGCAGTGGAGCGACCCTCGGCACTGGGCGGTGTCATGGACCTGCAGCAGTGGAGCGACGCTCCGGCACTGGGCGGTGTCATGGACCTGCAGCAGTGGAGCGACGCTCCGGCACTGGGCGCGTGTCATGGACCTGCAGCAGTGGAGCGACACTCCGGCACTGGGCGGTGTCATGGACCTGCAGCAGTGGAGCGACGCTCCGGCACGGGCGGTGTCATGGGCCTGCAGCAGTGGAGCATGCTCCGGCACCAGGCCGTGTCATGGACCTGCAGCAGTGGAGCGACGCTCCGGCACGGGCGGTGTCATGGACCTGCAGCAGTGGAGCAACCTCCGGCACCAGGCCGTGTCATGGACCTGCAGCAGTGGAGCGACGCTCCGGCACTGGGCGGTGTCATGGACCTGCAGGAGTGGAGCGACGCTCCGGCACCGGGCCGTGTCATGGACCTGCAGCAGTGAAGCGACACTCCGGCACTGGGCGGTGTCATGGACCTGCAGCAGTGGAGCGACGCTCCGGCACCGGGCGGTGTCATGGACCTGCAGCAGTGGAGGACACTCCGGCACTGGGCGGTGTCATGGACCTGCAGCAGTGGAGCGACGCTCCGGCACTGGGCGGTGTCATGGACCTGCAGCAGTGGAGCGACGCTCCGGCATCGGCGGTGTCATGGACCTGCAGCAGTGAGCGACACTCCAGGCATGGGCGGTGTCATGGACCTGCAGCAGTGGAGCGATCTCCGCACCAGCCTGTCATGGACCTCAGCAGTAGTGAGCGACACTCTGGCACGGGCGGTGTCATGGACCTGCAGCAGTGGAGCGACACTCCGGCCATGGGCCGGTGTCATGGACCTGCAGCAGTGGATGCGACGCTCCGGCATCAGGCGGTGTCATGGACCTGCAGCAGTGGAGCGACACTCCGGACCTGGGCGGTGTCATGGACCTGCAGCAGTGGAGCGATGCTCCGGCACCGGGCGGTGTCATGGACCTGCAGCAGTGGAGCGATGCTCCGGCACCGGGCGGTGTCATGGACCTGCAGCAGTGGAGCGATGCTCCGGCACCGGGCGGTGTCATGGACCTGCAGCAGTGGAGCGACACTCCGGCACTGGGCGGTGTCATGGACCTGCAGCAGTGGAGCGACACTCCGGCACTGGGCGGTGTCATGGACCTGCAGCAGTGGAGCGACACTCCGGCACTGGGCGGTGTCATGGACCTGCAGCAGTGGAGCGACACTCCGGCACTGGGCGGTGTCATGGACCTGCAGCAGTGGAGCGACGCTCCGGCACCGGGCGGTGTCATGGACCTGCAGCAGTGGAGTGACGCTCCGGCACTGGGCGGTGTCATGGACCTGCAGCAGTGGAGCGACACTCCGGCACTGGGCGGTGTCATGGACCTGCAGCAGTGGAGCGACGCTCCGGCACCGGGCGGTGTCATGGACCTCCAGCGCAGTTATCGACGTTTTCACTTATTTTTCCGTTTTGGGTTTGTGGAAACAGTCAACAAGTTGTTGACTGATTCTCCATGTTTATTCTGTGTCTATATCTAGTACGTTATTTAGGATATTGAGTGTATTGTAGTTTTTATAAAGGGTTTCTGTACTTAAGACAATTGCTTTTTGCTTGAGCTTGTGTCCAGAAACAAGAAACTAATTCATCTACAGCGGCGGTAGTTTCCACGTCAGTCGGAGGCTACATAATTCCCAGACATGGCAGGTCCTGGATAGGGAAGAAGCACTTGCTCTTTCCTTGGACTCACATCCAGCTGAAGTAGGAGATGGGGTATGTGGGCCACCTCCACTCCTGCACTAGCTTCCATTTGTGAACTCTGCAACTGCGATCATTACACCCCTGGTCTTCATTGACATTTATTCCTGTTTTGTTGCTGTAAAGCCTGGGTATCACATGTTCATGGCTGGGTGCACCGGACTGTGCCTCTATAGAGCCTGTGCTGCTCCTGTACATGGCCGGCTGTGCCTCTATAGAGCCTGTGCTGCTCCTGTACATAGTCGGCTGTGCCTCTATAGAGCCTGTGCTGCTCCTGTACATGGCCGGCTGTGCCTCTATAGAGCCTGTGCTGCTCCTGCACATGGCCGGCTGTGCCTCTATAGAGTCTGTGCTGCTCCTGCACATGGCCGGCTGTGCCTCTATAGAGCCTGTGCTGCTCCTGCACATAGCCGGCTGTGCCTCTATAGAGCCTGTGCTGCTCCTGCACATAGCCGGCTGTGCCTCTGTAGAGCCTGTGCTGCTCCTGTACATAGCCGGCTGTGCCTCTGTAGAGCCTGTGCTGCTCCTGCACATGGCCGGCTGTGCCTCTGTAGAGCCTGTGCTGCTCCTGTATATAGCTGGCTGTGCCTCTGTAGAGCCTGTGCTGCTCCTGTATATAGCCGGCTGTGTCTCTATAGAGCCTGTGCTGCTCCTGTACATGGCCGGCTGTGCCTCTGTAGAGCCTGTGCTGCTCCTGCACATGGCCGGCTGTGCCTCTATAGAGTCTGTGCTGCTCCTGCACATGGCCGACTGTGCCTCTATAGAGCCTGTGCTGCTCCTGTACATGGCCGGCTGTGCCTCTATAGAGCCTGTGCTGCTCCTGCACATAGCCGGCTGTGCCTCTGTAGAGCCTGTGCTGCTCCTGCACATGGCCGGCTGTGCCTCTGTAGAGCCTGTGCTGCTCCTGCACATGGCCGGCTGTGCCTCTGTAGAGCCTGTGCTGCTCCTGTATATAGCCGGCTGTGCCTCTGTAGAGCCTGTGCTGCTCCTGCACATGGCCGGCTGTGCCTCTGTAGAGCCTGTGCTGCTCCTGTACATAGCCGGCTGTGCCTCTATAGAGCCTGTGCTGCTCCTGCACATGGCCGGCTGTGCCTCTGTAGAGCCTGTGCTGCTCCTGCACATGGCCGGCTGTGCCTCTATAGAGCCTGTGCTGCTCCTGCACATAGCCGGCTGTGCCTCTATAGAGCCTGTGCTGCTCCTGTACATGGCCGGCTGTGCCTCTGTAGAGCCTGTGCTGCTCCTGTACATGGCCGGCTGTGCCTCTGTAGAGCCTGTGCTGCTCCTGCACATGGCCGGCTGTGCCTCTGTAGAGCCTGTGCTGCTCCTGCACATGGCCGGCTGTGCCTCTGTAGAGCCTGTGCTGCTCCTGTATATAGCCGGCTGTGCCTCTGTAGAGCCTGTGCTGCTCCTGCACATGGCCGGCTGTGCCTCTATAGAGCCTGTGCTGCTCCTGCATATAGCTGGCTGTGCCTCTGTAGAGCCTGTGCTGCTCCTGCACATGGCCGGCTGTGCCTCTGTAGAGCCTGTGCTGCTCCTGCACATGGCCGGCTGTGCCTCTATAGAGCCTGTGCTGCTCCTGCATATAGCCGGCTGTGCCTCTATAGAGCCTGTGCTGCTCCTGTACATAGCCGGCTGTGTCTCTATAGAGCCTGTGCTGCTCCTGTATATAGCCGGCTGTGCCTCTATAGAGCCTGTGCTGCTCCTGTACATAGCCGGCTGTGTCTCTATAGAGCCTGTGCTGCTCCTGTATATAGCCGGCTGTGCCTCTATAGAGCCTGTGCTGCTCCTGCATATAGCCGGCTGTGCCTCTATAGAGCCTGTGCTGCTCCTGTACATAGCCGGCTGTGTCTCTATAGAGCCTGTGCTGCTCCTGTATATAGCCGGCTGTGCCTCTATAGAGCCTGTGCTGCTCCTGCATATAGCCGGCTGTGCCTCTATAGAGCCTGTGCTGCTCCTGCATATAGCCGGCTGTGCCTCTATAGAGCCTGTGCTGCTCCTGCACATAGCCGGCTGTGCCTCTATAGAGCCTGTGCTGCTCCTGTATATAGCGGCCTGTGCCTCTATAGAGCCTGTGCTGCTCCTGTACATAGCCGGCTGTGCCTCTATAGAGCCTGTGCTGCTCCTGTACATAGCCGGCTGTGTCTCTATAGAGCCTGTGCTGCTCCTGTATATAGCCGGCTGTGCCTCTATAGAGCCTGTGCTGCTCCTGTACATAGCCGGCTGTGTCTCTATAGAGCCTGTGCTGCTCCTGTATATAGCCGGCTGTGCCTCTATAGAGCCTGTGCTGCTCCTGCATATAGCCGGCTGTGCCTCTATAGAGCCTGTGCTGCTCCTGTACATAGCCGGCTGTGTCTCTATAGAGCCTGTGCTGCTCCTGTATATAGCCGGCTGTGCCTCTATAGAGCCTGTGCTGCTCCTGCATATAGCCGGCTGTGCCTCTATAGAGCCTGTGCTGCTCCTGCACATAGCCGGCTGTGCCTCTATAGAGCCTGTGCTGCTCCTGCACATAGCCGGCTGTGCCTCTATAGAGCCTGTGCTGCTCCTGTATATAGCCGGCTGTGCCTCTATAGAGCCTGTGCTGCTCCTGTATATAGCCGGCTGTGCCTCTATAGAGCCTGTGCTGCTCCTGTACATAGCCGGCTGTGCCGCTGCTATTGACATGGATGGGACAGGTAGCTCCACTTTGCTATTTGATTTATTTCTTTGAAGAGATTAATGTATAAAAGGTGATTGTTCTCTCTCCTGTTCACACCGGACAATGAGCGAGGAATCACTTGTTTCATATTGAATTAAATGTAACGCCTCGTATAAGCAGCATCTGCCAGTTATTAGCAGTGGACAAGACAAGGAGGAAAGGAGTGATCCTAAAAGTGATGGAATTTTAAGAAAAAAAAGTACAAAAACACAATTAAATTTATAGTCCCACATAACAGTAACCTTGTAAAGTGAAGGATTGCGGTGGGAGAGGTTCTACCTGGCAGAGTGTGGAGGGAGAGGGCGATTCAATTATTAAGAAAATCACATCATACGACTGTGGATAGGGAGGAAAGCACAGGAGGGTGTGAATCACAGAGGCTGGGGGAGAGGATAGCGCCCGTGTGATTCTCCTCCTGGAGGATGTGTCTTGGATTCGGTTATCTCTCTGTGCAGATTCTGCAGGAGGAGGGAAGGGGCATTACGTGGGTTCTGTTCATTCTCTGTGCAACAACGGAGAAATGCCAAACATTTGTTTTGTTACCCTGAAAATGGTGCTGGTCTGGCGCCAAAACACATTGGCTTAGATAATAGAAAAAACAACACTTTGTTCTATGCGCCAAAGTTCCTTCATTGTTCTAGTGCAGTTCACTGAACGTCTCATGGCTTTTCTCCCACCGGTGGGCGGCAATAGCCATTTTCTGTGCTTCTTTGGGGGTTGTGCCTCTACACCCCACCTCCAGGTGAGAGCTATCCCCCATTACACCCCTCTTTCTATCTACAGTACTGCCCTATTGTATGCACCCCTATCCCTACCTAGATTCCTTCAATATAGAGGCTATGGCAGAGTGCAGGAGGAGGAATCACATGGGTTCTGTTTTCTCTCTGTGCACCCATACAGTATCACAAAAGTGGTTAAGCAGATGAGGGAATGGAAGCAGGATAGTAATAACATTCATGGTTAACTGGTCTGACCCTATAGACTGGGGTCCCTAGTCTGACTCTGTACCCAGATCTACCTCTGATGGTGAGGAGGTCTAGGCCACCAACCTTGCCCCTCTGCTCCTCAACCAGCCCTGTGCCAACTTCCCTTCACCTACTCACAGACTAGGACAGCAGCAGCAAGTTCCCCAAGATGACAGTCTCCAAGGGAAACAATGGCAGGAAAGCTTCAGCAGGCCAAAGGCCAGGGGCATGGGCGCCGGACAAACCCAAAACTTCCCACCTGAAGAGCCGCATACAGCAGCATCTACACATTAACCCTGAATGTGCCAAAGAAAAAAAGACATTTAATCTTTGGCAGAGCAGTCAACACGTGACATACAGATGCCATGGCAGAGTCTGCAGGAGAACGAGGGGCAATCACATGGGCTCAGTTCTGTTTGTGCACCATGACAGAAGCTATGGGGGGTGCAAACAGTGCACAAGGGCCCCCTGATGGGGAGGGAGGGGGGACTGACTGCACATAGGGTGCTGACGCCTGGCCCTGGACCCATAGTGCAACTCAACACAGGCCCTGCACATGCGCAGTGATAGGAGGACACGAAGACGATGACGGACGCCACAACGCAATTATGTAAGTAGATTTATTATAGCAAAAGATTAAACAATGCCTTTAATTGAAGCAGAGCTGGCACTACAGTTCTAGGATCTATAGATCACTTACATAGTAACATAGTATTTAAGGTTGAAGGAAGACTAAGTCCATCTAGTTCTCCCATAGCCTAACATGATCCAGAGGAAGGCAAAAAAAACCATGTGGCAACACTAAGCTCCACATTGGGGGAAAAGATTCCTTCCTGACTCCACATACGGCAATCAGACTAGATCCCTGGATCAACGCCCGATCAAAGAATCTAGTATGTATAACTGGTATATATTATAGTTTTCAAGAAAGGCATCCAGGCCCTTCTTACATGTTAGCAGTGACTCCCTCATTACACCATCATGTGGAGAGAGCTCCATAGTCTCACTGCTCTTACAGTAAAGAATCCACATCTGTGATTATGATTAAACCTTCTTTCCTCCAGACAGAGGACGCCCCCTTGTCCCCGTCTCTGTAGAGGACGCCCCCTTGTCCCCGTCTCTGTAGAGGACGCCCCCTTGTCCCCGTCTCTGTAGAGGACGCCCCCTTGTCCCCGTCTCTGTAGAGGACGCCCCCTTGTCCCCGTATCTGTAGAGGACGCCCCCTTGTCCCCCGTCTCTGTAGAGGACGCCCCCTTGTCCCCGTCTCTGTAGAGGACGCCCCCTTGTCCCCGTCTCTGTAGAGGACGCCCCCTTGTCCCCGTCTCTGTAGAGGACGCCCCCTTGTCCCCCGTCTCTGTAGAGGACGCCCCCTTGTCCAGTCTCTGTAGAGGACGCCCCCTTGTCCAGGTCTCTGTAGAGGACGCCCCCTTGTCCCCGTCTCTGTAGAGGACGCCCCATTGTCCCCGTCTCTGTAGAGGGCGCCCCATTGTCCCCGTCTCTGTAGAGGGCGCCCCCTTGTCCCCGTCTCTGTAGAGGACGCCCCCTTGTCCCCGTCTCTGTAGAGGACGCCCCCTTGTCCCCCGTCTCTGTAGAGGGCGCCCCCTTGTCCCCGTCTCTGTAGAGGACGCCCCCTTTTCCCCGTCTCTGTAGAGGACGCCCCCTTGTCCCCCGTCTCTGTAGAGGACGCCCCCTTGTCCAGTCTCTGTAGAGGACGCCCCCTTGTCCCCGTCTCTGTAGAGGACGCCCCATTGTCCCCGTCTCTGTAGAGGGCGCCCCATTGTCCCCGTCTCTGTAGAGGGCGCCCCCTTGTCCCCGTCTCTGTAGAGGACGCCCCCTTGTCCCCGTCTCTGTAGAGGACGCCCCCTTGTCCCCGTCTCTGTAGAGGACGCCCCCTTGTCCCCGTCTCTGTAGAGGACGCCCCCTTGTCCCCTTCTCTGTAGAGGACGCCCCCTTGTCCCAGTCTCTGTAGAGGACGCCCCCTTGTCCCCTTCTCTGTAGAGGGCGCCCCCTTGTCCCCGTCTCTGTAGAGGGCGCCCCCTTGTCCCCGTCTCTGTAGAGGACGCCCCCTTGTCCCCGTCTCTGTAGAGGACGCCCCCTTGTCCCCGTCTCTGTAGAGGACGCCCCCTTGTCCCCGTCTCTGTAGAGGACGCCCCCTTGTCCCCGTCTCTGTAGAGGACGCCCCCTTGTCCCAGTCTCTGTAGAGGACGCCCCCTTGTCCCCTTCTCTGTAGAGGACGCCCCCTTGTCCCAGTCTCAGGCCTAAGAGTAAAGAGATCATTAGAAAGGTCTCTGTACTGTCCCCTCATATATTTATACATTATTATAAGATCACCCCTAAGCCTTCGTTTTTCAAAACTAAATAACCCCAAGTTTAATAACCTGTCTTGGTATTGCAGACCCCCTCCCCAGTCCTCTAATAACCTGTCTTGGTATTGCAGACCCTTCAGTCCTCTAATAACCTGTCTTGGTATTGCAGACCCCTCAGTCCTCTAATAACCTGTCTTGGTATTGCAGACCCCTCAGTCCTCTAATAACCTGTCTTGGTATTGCAGACCCCTAAGTCCTCTAATAACCTGTCTTGGTTTTGTAGACCCCTCAGTCCTCTAATAACCTTGGTCGCTCTTCTCTGGACCCGCTCTAGTTCAGCTATGTCTTTCTTATACTCCGGAGACCACAATTGTACACAATTGTATTCTAAGTGTGGTCGCACTAGTGACTTGTATAGAGGTGAAATTATGTAATGTTATGTTATAAATCAATAAAATCATATCTGCTCCTCAGCTCTCACTCCTCCCTCAGGGGACAGAGAAACTCAGCCTCATGCATAATGCTAAAGTTTCAGGGGACAGGAAGCTACCAAGTTGATATCAGGGAGGGGAGACCATGGCAGTGCTGAATCATTCAATGTAGCACTTTGCCTCTGCTCCTAGCCTGATACATGGCAGTACACATTATACACCATCATACATTGTACAGCAGAGGATCACAGCGTGTATTTACAGCTCTGGCAAACATTAAGAGACCACTGCTGACTTTCCTCTACATGTCTGAGAGCCGTTCCATTCCAGGGTCAGTTGAATTCCAACCACAGTCCACCTCATTCTACTTAATGCGCTTCTGATTAGGTGATCACCTGAACCAAATCTTGTATAATAAGGGAAAGTATAAAAAACCCTGCTGTGCTCTTCACAATCCTCCTGCAAAAGGACAAGCTGGATGGCAAAACAAGTGCTGGGAATAGCCCAAAAGTAATTTGAATGAACCAATATCTTTTAACCATGGCAAAGGAGGTGAAAAGAAAAGTCTTGGGTGAGGAAAAGAAGGGCTCAATCCTGTGTTTACGAGCAGAGGGACACAGGGAACGTCATGTTGCCTCCATCCTTAAAATTTCAAATACACCAGTCCATTACAACAAGGTGAAGCAGCAGACACTGGGGACAACAAAGCTACAGACCGGCAGAGGGCGATAGCGACTCTCCACTGACCGGGGTGACCATCATCTTATTACAATGTCACTTAGCAACCTCAGGATGACATCAAGTGACCTACAAAAGGAAAAGGAATGGCAAATGGCAGCTGGGGTGAAGTGCATGGTAAGAGCAGTTCATAACAGGCTCCTAGAGGCAGGGCTCAGGTCATGTAAAGCTAGAAAAAAGCCTTTCATCAATGAGAAGCAAAGGAGAGCCACTGAAGTATGCCAAAGACCATAAGGATTGGACCATAGAGGACTGGAGTAAGGTCATCTTCTCTGATGAGGCTAATAGTCAGCTTTGCCCAACACCTGGTCGTCTAATGGTTAGACTGAGACCTGGAGAGGTGTACAAGCCACAGTGTCTTGCACCCACTGTGAAATTTGGTGGAGGATCGGTGATGACCTGGGGATGCTTCAGCAAGGCTGGAATTGAGCAGGTTAATCTTTGTGAAGGACGTATGTATCAAGCCGCATACAAGGTTATCCTTGAAAAACACTTGCCTCTTTCTGCTCAGACAATGTTCCCCAACTCTGAGGACTGGACAATGCCCCCCATGCCACACAGCTAGGTTAATCAATGTGTGGATGAAGGAGCACCACATCAAGACCCTGTCATGGCCAGCCCAATCTCCAGACCTGAACCCCAATAAAAACCTCTGGAATGTAACCAAGAGGAAGATGTAAAGTCGCTAGACATCAAACAATGGAGAACTGTTTATATTGTTGTCCCAGGAGCGGCATAAGGTCACCCAAAATCAGCGTGAAAGACCGGAGGAAAGCGGCCAAGACGCATGAAAGCTGTGATTACAAATCAGGGGGATTCCACCAAATATTGATTTCTGAACTCTTCCTGAGTTGTAACACGAGTATTGTTGTTTCTAAATGAACATGAACTTGTTTTCTTTGCATTATTTGAGGTCTGATGTTTCTTTTTTACTATTTTGACGATTTCTCATTTGCTGCAAATAAACAAAATTTTTAGCTTTGAATTTCGGAGACGTGATGTCAGGAGTTTATAGAATTAAAGAACAATGGACATTTTACTCAAAAATATAAGAGAAAAATCAGAGAAACGGAACATTTTGCAGTGGTCTCTTAATTTTTGCCAGAGCTGTATATCTGCTTGATGACATGCTGCTGTTTGAAGGGAGAACACCCCTGTTCATACATTACATAGGATGTGTTTTAGGAGCTGGATTTTAGAGTGACCATGGGGCTGACTGCCACGCCCCCTGTTCATACAGAAGTATGAGGGGGCAGGAATGTAAGCTGATCCTGGAGCCCCCAGGGTCCACACCCCCTGTTCATACAGAAGTATGAGGGGGCAGGAATGTAAGCCGATCCTGGAGCCCCCTGGGTCCACGCCCCCTGGTCATACAGAAGTATGAGGGGGCAGGAATTTAAGCTGATCCTGGAGCCCCCTGGGTCCACGCCCCCTGTTCATACAGAAGTATGAGGGGGCAGGAATGTAAGATGATCCTGGAGCCCCCAGGGTCCTCGCCCCCTGTTCATACAGAAGTATGAGGGGGCAGGAATGTAAGCTGATCCTGGAGTTCCCAGGGTTGATGCATTCCCCTCCACACACCACCTGTCACTGCTGCAGCATGAGGCTGAATGTCTCTGTCCCCTGAGGGAGGGGTGAGAGCTGAGGAGCAGATATGATTTTATTGATTTTAGAAGTGATCTATAGATCCTAGAACTGTAGTGTCCAGCTCTGCTTCATCATGTAGGAGGGCAGGGGCAGTGCAACATTTTTTTTAATCTCCCCGGAGTTCCCTTTTAATTGTGGCGATATTCTAAGCCTTGTGATTGGTTTGTAATGGCCACAATCCTCAGCGGCGGAGGCGATCGTTACGGTTAGTACGGCAAGCTGCCATTTTATTTCCAGCGATCTCAGATTCTTACAAATAACGCTCGAACAGGCGACTGGAGCAGAAGCGAAGCCGTTAAGGAAAGCAGTAAAGCAGCTTCTGTCGGCACAGAAGGGAAACGTTCCATTATTTACGACGAGCGAGGAGCCGATGGCTGAGATGATGGCACTGCCGGAATCTGCATCCTGAGCATAAAATACCCGGCGTCAACGCCACCGCCGCTTTAAATGAAGCCGCCGTGGGTCTCCATGCAGCTGGAGCGTCCCATCTAATGTCTGAGTCGCGGCCATTAAATCCTGTTTATGGACTTATTAAATGAAGAAGCAAAAAAAAGCAGCAACTTTCCAGATTCCGAGACAAATAAGCGGATTGAAGGCGTCTCGGCGTATCGCGGAGGCAGGGAGACCGTGCGCCATTGATTACACAATATACAATGAATATTGCAGCCGCTAATCTCGCTTCTCCGGGTTGCATCCATTGATCGCTGGGCGCCAGCGAGATTCTCCTGCACACGCGGCTGCAGCTGATAGCGGTAATTTAATTAAAGAGCAGATATCGCCTCATTATTGACTGTCAGGTGCGTTCAGGAACTTCCACTCCGATATCTGGAGCCGCTGGCGCAGGGTGGAAGTAACAGACGGTAATGTACTCACCCGCCATGTATCAGGCCCAATAACTGTCACCCAGCAGATGTAGCTGAGCCAATATGGTTAGACACAGCAGAGCTTGTCAGAGGGCTTCATAGAGATAACTAATGTAGTAGATGTAACCTGCAGTCCTATGTAACACCACAGATAACACAGTGATATCTCTGAGGACAG
The DNA here is from genome assembly GCA_033576535.1 of Allobates femoralis. Taxonomy (NCBI): domain Eukaryota; kingdom Metazoa; phylum Chordata; class Amphibia; order Anura; family Aromobatidae; genus Allobates; species Allobates femoralis. Next base: position 35,810,962 of record JARQOC010000009.1, read on the forward strand.
ATAATGTAGTAGATGTAACCTGCAGTCCTATGTAACACTACAGATAACACAGTGATATCTCTGAGTACAGATAATGTAGTAGATGTCACCTGCAGTCCTATGTAACACCACAGATAACACAGTGATATCTCTGAGTACAGATAATGTAGTAGATGTCACCTGCAGTCCTATGTAACACCACTGATAACACAGTGATATATCTGAGTACAGATAATGTAGTAGATGTCACCTGCAGTCCTATGTAACACCACAGATAACACAGTGATATCTCTGATTACAGATAATGCAGTAAACTTCACCTGCAGTCCTATGTAACACCACAGATAACACAGTGATATCTCTGAGTACAGATAATGTAGTAGATGTCACCTGCAGTCCTATGTAACACCACAGATAACACAGTGATATCTCTGAGTACAGATAATGTAGTAGATGTCACCTGCAGTCCTATGTAACACCACAGATAATACAGTGATATCTCTGAGTACAGATAATGTAGTAGATGTCACCTGCAGTCCCATGTAACACCACAGATAACACAGTGATATCTCTGAGTACAGATAATGTTAGTAGATGTCACCTGCAGTCCTATGTAACACCACAGATAACACAGTGATATCTGAGTACAGATAATGTAGTAGATGTCACCTGCAGTCCTATGTAACACCACAGATAACACAGTGATATCTCTGAGTACAGATAATGTAGTAGATGTCACCTGCAGTCCTATGTAACACCACAGATCACAATTTTTGTGCAAAAACGGATCATAAATGCAATGTGTGAGCAAGGCCTTAAATGCATCAAAACGCAGTGTGTGCATGGGGTCTAATGGTTCATGTCCTGTGGGTGAAACTGGATTCACATGCGTTTTTTGGGGTCCATACTTGGATAACAATGCCCAGACTGGCGGGGGATCTCCTGAGCCTCATTGTCATGCCGCAGAACGGTAAGGGTCCGGATACAGTGCATGACAGTAGTGTACAGACCAATGATGTCTGGGGCACTACACATACTCGGGGACAAATACAGAGGAGGGCCCTGCTCATAAGGAACAGGGGAAAGGTGACCTCCTGCACTCACCTGCAGCTGTGCCCTGATCCCCCTATCGTCCCTATACGGATTCTTTCACTCCGTTGCCAAGCACTATACCTAGTCCCTCGCTGGCCCTGATGTAGCCCTCAATAGGGAGATGGCCAGCGGGAGCAATAGTCCCAACAACTGCACTAATAACAAGAGGGGAAGGGAGACAGACTGGGAAATGACAAAAATAACTTCACGCCTGACACCACTCTCCAAGGCAGCAGACAGCTTGGCAACAGTCAGCTTTTTCAGAGTAGCTCCTTCAGCACAGGTAGACAGGCCAGGAATGAAGTTCAATCACCAGCATGGAATGCTGGATCATGTGACCATATAAAGGAGATGGGAATGATCACAAAGTAGCCACACCTCGGAAGAGAACTGAGAAGCATTACAGCAACAAAAACTGACTCTGCCAAAGAAAAGAAACACATTTAAAATGAAGTCTCAATAAAGGAATGAGACAAAGGTCCCAAACCTGTTACAAGTCTCCAAAGTAAGAGAGACGATTGTGACCCTCATGCTCGCCTATCAGGAGACCCCCGGCTGGAACGTCGATTGTTGCAGACAATACATTGTATATTCAGGATGGAGCGACACAACATCAGATTAATATTCTATACCGCTATCCCGCCGCTCCCCGGTATCTTCTGACGGAGATTACCCTTCAGCAGCGTGAAGCAGCCGCTCGGCGGCGGAGGAAGCGACCTCTTTACTTTCTGTACATGAGAAGTAATTAATAATTTACAGGGAGCAGACGAGAGCGATACCTGCGCTTGTTTCCTGCTGTCAGCGTGACGGGATCTGTTGGCGCCTTGACAAACAAATCACCTCGCATTACAGAGCCGCGCCGCGTTTTGTAGCATTGTGTAAATACGGAATTGTCAATGTGCCGCCATCAATCCCGCGCCGCTCCCTCGTCAGATCGAGAGGAGCATCAACTATATAGAAGTGCACGGTTGTGTTTTCTCCTTGTACTTTTTGATTACGCTCAATGTCAGACTCAGGAGCGCAACTGCAATAGGTGCAGGGGTTGCAATCATACCTGGGCCCTGGAGCCTGGGGGGCCCCGGAAGTCACTTTGGCCTATAGAGAAAGACTACTTGCCGCACTGGACATAGGGGGTGTCCGGCTACCGTACGTGACAGTGGTGCATGGACCAATGATGTCCGGCGCACTACACAAATCAGTTGGGGAGACAAATACAGCAGAGGGACCTGCTCATAGGAAACAAGGGTGACCTCTTGCACTCACCTGTGGCTGTGTCCTGATGTCTCTACCATACCTATAGGAGTTTTTTTCAACACATCGCTGAGCAGGAGACCTAGTCCCTCGCTGGCCCTGATGTTAGCCCTCAATAGGGAGGTGGCTGTTGCGAACACTAGTCCCAACCACTGCACTAAAATCAACAAGATGGGAAGGAAAGACAGACCGGGAACACAAGGCAACTTCACGCCTGCTGCCACACTCCTTGGCAGCAGACGGCATGGCAGTAGTCCACTCTCCAGAGAACCTCCTTCAAGTTAGAAGCTTGGCCAGGAAGAAGTTCAATCACCAGCAAAGGATGCTGGATCATGTGACCATATAAAGGGGATGGGAGTGATCACAGAGTAGCCACACCTGGACAAGAACTGGCTAGCTTGCTAGCAAAAGAAACTGATCTTAACTCCTCAACTGCCAAAGGAAAGAAACACGTAACACAGACCATCATGACACCACCGCTAGTAGAGATTTGCAATAATTGGGGGCCCTCTTGGAGCTTTTGCATCAGGGCCCATATGCTTCAAGTTACACCACTGAGACCGTACTGTAATTCTGGCATAATACTCATGAATCAGGAGGCTCAGGATGAGCAGAGCTGTAAATTGCATCCAAGTAATGGGATTCAGCAGAGTAGGTGGCGGGGGGCAGGAACGCATGAGTGGGAATTAGAGGAGGAAGCACATTTCTTCCAATTTGCTTTGAGTCCATTGTGAGGGAAGTGCAATATAGATAGTTAATGTAGAATAGAGACTCAGACACTGATTATTCTGCTGCTGGTTTTTTTTAGACTGTCCCTTTAAGAGAAGGGGCTCAGTGATACATTGTAACAAGTCTTTTGTGTTACTTGTTGCATTGTGTGAATTTTCTGTATCTTCACAGGCTCGGTGAACCAGGGGCCGCCGCTCTGGATCCCCTCTGTATGGCGGGAGAATACGCCGCGCGCTCCTCGCCATCTCGTGTTGTTATGGGAACCGGCACAAAGACGTCGGAGTCAGGAGCGGCCGCGCTCTCTCTCCTTCATCTCAGGAGGGAAAATCCATTCTCCTACCTAAGACATTGATATTCCTGAACAATCAATAGCGAGAAGGTGGAAATGTTCTCGGTGGGTTTTTCCCTCCTGCGTCTGTATCTGTGGCGGCAAAAAAGCGGGCGATCGGTGGTAACGGTGCGCTCTCCGACGGCGGTGCACTGCTGAGCCCATGATGGATATCAGACGTCTGGAGGGTCCATAAAACCATCATGGCGGATACAGCAGGATGTATGTGGCATTACATGAATCACTGACCACAATACATGGACCCACTAGTCCACCAGACGAGAAGACATCGACACTCCTCCATGAAGTCGTGGAGTGATAGAGATCACAGGAGGCGAATGGGGAAAACCAAAACCTTTTCTGAACCTATAGATGTCTCCAGTCTGGAGTCTGGGGAAATCCCGGCACTTCCAGCATCAGCCGCCATCATTGAGGTTATTAATGGTCTGAGGAAGGTTCTGCTGCTGAATGTACAAATCATCAGGATCCACTGCAGCAGCTCCAGTGTAATCACTGACCAGTGAGATGTCCGATGTGCTCAATGGAGACAAGACTGGAGAGGCTGCAGCCACAGGAGACAAGTCCAGAAACGCTGCAGCCATGGGAAAAAAGTCTAGAGACACTGCAGCCACGGGAGACAAGTCCAGTGATGCTGCAGCCATGTGAGACAAGTCCAGAAACACTGCAGCCAAGAGAGATAATTCTGGAGACGCTGCAGCCATGGGAGATAAATCTGGAGATGCTGCAGCCACAAGAAACAACTTGCGAGACTCTGCAGCCACAAGTGACAAGTCCAAAGATGTTGCAGTCATGGGAGACCGCTCCAGAGACGCTACAGCCATGGGAGGCAAATCTGGAGATGCTGCAGCCATCGAACACAAGTCCGGAGACGCTGCAGTCACAAGAGACGAGTCCAAAGATGCTGCATCCATGGGAGACAAGTCCAGAAACTCTGCAGCCACGAGAAACAAGTCGTGAGACTCTGCAGCCATGGAAGACAAGTCCAGAAATTCTGCAGCCATGGAAGACAAGTCCAGAGACGCCACAGCCATGGGAGACAAGTCCGGAGACGCCGCAGCCATGAGAGACAAGTCCGGAGACGCCGCAGCCATGGGAGACAAGTCAGGAGACGCCGCAGCCATGGGAGACAAGTCCGGAGACGCCGCAGCAAGGGGAGCACTTTTAGGCCATGCAGGCGGCTCACAGTAGTACGAGAAATTTGCCGCCCAGGGTTGTCGTTTTGAAAATGTCTTCTGGAAACATGAGAAATTGCGACACCTTTGGTTCCATCACGAAATCAATGAATCACCGAGCTATTGGCGCACCAGGAATGTAGATTGGCGGCTTTGGCTACCATATTTTATACCATCCCACACCATAATCCTGGGGATATGACAATTGCAACATTCCTTCATGAAGGCCGGGATAGACTCAGGTGACTACTGCCACACGTGGGACATGAAGTAGGACTGACGGGAACTCCAGTCTAAGCACCAAGAAGATGGGAGGTCGCTGCACAGAAACCAATAAGCAAAGAACTAAGTGACAGCCCCAGAGATGCCTTCTACTGAGAATAGCAGCTGTAAAGAGCAGCCGTACCCTGGACTAGAAGTCTCCATGTGACTATATTTCCTTTAAAAGGACAGAGACCCTGATTCCAGCGATGTGCCACTTAGTTTACCAGCTGCAGCAGTTATGGTAGAGTCACAGTTTCCCTGCTGTAGATCTAACAGAGCTCAGTTGTTGTGATGTGTATGACACCCACACACCAGCTTTCTATATATATTATATAGTGACAGAGAGCTGCTAATCAGTGCAGGGGGTCTGGTTGGACTAAAAGGCAGATTGTACTATAATGATAATCTACTGCTGATAAAAGTGACATTGCTGGAATCAGAGACTCTGCTCCTACATTATGGTACTCTCAGGTTACATAGCTAAAACCTGCTGGCAGATTCCCTTTAATGTCACTTCAGGACTACCCACCCTTAAACAGAGAGCTGCCCCTAGTGGTGACTGCAGGTAGGATCTTATCATACATCTCTGTATACAGGGAGCTCCCCCTAGTGGTGACTGGAGACAGGATCTTATCATGTATCTCTGTATACAGAGAGCTCCCCCTAGTGGTGACTGCAGGTAGGATCTTATCATACATCTCTGTATACAGGGAGCTCCCCCTAGTGGTGACTGGAGACAGGATCTTATCATGTGTCTCTGTATACAGGGAGCTCCTCCTAGTGATGACTGCAGACAGAATCTTATCATGTATCTCTGTATACAGGGATCTCCCCTAGTGATGACTGCAGACAGGATCTTATCATGTATCTCTGTATACAGGGAGCTCCCCCTAGTGGTGACTGCAGGTAGGATCTTATCATGTATCTCTGAATACAGGGAGCTCCCCCTAGTGATGACTGCAGACAGAATCTTATCATGTATCTCTGTATACAGGGCGCTCCCCCTAGTGGTGACTGGAGACAGGATCTTATCATGTATCTCTGTATACAGAGAGCTCCCCTAGTGGTGACTGCAGGTAGGATCTTATCATGTATCTCTGTATACAGGGAGCTCCCCCTAGTGGTGGCTGTAGACAGGATCTGATCATGTATCTCTGTATACAGGGAGCTCCTCCTAGTGGTGACTGCAGACAGAATCTTATCATGTATCTCTGTATACAGAGAGCTCCCCCTAGTGGTAACTGCAGGTAGGATCTTATCATGTATCTCTGTATACAGGGAGCTCCCCCTAGTGGTGACTGTAGACAGGATCTTATTATGTATCTCTGTATACAGGGAGCTCCCCCTAGTGGTGACTGCAGACAGGATCTTATCATGTATCTCTGTATACAGGGAGCTCCCCTAGTGGTGACTGCAGACAGGATATTATCATGTATCTCTGTATACAGGGAGCTCCGCCTAGTGGTGACTGCAGACAGAATCTTATCATGTATCTCTGTATACAGGGAGCTCCCCCTAGTGGTGACTGCAGACAGAATCTTATCATGTATCTCTGTATACAGGGAGCTCAGCTCCCTCTAGTGGTGACTGCAGAGAGACTGATATTTTAATCCTGGATGAAGGTAGGTATGCTTTATGTTGCTTTTCTCGGTGGTGTCAGGGGGTCTCAGCCCTGTGAATATGGGTGACCCAGGCTGGATCTTCAGGGATTGGGATTTCTGGTCCTATTTGTAGCACGGCTGTATGGAGGATGAGTGATGTTGAGTGCCGCCTCAGCACCTGTGTCGCACACCCGCGCTTGCAGCAATTATAAATGGGTTTGTGGCTCGGCCAGGACAGGCGCTCCGTATTCCATGCAATTAATTTCACATCAGACATTGTTACTTTTTGTGCATTTTATCATTTATTTGCACTCACAATTGTTCTGAGGCACGAGGCGCGGATTGCAGGGAAGCACGAGGCATTCTTCATACTGCCACCGCGACGTGTTCATTATATCATGTGCTCTGGAGGAGGCTCGAGGTCAAAACAACAATATTTTTAGAAGTAATTAATGGGAAGAAATCCGCCTTCATTTATTATAAATGGTGTTTGTAGAAGAAGAAAAATGTTTCCTGGCCACACAAATTAATAATCTCCTGGAGCAGCAGAAAAATGAGCCGCAGATCCGAGACCGGAGAATAAGGAGGCGCAGATCCGAGGCCGGAGAATAAGGAGGCGCAGATCCGAGGCCGGAGAATAAGGAGCCAGAGATCCGAGGCCGGAGAATAAGGAGGCGCAGATCCGAGGCCGGAGAATAAGGAGGCGCAGATCCGAGGCCGGAGAATAAGGAGCCAGAGATCCGAGGCCGGAGAATAAGGAGGCGCAGATCCGAGGCCGGAGAATAAGGAGGCACAGATCCGAGGCCGGAGAGTAAGGAGGCGCAGATCCGAGGCCGGAGAATAAGGAGGCGCAGATCCGAGGCCGGAGAGTAAGGAGGCGCAGATCCGAGGCCGGAGAGTAAGGAGCCGCAGATCCGAGGCCGGAGAATAAGGAGGCGCAGATCCGAGACCGGAGAATAAGGAGGCACAGATCCGAGACCGGAGAGTAAGGAGGCGCAGCTCTGAGATCGGAGAGTAAGGAGGCGCAGATCTGAGGTCGGAGAGTAAGGAGGCGCAGCTCTGAGATCGGAGAGTAAGGAGGCGCAGATCCGAGACCGGAGAATAAGGAGGCGCAGATCTGAGGTCGGAGAGTAAGGAGGCGCAGATCTGAGGCCAGAGAATAAGGAGGCGCAGATCCGAGGCCGGAGAGTAAGGAGCCGCAGATCCGAGGCCGGAGAATAAGGAGGCGCAGATCCGAGACCGGAGAATAAGGAGGCACAGATCCGAGACCGGAGAGTAAGGAGGCGCAGCTCTGAGATCGGAGAGTAAGGAGGCGCAGCTCTGAGATCGGAGAGTAAGGAGGCGCAGATCTGAGGTCGGAGAGTAAGGAGGCGCAGATCTGAGGCCAGAGAATAAGGAGGCGCAGATCCGAGGCCGGAGAATAAGGAGGCGCAGATCCGAGGTCGGAGAGTAAGGAGGCGCAGATCTGAGGCCGGAGAATAAGGAGGCGCAGATCCGAGGCCGGAGAATAAGGAGGCGCAGATCTGAGGTCGGAGAGTAAGGAGGCGCAGATCTGAGGTCGGAGAGTAAGGAGGCGCAGATCTGAGGCCAGAGAATAAGGAGGCGCAGATCGGAGGCCGGAGAATAAGGAGCCGCAGATCGGAGACCGGAGAGTAAGGAGGCGCAGCTCTGAGATCGGAGAGTAAGGAGGCGCAGATCTGAGGTCGGAGAGTAAGGAGGCGCAGATCTGAGGTCGGAGAGTAAGGAGGCGCAGCTCTGAGATCGGAGAGTAAGGAGGCACAGATCTGAGGTCGGAGAGTAAGGAGGCGCAGATCTGAGGCCAGAGAATAAGGAGGCGCAGATCGGAGGCCGGAGAATAAGGAGCCGCAGATCGGAGACCGGAGAATAAGGAGGCGCAGATCCGAGACCGGAGAATAAGGAGGCGCAGATCGGAGGCCAGAGAATAAGGAGGCGCAGATCGGAGGCCGGAGAATAAGGAGCCGCAGATCCGAGACCGGAGAATAAGGAGCCAGAGATCCAAGGGATGGAGAATAAGGAGGCACAGATCCGAGACCGGAGAATAAGGAGGCGCAGATCGGAGGCCAGAGAGTAAGGAGGCGCAGAACCGAGGGCGGAGAACAAGGAGGCGCAGATCGGAGGCCGGAGAGTAATGAGCCGCAGATCCGAGACCGGAGAATATGGAGCCAGAGATCCAGGGGATGGAGAATAAGGAGGCACAGATCCGAGGCCGGAGAGTAATGAGGCGCAGATCTGAGGCCGGAGAATAAGGAGGCGCAGATCCGAGACCGGAGAATAAGGAGGCGCAGATCCGAGGCCAGAGAATAAGGAGGCGCAGATCCGAGGCCAGAGAATAAGGAGCCGCAGATCGGAGGCCAGAGAATAAGGAGGCGCAGATCCGAGGCCGGAGAATAAGGAGGCGCAGATCCGAGGCCGGAGAATAAGGAGGCGCAGATCCAAGACCGGAGAATAAGGAGGCGCAGATCTGAGGCCGGAGAATAAGGAGGCGCAGAACCGAGGCCGGAGAATAAGGAGGCGCAGATCCGAGGCCGGAGAATAAGGAGGCGCAGATCCTGGGGATGGAGAATAAGGAGCCGCAGATCCGAGGCCGGAGAATAAGGAGCCGCAGATCCGAGGCCGGAGAATAAGGAGGCGCAGATCGGAGGCCAGAGAATAAGGAGGCGCAGATCGGAGGCCGGAGAATAAGGAGCCGCAGATCCGAGACCGGAGAATAAGGAGCCAGAGATCCAAGGGATGGAGAATAAGGAGCCGCAGATCCGAGACCGGAGAATAAGGAGGCGCAGATCGGAGGCCAGAGAGTAAGGAGGCGCAGATCCGAGGCCGGAGAATAAGGAGGCGCAGATCGGAGGCCGGAGAGTAATGAGCCGCAGATCCGAGACCGGAGAATAAGGAGGCGCAGATCGGAGGCCAGAGAGTAAGGAGGCGCAGAACCGAGGGCGGAGAACAAGGAGGCGCAGATCGGAGGCCGGAGAGTAATGAGCCGCAGATCCGAGACCGGAGAATATGGAGCCAGAGATCCAGGGGATGAAGAATAAGGAGGCACAGATCCGAGGCCGGAGAGTAATGAGGCGCAGATCTGAGGCCGGAGAATAAGGAGGCGCAGATCCGAGACCGGAGAATAAGGAGGCGCAGATCCGAGGCCAGAGAATAAGGAGGCGCAGATCCGAGGCCAGAGAATAAGGAGGCGCAGATCCGAGGCCAGAGAATAAGGAGCCGCAGATCGGAGGCCAGAGAATAAGGAGGCGCAGATCCGAGGCCGGAGAATAAGGAGGCGCAGATCCGAGGCCGGAGAATAAGGAGGCGCAGATCCAAGACCGGAGAATAAGGAGGCGCAGATCCGAGGCCGGAGAATAAGGAGGCGCAGATCTGAGGCCGGAGAATAAGGAGGCGCAGAACCGAGGCCGGAGAATAAGGAGGCGCAGATCCGAGGCCGGAGAATAAGGAGGCGCAGATCCGAGGCCGGAGAATAAGGAGGCGCAGATCCTGGGGATGGAGAATAAGGAGGCGCAGATCCGAGGCCGGAGAATAAGGAGGTGCAGATCCTGGGGATGGAGAATATGGAGACCTTCGGAATATGCAGATCTGCACAGACCGAGCTTCTTCGCTTCTTCGCTTCTTCCAGTAATTTTTTGTCCGACTCTAATTTTTCTTTCTTCTAATTTGAAGCCGTTTTGCCTAAATAATGAGTCATAATCATCAAATAAAACTTTCTGCATCTTTTTCCAGCCATTAGTTTGGGGGTTGGATGGTGAACAGTGTGTATGTACAGTTGTGCTCTGTGACTGATACATTGCTGTTTGAACTCATTCTAATGAGATGTTAAGTGCTCAGGGGGGGGAGTCCTCTGCCTTTTTGCTCTGGGGGGGGGGGGGGGGGAAGTCCTCTGCCTTTCTGGCTCTGTCTGTTCCCACCACCTCCACTGGCCTCACACCACGGCTTTGTTCCGGATTGGTAACTTCAGATGCCATTTCTATGTCCAGATTCGGGATTTTGAAGGATCCGGACACAGAGAGATCTGGGGGAGCCGAGCCAGGCAAGTGGTGTCGGCAGTGTTACTTTCACTTTCGCACTGTATCTACATACACTGTCTACATACATTGCTAAAGTGAAATTAAAGAAAGGAATGGTTAAAAATAAAAAAAATAAATGCTCACCTCTCTGCCGAGTGTCCCGCGATGCGAGGTGTCCACGTCCGATGGCTGAAGGACCTTAATCAGCTGACCGGCGGCAACCGCTCAGCTGATGTGTCACATGACAGCATTAGCTGAGCGGTTTAAATTGCCCGCCTGCTGATCGGTTTTGGCGGGCGATTTATACCGCTCAGCTGACGTCCTACCTTTTGTTGGAGGCGCCACCTCTGCCGCCATTATTTCACCTCTGCAGCCTTTAAGGTGTTAAAATAGACAGAAATCAGAGCGCGGCGCTCACCGTTTACCATCAACTCACAGATGTCTTCATTAAAGATTGAGAGGCGCTAATCGCCATCACCAGGAGCGCTGATTATACCGCAAGGGGAATGTGTTAACCCGCACAGTGCTGGCCGCCATGTCACCTCATGCACATTATGGCTGCGGTAACGCTGCGCGGTCAGGGCAGGCGATCAGGTCTAGTTTATGAACACCGCTGCCCCCTAGAGCCCAGCCAGACAATTGCAGGCAGCTCAGTGGTCCAGGACTAGCCAGCCTACCTTGCACCCTGGGGGCCGGAGCTCTAACCGTGTCCTTGTCTATCGGAGCATACATGGACAGCGCGGCGGCACATGTTGGCGCTATGTCCGTGCTCGCAGTGTGATAATGTGAATGTTTCAGGCTTGGCTGCTGTAATGGCTTATAAATGTGCCCTCGTTTCCTGTGTCGTGCCCAGTAGCCACGTGGCTAATGAATGTTATAATGTGCGGTCATTAACGACTCAATGTTCTGAGCAAATATCAGACATGAGCGGCTAATGGAGGCGCCAGCTCCAAATGTGCCCATGTAATTGCCCCTGTAAATGGCTGCGATTGCTCCTCCGCCTCCCAGCGCTTTCCTTCCATTATCCCCAAACAGTCAGACAGCGGCTTCAATATCCTGGGCAGGGGCCTAACTACAATAGGTGCAATCGCACCCCGGGCCCCGGAGCTTAGGGGGCCCAAAAAGTACCTTTTTCCAATAGAAAAAAACTAATGCTATTAAAGATGTGCAATAATTAGGGGGGCCCCATTAGAACTGTTGCATCGGTGTCCATGAGCTTCAAATTACACCATTGGTCCCCGGCAGCAATTCTACCCCCCAGGAACAGAGGAGACCCCATAACCCGAGTCTATCAGGCTCATTGTGTCCGAGCCCCTGGATGCCAGAAATCGGCAGCTGCGCAAGCGACACCGGGGTCAGGACGTTCAGCAGCGCTCCGATTCACTGACAGCAAACAGAAATCTGAAGATGATACTTTATTAAGTTGCATCACTTCTCCTTATGTCTTATAAATGTAGACTGAACCGGCCCTTTAAATATTAATAAGACTATTAGCAATAGGGTAGTTACTCACTCCTCTGATGGTAGTAACTTCTCTGATGGGGGTTACTCTTCTGATGGGGGTTATTTGTCCGATGGTGGTTACTTCTATGGGGGGCTTACTCCTCGGATGGAGGTTACTCCTCGGATGGGGGTTACTCCTCGGATGGGGGTTACTCCTCTGGGGATTATTTCTCTGATGGTGGTTATTCATCTGATGGTGGTTACTTCTCTAGTGGGGCTTACTCCTCTGATGGGGTTTACTCCTCTGATGGGGGTTACTCATCTGATGGAGGTTACTCCTCTGATGGAGGTTACTCCTCTGATGGGGGTTACTCATCTGATGGTGGTTACTTCTCTAGTGGGGCTTACTCCTCTGATGGAGGTTACTCCTCTGATGGGGGTTACTCCTCGGATGGAGGTTACTCCTCGGATGGGGGTTACTCCTCTGGGGATTATTTCTCTGATGGTGGTTATTCATCTGATGGTGGTTACTTCTCTAGTGGGGCTTACTCCTCTGATGGAGGTTACTCCTCTGATGGGGTTTACTCCTCTGATGGGGGTTACTCATCTGATGGAGGTTACTCATCGGATGGAGGTTACTCCTCTGATGGAGGTTACTCCTCGGATGGAGGTTACTCCTCTGATGGGGGTTACTCATCTGATGGTGGTTACTTCTCTAGTGGGGCTTACTCCTCTGATGGAGGTTACTCCTCTGATGGGGGTTACTCCTCTGATGGAGGTTACTCCTCTGATGGTGGTTACTTCTCTAGTGGGGCTTACTCCTCTGATGGAGGTTACTCCTCTGATGGGGGTTACTCCTCTGATGGAGGTTACTCCTCTGATGGTGGTTACTTCTCTGATGGGGGTTACTCCTCTGATGGGGGTTACTTCTCTAGTGGGGCTTACTCCTCTGATGGGGGTTACTCCTCTGATGGGGGTTACTTCTCTAGTGGGGCTTACTCCTCTGATGGGGGTTACTCCTCGGATGGGGGTTACTTTGATTACAAGAGGAGATGCAGAAAAAGTATTAAAAATTACAATCTTCATGTTACAATTAGGTTTTATAAACATAGAATAAGGGCCCTTTCACATCAGCGTTTTTCGTAATTCGCGGCAGATGCGGTGAAAAAACCGCATCTGCCGCGTTTGCCGCATAACGGTTCCACTTGCGGCACGGTTGCGGTTTTTTCCATAGGAAGTATAGGGGGACTTGCGGCAGATGCGGCAAGTGCGGTATTGCACTTGCGGCAGGTGCGGCAGAGAAAAAAACCGCAGTAAGCCGCGGTTTTTTTCTCTGCCGCACCTGCCGCAAGTGCAATACCGCACTTGCCGCATCTGCCGCAAGTCCCCCTATACTTCCTATGGAAAAAAACCGCAACCGTGCCGCAAGTGGAACCGTTATGCGGCAAACGCGGCAGATGCGGTTTTTTCACCGCATCTGCCGCGAATTACGAAAAACGCTGATGTGAAAGGGCCCTAAGACTATTCTGATTATTTAAAGTGCCGGTACAGTTATAGAAAGAGTTGCTCCTGATGGAGGTAGGGTAGTAGTCACCGCTCTTGCTGAATTAATAATGACTATTTATTGTCTTACTATTCAGATGGGCAAAAGGCGGCCAACTACTGAAGGAGGTGACCGAAGAAACGTATGAGACGGTGGTGGATTACTCCTACTTCTCAGAGCCGGTATCCTGCGAGGTCACCAACACCCTGGGCAGCACCAACATCAGCAGAACGGTGGACGTTTATTGTAAGAATTTACTCCTGATATCAGGGGAACCCGAACTACTGCACTGTGTGATCTGTACTCCAGTCACAGCTAAAGCTGCGGCCACATGTGCAGTGCATTGTGGCAGACAATGTAACAACAGAATAGCGAGTGCAGCTCTGGAGGTGACTGGAGGATAAAACATGCTGTAACAGCAGAATAGCGACCGCAGTTCTACAGCAGAATAGTGACCACAGCTCTGGAGGTGACTGGAGGATAAGACACCATGTAACAGCAGAACTGTAACTGCAGCTCTGGAGGTGACTTAATGAGAAGAAGTGATATTAATCAAGATCAGTGCAAGAGAACTAAATAAAAGGGCAATGTTGCCGTCCGTTCTGCAGAGTTTGTGCAGCATGTTCGGGGTAGTTCGGGGTGTGTCGGGGGTCTCACTTGTGCTTCTTCTCTTTCCCTACAGTTGGACCCCGGATGGCCACGGAGCCTGAATCTGTAGTGGTGGACCTGGGCTCAGAGGCCACCTTCCACTGTGCCTGGATCGGTAACCCTTCTCTCACCATCGTCTGGATGAAGCGCGGCTCTGGCGTGGTAAGAACCGAGGTCTGCTGTAAGGGGGGTGCAGCCGCCTGACACTGAGTGGACGGTTATAGGGGCAGTGACACAATATAGGGTCATGAGACTGTGCGGAGGAGATGATGTGACACACAGGAATTATCCATACCATTGTTTACTACCTTCACCCCCGCCCGCCAGGACCATTGTTTACTACCTTCACCCCCGCCCGCCAGGACCATTGTCTACTACCTTCACCCCCGTCCGCCAGGACCATTGTTTACTACCTTCACCCCCGTCCGCCAGGACCATTGTTTACTACCTTCACCCCCGCCCGCCAGGACCATTGTTTACTACCTTCACCCCCGCCCGCCAGGACCACTGTTTACTACCTTCACCCCCGCCCGCCAGGACCACTGTTTACTACCTTCACCCCCGCCCGCCAGGACCACTGTTTACTACCTTCACCCCTGCACGCCAGGACCACTGTTTACTACCTTCACCCCTGCCCGCCAGGACCACTGTTTACTACCTTCACCCCTGCCCGCCAGGACCACTGTTTACTACCTTCACCCCTGCACGCCAGGACCACTGTTTACTACCTTCACCCCCGCCCGCCAGGACCACTGTTTACTACCTTCACCCCCGCCCGCCAGGACCACTGTTTACTACCTTCACCCCCGCCCGCCAGGACCACTGTTTACTACCTTCACCCCTGCACGCCAGGACCATTATTTACTACCTTCACCCCTGCACGCCAGGACCACTGTTTACTACCTTCACCCCCGCCCGCCAGGACCACTGTTTGCTACCTTCACCCCTGCATGCCAGGACCACTATTTACTACCTTCACCCCTGCATGCCAGGACCACTATTTACTACCTTCACCCCGCCCGCCAGGACCACTGTTTACTACCTTCACCCCCGCACGCCAGGACCACTGTTTACTACCATCACCCCCGCCCGCCAGGACCACTGTTTACTACCATCACCCCCGCCCGCCAGGACCACTGTTTACTACCATCACCCCCGCCCGCCAGGACCACTGTTTACTACCTTCACCCCCGCCCGACAGGACCACTGTTTACTACCTTCACCCCCGCCCGCCAGGACCACTGTTTACTACCATCACCCCCGCTCTGCTCTCCTTCCGCTTTATAGTCTGAACTTTTACTGCCAGGATCGCGGCTGAGATTTTGACATTTATTCCTGAAGTTAAAATGGCAAAAAATATTACTTTGTGCTTTCCGGATTGTGGCGGCTCTGCAGTCCGGGCACGATCAGATGAAAGGCTGAATTCTATTTTCTAATATATATAGTTTTCTAATTACTAAAGGTTCAGCAGCGATCATGGAAGAAACAGAGACAGAAGGTCAAACCTGTCACCGCTACCGTGACAACTGACACCGCTACCCACTGACACTGCAACTACACACTGACAACTAACACCAAACTCACTGACACCACCGACAATGACACCGCCACCCACTGACACCACCGACAACTAACACCGCCTCCACTGACACCGCAACTCACACCGCCGACAACTAACACACCACTCTCACCGCCGACAACTGACACCGCCTCCCACTGACACTGCAACTCACTAACCACCACCCACTGACACCGCCACCCACTGACACTGCCAACTCACACCGCCGACAACTGACACCACCACCATGACTGTGCCGACCACTCACACCACCATGCACTGACACCACAAAGCACAGACACGCCACCTCTGACACCATCAACCACTGTCACAGCAGCCTACTGACGCCACAAAGCACAGACACCACCACCGAATGTCACCTCACTCATGACACCCCAACCACTGAGACGCCATCACTGTCTCCGCTGACCACTGTCACCGCCAACCACTATCACCGCCAACATGAGAACACCCATCATTGTCACTGTGACACCGCCGACCACTGTCACTCCACCCTTGACATCCCAATCCTCTGACACCGCTACCACTGACACCTCCCACTGTCACCGCAATTACAGCAACCAATAACCCTAGCTCATAGAGTTGCGAGGGAAATTGCATACATACGCTGCAATACTTATAATCAGGCATTTGATAATCCAGAATGTTCAGAAAGTTGCCTGTTATCGGCATTGATGAAAAGTCTGATAATCCGGCAGATTCTGGCATTTTCTTTTTGCAATGAACCCTTTAATCACTCTTTACAGCAGGCCATAAAATGAGATGGTTTTTTCATTTTGATTGTATCGCGTGTATCTGCTGTACTGCCATCCGGTGGCCACAATAAAAACTGCAAAATAACAAAGATTTTATGTGCGATTAAAGAAGAAAGTCTCCTAAAACTAAGTGTTAACTAATAGATCTTGGCCCTTTAACAAGAGGAAAGTCTCATATTTGTCTATTGTCACATTCTGAGTAGTCGATGGAACGATTGCGGTGATTTTTGTGCTCATTTCTACATTTTATTCTCTACTTAGGTCCTGAGTAACGACAACTACCTGACGGTGAAAAACGTGCGCCAAGAGGATGCTGGGAAATACGTTTGCCGGGCGGTGGTTCCTCGGGTGGGTGCTGGCGAGAGGGAGATCACCCTAACCGTCAACGGTAAGAACCAAAGTCCCATCTACACTGTGTACAGAATTATTAGGCAGATGAGTATTGTGATCACATGATACTTTTTATCCATGTTGTCCTCCTCCTATCTGTATAGGCTGAGAGCCAACTACCAATGAAGTAAATCAGGTGATGGCATCTCTGTAATGAGGAGGGGTGTGGTGTAATGACATCAGCACCCTATATAAGGTGTGCTTAATTATTAGGCAAAATGGGTCAGAAGAGAGATGTGACGGTTCTGAACAGTCCACAATTGTGAGATGTCTTGCAGAGGGATGCAGCAGTCTGGAAATTGCCAAACTTTTGAAGCGTGATCACCGAACAATCAAGCGTTTCATGGCAAATAGCCAACAGGGTCGCAAGAAGCGCGAGGGCAAAAAAGGCGCAAAATAGCTGCCCATGAATGGAGGAAAATCCAGCGTGAAGCTGCCAAGATGCCATTTGCCACCAGTTTTGCCATATTTCAGAGCTGCAACGTTACTGGAGTATCAGAAAGCACAAGGTGTGCCATACTCAGGGACATGGCCAAGGTAAGGAAGACTGAGAAACCACCACCTCTGAACAAGAAACATAAGATAAAACACCACCTCTGAACAAGAAACATAAGATAAAACCACACCTCTGAACAAGAGACATAAGATAAAACCACCACCTCTGAACAAGAGACATAAGATAAAACCACACTCTGACAAGAGACATAAGATAAAACCACCACCTCTGAACAAGAGACATAAGATAAAACCACCACCTCTGAACAAGAAACATAAGATAAAACCACCACCTCTGAACAAGAAATAGAAGATAAAACCACCGCCTCTGAACAAGGAAACATAAGATAAAACCACCACCTCTGAACAAGAAACATAAGATACAACGTCAAGACTGGGCCAAGAAATATCTTCAGACTGATTCTTCAAAGGTTTTATGGCCTGATGAAATGAGAGCGACTCTTGATGGCCAGATGGATGGGCCAGAGGCTGGATCAGTAAAGGGCAGAGAGCTCAACTCCGACTCAGACGCCAGCAAGGTGGAGGTGGGTACTGGTATGGGCTGAGATCAGCAAAGATGAACTTGTGGGACCTTTTTGGGTTGAGGATGGAGTGAAGCTCAACTCCCGGACCTACTGCCAGTTTCTGGAGGACAACTTCTTCAAGCAGTGTAGAGGGAGAAGTCGGGATCGTTCAAGAAAAACATGATTTTCATGCAGGACAATGCTCCATCACATGCATCCAACTACTCCACAGCGTGGCTGGCCAGTAAAGGTCTAAAAGAAGAAAAAATAATGACATGGCCCTTGTTCACCTGATCTGAACCCATAGAGAACCTGTGGTCCCTCCTAAAATGTGAGATCTACAGGGAGGGAAACAGTACACCTCTGGGGACAGTGTCTGGGAGGGAAAACAGTACACCTCTGGGGACAGTGTCTGGGAGGGAAAACAGTACACCTCTGGGGACAGTGTCTGGAGGGAAAACAGTACACCTCTGGGGACAGTGTCTGGAGGGAAAACAGTACACTCTGGGGACAGTGTCTGGGAGGGTAAAACAGTACACCTCTGGGAACAGTGTCTGGAGGGAAAACAGTACACCTCTGGGGACAGTGTCTGGGAGGGAAAACAGGAAACAGCACACCTCTGGGGACAGTGTCTGGAGGGAAACAGGAAAACAGCACACCTCTGGGACAGTGTCTGGAGGCTGTGGTGGCTGCTGCACGCAATGTGGATCGTAAACAGATCAAGCAGCTGACACAATCTATGGATGGAGGCTGCTGAGTGTCATCATAAAGAAAGGGGGCTATATTGGGCACTCATTTTTTGGGGTTTTGTTTTTGCATGTAAGAAATGTTTATTTCTACACTTTGTGCAGTTATATTGGTTACCTGGTGAAAATAAACAAGTGAGATGGGAATATATTTGGTTTTTATTAAGTTGCCTAATAATTCTGCACAGTAATAGTTACCTGCACACACAGATATCCTCCTAAGAGCCAAATCTAAAAACCCTCCAACTTCCAAAAATATTAAGCTTTGATATTTATGAGTCTTTTGGGTGATTGAGAATATAGTGTTGATCAATAATAAAAATAATCCTTTAAAATACAACTTGCCTGATAATTCTGCACACAGGTTATTAGTGTATTGGAAATGACTAAGAATGATTTTTTTCTAGAAACAGCGCCACACTTGTCCACAGGTTGTGCCTGGTATTACAGCACGGCTCCATTGACAGTAATGGAGCAGTAATGCAGTACTTCACATGACCTGTGGACGGGGGTGGCGCTGTTTTGGAATGATTTTCTCTTGTCTCTTTGAATAAAACGTGGCGTTATCCATCTTTTTCTGGCTCCTGGAGCCTGCAGGGCCGGGGCCCCGAGTCGGCCATGTTGGTTGTCCCCCAGCTTTGTCTGGACGAGGCGGCTCGGGACGGTCGTTAATCTGCCTGCGGTGATTCTGTTCCACGTCTGTTGGCGTCCTGTAAAGCGCCGGTCCTTGTCTGCGCCCCGAGTGCGGCGTAAATCTGTTTTATATGTTTATCTCTCGCAGTGAAGCGCGACGGCAGATTTAGCTCTTTAATATGAGATTCCTGTTTATGTTCCCGTTAAGAAGCCGGAATAACAATTTCCCCCGCGCCGGATATATATGGGGCTGACCCGCTTCCTCCGTCCCGAAGAGGTGTCAGCGGCTCCTCGGGGCGCGGGAGACAAGGAGTTAATATAAAGTGACAGTAACGGCACCTGTAATATCCGGGGATTCAGTATACACAAGGAGACATTACTGGACTGATCCAGGTCACAGGAGCGTCAGTCCCTGACGTTCAACATGGACCTCCACAGGGTCACACAGTGAACCAGCCCCGCCCACAGACTCCTCAGAGGCGGGACTTAGTTTGCTTCATAGTTATTAGGGTAGGGTCATTGACCTCATTCTACTCTGATTGGCCGGTAAAAATGACAATGGGGTGGAGCACATGACTGGCACGTAAGACGACTGCAGTAAGAGCAAAGGGGCCATCGTTAGATCTGAAACAAATGTAACCAGAGTAACTAATGAGCACCACAGCAAAGCCAGGAATAGGGGCGGCCGGGGCCCCATCCACCATGACCGCCTCCAGCAGGGGCAGAACTAGGAAAAAGTACAGGTTTTTTTTATTTCCCTTCTGTACAGGAATCATGCACACAGCAATGTCACAGTGCAGAAAGTACACACAGTGGTGTGACATCACTGTGTGTATTCTCTGTATTGTGACATCGCTGTGTGTATTATCCCTGTACTGTGACATCGCTGTGTGTATTATCTCTGTACTGTGACATCGCTGTGTGTATTATCTCTGTACTGTGACATTGCTGTGTGTATTATCTCTGTACTGTGACATTGCTGTGTGTATTATCTCTGTACTGTGACATCGCTGTGTGTATTATCTCTGTACTGTGACATCGCTGTGTGTATTATCTCTGTACTGTGACATCGCTGTGTGTATTATCTCTGTACTGTGACATCGCTGTGTGTATTATCTCTGTACTGTGACATCGCTGTGTGTATTATCCCTGTACTGTGACATCGCTGTGTGTATTATCCCTGTACTGTTACATCACTGTGTATTATCCCTGTACTGTGACATCACTGTGTATTATCCCTGTACTGTGACATCACTGTGTATTATCCCTGTACTGTGACATCACTGTGTGTATTATCTCTGTACTGTGGCATCACTGTGTGTATTATCTCTGTACTGTGGCATCACTGTGTGTATTATTTCGTAGTGAAACGGTGAGATTATCCCAGCATACTGGAATAGGGACTGGGGGCCATTCCCTGTACACCCTCGCAGTGTGTAGTAATCTAGGAATGTACATGGGTTGTGTGTTATTTCCTTCTGACAGGAACATCCGCATGTGTGTCAGAATGCCCAGTAGTGTGACATCACTGTGTATTATCCCTGTACTGTGACATCACTGTGTATTATCCCTGTACTGTGACATCACTGTGTGTATTATCTGCTCTGTGACATCACTGTGTTATATCCCTGTACTGTGACATCACTGTGTGTATTATTCCTGTACTGTGACATCACTGTGTGAGATTATCTCTGTACTGTGACATTTGCTGTGTGTATTATCCAGTACTGTGACATCACTGTGTGTATTATCTCTGTACTGTGACATCGCTGTGTGTATTATCTCTGTACTGTGACATCACTGTGTGTATTATCCTGTACTGTGACATCACTGTGTGTATCATCTGCATTGTGACATCACTGTGTGTATTATCCCTGCACTGTGACATCGCTGTGTGTATTATCCTGCACTGTGACATGCTGTGTGTATTATCCTGTACTGTGACATCACTGTGTGTATTATCCGAACTGTGACATCACTGTGTGTATTATCCCTGCACTGTCACATCCTGTGTGTATATCTCTGTACTGTGACATGCTGTGTGTATTATCTCTGTACTGTGACATCACTGTGTGTATTATCCTGTACTGTGACATCGCTGTGTGTATTATCTCTGTACTGTGACATCGCTGTGTGTATTATCTCTGTACTGTGACATCGCTGTGTGTATTATCTCTGTACTGTGACATCACTGTGTGTATTATCTCTGTACTGTGACATTGCTGTGTGTATTATCTCTGTACTATTACATCACTGTGTGTATTATCCCTGTACTGTCGCATCGCTGTGTGTATTATCCTGTACTGTGACATCACTGTGTGTATTATCTCTGTACTGTGACATCACTGTGTGTATTATCTCTGTACTGTGACATCACTGTGTGTATTATCTCTGTACTGTGACATCACTGTGTGTATTATCCTGTACTGTGACATCACTGTGTGTATTATCCTGCACTGTGACATCACTGTGTGTATTATCCTCTGTAACTGTGACCATACATCTGTGTGTATTATCCCTGTACTGTGACATCCTGTGTGTATTATCCCCTGACTGTGACATCACTGTGTGTATTATCTCTGACTGTGACATCGCTGTGTGTATTATCTCTGTACTGTGACATTTACTGTGTGTATTATCTCTGTACTGTGACATTGCTGTGTGCGTTGTCTTGTACTAATCACATATTGGGATAATGCAGACAGTGATGTCACAATATTCAGACATCTTTGGTTTGATCATGAATTATTGCTCCGAAAATTAAAGTATAAAGCTCGCACCGCGCCGGGATGTTCCCTGTGTAATGGCTGTAAGTTGAGTACAATGTAAAGTGCGCCCGATGTGACCTTGGGCCCCGGGACCCGCAGTGATTACCTTCAGATGGGCACTGCCCGCCTGGCTGCCCCCATCCCCGGATCACAGTCGCCTCCTGTCCCTAATAACTCACCTGCTGCGATAATGCGAGGAGGAGCGCGGAGCGGCGAGGAGAGCCGCCGGGGGCCCCGCACTCACCCGGGAGCAGGGATGCGCCATTTGGTTTTATTTTGCTGCGCCGAACACAGGAAGATTGTTTTCCTTTCTCTCCCTGATCGACAGCAGGAGTTTAATTACAATTAAAGAGATTAAAGAAAACAAAACCAGCGGGAGGGGGAACCGCCACCAGAGAGGAGCGTCAACTGCTCAACAGGGTTACATGGGACTGCAGGTTGTCTACTACTACATTATCTGTACTCAGAGATATCACTGTTATCTGTGATGTTACATAGGACTGCAGGTGACATCTACTACATTATCTGTACTCAGAGATATCACTGTGTTATCTGTGGTGTTACATAGGACTGCAGTGACATCTACTACATTATCTGTACTCAGAGATATCACTGTGTTATCTGTGGTGTTACATAGGACTGCAGGTGACATCTACTACATTATCTGTACTCAGAGATATCACTGTGTTATCTGTGGTGTTACATAGGACTGCAGGTGACATCTACTACATTATCTGTACTCAGATATATCACTGTGTTATCTGTGTTGTTACATAGGACTGCAGGTGACATCTACATTATCTGTACTCAGAGATATCACTGTTATCTGTGGTGTTACATAGGACTGCAGGTGACATGGTGACATCTACTACATTATCTGTACTCAGAGATATCACTGTGTTATTTGTGGTGTTACATAGGACTGCAGGTGACATCTACTACATTATCTGTACTCAGAGATATCACTGTTATCTATGATGTTACATAGGACTGCAGGTGACATGGTGACATCTACTACATTATCTGTACTCAGAGATATCACTGTGTTATTTGTGGTGTTACATAGGACTGCAGGTGACATCTACTACATTATCTGTACTCAGAGATATCACTGTTATCTGTGGTGTTACATAGGACTGCAGGTGACATGGTGACATCTACTACATTATCTGTACTCAGAGATATCACTGTGTTATCTGTGGTGTTACATAGGACTGCAGGTGACATCTACTACATTATCTGTACTCATATCACTGTGTTATTTGTGGTGTTACATAGGACTGCAGGTGACATGGTGACATCTACTACATTATCTGTACTCAGAGATATCACTGTTATCTGTCATGTTACATAGGACTGCAGGTGACATCTACTACACTATCTGTACTCAGAGGTATCACTGTTATCTGTGGTGTTACATAGGACTGCAGGTGACATCTACTACATTATCTGTACTCAGAGATATCACTGTTATCTGTGGTGTTACATAGGACTGCAGATGACATCTACTACATTATCTGTACTCAGGGATATCACTGTGTTATCTGTGGTATTACATAGGACTGCAGGTGATATCTACTACATTTTCTGTACTCAGATGTATCACTGTGTTATCTGTGGTGTTACATAGGACTGCAGGTAACATCTACTACATTATCTGTACTCAGAGATATCACTGTGTTATCTGTGGTGTTACATAGGACTGCAGGTGACATCTACTACATTATCTGTACTCAGAGATATCACTGTGTTATCTGTGGTGTTACATAGGACTGCAGGTGACATCTACTACATTATCTGTACTCAGAGATATCACTGTGTTATCTGTGGTGTTACATAGGACTGCAGGTGACATCTACTACATTATCTGTACTCAGGGATATCACTGTGTTATCTGTGGTATTACATAGGACTGCAGGTGATATCTACTACATTTTCTGTACTCAGATGTATCACTGTGTTATCTGTGGTGTTACATAGGACTGCAGGTAACATCTACTACATTATCTGTACTCAGAGATATCACTGTGTTATCTGTGGTGTTACATAGGACTGCAGGTGACATCTACTACATTATCTGTACTCAGAGATATCACTGTGTTATCTGTGGTGTTACATAGGACTGCAGGTGACATCTACTACATTATCTGTACTCAGAGATATCACTGTGTTATCTGTGGTGTTACATAGGACTGCAGGTGACATCTACTACATTATCTATGAGGTTATGTTCTCCGCTGATGCGGACACTATGCTCATGGTGCAGGATAATGACATTTTATGTGACTTTTAGTCTCCTGAGCATCGTCAGACGAGGGGTGACCTAAGGCGTCTGAGGAATGGAGCTGTATTTCTGTACAATATGAGGGTCTGCGGTGGGGCCACTGGGAGCGGAGGGGCCCCTGGCGAGTGGATGGGCCCCTGGAGGTGGAGGGGCTCTTGGGAGCAGTGGAGCTCCTTGGATCTCTACAGCCAGAGATTTGTGGAGTCACAGCGCCCCCTGCTGCTTTTGCAGGGAGGTTTTTCTGGGATCTGGGGCTCATGGTGCCGCCTGCCGCTTTATTCATTATTATATGTCGCCTCTCTGGGAATTTGTAGTGAATTTTTTGCTGATCGTCAGGATAAAAAAGCGGAAAATAATCCAGAAACTGAACCACGGAATGAAGGGACAGAGTGGTGTCCGCCGTGCGCTGGTCACATCCGCACCGTTACCGTCGTCTTTTTAGGGTAATTCTGGTATAAAACTTGCTGCAATTCACTGCGTATTCTGCATCTGATAATGGCGGCTGATTCACTGACCGATAAAGCTATGACCTGGGCCATTATACAGCCCTCATATAGCGGATTCCTTGCAGATCCTCGCGGCCATCAGCCATATAAAATCGTGTTTCAGTGAAGATTTGCAGAATGAGGTTCTCAGTCACTGACAGCAAGCAGAGATCTGTCCCCGGCGATGACTCCATGAAGGTGTAACGTGTCTGTTTCTTCTTGCAGGTCCCCCCATCATCTCCAGCACACAGACCCAGCACGCCCTGCACGGAGAGAAGGGGCAGATCAAGTGCTTCATCCGCAGCACCCCTCCCCGGACCGGATCGTAAGTATTGGGGTCGGTCAGTCGGGGATGTTCACATTTAAAGGGGGGAGGTCGGGTTGTTGCTTTTTTTTCCAGATCATTCACAACGTTATGGTAAATGCCCAGAAAAGATACGAGAGTGCAATGTGATCCACCGCGTCCTCTGCCGTTCTCCGCCAGATCCCCCCCATTATCAGCTCAAATGCTAAATAATGTATAGAAATATGGCGCACTTAATGGGACGGCCCCCGCCAACTCCAGCCTAATGCATTCATTTAATTCCTGCAGCGGAACGGGTGATCGTCCGCTAGTAAAATCCACATCCAGATCTCAGCAACCAACAAGCTGGGCAGAATACGGGTCCGTGGGGCCCTGAACTAAGGGCCAGGACCCGGCTACGAATGTGACCCCTGCCCCCCACTAGTTATGTCCCCCGAGAAGATTGACTTTGTCTCCACATTTAATAGACGGCCCAATAGATCAGGATTGTGTCTTCTCTAGTTACATCCTGAAACCGATAGATGTGATGTAATGTGTGCTGAATGTGCAGCAGTATTGTGAGCGCAGCTCCGGAGTGCAAGACCTAAGAGAAAGGTGTCCAGGATTCTAAAGATTCCACAGGTCCGCCTCGTCCTGTCCAGATCTCTGCTCGCTGTCCGAGCTTTGTGTTCTGATCCATTGTTCAGCCGAGTCCAAGCAACACTACTGCTCCCATTGGTCACAGTCAGGGCAGACTGGGAGTTGTAGTTCAACACCTGAAATGTCACAGACTCCTGTCCGGTGACCGAGCGCAGCAAACAGACACATTGTAACAATCCTCTGGACATAAGTGTCCGCACTGATCGCTCATCGTTACAATGTATCCAGCGTCTCGTCCACATATAAACTGCTCATTCCCTGATAGTAAACAGATAATGAATCCCTGTAATAGCGCCACTAGTCCCTGATGATAATGGCAGCTGGAGAGCTGCACCCGCCCCTGTGATTGCAGGGGCATTGCCCGTCCACCACCGAGCGTCTCCCCCTCACATTGCCCACCCTGACATCCACAAGTGTCACTGCAGCCGGGCTCAGTCCGCGGCCTCTCCAGAGTCCTCCGCTCGTTCCAAAAATACAAGCAGGACATCTTTGATCTTGTTTCTGTGAATTCAGCCCCGCAGCAGCTCGCACATCACTGGGGGGGGGGCGGTGGAGACTATTTTTACCTTTCCCACCTACACAAACAAGCCTGAGGATCATGATTTACATCTGCGAGACAAACACTCAGGAGCTGAGTGAGTAATGCTGGGCCATGTAGTCCCCGGCCGCAGCCGCCATGTTACCTGCTGTGTCTGACACTGCTCTGTGACACACTCAGGAGCTGAGCGAGGGATGCTGGGCCATGTAGTCCCCGGCCGCAGCCACCATGTTACCTGCTGTGTCCGGCACTGTGAGAGAAACACTCAGGAGCTGAGTGAGCAATGCTGGGCCATGTAGTCCCCGGCCGCAGCCGCCATGTTACCTGCTGTGTCCGGCACTGTGAGAGAAACACTCAGGAGCTGAGTGAGCGATGCTGGGCCATGTAGTCCCCGGCCGCAGCCGTTATGTTACCTCCTGTGTCCGGCACTGGTCTGTGAGACACTCAGGAGCTGAGTGAGCAATGCTGGGCCATGTAGTCCCCGGCCGCAGCCGCCATGTTACCTCCTGTATATATATCAGTATATGGGCGCACACCTCTTTTTGGTGGGTGCTAGCTTCAAAAAATATGTAATCACTTACCAATAGATAGATCAGCTGCACACCACATTATTTCTTTAAAGGGAAATGCCAAAATGGCTGTGTGAATTTATTGCATTATATAATAAGAATCAAAGAAATATTTATACAGCTACTGAAAGCTGGCCCTAGGTCTAAAAGATAAATGTGAAAGCATTAGTTGATGTCATAGCCATGAAATCATAAGCCCAGTAACTGTTTACAGAGTTCTTTCACTTATACTGGGTCCTATTTCTCACCCTCATGTCTGCAAGCTGGAAGTGTGAATGGGAAAATGCCCTGTGCAGTTAAAATCATGGTCTTAAAGGGAATGTGTCAAGACTATGTTAAAACCCTGCTTTTAAAGGGAGTGTGTAACACCTGTGTGAATGTTCTCACATTAGTCACTGGGCAGGGTGCAGCTCCAAATGTAATAACTAAATATATATCAGTATATGTGCGCCCATATACTGATATATATTTAGTTATTACATTTGGAGCTGCACCCTGCCCAGTGACTAATGTGAGAACATTCACACAGGTGTTACACACTCCCTTTAAAAGCAGGGTTTTAACATAGTCTTGACACATTCCCTTTAAGACCATGATTTTAACTGCACAGGGCATTTTCCCATTCACACTTCCAGCTTGCAGACATGAGGGTGAGAAATAGGACCCAGTATAAGTGAAAGAACTCTGTAAACAGTTACTGGGCTTATGATTTCATGGCTATGACATCAACTAATGCTTTCACATTTATCTTTTAGACCTAGGGCCAGCTTTCAGTAGCTGTATAAATATTTCTTTGATTCTTATTATATAATGCAATAAATTCACACAGCCATTTTGGCATTTCCCTTTAAAGAAATAATGTGGTGTGCAGCTGATCTATCTATTGGTAAATGTTACCTCCTGTGTCCGGCACTGCTCTGTGATACTCACCAGCTAACTGAGCAATGCTGGGCCATGTAGTCCCCGTCCGCAGCCACCATGTTACCTGCTGTGTCCGGCACTGCTCTGTGACACACTCAGGAGCTGAGTGAGCGATGCTGGGCCATGTAGTCCCCGGCCGCAGCCGCCATGTTACCTCCTGTGTCCGGCACTGCTCTGTGACACACTCAGGAGCTGAGCGACTGATGCTGGGCCATGTAGTCCCCGGCCGCAGCCGCCATGTTACCTCCTGGGCCTGCACTGCTCTGTGATACTCACCAGCTAACTGAGCAATGCTGGGCCATGTAGTCCCCGGCCGCAGCCACCATGTTACCTGCTGTGTCCGGCACTGCTCTGTGACACACTCAGGAGCTGAGTGAGCGATGCTGGGCCATGTAGTCCCCGGCCGCAGCCGCCATGTTACCTCCTGTGTCCGGCACTGGTCTGTGAGACACTCAGGAGCTGAGTGAGCAATGCTGGGCCATGTAGTCCCCGGCCGCAGCCGCCATGTTACCTCCTGTGTCTGGCACTGCTCTGTGACACACTCAGGAGCTGAGCAAGTGATGCTGGGCCATGTAGTCCCCGGCCGCAGCCACCATGTTACCTGCTGTGTCCGGCACTGCTCTGTGACACACTCAGGAGCTGAGTGAGCGATGCTGGGCCATGTAGTCCCCGGCCGCAGCCGCCATGTTACCTCCTGTGTCCGGCACTGGTCTGTGAGACACTCAGGAGCTGAGTGAGCAATGCTGGGCCATGTAGTCCCCGGCCGCAGCTGCCATGTTACCTCCTGTGTCTGGCACTGCTCTGTGACACACTCAGGAGCTGAGCAAGTGATGCTGGGCCATGTAGTCCCCGCCCGCCGTGTTCCCTGCTGTGTCCGGCACTGATCACTGACTATTCTGGACAAGTTCACACTCTGTGGATTTGCCGCAGATTTCACCTTTGTCCGGTATAATGGCAGAAATCCGGCACAGAGAATGGACCCGTGTTGTGGATTTTACTATCTGATTCTTGTCCCTTTGTGCACAGAGATTTTCAGCGTCTTGGACTTTCTGGATCTCGGATTCTTCTCGTTGAGCCGCTGAAAATCTGCTCCAAACACGGAACGTGGGAACGTCTCAGAACGTTTCATCCACCCAAAAATCAATCTGGAGGAAGCCTACATAAGATGAAGGTTCTCCTCTTCTCCAGCGCAGAATTCTATTATGTGGCCCTTCGGCTGTCATAGCTTGCTGGGAGTTGTAGTTCCACCAGTTACTCTAGTCCCTCCCAAAGCTGCAGTTCACGTCTCTTTACCCCCGTATCACCCACTGGGAGGAGATGGAGCCTCCTTCTCTGTAGTGTCGGTGTCTCAGAAAACTCATCAAGGTGAAGAAAGGAAATTATAAAATCCTTCACTTCTGTCTTGACGGCCGTAATGAGAAATCATTGCCCGACTCCAGCATTTCAGCTTCAGAGATCAACTTTATTAAATTGCTCTATGATTGGCACATCAGACAGAGGACGGGGGAGAAGGTGCACAGATGACTGGGGTTTAGGATGCACAGAGGATGGGGGGTGAAGGGTGCACGGAGGATAGGGATAACATGCATGGAAGACGGGAAGTAAAGGGTGCACAAAGGATGGGTGTGAAGGGTGCAAGGAGGATAAGGATAACATGCATGGAAGACGGGGAGTAAAGGGTGCACGGAGGATGGAACAGGGTGAAGGGTGCACGGAGGATGGGTGTGAAGGGTGCAAGGAGGATAGGGATAACAGGTGCATGGAAGACGGGGAGTAAAGGGTGCACGGAGGATGGAACAGGGTGAAGGGTGCACGGAGGATGGAACAGGGTGAAGGGTGCACGGAGGATGGAACAGGGTGAAGGGTGCACGGAGGATGGAACAGGGTGAAGGGTGCACGGAGGATGGGTGTGAAGGGTGCACAGAGGATGGGTGTGAAGGGTGCACGGAGGATGGGTGTGAAGGGTGCACGGAGGATGGGTGTGAAGGGTGCACAGAGGATGGGTGTGAAGGGTGCACGGAGGATGGGTGTGAAGGGTGCACGGAGGATGGGTGTGAAGGGTGCACGGAGGATGGGTGTGAAGGGTGTGAAGGGTGCACGGAGGATGGGTGTGAAGGGTGCACGGAGGAGGGGTGTGAAGGGTGCACGGAGGATGGAACGGGGTGAAGGGTGCACGGAGGATGGAACGGGGTGAAGGGCAGACAGGGAGAAGGATGCAAGAGGATGCGGTGAAGGGTGTACAAAAGGACAAGTTAAACATAGGATAGAAAGTATACAGAGGACTGAGGGTGTATGGAGAATGAGGGGTGAAAGATACATAGCTGACACATGGTGCTTAGGAGAAGGGAGTGCACAGGACGGAGGGTGAGGGCCACTTTGGACACTTGACAAAATGACGAGACCTCAATCTTCGCCCCGGAGAAGCCTCGTGTCGCCTGCTGTCAGATTCCAGTATTTACCTCCTTCTACCTCGGACAGAGGGGGGCGCTCCTGCACTGATTGTAGGGTTGTTTTCTATGTGTGGCTCCATATGATATGACACAATCTCATCCTCTTTCTCCTGCCCTCAGGCCTGGTCATGGAAGGAGAACGTCCTGGAGTCGGGGACCTCCGGCCGGTACACGGTGGAAACTGTCAGCACGGACGAGGGCGTCATCTCCACCCTGAGCATCAGCAACATCGTGAGGGCCGATTTCCAAACCATCTACAACTGCACGGCCTGGAACAGCTTCGGCTCCGACACAGAGATAATCCGCCTGAAGGAGCAAGGTGAGGAGCGAAACACAAGTGCATGGTCCCGTGTGCATTAAAGGGGAACACCACCTTCATGTACTAAAAACAGGGAGAAAACGGCAGCGTGGTCGGTAGTACGGAGACCTCACTAATCCGGGAGCCGAGTCCTCCTGTACCCACACGACTCCTCACATTCTGGAGTATCCACCATGGCCGCACCATTGGCGTCACCCCAGACGTCACTCTCCAGCCTGAAGGGGGATGGGGTCTAAAGTGCACCTGGGTAAAATGTATCTTTAAGGTGGCATTCCCCTTTAAGTTTCGGTTGCTATCATTGAATGTCGACCAGACGCAACGTGCTGACTCCAGACTGCTCCTGGCCCCTGCGGCAGCTTTTATTGTAGGAAGTGATAAACAACTGATCTACTGTCCGGTTTTGGAGCATGAGGACGGTATGGACCGGCAGCGCTGACAATAAGACTAGCAGGCCACCACCGAGACCGCGGGAATAGTAGATGAGGACGGACTGAGCACATGCCGGGGATAGAGTTCAGGACGTGTGGGGGGGTGGAATCCTACTGCTAAGTGCCGCCAGGTATATGTCGGTATAGTACTGATGCCCCAGTGTCGGTGCAGTCACACGTACTGAGCTGCATCGCAGGAGATGTCATCAGTATCGGTACCCGGGGTCAGGCCAATGCAAAGTGCAGGAATCGCTCATATTGTAAGGGCTGTCCTGAGAAAAATGGCATTGCCACACTTGTCCCTGGGATGCGCCTCATATCGCAGCCTCATCTCAAACAGTGCCACTCTTGTGTACAGGTTGTGTCTGGTACTGCAGCTCTGCTCATTTCACCTAAGTAGTGCTGAGCTGCAGTACCAGACACAACCTGAGAACAGGAGTGGCGCTGTTCAGGATGAAGCTGTGATATAAGACACACCAGGGGATAGGAGTGTCACTGTTTGGGATGAGGCTGCAATATGAGTCGCACCCGGGGACAGGAGTGGCCAGGGACGGGCTGGGTCGGGTGGCAGGGAGGAGTTTGCCCCCCGGGCTGATCCCTTAGTGACCATTCAGGGCCACCAGCTGCACAGTGGTGCTGTTTGGGATGAGGCTGTGATGTGAGCCGCACCCCGGGGACAGGAGTGGCGCTAAAGCCTCCACCACCCACATACAAGTGCAAAATCTAAGAAAGTGGCGGAACCGTAACGTTGGGCGCTGCCGGACTGGTACCATAAATAATTCAGACACGGCCGACACCGCGAGATCGATGCATTTTTCCGCCATCGTTGATAAAATACAATTAACCTTGTGCAGCGGTTCAGGAGAGGCCGGAGAATTTGGCAATTTTTATAAAGGGAAAATAAAAGTTTCTGTTGTGCCAGAGCTGAATCAGGTGCCGTTGTAAGCGACAGCCCATCTAAATAAAGGGGGCCTGGAGCATAAGGCGACTGATCAAACCAAGCCCACACCTTGTAGGCGACATCTAAATAAAGGGGGTCTGGAGCATAAGGCGACTGCTCAAACCAAGCCCACACCTTGTAGGCGACAGAGCCCATCTAAATAAAGGGGGTCTGCAGCATAAGGCGACTGATCAAACCAAGCCCACACCTTGTAGGTGACAGAGCCCATCTAAATAAAGGGGGTCTGGAGCTATATATTATATAGACCTGGTTACAGGTTCTTCTTTAAAGGGATACCTGTGAAAAGAGTGTGAATGAGGCTTCTATGTGCAGGAGCTGACATCCGCTGCTGGTCCAGTGTCTGCACAGGACACACTCCGGTCTCTGGATGGTTTGTATAGTTGTGGATGTGGAGCAGGATGCAGAGTCCTGTGCGGATCTTGTCCTCGGTTCTGCAGGATCCTCTTTGGCTGTCAGCCCTCACAGTGTGCTCAGCTCCTGCTGGTTCAGTGTCTGCACTGAGAATCTCCTGCCCATTTCTATGTACAATATAGAAGTATTGCAGTATTTAGATCCATGTTCCATAGCAATAGGTCTTCACTCTTACGCTCAGCATGATGTCACAGGGCCTAGTGAGCGTCAGACATCCAGGATGTGGAGCCGAAGACATCCAACATTGGCTCCCACAGAGGACAGACGGCACCACAGAAGCGCAATCGAATTGCTCCTTTCCAGTTATTCAGTAATAGTCATGTTAGCCCCACGCGTGCGGACAGTGTGCACCGGAGCCCTGCTCTGTATGATAGGGCCTTTGACAGCAGCTTCAGTTGTTAGAGGACAAGAACAGCTGGATGTCCAGAAATCCACGTTACATGAACTTATTTGCAGGTTCTGGTCACGGCAGTGTCTCCAGTGCGCTCCTGGTAGGGATGTGGTTGCAGGTTCTGGTTACGGCGGTGGCTTCTGTGCGCTCCTGGTAGGGATGTGGTTGCAGGTTCTGGTCACGGCGGTGTCTCCAGTGTGCTCCTGGTAGGGATATGGTTGCAGGTTCTGGTTGCGGCAGTGTCTCCAGTGTGCTCCCAGTAGGGATGTGGTTGCAGGTTCTGGTCGCGGTGCTGTCTCCAGTGCGCTCCCGGTAGGGATGTGGTTGCAGGTTCTGGTCGCTGTGGCTGGCTCCAGAGCGCTCCTGTTAGGGATGTGGTTGCAGGTTCTTGTCACGGCAGTGTCTCCAGTGCACTCCAGTAGGGATGTGGTTGCAGGTTCTGGTCACGGCAGTGGTCTCCAGTGCACTCCCAGTAGGGATGTGGTTGCAGGTTCTGGTCACGGTGCTGGCTCCAGAGCGCTCCTGTTAGGGATGTGGTTGCAGGTTCTTGTCATGACAGTGTCTCCAGTGCATCTCCCGGTAGGGATGTGGTTGCAGGTTCTGGTTGCGGCGGTGTCTCCAGTGCACTCCAAGTAGGGATGTGGTTGCAGGTTCTGGTCCGGCGGTGTCTCCAGTGCGCTCCAGGTAGGGATGTGGTTGCAGGTTCTGGTCAGGGCGGTGTCTCCAGTGCGCTCCAGGTAGGGATGTGGTCGCAGGTTCTGGTTGCGGCGGTGGCTCCTGTGCACTCCAGATAGGGATGTGGTTGCAGGTTCTGGTTGCAGCGGTGGCTCCTGTGCACTCCCGGTAGGGATGTGGTTGCAGGTTCTGGTTGCGGCGGTGGCTCCTGTGCGCTCCGGTATGGATGTGGTTGCTGGTTCTGATTGCGGCGGTGTCTCCAGTGCGCTCCAGGTAGGGATGTGGTTGCAGGTTCTGGTTGCGGCGGTGGCCCTGTGCGCTCCCGGTAGTTCGCCACTCACCTTTCAGATTTTCAAATCGTTTGCAACATCAGGCAAAGAGTTTTCCACTACAGTAACAGTGTCTGTCCGTCGTGTCAGTGACACCTCACACCCGCTCGGCTCGCCGTCACCTGCGCAAATCTGTCACCCGGATCCCACGGCACTGAAGTGTCTTACCAGAGACGTCTCCAGAAATCCAGATCCTGAACATAAAGGCAGAAGACGACTACGATTTGTTAGTGAAGTTCGGATTAAGGATGTCTGACTTGTGTAATGTCTGCAGCCAGAGGGCCGGCGCGGTGTCACAGCGCACTTCATCACGCCAACCTCATTACACGTCTGTGAGGTTATTATGGCGGCTAATGTAGGAGAAGGAACCAAGGAGCCTCCAAGGTGAAATCTGACAACCGGAGTGCAGAGGAGACGGAGAGGAGGGCGCCACCAAGACGCCATTTTCACTGCAAAAATGCACAAATATAGCAGATCCAAGCAAGTGGCACTAAGAGGAAGGTCCAGATACACCGGTACAGCAGAGCCGAGACTGCCTGCAGCAGGGCCGAGATTGTCTGCAGACCTGAGGGTCTCACTCTGCTTATTCTGACCCTCTAGCACTATACAGAGTAATAGCACAAGGTCTCCTGAGGAGTCTGGAGCTGTGCTGATTTCAGAGAAGTTTTGGAAACTATAAGACGACTTCTTACAAGAAAATTGCATAAAAACATCTGGCGGATCTTGTCGCTGTACGTCATCTCACAGAATGACCTCAGTCTGATCCAAGAAACCTTTCAGATGAAATGATTGCAGCCGCCGAACATTAAATCACATAAAATATGAATATTGTCAACTCAGTAATGTATCTTATTGATCCGGGTTCTCATCTCAGCCTTAAAGGAGAATCACAAGCATCAAATACTTCACTCTAATCCAAATATAAAACAGGAACATCCCGCACCTGCCGAGAGATTCAGCCTGTGTACAAGAATATAACTACTATAATACTGCTCATATATACAAGAATATAACTACTATAATACTGCCCTATGTACAAGAATATAACTACTATAATACTGCCCCTATATACAAGAATATAACTACTATAATACTGCCCCTATATATAAGAATATAACTACTATAATACTGTCCTATATACAAGAATATAACTACTATAATACTGTCCCTATATACAAGAATATAACTAC
Organism: Allobates femoralis; assembly: GCA_033576535.1. Taxonomy (NCBI): domain Eukaryota; kingdom Metazoa; phylum Chordata; class Amphibia; order Anura; family Aromobatidae; genus Allobates; species Allobates femoralis. Next base: position 35,845,845 of record JARQOC010000009.1, read on the forward strand.
TATAATACTGCTCCTATATACAAGAATATAACTACTATAATACTGCTCCTATATACAAGAATATAACTACTATAATACTGTCCCTATATACAAGAATATAACTACTATAATACTGCTCATATATACAAGAATATAACTACTATAATACTGTCCTATGTACAAGAATATAACTACTATAATACTGCCCCCTATATACAAGAATATAACTACTATAATACTGCCCCTATGTACAAGAATATAACTACTATAATACTGCCCTATGTACAAGAATATAACTACTATAATACTGCCCCTATATACAAGAATATAACTACTATAATACTGCCCCTATATACAAGAATATAACTACTATAATACTGGCCCTATATACAAGAATATAACTACTATAATACTGGCCCTATTACAAGAATATAACTACTATAATACTGCCCCTATATACAAGAATATAACTACGGTACTATAATACTGCCCCTATATACAAGAATATAACTACTATATAATACTGCTCCTATATACAAGAATATAACTACTATAATACTGCCCCTATATACAAGAATATAACTACTATAATACTGCTCCTATGTACAAGAATATAACTACTATAATACTGCCCTATGTACAAGAATATAACTACTATAATACTGCTCCTATATACAAGAATATAACTACTATAATACTGCCCCTATGTACAAGAATATAACTACTATAATACTGCCCTTATATACAAGAATATAACTACTATAATACTGCCCCTATATACAAGAATATAACGACTATACTACTGCCCCTATATACAAGAATAAACTACTATAATACTGCCCTATATACAAGAATATAACTACTATAATACTGCCCCTATATACAGGAATATAACTGCTATAATACTGCCCTATATACAAGAATATAACTACTATATAATACTGCTCCTATATACAAGAATATAACTACTATATAATACTGCTCCTATATACAAGAATATAACTACTATATAATACTGCTCCTATATACACAAGAATATAACTACTATAATACTGCTCCTATGTACAAGAATATAACTACTATAATACTGCCCCTATGTACAAGAATATAACTACTATAATACTGCCCTATATACAAGAATATAACTACTATAATACTGCCCCTATATACAAGAATATAACTACTATAATACTGCCCCTATATACAAGAATATAACTACTATAATACTGCCCCTATATACAAGAATATAACTATATAATATGCCCTATATACAGAATATAATACTGTATAATACTGCCCTATATACAAGAATAATATAAAAACTCAAAATTACTATATAATACTGCTCCTATATACACAAGAATATAACTACTATATAATACTGCTCCTATATACACAAGAATATAACTACTATAATACTGCTCCTATGTACAAGAATATAACTACTATAATACTGCCCCTATGTACAAGAATATAACTACTATAATACTGCTCCTATATACAAGAATATAACTACTATAATACTGTTCCTATATACAAGAATATAACTACTATAATACTGCTCCTATGCACAAGAATATAACTACTATAATACTGCTCCTATATACAAGAATATAACTACTATAATACTGCTCCTATATACAAGAATATAACTACTATAATACTGCTCCTATATACAAGAATATAACTACTATAATACTGCTCCTATATACAAGAATATAACTACTATAATACTGCCCCTATATACAAGAATATAACTACTATAATACTGCTCCTATATACAAGAATATAACTACTATAATACTGCTCCTATATACAAGAATATAACTACTATAATACTGCCCCTATATACAAGAATATAACTACTATAATACTGCTCCTATATACAAGAATATAACTACTATAATACTGCTCCTATGTACAAGAATATAACTACTATAATACTGCTCCTATATACAAGAATATAACTACTATAATACTGCTCCTATGCACAAGAATATAACTACTATAATACTGCATACACTGTAACGCATCCTGAGCTGTGTGAAGTTGAGGATTATTAATGATGTGACCTGCAGTCACATAGGGCGGTTTATTATCAGGGTCCTGATTTTTATATTTTTTTAATTCCATTATACACTTGGTTTCTTCGCTCCTGACGTCACGCGGGGAGCAGGGTCCGATCTCTGCACGGACAGCGAGGGGTTAAGGATGCGCCACTTGTTGGCTGGTCTCCAGGCCGACACGGATCTTATTAAATGGCGGCAGGTGGAGAGCGCTCATTAAACGCTGATTTATAGACGCCGCTGTCATGTAGATTGAATGGGGACTAAATGAACTGCTCAGAATTAGCCTTGGGTCTGATCCAACCTAAGCGGAGACTGCGGCCGCGCGGTCAGATGGCAGCAAGGAAACTGCAGGGGGCAAAAAGCCAGAAAGAAGAGCCTGAGATCTGCGAGAGCATCGAGACCCCCAACTGCAGAGCCCAACACTCCTAGACCCAGAGCCCAACCTTCATAACAGAACCTCTGCTCTTATTCATAGTCTACACAATACTCTGGACCCTGCTGTAAAGCTACATCCCCGCATCTAGCACTCTGCTCTAGATCTGCAGTCCGTCATCTAGAACCCTGCTCTAGAGCCTCATTCTTGCATCTAGCACCCTGCACTAGAGCTACATCCCGTCATCTAGAACCCTGCACTACAGACTCATCCCCGCTTCTCGCACCCTGCTCTGGCAACACATTCCCGCCTTTTTCAACCCAGTTCTAGAGCCACATTCCAGAGGTGGAAACATTCTAACCTGGCTCTGCTCTCACAGCTGAGGGTTTGTTACAATTGTATCCAGTCAACATTCTCCAGACTAATACAATGTATCGGTGCTGGTAACTTGTCATTGATAACGGGGGGCAGATGGCGATTTTGGCCACATCACAGCGTAATCAGGAATCCAGAATACATTTGTGACCCACAAGTTACTGCAACAAGTCGGGACCGGTTGAGTTGTTGCATCTTGATTGCTGCGGTAACTTGGGCGTTGCATTGTCCTTATTCTCCAGCATTGGCAGCTGCCGGACATGTCATGGCCAAAATGGCACCAGCCCCAATCTCCGGACAGGGGAGCGTTGTGCAGCAGAGGGTCCTCTAGGAGGGACCACTTTTTGAATAGTCTGGACATGCTGGGAGTTGTAGTTCAATGGTCCAGACTAATACAATAAGTGTGGATGCTCTGTGCTTTACACCGTTTCAGGATGGGCAAAGCTTTATATTATATATATATATTTTATATACTGTGATGTTCCAACCGGCTATACTAAAAGAGGCAGGTATGTATCGCACTGACCGAAATCTGCTACAATCTTAATCCAGGATGGTTTGCTGGGACTTATTGTTCCACAAGCTTGTATAGTTTTAGGGCTGGATTTAGGGATGGTCAGAAGTGATGGGAGGGGCATCCACATACCTCCCATGGGTGTATTCCTGCTGACATCACAGACGTGACAAAGGAAAAGTTATATGATATCAACAGGAACACAGTCATGAGAGGTATGTGGATGGCCAGTGCCTCCCATCACTTGTGACCATCCCTAATTCCAACTCTAAAACTATAAGGGCTTGTGGAACAACAAGTCCCAGCAAACCATCCTGGATTAAGATCGCAGGAGACTTCTGTCAGTGTGATACATGCCTGCCCCTTTCAATATACCCGGTTGGCACATCACAATACACAATGGCATTTGTTCTTATGTGTAGTCGATTTTATGAGATTTGGTGGGGTCACTGGTTCATATTTTGGGGGACGGGACTGCGCCATTTACTGACTATTCTCTGATTCATCAGCATTTTCTATTTTTGGGCTCGGTGCCCGAAGCGGCCGACGTCCCAAATGGATTCATGCTCTTCTGCCGCGACGATGAATCCATTAAAGTGTCATCCTTCTCCCGCACCCCTAAATCTCCCCCGTCCTCAGCGCTCGGCCTGAAGAGTTTTGATTGAGTGTCACTTTTTATGAAGTAGTTAATTTATTCTCAGGGCTGAAATGTGGGGACTTGTGTGGTGCCTGTGATGGGACGGAGCGGCCGGGGCCCGGGCTGCTCAGAGAAGGTCTGCCGGCGGCTCAGGGACATTCCTGGGCAGCTCAGGAACGGTCTGCCAGCGGTCCCAAGCGGCTCAGGGATGGTCTGCCGGCGGTCCCGGGCGGCTCAGAGACGGTCTGCCAGCGATCCTGGGGCAGCTCAGGGATGGTCTGCCGGCGGTCCCCGGCGGCTCAGGGACGGTCTGCCAGCGGCTCAGGGACGGTCTGCCGGCGGTCCCGGGGCGGCTCAGGGACGGTCTGCCGGCGGTCCCGGGGCGGCTCAGGGACGGTCTGCCGGCGGTCCCGGGGCGGCTCAGGGACGGTCTGCCGGCGGTCCCGGGGCGGCTCAGGGACGGTCTGCCGGCGGTCCCGGGGCGGCTCAGGGACGGTCTGCCGGCGGTCCCGGGGCGGCTCAGGGACGGTCTGCCGGCGGTCCCGGGGCGGCTCAGGGACGGTCTGCCGGCGGTCCCGGGGCGGCTCAGGGACGGTCTGCCGGCGGTGTGTGGGGTGGCCCCGTATTTGTCGTATGTCGCAGCATGCCTCAGCCCTGCACACGGCTACACACACCTGTTTTATCTTTAAACAGGTCGGAACGCGCGGTCGGGAGCAAGTGTGGAACCAGGTATGGATTCCTAGCGTCCAGGTGAATAAGTCTGTGTGTGTCCACCATGATGACTGACTGAACCCCGGGCAGAAGACAGAACGTTCCACACTTCTCAGTCTCTTACTTTCCCTTACTTTAGACTTGTCTGTAATGTACAGGTAACGTGGCTTCATGTATTTGTCTTCCCCCTCCAGAGTAACAAACCTGCAGCAGTCAGAAGTCCTGGAGCTTTCCACTTACTGGATACTACTCAAAGGAGACATCACCCAGCTTTCCCAGACTCCAGAGAGGCCGATCAGTCATGGCAGCATGTGAGCGGAAATGTATCGCTGCATTTACCATTCTGGATGCTGGAACAGCTGAGTGACTGTCACTATGGCTGTCAATGCAGCAGGGAATGTATTACTGTATATTAGACATTTACCATTCAGGACACTGGAAGAGCTGAGTGTATGTCCATATAGCAGTCAGTGCAGTGAGGAATGTATCGCTGTATATAAGGCATTCACCATTGTGGGTGCTGGGAAAACTGAGTGGCAGAGCAGTGCCAGCAGGATCCTGACCGTGCTGTGCAGATATACCAAAAGTAGCCATGTATAAATATGTGGAGAGCTCAGGAGTGTGAAGGGATGTGTGGCTGCTCCTGCTGGCACTGCACTGGCATTCAGCTTTCCCAGCACCCAGAATGGTAAATGCCTTATATACGGCGATGCATGCCACACTGCACTGACAGGCACAGTGACAGGGACTCAGCTTTCCCAGGGATCTGAATGGTAAATCTACTTCTAGATCTGTACATAGATGGGTTTACCATTCAGGACTCTGGGAGAGCTGGGTGCCTGTCACTATGGCTGTCAATGCAGCGGAGAATATATCACTGTATATAAGGCTTTTACCATTCAGGACACTGGGAGAGCTGGGTGCCTGTCACTATGGCTGTCAATGCAGCGGAGAATATATCACTGTATGTGAGGCATTTACCATTCAGGACACTGGGAGAGCTGGGTGCCTGTCACTATGGCTGTCACTGCAGCGGGGAATATATCACTGTATATAAGGCTTTTACCATTCAGGACACTGGGAGAGCTGGGTGGCCGCCCATATTATTATGCGGCAGATGTTTTTCTGAAGTTTCAGTGATATTCCCGTTTTGATGCAGGATTTCTGCAGATCTCAGTCACAAATTTCCCACAATCCCTCGTACGTCTGAGGCAGAAGACCACCCAGCTTTCCTAACACTCTGTATGGAAGATACGCAGCAAAAAGGGGATTTTTAGGTTTGGAATATTGCCGACCTGTTATTAGGATGGGACATGAATATCAGATCTGTGGGGTCCGATCACAGCGTGTGAATGTGGATGTTATCTGCAGATACCGGGGGGGGGTCAGACACCCCTTCCCCCTCGATAATAGTACAGACATATTCCAGATACTAAAGGAAAGACTCTCCGCCAGGATATATCACTCAGGACTGTAGGGTCAGCGGGGACGAGCCGGGACTGACCGCTCCCTTCTTCCTCAGCACAAGACATTCATTTTTAAGACTTGATAAAAAGGATAAATTGTGTCTGGACACATCCGGGATATTCTTCATGTGGACATAGACTTGTATCAGCAGGATCAGTGCTGGGGTGAAGGGGGCTGGCTGACACCCTATTACAATAGCGGCACCTGCCTTATATGGAAGGAAGGGGGCTGCTATATCTACTAAAATAAGCAGACAGACAGACCCACCCCCCATCACAGCAAGCTCCCCCAAGCCAGACCCCCCTCATACCCAAGCCTTTATCCCCTCCCGCCCCCCCATCACACCCAGCCCCTCGCACACCCATCCATCACACCCAGACCCCCCTTCATACCCAACCCCTTATCTCTCCCCTCCCCCCTGGCCCTCCCCTTCCCTGTTACACCCAGCCCCCCATTTCACACTCAATCCCTTATCCCCCCCTTCACACCCAGCCCACCCCTCACACCGACCCCTTATCCCCCCCTCACACCGACCCCTTATCCCCCCCTCACACCAACCCCTTATCCCCCCTTCACACCCAGCCCACCTTTCACACCGACCCCTTATTCCCCCTCACACCAACCCCTTATCCCCCCTTCACACCCAGCCCACCTTTCACACCGACCCCTTATTCCCCCTCACACCGACCCCTTATCCCCCCCTCACACCGACCCCTTATCCCCCCCCTCACACCGACCCCTTATCCCCCCTTCACACCCAGCCCACCCCTCACACCGACCCCTTATCCCCCCCTCACACCGACCCCTTATCCCCCCTTCACACCCAGCCCACCCCTCACACCGACCCCTTATCCCCCTTCACACCCAGCCCACCCCTCACACCGACCCCTTATCCCCCCCTCACACCGACCCCTTATCCCCCCTTCACACCCAGCCCACCCCTCACACCGACCCCTTATCCCCCCTTCACACCCAGCCCACCCCTCACACCGACCCCTTATCCCCCCCTTCCTCTTCACTCCCAGCCTCGGTTGTCCCATCCAGCACAGATTTCCCCGGTCTGAGATTTCTTAGACGTCTTGTTAATCATTGGGAATCTCACAGCATTTTTGTGAATCTCTTAGAAATCCTCCGTGTTTATGAAGTGCTGGGATTGTCCATGTTACTTTGTGGTGTGTATTGCCGTGCTGCAGTCTATCAGTGGTGGTCGGGCAATGAGTGCAGCATTTACAAGCTCTTTCCTATAGAGTTTGCACGCGCTGCTCACCAGTGGATCGTGATCACTGGATCCCTCCAGCCCCTGTGTCCTGCGCTCCTCCAGTGCTGGAGAGGGTTAGACTCTGACAATGTCCCCCCGGGGCAGTGGACAGTCCGGACCTGCGGAGCGGCCAGGGCACCGGTCCGAGCCATACATCTGACCACACATGAGACAACCCCATTTTATGGCCTCTGATTAGTGCAGATTTTCTGTATTCACAAATCAATGTAGTTTACAGGAATCTTCTGTTTCTCCATAGACACAATGTCTATTCATAACTATTAAAGGGGCAGTACACCATCCACCCCATCCTCCTACAGTAAACGGCTCGGTCATCAGAGGATAGGAATAGGACATTGTGCGGATAGAACAGGACTCAACTCCGAAAAGTATTTGTTATTAATAAAGTGAAAAAAGAAAAAAGTTTGATAAAAGTGAAATCAGTTGGGATTATGCTGCCCCCTTGTGGTCAGACTTGGAGCTGCTGGAAATGTGAATCATTATCAGCAATAACGATAGAGGAGAATACTTAACATTTTCCTATCTGCTGGCTAAACATGATGCAAATATATATTTTTCCTGACTGAGGGTATTCTAAATATTTAAAGGGATACTCCAGTAAAATTCAAAAGAGCCATTTCACAGCATAACCCTTCATTGCTCTTTGTCCTGGATCTCTCTGCTCCTTAAAATCAATCTGTCAGCAGGATTGTATGTATTCTGAAGACAGCGTACTGTAGGGGTTAACACACATTTCAGCAATGTCTCTCTTATCACATTGTGTGCTGTTTATCCACAATGTTTGCTTTAGATTCAGGGGATTATCATTGCCAGACTAGGTAAGCTAGTCCAGTACGCCCCCTGCTCGGATTAGCATATCACTGTCTATAAACATTGTACATACAGAGCCTGGTGTGGGCGGGGGCAGCTCATTGTCTATAGACATATTGTATATACAGAGCCTGGTGTGGGCGGGGGCAGCTCTCTGTCTATAGACATTGTATATACAGAGCCTGGTGTGGGCAGGGCAGCTCTCTGTCTATAGACATTGTACATACAGAGCCTGGTGTGGACGGGGGCAGCTCTCTGTCTATAGACATTGTACATACAGAGCCTGGTGTGGACGGGGGCAGCTCTCTGTCTATAGACATTGTATATACAGAGCCTGGTGTGGGCGGGGGCAGCTCTCTGTCTATAGACATTGTATATACAGAGCCTAGTGTGGACGGGGGCAGCTCTCTGTCTATAGACATTGTATATACAGAGCCTGGTGTGGGCGGGGGCAGCTCTCTGTCTATAGACATTGTACATACAGAGCCTGATGTGGGCGGGGGCATCTCTCTGTCTATAAACATTGTATATACAGAGCCTGGTGTGGGCGGGGCATCTTTCTGTCTATAGACATTGTATATACAGAGCCTGGTGTGGGCGGGGGCATCTCTCTGTCTATAGACATTGTATATACAGAGCCTGATGTGGGTGGGGGCAGCTCTCTGTCTATAGACATTGTATATACAGAGCCTGGTGTGGGCGGGGGCATCTCTCTGTCTATAGATATTGTATATACAGAGCCTGATGTGGGTGGGGGCAGCTCTCTGTCTATAGACATTGTATATACAGAGCCTGATGTGGGTGGGGGCAGCTCTATCAGTTCTGCTACATGGCTAAATCTACAAAGTCTGATAGATTACTGGGTGCAGCCGTTCTGAAACAAGCTGATACATCGCTGGATTCAGGGTCTCTTAGCCTATATGCTGCTCTCAGATGAGATGGCAAAATCCTTCTGACAGATTCCCTTTATCCTGCACATTTGCCATCTCTGCCCTTTGGTCTCATACAGCGAGCTTGGGTAATAGTGATAGGAACACAAATGTGAAGACGTCTCCTTAAATATCCGTCCCCCAGGACATCACAGGCTCGGCCCACGCTCGGCTCACAGACTCAGGCCCGCGCTCGGCTCACAGGCTCGGCCCGCGCTCGGCTCACAGACTCAGGCCCCGCGCTCGGCTCACAGACTAAGGCCCCGCGCTCGGCTCACAGACTCAGGCCCCGCGCTCGGCTCACAGACTCAGGCCCCGCGCTCGGCTCACAGACTCAGGCCCCGCGCTCGGCTCACAGACTCAGGCCCGCGCTCGGCTCACAGACTCAGGCCCCGCGCTCGGCTCACAGACTCAGGCCCCGCGCTCGGCTCACAGACTCAGGCCCCGCGCTCGGCTCACAGACTCAGGCCCCGCGCTCGGCTCACAGACTCAGGCCCCGCGCTCGGCTCACAGACTCAGGCCCCGCGCTCGGCTCACAGACTCAGGCCCCGCGCTCGGCTCACAGACTCAGGCCCCGCGCTCGGCTCACAGACTCAGGCCCCGCGCTCGGCTCACAGACTCAGGCCCCGCGCTCGGCCCACAGACTCAGGCCCCGCGCTCGGCCCACAGACTCAGGCCCCGCGCTCGGCCCACAGACTCAGGCCCCGCGCTCGGCGCACAGACTAGGCCCCACGCTCGGCGCACAGACTAGGCCCCACGCTCGGCGCACAGACTAGGCCCCACGCTCGGCGCACAGACTAGGCCCCACGCTCGGCGCACAGACTAGGCCCCACGCTCGGCGCACAGACTAGGCCCCACGCTCGGCGCACAGACTAGGCCCCACGCTCGGCGCACAGACTAGGCCCCACGCTCGGCTCACAGGCTCGGCCCAACGCTCGGCTCACAGACTCGGCCCAACGCTCGGCTCACTGACTCGGGCCCACGCTCGGCTCGCAGGCTCGGCCCACGCTCGGCTCGCAGGCTCGGCCCACGCTCGGCTCACAGGCACGGCCCACGCTCGGCTCACAGGCACGGCCCACGCTCGGCTCACAGGCTCGGCCCACACTCGGCAGCTTTCTTATATTCGTATCTTTGTTCATCCGGATCCTCCTGATTCATGAAATACTGACAGGTAAACCCTAAAAGACCGGGACAAATATCTAGATGGTATAAAAGTAGAGGTGGATCCGGGATCTGCAGAAAGCACGGCGCGGACACAGACGGGAGGGGATCTGCGTGGATTTTCTGGCTTTCTATTGGACGTGATCGCCCGCGCTGTTATAATGGCCGGTCCGGATCTCACAGCAGAACCGTAGTGTTAGATGTGTATTGATAGATGTGGGTGGGAAATGCACTGGACCCCCATAGATCAGACAGACCCCAGATCCATCAATAAAGCATTAGAGACCCCAATTTACTGGTGATCATAAATAAACTGCAAACCCGACCGCACAAGTCAGATGTGAGGTTCCACTAACCGGACCGCGACTGACCATTTACTGACATGGAGAAGGACACATATTGGGTAAATTCCCCTAGAATATTATCAGCAGTGAAAGGAACGAGGGATCTAATGATTAATTCTCCGTCTCCTCCACAGAGTCCGTCCCAGTCACCGTCATCATCGGGGTCGCGGTTGGCGCTGGAGTGGCGTTCCTGGTCCTCATGGCCACGATTGTAGCGTTCTGCTGCGCTCGGAATCAGAGAAGTAAGTGTTAATAGAACACCCAACACTGGAAAGATCAAACCTTCTGGAACTGAAGCATTCTGTACACCCGTCCTTACAGTGTCCTCTGGCATCAATTCAGGGCGTCTTCCAGCTGCCGTGCAGCCAATATGTCCCAGCTGAGGAATACCAGTCACTTCTGCTAAGACCCGTCAATCACTTCTGCTAGAACCCAGCCAGACACTTCTGCTACAAACCAGCCAGTCACTTCTGCTAGAACCGCTCACTTCTGCTACAACCCAGCCAGTCACTTCTGCTAGAACCGCTCACTTCTGCTAGAAACCAGCCAGTCACTTCCGCTAGAACCGCTCACTTCTGCTAGAACCCAGCCAGCCACTTCTGCTAGAACCGCTCACTTCTGCTACAACCCAGCCAGTCACTTCCGCTAGAACCCAGCCAGTCACTTCTGCTAGAACCGCTCACTTCTGCTAGAAACCAGCCAGTCACTTCTGCTAGAACTGCTCACTTCCGCTAGAACCCAGCCAGCCACTTCCGCTAGAACCCAGCCAGCCACTTCCGCTAGAACCCAGCCAGCCACTTCCGCTAGAACCCAGCCAGCCACTTCCGCTAGAACCCAGCCAGCCACTTCCGCTAGAACCCAGCCAGCCACTTCCGCTAGAACCCAGCCAGCCTCTTCCGCTAGAACCCAGCCAGCCTCTTCCGCTAGAACCCAGCCAGCCTCTTCTGCTAGAACCCAGCCAGTCACTTCTGCTAGAACCCAGCCAGTCACTTCTGCTAGAACCAAGCCAGTCACTTCTGCTAGAACGGCTCACTTCTGCTAGAACCCAGCCAGCCACTTCCGCTAGAACCCAGCCAGCCTCTTCTGCTAGAACCCAGCCAGTCACTTCTGCTAGAACCCAGCCAGTCACTTCTGCTAGAACGGCTCACTCTTGCTAGAACCCAGCCAGCCACTTCCGCTAGAACCCAGCCAGTCACTTCTGCTAGAACCCAGCCAGCCTCTTCTGCTAGAACCGCTCACTTCTGCTAGAATTAACGGCACTTTTATGGCAGAAATTCCAACAACTCGGCTGCATTAACCCTCCTTCCTCCTGCTGACTCCCTTCACTTTTCAGACAGATTGCAGAAACTTTGGCCATTTTTATACCAACTCCAGTTTTCGTCCTATCATTTTTGTTTTCTGGTGCAGTTTCATGATTTTTGCACTTTGTTTTTGTTTTCGAGATCTTGGTTTGCTGTCAGTGAATGGGGAAATTTTGGAAGATTTCCAGAGACTGAAAACCTGGATGGAAAGGAGAATGATTCCACTCACTGACAGCAAATTATGTTCAGTGGACAGGAAGCGGACGGTACATTGTCCGGTTATGGTGTATACAGCAGTACATGTGATAGCCGCCATTCCTTGTGCCCTTGTTTATGATGAATGTGTTCTCTCCAGATTTGAAGGGCGTCGTTTCTGCCAAAAATGACATCCGGGTGGAGATCGTACACAAGGAGCCGACAAACGGGAGAGAAACGGAGGAACATTCCAGCATCAAACAGCTGATGGTGAGAGGACGACAATGTATCGATGTGACGGACACAATGTGACGAGTGGTGACGTCCACAGCCTCTGGGGTTCAGGTTAGGGGACTGGGGTCCGGAGTGCCCGGGGCGTGACAGATTGGAGCACCCGGGCGCGACTGTCAGCAGCATCTGTATGTGACTGTCAGAAGCATCCACGCGTGACTGTCGGCAGCGCCCAGGTATGACTATCAGCATTTGGGGGGGTAGCGGGGGGATCTGTATGTCACTGTAAGAGCGCCCTGGTGTGACTCGGCACCATCCAGGTGTTACTATCAGCAGGTGGGGGGTGCGCAGGATCTATATGCAATTGTAAGAGCGCCAGCTTGTGACTGCCCGTCGCGCCCAGGCGAAAGGGAATTAGGACAGGGGTGGGGGGGGTGGGTCTATGTGCTTGTAAGAGCGCCCAGGTGTGACTGTTGGCACCTTCCAGGTATGACTATCAGCAGGTGGGGGTGTGGGGTCTGTGTGTGATTGTAAGAGCGCCTGGGTGTGACTGTTGGCACCTTCCAGGTGTGATTGTCAGCAGGTGGGGGCGCGGGTCTGTGTGTGATTGTAATGGTGGGTTTACACACACCAATCATTGTATCCAATCTCTGAACCAATCTCTGGTTGCAGTGAAATCATGGACAGATTGCTCCATGTTGTACACAGCCACAAAATGGAACTATGTGTCCATGATTTCACTGCAACCAGAGATTGGTTCAGAGATTGGATACAATGATTGGTGTGTGTAAACCCACCATTAGAGCGCCTGGGTGTGACTGTCGGCACTGTCCAGGTGTGATTGTCAGCAGGTGGGGGCGCGGGTCTGTGTGTGATTGTAAGAGTGCTCACGTGTGACTGTTGGCAGCACCTGTGTGTGACTAACAGCAGTCGGATGGGGGGGAATATTGGGATCCGTATGTGACTGTCAGATGCAGGCATTTGTCTTCCCCGGGGGCAGAGGTGCAGGAATTTGCAGACTTTGTTCTTTCTCGTCACTTTTGTAATATTTAGGATTGATGTCTCCACATTTGGATAGCAATCCCCGCCATCTCAGCGCCGTCCCCGCCATACAGAGGTAACTGTAGTCACCGCCCGCCGTGCGCTCGGGATGTTCTGCGCCTGATGAACGGCTTTATTACCGCGTATTAATTACACACCGCGTTACATAAATCCGACGTCCAAAAAAAAAAAAACCATGGCCTCCCAGCCGCTCTTCAATTGGGGCAGATTTATCCTCCGCCCGATACATAACTGTGATTTAGACTCGCAATCATTTCTGATAAAATGTTTCCTCGCGTGGAATGGATGGCGCTCCGCACGGTCTACAGAGGAAATTTAGGAGCGGCTGAAACCTAAAGCGAAACACGTCATCCTGACGCCCCGACACCGATGGCGGCCGCCCGGCGGAGCCGCTGTGTGCTGTCACAGCGCGGGATCTGTCCTCGGGGAGCGGCAGCGCTCAGGAGATAATTAACTAATAATATAGTGCGATATAATAACGGACTGCTGCATAATTAACTGAGCAAATCACCGGAGGCGAAGAGCGGATGTGCTGACGAGGGAAAGCCGGAGCGAAGAAGAAGAAGAATTACAGGGGCCACGTCACAAACCGAGCGTCAGTGTGGAGCTCACAGAGGATTGTGTGCACTGGACACATTGTAACAAACACTCAGCTGTGCCAACTGCTAAAGGGCGGCTGGAAGTGCGAGACTGAAAGTCCTGCAGTGACATAATAGACTTTATAGTTGGAATTGTCTCCATTTTCAAGAACTCTGCTGCCAACAATGAATGAATCCTGCTCCAAGCTGAGGAGGAGACACTATTGTATCCAGTCTGGACAATGACTGATACAATGTAGCGAATTCCCAGAGATGCATTTAGCTCTCAGCATTTTGTGTCTTCCACAGTCTACCGCAGCACAGTCAGCCATATACAGGAGCTATACAGCCTCCGCCGCAGCACAGTCAGCTACACCCAGGAGCTATACAGCCTCCGCCGCAGCACAGCCAGCTACACACAGGAGCTATACAGCCTCCGCCGCAGCACAGCCAGCTACACACAGGAGCTATACAGCCTCCGCCGCAGCACAGCCAGCTACACACAGGAGCCATACAGCCTCCGCCGCAGCACAGGCAGCTACACACAGGAGCTATACAGCCTCCGCCGCAGCACAGCCAGCTACACACAGGAGCTATACAGCCTCCGCCGCAGCACAGCCAGCTACACACAGGAGCTATACAGCCTCCGCCGCAGCACAGTCAGCTACACCCAGGAGCTATACAGCCTCCGCCGCAGCACAGCCAGCTACACACAGGAGCTATACAGCCTCCGCCGCAGCACAGCCAGCTACACACAGGAGCCATACAGCCTCCGCCGCAGCACAGTCAGCCATATACAGGAGCTATAGAGCCTCCGCCGCAGCACAGTCAGCTACACCCAGGAGCTATACAGCCTCCGCCGCAGCACAGCCAGCTACACACAGGAGCTATACAGCCTCCGCCGCAGCACAGTCAGCTACATACAGGAGCCATACAGCCTCCTCCGCAGCACAGCCAGCTACATACAGGAGCTATACAGCCTCCGCCGCAGCACAGCCAGCTACACACAGGAGCCATACAGCCTCCGCCGCAGCAACAGTCAGCCATATACAGGAGCTATACAGCCTCCGCCGCAGCACAGTCGGCTACACCCAGGAGCTATACAGCCTCCTCCGCAGCACAGCCAGCTACACACAGGAGCCATACAGCCTCGCCGCAGCACAGCCAGCTACATACAGGAGCTATACAGCCTCCGCCGCAGCACAGCAGCTACATACAGGAGCATACGCCTCCGCCGCAGCACAGCCAGCTACATACAGGAGCTATAGAGCCTCCGCCGCAGCACAGCCAGCTACACACAGGAGCTATACAGCCTCCTCCGCAGCACAGCCAGCTACATACAGGAGCTATAGAGCCTCCGCCGCAGCACAGCCAGCTACATACAGGAGCCATACAGCCTCCGCCGCAGCACAGCCAGCTACACACAGGAGCTATACAGCCTCCGCCGCAGCACAGCCAGCTACATACAGGAGCTATACAGCCTCCGCCACAGCACAGCCAGCTACACACAGGAGCTATACAGCCTCTGCCGCAGCACAGCCAGCTACACACAGGAGCTATACAGCCTCCGCCGCAGCACAGTCAGCTACATACAGGAGCTATAAAGCCTCCGCCGCAGCACAGCCAGCTACACACAGGAGCTATACAGCCTCTGCCGCAGCACAGCCAGCTACATACAGGAGCCATACAGCCTCCGCCGCAGCACAGCCAGCTACATACAGGAGCCATACAGCCTCCGCCGCAGCACAGCCAGCTACATACAGCCTCCGCCGCAGCGCAGCCAGCTACATACAGGAGCTATAGAGCCTCCGCCGCAGCACAGCCAGCTACATACAGGAGCCATACAGCCTCTCCGCAGCACAGCCAGATACATACAGGAGCTATACAGCCTCCGCCGCAGCACAGCCAGCTACATACAGGAGCTATAGAGCCTCCGCCGCAGCACAGCCAGCTACATACAGGAGCTATACAGCCTCCGCCGCAGCACAGCCAGCTACACAGCCTCTGCCGCAGCACAGCCAGCTACATACAGGAGCCATACAGCCTCCGCCGCAGCACAGCCAGCTACATACAGCCTCCGCCGCAGCACAGCCAGCTACACCAGGAGCTATACAGCCTCCGCCCAGCACAGCCAGCTACATACAGGAGCTATACAGCCTCCTCCGCAGCACAGCCAGATACATACAGGAGCTATACAGCCTCCGCCGCAGCACAGCCAGCTA
This sequence comes from Allobates femoralis, assembly GCA_033576535.1. Taxonomy (NCBI): domain Eukaryota; kingdom Metazoa; phylum Chordata; class Amphibia; order Anura; family Aromobatidae; genus Allobates; species Allobates femoralis. The sequence continues at coordinate 35,862,082 of JARQOC010000009.1, forward strand.
CATACAGGAGCTATAGAGCCTCCGCCGCAGCACAGCCAGCTACATACAGGAGCTACACAGCCTCCGCCGCAGCACAGCCAGCTACACAGCCTCTGCCGCAGCACAGCCAGCTACATACAGGAGCCATACAGCCTCCGCCGCAGCACAGCCAGCTACATACAGCCTCCGCCGCAGCACAGCCAGCTACATACAGGAGCTATACAGCCTCCTCCGCAGCGCAGCCAGCTACATACAGGAGCTATAGAGCCTCCGCCGCAGCACAGCCAGCTACATACAGGAGCCATACAGCCTCCTCCGCAGCGCAGCCAGCTACATACAGGAGCTATAGAGCCTCGCCGCAGCACAGCCAGCTACATCCAGGAGCTATACAGCCTTCGCCGCAGCACAGCCAGCTACATACAGGAGCTATAGAGCCTCCCCGCAGCACAGCCAGCTACATACAGGAGCTATACAGCCTCCTCCGCAGCACAGCCAGCTACATACAGGAGCCATACAGCCTCCTCCGCAGCGCAGCCAGCTACATACAGGAGCTATAGAGCCTCCTCCGCAGCACAGCCAGCTACACCCAGGAGCTATACAGCCTCCGCCGCAGCACAGCCAGCTACATACAGGAGCTATACAGCCTCCGCCGCAGCACAGCCAGCTACATACAGGAGCTATACAGCCTCCGCCGCAGCACAGCCAGCTACATACAGGAGCTATACAGCCTCCGCCGCAGCACAGCCAGCTACATACAGGAGCTATACAGCCTCCGCCGCAGCACAGCCAGCTACATACAGGAGCTATACAGCCTCCTCCGCAGCGCAGCCAGCTACATACAGGAGCTATACAGCCTCTGCCGCAGCACAGCCAGCTACATACAGGAGCTATACAGCCTCCGCCGCAGCACAGCCAGCTACATACAGGAGCTATACAGCCTCCGCCGCAGCGCAGCCAGCTACACACAGGAGCTATACAGCCTCCGCCGCAGCACAGCCAGCGCTGCATGGATCTGTGGCTGCAGCTTTCTATCTGTGATACTCTGGTATCTGTGATGTTGCATAGGACTGCAGCTTACACCCGTCTGATCAGCTGTGCGCAGTAAATCATCCGGCTGCGTTTAAGGTTGTTTTTTTTTTTAGTTCTTAGAATTAGAAATTGACTAATAAATTTGGGCAATTCAAATGGTAATCAGGTCCCCTCCCTCGTGTGCCGCGGACCCCGGCAGGTGCAGCAGCGATTATAGGATATAGATTGCCGCCTTCCTCTCTCATTCGGAAGATTTACTCGTTACTTTAATTAAATACAAGTCGCACTTCACCGGATCAGGAAGAAAACAAAACATTTTTTATCCTAATTCCCGGGAGGAGACAGCGGCTCGTTCACGATCCATCATCAGGGAGGAACACACTGCGCCGCAGAATGGAGAGGCCGACCCCGGGGTGATCACCCAATAACTAGATCCAGTCAGTAATCTGCTGCTAGGAAAAGGAGAGCGACAGATCCGCGCCGCGGGGGGAAAGATCCGCAGAGCGACTGATCCGAACGACGACTGACCGCGATAGGAAAATGTCAATTTGTTCAATTTTTAGCCACAAATTGTTGTCATGAAATCCACATTACTGTTCCGCCAGGGAGTATCCGTACGGCACAGCACCGTATCCCTCACGGATCGCACACTCTCGTACTCCGCGGTCCTCGGGTAGGACACTCGCGGTCTTGCGCCCCCCCCCCCCTCTGATATCGCCTCACAGTCCCTGAGGCAAAAGCAAGGAGAGAATCAATGGCAATTATGAGTAACATTTCCATCAGGTGAAACGTCTGCGGCCCCGAAGGTCCCATTGCTAATATATATCACAGGGGTGGGGAGAGGCATTAACCCTTGGTTGCATCTCAGACTTTTACATGTCGTCATCCATGAAGTAGCACTCCCATCCAGTGGCGGATCATAATGGGGGAAGTTTACCCTGGGTAGTTGGGCCCTATCTGAGCATTGGGCCCTATCTGAGCATTGGGCCCGGGGCTACTGCCCATATTGACCTCATTATAATACGCCACTGCTCCCATCATCTGCGACATAATTGATGTCTACTAAGGGTGCCTTCACACTGCGGCGGCGTCCGGTCCGGGGCTGTCAGGAGTGACAGCCTGGACCGGAGTTTTTCTGCATAGGAGACTGTCGGGCTGCACGGAGCTGGATCGCGGCGGGTGGTAATTATCTGCTATCCGGCTGCTGTGTCGCCGGATGAATCCTGCAGAAGTGGGGATTTGTCTGCCGACTACTAAAACGGTGCATGCACCGTTTTTGGAATCGGCAGACAAATCCCCACTTCTGCAGGATTCATCCGGCGACACAGCAGCCGGATAGCAGATAATTACCACCCGCCGCGATCCAGCTCCGTGCAGCCCGACAGTCTCCTATGCAGCAAAACTCCGGTCCAGGTGTCACCTGACAGGCTCCCGGACCGGACGCTGCGCATGTGAACCCTAGCTAAGACTCTCACCCAATAAGTAAACTTAATGTGACCCTCGAGCGAATGGTCCTACAATCGGGCAATGCAACTATACTTGGGGGCCCGGTGTAGACAGGGTGACATGAGGACACTCCCCAACAACTGATGTAATATCCGGGCACAGAGTGCAGCGCGGCCTAAACTGCCACTTTATCCTCCACAGATCGACGAGGAGACTTCCAGCAGGACTCCGTGCTCAAACAGCTCGAGGTCTTAAAGGAGGAAGAAAAGGAGTTTCAGAAGGTGAGAAGGAAATGGAAACAAGGCGAGCAGAGCGTGGAGAGTGGGCACCGAGGACACAACCCCTGCAGCAGAGCATGGAGGGTGGGCACCGAGACACCGCTGCAGCAGAGCATGGAGGGTGGGCACGAGACACCGCTGCAGCAGAGCATGGAGGGTGGGCACGAGACACCGCTGCAGCAGAGCATGGAGGGTGGGCACTGAGACACCGCTGCAGCAGAGCAGGAGGTGGAGGGTGGACCGAAACACCGCTGCAGCAGAGCATGGAGGGTGGGCACCGAGACACCGCTGCAGCAGAGCATGGAGGGTGGGCACCGAGACACAGCTGCAGCAGAGCATGGAGGGGTGGGCACCGAGACACCGCTGCAGCAGAGCATGGAGGGTGGAGGGTGGGCACCGAAACACGCTGCAGCAGAGCATGGAGGGTGGGGGTGGCACCGAAACACCGCTGCAGCAGAGCATGGAGGGTGGGCACCGAGACACCGCTGCAGCAGAGCTGGAGGGTGGGCACCGAGACACCGCTGCAGCAGAGCATGGGGAGGGTGGGCACTGAGACACCGCTGCAGCAGAGCATGAGTGGAGGGTGGGCACCGAGACACCGCTGCAGCAGAGCATGGAGGGTGGTGGGCACCTGAGACACCGCTGCAGCAGAGCATGGAGGGTGGGCACCGAAACACCGCTGCAGCAGAGCATGAGGGCGGAGGGTGGGCACAGAGACACCGCTGCAGCAGAGCATGGAGGGTGGAGGTGGGCACCGAGACAGCTGCAGCAGAGCATGGAGGGGGTGGGCACCGAAAACACCGCTGCAGCAGAGCGTGGAGGGTGGGCACCGAGACACCGCTGCAGCAGAGCGTGGAGGGTGGGCACCGAGACACCGCTACAGCAGAGCATGGAGGGCGGAGGGTGGGCACTGAGACACCGCTGCAGCAGAGCATGGAGGGTGGAGGGTGACACCGAGACTCCGCTGCAGCAGAGCATGGAGGGTGGGCACCGAGACACCGCTGCAGCAGAGCATGGAGGGTGGGCACCGAGACAACCGCTGCAGCAGAGCATGGAGGGCGTGAGGGTGGGCACCGAGACACCGCTGCAGCAGAGCATGGAGGGCGGAGGGTGGACACCAAGACCCGCTGCAGCAGAGCATGGAGGGTGGGCACCAAGACACTGCTGCAGCAGAGCATGGAGGGTGGAGGGTGGGCACCAAGACACTGCTGCAGCAGAGCATGGAGGGTGGAGGGTGGGCACCAAGACACCGCTGCAGCAGAGCATAGAGGGTGGAGGGTGGGCACCGAGACACTGCTGCAGCAGAGCATAGAGGGTGGAGGGTGGGCACCGAGACACTGCTGCAGCAGAGCATGGAGGGTGGAGGGTGGGCACCAAGACACCGCTGCAGCAGAGCATGGAGGGTGGAGGGTGGGCACCGAGACACCTCTGCAGCAGAGCGTGGAGGGTGGGCACCAAGACACCGCTGCTTCAGAGCGTGGAGGGTGGGCACTGAGACACCGCTGCTGCAGAGCATGGAGGGTGGAGGGTGGGCACCGAGACACCGCTGCAGCAGAGCATGGAGGGTGGGCACCGACACGACTGCTGCAGAGCGTGGAGGGTGGGCACCAAGACACCGCTGCTTCAGAGCGTGGAGGGTGGGCACCAAGACACCGCTGCTGCAGAGGGTGGGCACCGAGACACCGCTGCAGCAGAGCATGGAGGGTGGAGGGTGGGCACCGAGACACCGCTACAGCAGAGCATGGAGGGTGGAGGGTGGGCACCGAGACTCCGCTGCTGCAGAGCGTGGAGGATGCGCACCGAGACACCGCTGCTGCAGAGCGTGGAGGATGCGCACCGAGACGCCGCTGCTGCAGAGCGTGGAGGATGCGCACCGAGACGCCGCTGCTGCAGAGCGTGGAGGGTGGGCACTGAGACACCACTGCTGCAGAGGGCGGAGTGTGGGCACCGAGACACCGCTGCTGCCACTCACTGACTGCACACGATCGTCTACATTTACAGACTCCATAACATCTCATCATCTGCCAGGATTCTGCACTTTCTTAAGGCCCAGTTATGGTGGTGTTACACGCTAAGATATTGTTAATGATATCCTTGCAACGATCACGTGACAGTGATCGTTCCAACATCATTCGTGCGCGGTCACACACAAGGATATCGTTAAGGATATCCCATTCGGCAACGCACCAGTTAAATAGGAGAGGAAGGAGTGAACGATCTTTTAAAGCGGCAGGAATAGGAGCTTTTAGAACAACATTGTTCATAAAGGTGTCACACTGAACGATGCGGCTTCTTCAAGCAGCGTTAATTGGACGACGAACGATAGATTTGAGGTCAGGATCTCATTTTTTGGATGAATGTTCCACGATTTTTCCATCCTACAGCGTTCGTTCACACGCAACGACGCACTAACGATATCATTAGAACGATCACAAATCTGTGACGTTTCATTGAGATCGTTAACGAGACCCTAGCGTGTGAAGCGGCCATTACACACACAAATAATTGTGCAGAGATTGTCTGCAGATCACTGGTTGCAGTGAAATCATGGACACATTGTTACATTTGTACACAGCCACAAAATAGAACAATGTGTCCATGATTTCACTGCAACCAGAGATCTGCCAACAATATCTGCACAATTATCTGTGTGTGTAAGTGGGCCTTTAGGGTCCCGTCACACTTGGCGACGCACCAGCGATCCCGACAATGATACGACCTGTAGGGATCGCTGGAGCGTCGCTATGTGGTCGCTGGTGAGATGTCAAACAGTCAGATCTCACCAGCGACGCAGCAACGATCCGGAATGATCCGGAGGTCGTTGGGACCTTGTTTCTCAGACCTGCAATATTGAGGTCGTTGGTCGTTGTCCCTGTCAAACACAGCGATGCATGCTGTGCAGCGGGACCCCAATGATCAAAAAATGGTCCAGGCGACTCTGACACGATCAGTGATCTCACAGCAGAGGCCCGGTCACTGCTAAGTGTCAAACATAGCGAGATCGCTGGAGAGGTCACTGTTACGTCACCAAACTTGTGAATCAGCAGCGATCTCGCTAGCCATCTCGCTTAGTGTGACGGGGGCTTTAGTGACATCTAATCACTGATCTGACACATCTTGTGCGGATCCTTCTTGATCCCAGGTGGGATGATGTGAGATTAGAGCTTGGTGCGACTGAGAAGAAGTGATGGAGGACAGGCGGTCGCCGACCACTGAGGACGGATGAGACAGGCGGTCGCCGAATACTGAGGACGGATGAGACGGGCGGTCGCCGAATACTGAGGACGGAGGAGACGGGCGGTCACAGAATACTGAGGACGGAGGAGACGGGCGGTCACTGAATACGGAGGATGGAGGAGACGGGCGGTCACTGAATACTGAGGACGGAGGAGACAGGCAGTCACTGAATACTGAGGACGGAGGAGACGGGCAGTCACTGAATACTGAGGACGGAGGAGACGGGTGATCACTGAATACTGAGGACGGAGGAGACGGGCGGTCACTGAATACGGAGGACGGAGGAGATGGGCGGTTACTGAATACTGAGGGGATTTATATAATCAGTTCACACATTGTTGTTTTTCTAGTTTATTCTGGTCTGGGGGAGCAGCTGTTCTCCTTGTGGAGAGTATTCTGCCAGCCGGCAGTGAGGAGACTTTTAGGATTGCTGCCTTTATTAGGTGGCATAAGGGTGCGTGCACATGGTCCAGAGGAGCTGCGTTTGGGCACAGCTCCTCCAGACCTGAGTGAAGTTGTGGGTGGCCGCAGGGAGACCGCAGCCGCCCTGTACTCACTGTGTGCGGCCGGTGCAGGGAGGCTTCTCCCTGCAGTCACCCAATGGGAGCCGCTTCCGACTCCGCAGCATGAAATGAACATGCGGAGGAGGAGCGGACTGCCGGCAACCCGCACCGCAGCTCCAAACACGCTGCGGGCGGGTCACACATAGTGAGGATGGGATTTCTTGAAATCCCATCCACTATATTATTACTGTACTACGCAGCGTTTTTGGATGCAGCGGCAAGACGCTGCGTATACTGATCGTGTGCACGCACGGTGACGCACCCTTAGGAGTTGGTCTACTTCCTCACGGACACTTTGCACACAGTTTATTCTGGAAGTTCAGTTACTTTGCAGGATTATTTCTGTACAGCGGATTTTAGTTCTTCTCCTCTCCGTCCTCGCGCCCCTTCACCTGTGACCGGATCATGTCGCCCCGCGGTCAGCGTTATTTACATACAGATGAGGACGCGGTTTAAGGGACGATTAATCTCTTCTACAAAAAAAAGGATTTAATGTCATATTTGATCAAAGTAGTTTCCATAGTGACGGCGATGGACGATTCCGGAGCTTTTTGTGTCTCGTGTTCAGGATCTTTTCCTCATCCTGATGATGAAGCACAATGGACGCCCGGTCACTGAGCGCTCACCGCCGCCGCAGGATCTCACCTTACACTGCCTGCAACACACAGAGGCGCACAATCATCTCATCACCTAACATCTCTACTTAACATCATTGAATGAGAATATTCATAGAGCCTGAAACATCTCAGAGCTGAGGGTTTGTTACATTTGCATCCACTGTAGACCATCACGTTTCGGTGCCTTTTTCTGGGGGATGAGTTTGGTGCTTTAGTTCTCTGGACTCCAGGCTGATACATTGCAGCCAAAAAATGATTTGTACAGACAGCAAGGTCACAATTGTAACAAACAGGATTTTCAGCCTCTGAATGTGAAGAGGAAAGATTCCCCATACAGGACAGCAAGCGGAGATAGAAGCGCTGACATGCAGGACAGCAAGCGGAGATAGAAGTGCTGACATGCAGGACAGCAAGCGGAGATAGAAGCGCTGACATGCAGGACAGCAAGCGGAGATAGAAGCGCTGACATGCAGGACAGCAAGCGGAGATAGAAGCGCTGACATGCAGGACAGCAAGCGGAGATAGAAGCGCTGACATGCAGGACAGCAAGCGGAGATAGAAGCGCTGACATGCAGGACAGCAAGCAGAGATAGAAGCGCTGACATGCAGGACAGCAAGCGGAGATAGAAGCGCTGACATGCAGGACAGCAAGCGGAGATAGAAGCGCTGACATGCAGGACAGCAAGCAGAGATAGAAGCGCTGACATGCAGGACAGCAAGCGGAGATAGAAGCGCTGACATGCAGGACAGCAAGCGGAGATAGAAGCGCTGACATGCAGGACAGCAAGCGGAGATAGAAGCGCTGACATGCAGGACAGCAAGCGGAGATAGAAGCCCTGACATGCAGGACAGCAAGCGGAGATAGAAGCGCTGACATGCAGGACAGCAAGCGGAGATAGAAGCGCTGACATGCAGGACAGCAAGCGGAGATAGAAGCGCTGACATGCAGGACGCGCTTAAAAACCTGTAGAATGTAAAAGATTTTATACGATGGTTAATATAAATCGTACAGACACTTTGGTGGATGCAGCTCGGGTGAAATATTTTGATACGGAATATAATAATTTTATTTATAAAAGTTGTAACTTGTTACAGTTTAAGGTTAGTGATGAACAAGCTCTACCGGGTGCACAGTCCTCCTAACAAGCAGGACCGGGGGGCGCCACTCTAATGCAGAATATAATGGAAGTCAATGGAAAAGATCAGTAAAAATGCTTGTTTCCATTGACTTCATTATACTTGGTATTTGAGTCGAGTCCATCCTGCTCCTTATGAGAACCGAGCACCGAGAATGGTAGAGCTCGCTCATCAATACTGAAAGTGAAACGGTCACCAGATTTTGGGAGTTTAGAAGCGCCCCCTTCAGCAGCACCTATATGAAGGCGGCGATTATGCGCTGACTGCCCCTGTACACCCAATAAATAACTTCTTCCGCCCTGTATTATAACTACCTGTTTCTGGTCCAATGGATTTGATTGCAGCTTAGTCCATCCCCCCTCTCCTCCTCGCCGTCCATCCCCCCTCTCCATCCGTCCCCCTTCTCCTCCTCACAGTCAGTCCCCCTCTCCTCCTCGCCGTCTGTCCCCCCTCTCCTCCTCGCCGTCTGTCCCCCCTCCTCCTGATTGATATCAAATTCAAATCGTGCACCTGTGCAGAGACTTCTCCGGCTCGCGCCTGTGCACTGTGCTTTGCCCTACTGCAGGCAGAGCCTAAACCTCATCTACGTATGTGCAAATCAGCGTGGTCTCTGCGCAAGCGCAAGATTCGCTCAGGATGACATCTTCTGCATTATTCATATACCCAAGAGCCGAGCTGAAGTCTCATGCATGTGCAGAGACCTCAGCAATTTACGCATGCATAGATTAGTTTTTAGGCTTTACCCACAGTAGGGAAGAGCACAGTGTGCAGGCGCGAGCCAGAGAAGCCTCTGCGCAGGTGCGCAATTTGAATATCAATCAGAAGAAGAGGTTGTTGGATGGAGAGGAGAGGCGAGGCGGGTCGGACGGCGACGAGAGGCGGGACAGACGGCGACGAGAGGCGCAACGAGAGGCGGGACAGACGGCGACGAGAGGCGGGACGGACGACGACAAGAGGAAAGACTAACGGCGAGGAGAGGAGGGACGGGATGGATGACATGGAGAGGAGAGATGGACGGCAAGGAGAGGCGGGATGGGATGGACGACATGTTGAGGAGGGATGGATGGCGAGGAGAGGAGGGATGGAGAGGAGAGGTGGTACGGGATGGATGACATGGAGAAGAGAGGCGGACAGCAAAGAGAGGCAGGACGACAGAGCTGCAATCAAGCCCATCGGACTGGAAACAGGTCATTATAATACAGGGCGGGAAGTTTTTTAATCAGTGTACAGGGGCAGTCAGGGCATAATAGCCGCCGCCTTCTTAGAATTGGGCAGAGGCGCAGCTGAAGGTGGTGCTTCTAGTTTAATGCCCCCAAATCCAGTGACAGGTTCACTTGCAGATCTCTGCTTGCCGTCATTGCATTGAATCCTTCTCCACACAAGAGACATAACGACGTCTGGATGTAACATGTCAATGCCCTGAATAATCTTTCGTGTATGAACCGTCACATTCGGGTCAGAATTCCCTCTTCCGGTCAGTCCATTGCTCCAATCCTGCGATGCGCTGTAATTGTTTCTGCACTTAAATGACCAATTAATGATAATCCTGAGATAACGAGCTCTTCTTTTTCCCCAGGATCCCACCAACGGCTACTACAGCGTCAACACCTTCAAGGACCACCACTCCACTCCGACCATCTCCTTATCCAACTGCCAGCCAGAGGTCCGACCAGCAAACAAGCAGCGGGTGCCCACGGGCATGTCTTTCACCAACATCTACAGCACGCTGAGCGGGCAGAACCGCCTGTACGACTACAGCCAGCGCTTCGTCCTGGGGATGGGCAGCAGCTCCATCGAGCTTTGTGAGCGCGAGTTCCAGCGCGGTTCGATGAGCGACAGCAGCTCCTTCCTGGACACTCAGTGCGACAGCAGCGTCAGCAGCAGCGGGAAGCAGGACGGCTACGTCCAGTTCGACAAGTCCAGTAAAGCGTCTGCGTCCTCGTCCCACTACTCCCAGTCGTCCTCCCAAAACTCGGACCCCAGCCGGCCCCTTCAGAGGAGAATGCAGACTCATGTGTGACCATGGGGCCTTATGTGAAATGCGCTGGAATAGCAGGCGGAGGAGGACGTTCAAGCAAGGAAGACTTTGGGAATCTTGAGGGTCGTGTGGAGCCTCTTGAAATATTTATCTAGTTTTATATTTATATGAAAAAAGAAAAAAAAAAAAAAAAAGGGAGGACGAACTCCATATTGTACGAAGCACTTTGTCCTATGGAGTACAACAAGCCATGCTTCTATCCCCTTGGTGGGAATGATCCGTTTTATAGACTATCCCAGAAAAAAAAAAAAAAAAAAAAAAAACATCCAAAAAATGTCAAGCTCCCAGTGGAGCCGCGGTGAAGCAGGAATCTAGCCATTAGTAAGCACAATGATGGAGAGAATGCAAATAATGGCAGGGTAGGACTGTAACACAGGGACCCCGAGGGGGCCACCACCAGTCCGTGCAGCAGTAATATGGCCTATACATGATATGGGGGATCCCATCTATACCATGCATCTCCCAGAAAATATATATATATATAAAAATACGACATTCAGTATGTGATTAACCCCCCCCCCCCCAGTACTACGTAGAATGATGCCCCACCGGTGGGGATGTGGCTGTAGGAAATATCAAAGCAGATCTCCGTTTTGTTTCATCTTGTATTATTTTGTCATGTTTTATTACAAAAAAATATACAAATACATATGAAAAAAAAAAAAATCTAGTTTCAGGGACTATGAGGACTGGAGTCGTCGGTTCCCATCGTGTCAAATCTTTTGTGGACCCTTCACGTGGGAGACGTCATGCGCTATATTATTTATATGATTATTTTATACTGTTCATACATCGTTTCTACCGTCATGAAGAATGAACTGATCCGAGGGTGTTCATGGATGATCCGAGGGCACCGCGATGGGTGATCCGAGGGCACCGCGATGGGTGATCCGAGGGCACCGCGATGGGTGATCCAAGGGCACCGCGATGGGTGATCCAAGGGCACCGCGATGGGTGCGGACCACAGGCCTGGGCACAGGATTATAAGAGCAAACCACTCTGTGGCGGCCAGGGCACAAATGTGAAAAGGTAACTAAGCGTTAATGTGTTAACCTTCAATAAAATAGGCAGTGTGTGTGTCATAGTTCGGTCGGCCATGTTTGTTGGATACTCTATATATACATATCTTTTAATAAATCCATGTCCGGGCACAGGACAGCCAATCCCTGTTGTCAGTTTCTTGAATCTCTTTTGGCGGCGTCACGTGATCTTGATTCAATAAGCGATATGTTAGGATAAATGAAAAATGGCTGCAGTATGTGCCATCATCTGGAAGAGTACAGGTAAGTAGAGGCTCCCCGCTAATCCCATAGCTCATCAGAAGCACCAAATTATTTCGTAACCATTAACCGGATTAGGTCCAGTCCTCACGAGCAATCGAGGTGATGATAGGATGTTTAATTTGCACTGGAAGTGGGGCCCTAAACTATCGGGCCCCTGCACAGATGCACAGATTACACCAATGTGTCTGTCCCATCACACCTTCAACTTCTCAGATTTTATTTCAGTAAAAGCTCAAAAGAAAGAGATGCCGGATCATCAAAACTCGCTTGTAAGTAACCCTCAAACACCGCAGTCGGACATATTGTCTCCATAGTTCTTCGACAGTTATAGGGTTATAAGCTCTAGACAAATGTCAGGTGGACAAGACAAGACACAAGGCTGTCAACACTCCGCTAATGACAAATGTCAGGGAAGGAAGGCTGGGGAAGGTTCATTTCAGGAGGCCCAATCCTGTCCAATCCTTAATAAAGAGAAGTTACTGGAGGGAAGGACAGCGGAGAGAGGAAAAAGGACAGAGAAGTCAATAGAGAAGTCAGCAATGGAATATTAGAGGAAAGAGGACAGAGAAGACGACAATGGAATATAGAGGAAAGAGGACAGAGAAAGCGACAATGGGATCCAAAAGAAAGAATACAGAAAAGTCTATAAAGAAGGCGGCCATGGGATATAGAGGACAGAGAAGTCCACACAGATGGGTACAGAAGCCAGGAATGGAGGGTGAGGAGCCGGACGACTATTATCTCCCATTGAGGTCACATTATCTGACGTACGGCCGGGCTGGACACCGCTGCCATCTCATCTCCTCAACACGTTATTGTGCTGGATTATCAGATTTTCTAGGTTATTGTAAATCAGATAAAATATCCCAATGTATAACCTGAAGCTCCCCAGGATGGAGATAAAATGTGCCATCAGGGGGGTCGTGTGCATGGACTGATTCCCGTGATCTCTGATGTTTCTGCTCTTCTTACATTTGTCCATTGCAAGAAATTTAAGAACCTTCATAAAGTCCTGACAATATATATATATATATATGACAACCAAAACTAGAGTCATCAATCTGAAAAATCCAATTCACAGTCATTGGCCGTAATGTGACATTAATATCTCATGAATAAGGTCACATAAAAGGATAAGCACATACAAGAGACCTGATAGAACGATCTACAAATGCCGGAAATCTCCATTCTGTGCCAGCAAACAATGTGCACAATGAGGCAATACAATGGTCAGGAATCACAATACGGCCCCTGCTGTATGATGAACATGGACTGTATCACCAACACATACAGGAGTGTAACATGCAGCAGCCGAATCCAAAGACACAGCGGACCAAAGGGATTAAAGGGGAGCTCCGGGGAGATTAGAAATTCAGTCCTCCAGACTCCTCAGACTCCTCCCCCCCCTCCTCCATCTCCCCTCCCCCCCCCTCTCCCCATCTCCCCCCCCCCCTCCTCCATTCCCCCCCCCCTCCTCCCCTCCTCCATCTCCCCCTCCCCCCTCCTCCATCTCCCCCTCCCCCCTCCTCCATTCCCCCCCCCTCCTCCATCCCCCCCTCTCCCCGCCTCCTCCATCTCCCCCTCCCGCCTCCTCCAGACCCTCCGTCTCCCCCTCCCCGCCTCCTCCAGACCCCTCCGTCTCCCCCCCTCCAGACCCCTCCGTCTCCCCCTCCCAACCCCCTCCAGACTCCCCCATCTCCCCCTCCCCGCCTCCTCTATATGTATCACAACTAAGGACTCTCAGATTCTAATATTTCTCAGTTCCCCCTGAAATAGTAAATCTTCCTCTGAAACAGGAGAATCTCCTGCTCTTCCTTCTGATCTTGGAAATTATAGTCAATCTCCATAATTTGAGCCCCAATAATAAGTGTCCATTTATCCTTTATCGGGAAAGGATCATAATCTTGAAGAAATAGCAGAAACCTCAGGAGACAATAACCTCGGGGTCCGGCGATCCGGACCTTTCCGATACTGCCGTTCTCGCCTCGTTAGCACTTTGCCTCCGGTTATAGTCGCTCCGGCCGGACTCATCTCTGTGTTGTCTGAAAGATAAATGTCCTAAACGGAATCAACTACAAAAATAGAAGCTTCTCCCCCCGTACAGCATCCAGCGCAACATCACCAGCACAGCACTGGTCTGCAGGAGACAAACATTCACCTCAGTCGCCCCCGAACTCAGGGAAAGAGCAAAAAAGAGCCACCCCCAGAATAAGGATCACAGTTTCCATATTGCAGTAACTCTGGACCAGGATTTAATTGATTTAAATGTTCTCAACCCAACAGAAAAGTGTACAGAAAAGTATACAGGACAGGAGAAGTGGTACTGTGCAGTGTATATATACAGAATAATACAGACACTGAGGACTACACCCAGTATACAGGACAGGAGAAGTGGTACTGTGCAGTGTATATATACAGAATAATACAGATACTGAGGATTACACCCAGTATACAGGACAGGAGAAGTGGTACTGTGCAGTGTATATATACAGAATAATACAGATACTGAGAATTACACCCAGTATACAGGACAGGAGAAGTGGTACTGTGCAGTGTATATATACAGAATAATACAGATACTGAGGATTACACCCAGTATACAGGACAGGCGAACTGGTACTGTGCAGTGTATATATACAGAATAATGCAGATACTGAGAATTACACCCAGTATACAGGACAGGAGAAGTGGTACTGTGCAGTGTATATATACAGAATAATACAGATACTGAGGATTACACCCAGTATACAGGACAGGAGGAGTGTTACTGTGCAGTGTATATGTACAGAATAATACAGATACTGAGGATTACACCCAGTATACAGGACAGGAGAAGTGGTACTGTGCAGTGTATATATACAGAATAATACAGATACTGAGGATTACACCCAGTATACAGGACAGGAGAAGTGGTACTGTGCAGTGTATATATACAGAATAATACAGATACTGAGGATTACACCCAGTATACAGAACAGGAGAAGTGGTACTGTGCAGTGTATATATACAGAATAATACAGATCCTGAGGATTACACCCAGTATACAGGACAGGAGAAGTGGTACTGTGCAGTGTATATATACAGAATAATACAGAGACTGAGGATTACACCCAGTATACAGGACAGGAGAAGTGGTACTGTGCAGTGTGTATATATAGAATAATACAGAGACTGAGGATTACACCCAGTATACAGGACAGGAGAAGTGGTACTGTGCAGTGTATATATACAGAATAATACAGATACTGAGGATTACACCCAGTATACAGGACAGGAGAAGTGGTACTGTGCAGTGTATATATACAGAATAATACAGATACTGAGGATTACACCCAGTATACAGGACAGGAGAAGTGGTACTGTGCAGTGTATATATACAGAATAATACAGATACTGAGGATTACACCCAGTATACAGGACAGGAGAAGTGGTACTGTGCAGTGTATATATACAGAATAATACAGATACTGAGGATTACACCCAGTATACAGGACAGGAGAAGTGGTACTGTGCAGTGTATATATACAGAATAATACAGATACTGAGGATTACACCGAGTATACAGGACAGGAGAAGTGGTAATGTGCAGTGTATATATACAGAATAATACAGATACTGAGGATTACACCCAGTATACAGGACAGGAGAAGTGGTACTGTGCAGTGTATATACAGAATAATACAGATACTGAGGATTACACCCAGTATACAGGACAGGAGAAGTGGTACTGTGCAGTGTATATATACACATAATAATACAGATATTGAGGATTACACCCATTCCTAAAGGGAAAACATAAAAATTGTGTAAATATACATTTTGTTTCCAAAATGTAAAAATTTAGACATTTGGCAAAAGATTAAATAATCTTTTGAGCCACCCTGCCAATGTCAAGGTATTCTCAGATAGGGTGGTCCTGAGAATCTGAGAATACCTTGAAGTTGGCAGGGTGGCTCAAAAGATTATTTAATCTTTTGCCAAATGTCTAAAATTTTCACAGTTTGGAAGCAATATGTATATTTACACAATCTTTACGTTTTCGGCAGTGCTGGCGCCTTTTGTTTTTTCCTGAGGATTACAGCCTGTATACTGGACAGGAGAAGTGGTATTGTGCAGTATATATACAGAATTACACCTATTATACAGGACACTCGGAGATATCACTGTGTTATCTGTGGTTACATAGGACTGCAGGTGACATCACTATAGAGGATATCAGATGTCATATGATGGCCTTATACATATCAGATATTACAAGACTCACGATTACTGTCGCTGACAATCTCTGCTCTGCTGTAACCGTTCTGATTGGCTGCTCTGGTTGCAGATTCCACGTGCGGCACATGATGTGTCCACATTAACCATGTAGTGACGACGCTGTGCCAGGCGAGTGTATATGAATACCACAACCTTCTCTCGGGGGCATCAGATCGATGTGTAATAAGTTTACTTCAATGAACACGCAGAATATTGCAATATTCCAGGGTGCGGAGATATTGATTCAGGCCGTCAGCAATTTATAGATAAGAGAAATCTGCATGAAATGATTCAACTGCAAAATGGAAAGTAACAAATGTCAATCACATGAGCAGCGGCGTGAAGAAGGCGAGGAATAACCAGAGGAGAAGTGCACAAAGGTCACCAGGGGCCGATTAAGAGTAGCCGGGCCCCTGAGTAGTTCAGAAGGCAGGGCCCACCCAAGCGGTTGCAATATGTGATGTGACATCACAATGGGGGTGGGCTCTATTGCGCTGGGGCAGCAGTTGTCCCTCCCCCCCCGTCTGCTGGTTTTTCCCCCTCGCTGTCTGTGCCGCCTGTGCTCACTCATGTGGCGGCAGCAGACAGTGGCATGAGGAACTGGTCTCGTTCAGTGGACTGCGGGCTGAGTGGAGCACACCCATCACTTGAGTATGCCAATATGGCGTGGCTTCCAGGTCAGTGCAGTGGATTCGTGGACATCAGAAGTCGATGACACACACAAGTAGGTAAGTACAGGGTGTCCATAGAGTAACTATGCCTTGTGGTGTTAGTGTGGCGCCCCTGCGACCATGTGGCCACAAAGGGAAATGCAGTCAGGTAAGGCAAGACGGTTGACAATACACCCAAACAGATGCACACACCGACCCTACGCCTATGACTCTAGGTTGGGCAAGGAATGGCAGGTGTTGAGAGTAGTGAGGGTGGAGCGTAGAGTAGCATTGACAAAGTGGGTGGAGAGACCAACACTAGAAAACCCAGGAACACACAGTTAAAGCCAGAACAGTCGGACGAGTTTCCCTGGATGAGTGGTTCCCTGGAGGATGCAGAATCCTGAAAGGCACAGACCCTAGGAGAGAAAGCTCGCTACATAGCCAGAGTCGAGGGAGACAACAGCTGCAAACAGAGACACCCCACAGCTGAAAGAATGTGGGAGGACAAGGGCCCGGCAGCCGCACACATCTTAGCTGACTGGAGGAACCCGGAGCTAAAACAGTGAGGACAGAGGGAGCCTGACCCACAGACATACCTGGGACACTGGAGGCTAGGCCGCTACAGCCAGAGAGCCGCCTCTGTAGAAGTGACCGGGGGCACTTTAGGACCCTAATCACAGAATACACCAGTGTGGGACAGGTGCTTTATGACCTGCAGCCTAACTTTCCACCACAGTCTAAGAACATAGTCGTCATACTAGGACTGGTGACCCTGACTGAGAGGGAAACATTCACCCAAAAGCCCGCGACGACCAAACTGAACCAGTGGGTGAGGTACTAGAGGAGAGACTAAAAGGGCCTGAACGGACGTAGAGGGAGCAACGCGGAGGAGCCATCTGAGCTGCACAGTCTAGTAACCCAGAGCAGTGCTGAAGTGTTTAAGAGTGACTAAAGAACTATAAAAACTGTATAAACTTCTGTTGAAAGACCAAGTAAAGTACCCAGTAAGCTCATCCCTGCGTAAGACTGTTCCTTTCTAGCGCTGCATACCAGGACCCAGGACAACCAGCACCAGGTGTTCCTTGGTGTGCCTTAGTCGTGTCCATATGGGAATGCATTCGATTCTGGATGTCGTTGCCGGTGTCCTTTATGCAATCCTCATTTTGACAGCAACCAGCACTGTGCAGGAGCTGCAGCAGCAAAGTAAGTGCACTACACCCAGTACAATCCCTCACCAGGCCCATCCATCACATCTACTCCTGCCCTGGGGACCCCAGCCCTACCCGAGGAGGGCTTACCATCTACGCTGCCCTAAGTCACCGTCCCCAGCAGGTATACGGCAGCGGTGGTTCTACTAACCACATACCCCGGGTGGCGTCACGACAAATCCCCTGTAAATATCCCCTTTTTGGACTATCCCAGGCCACGACTACCATGATTCCCAGAGAGACCGCACCGGCCCGGTTCCCGAGTATCCCATAACCTGGGGGTGCATCATTAGTATATTTGTCCGCCGGTTCGGTTAGATTGCAGAATAGTTGTGAGGACTGTAGAGACACTGTGCGGCGCTACAGTAGAGACCTTGTTACGTGGCAGCAATAACAGCATCTCCTCTAGTTTCCACATCACCTACAGGAAAGTGTTATCCACTGTATAGTGACTATGAGCACCCTGTATATAATGGATGGGGCCCGTGGTTTTCTATTTACACCCCTGCATGCACTCATGCAGAAAGGAGCAAAAAAAACGTAGATTGAGCTCAATGATCTTGTGTCTTCTCCCAGTTCCAGTATAACTCGCTGCCACAAAGCATCACGAGGGTCATCAGAGTCTGGGGGGAGGGGCAGCGATATTTGGGACCATTACTCCCATCACTGATATATTAATTATACAATTATCCGGAAATTGA
This sequence comes from Allobates femoralis, assembly GCA_033576535.1. Classification (NCBI taxonomy): domain Eukaryota; kingdom Metazoa; phylum Chordata; class Amphibia; order Anura; family Aromobatidae; genus Allobates; species Allobates femoralis. Next base: position 35,880,508 of record JARQOC010000009.1, read on the forward strand.
CTTTATCCTTTCTGCTGAGAACGGAGGCTCGGACCGTATATAATCTCCATCCCACGACGCCTTGGACAGGGGTGAGGTCGCTCCTCGCCATCCATGAGGTTAACTGGGTGATAATAATGCGCTGAATTCCACATTAATGAAATCCACTCCGGCGACATCACCGGCGATTACAGGGCTGTTCTAGGAAATCGCTGCCGAGGAGAGTGCGGGAAGCTCAACCTCACCTGAGGGGACGGCGGGAGAAATCCACACGAGGCGCCGCACCCTCCGCAGCTCAACGTACTCAGCAACATGTACAATAGGAGATAATCCAGAAACCCCATTATTAACACTTCATCATTCATGGAAATGGCTCTGGACCACCAGAGACCTCACAGAAACTGCCGGTAACCCAGACACCGCCGGAGATGAACCAGGGACCAGAGACCCCACAGAAACCGCCAACGACCAGAAACCCCACAGAGACTAACTGTCACGCGCTTAGTTGGCGCTGACATTGCTAGATGCTGCTGTGTATGTGGTTTTTCTTTATGAGCTGCATGGTTGATAGTTGTGAAGGTCTTTGCCTCCTGTTGTGCTCCAGAACTGCATTCACTATTAGGTTTGGCTGCTGGTTGAGGGGTTAATGTGTGACTCACCTGAACTCCCCTCCCCCTAGCCTTTAAGTAGCCTCTCCTTCCACCAGGTGGTGCTGCTGATAGAGTTTCACACTATGCCTGGAAGCCGTGCTGTGTTGACCTGTGTGTTTGTGTGGCTGATGTCCTTTCCTTTGGAGTTGCTGTATCCCAGTTCTGTGGAGGGAGGTGAGGGGGGAATAGTGTAGGGCCGGTGGAGGACGTTAGGGAGAGGCTGGAGGCCCGAACCTTCTCACCTTCAGAGATACCTTCGGGATCAGGGCCATTCAGGGTTCCTAGACTAGAGTCAGACTAGTCTTCCCTGGTCACCCTGCCCATAACTGCCATTCCCTTATCAGCATTCTCACTACACCGTGACACTACCAGAGACAACCAGAGACCGACCCAAAGACTTCCAGACCACTAGAGGCCCCCAGAAACTGCTAGAGATCAACCAGGGACCCGCCAGAGACTTGACAAGAGACTGCCAACGACCAGAGACCACACAGAGACTGCCAGAGACCACCAAAGACCCAACCCCAAAGACAGACCACCAGGGACCCTCTAGAAACTGCAAACGATCCACCAGGGATCCCCCAGAGATCCCCCAGACCTCTCTGCTACGTAACTTCTGTCCGCTGATCTCCTGACCTCGTCCTGCATTATCACAATGTAACATGTGCGGCCTCCATTACCCTAATACATAACGATGAGACGACACCGGAGGATTCAGACAATGAGACGCCTCCACTGACGATCGAGGCCTCGGCCGACAATCACCGAAATTACAGGAAAGTCCGAAAAAAAGGTTCCGGCCTCTGAGATGATCATTCTAACTCATCATTCTCCAGCGACCGCAGCCGAGGCCCGAGATCAGGATTATGGCTGTACCCGGATCATTATTATTATTAATAATAATAATAATAATAATAATGATTTTCCAATGTGTCTGTAAAAAATATTGTCCAGAAAAATTAAATCATCATCAAGTTGGCGACCCCGTGACCGCGATACCAACAACCTGGAGGTAATTCTCAGTGACACCGGCGATTATTATAGAATATGGAAGAAAACTGAATCCGCGGTGAGAAAAACACGAAATTAAAGCCGCAGCGAAGAAAGGTTTCCCCAAAAAGACATTATAGCTAATAGACAATCAACAGCAGGATGATGGCGCCACCATGTGGACATAAACTCCATGACAACCAACTCCCAGCAAGGGGCAGCAACTGAGCTGGAGAGGCTGCAGGAGGCCTGAGACCCCTCAGATCTGGCACTGGAGGATTATCATGAGAATGAACTTCAACACATATAAATAAAAGAAATTACTGAAGTAAAGTGCTGGAGACTGTGCCGCTATCCACAAAGGGTCTACAGTGCCTGCGAGCCGCATGTTTCATATCCCTGTAGTAGTTATATTATTGTATATAACTACTATAATACTGCTCCTATATACAAGAATATAACTACTATAATACTGCCCTATGTACAAGAATATAACTACTATGATACTGCCCCTATATACAAGAATATAACTACTATAATACTGCTCCTATGTACAAGAATATAACTACTATAATACTGCTCCTATATACAAGAATATAACTACTATAATACTGCTCCTATATACAAGAATATAACTACTATAATACTGCCCCTATGTACAAGAATATAACTACTATAATACTGCCCCTATGTACAAGAATATAACTACTATAATACTGCCCCCTATATACAAGAATATATCTACTATAATACTGCTCCTATATACAAGAATATAACTACTATAATACTGCCCCTATATACAAGAATATAACTACTATAATACTGCTCCTATATACAAGAATATAACTACTATAATACTGCCCCTATATACAAGAATATAACTACTATAATACTGCCCTATATACAAGAATATAACTACTATAATACTGCTCCTATGTACAAGAATATAACTACTGTAATACTGCTCCTATGTACAAGAATATAACTACTATAATACTGCTCCTATGTACAAGAATATAACTACTATAATACTGCCCCTATGTACAAGAATATAACTACTATAATACTGCTCTTATATACAAGAATATAACTACTATAATACTGCCCCTATATACAAGAATATAACTACTATAATACTGCCCCTATGTACAGGAATATAACTACTATAATACTGCTCCCATATACAAGAATATAACTACTATAATACTGCTCCTATATACAAGAATATAACTACTATAATACTGCCCCTATGTACAAGAATATAACTACTATAATACTGCCCCTATATACAAGAATATAACTACTATAATACTGCTCCTATATACAAGAATATAACTACTATAATACTGCTCCTATATACAAGAATATAACTACTATAATACTGCCCCTATATACAAGAATATAACTACTATAATACTGCTCCTATATACAAGAATATAACTACTATAATACTGCTCCTATGTACAAGAATATAAACTACTATAATACTGCCCCTATATACAAGAACATATCTACTATAATACTGCTCCTATGTACAAGAACATAACTACTATAATACTGCCCCTATATACAATAATATAACTACTATAATACTGCTCCTATATACAAGAATATAACTACTATAATACTGCCCCTATATACAAGAATATAACTACTATAATACTGCTCCTATATACAAGAATATAAACTACTATAATACTGCCCCTATATACAAGAATATATCTACTATAATACTGCTCCTATATACAGGAATATAACTACTATAATAATAGTGCTCCTATATACAGGAATATAACTACTATAATAATACTGCTCCTATATACAAGAATATAACTACTATAATACTGCCCCCTATATACAAGAATATAACTACTATAATACTGCTCCTATATACAGGAATATAACTACTATAATAATAGTGCTCCTATATACAGGAATATAACTACTATAATAATACTGCTCCTATATACAAGAATATAACTACTATAATACTGCCCCCTATATACAAGAATATAACTACTATAATACTGCTCCTGTGTACAAGAATATAACTACTATAATACTGCCCCTATATACAAGAATATAACTACTATAATACTGCTCCTATATACAGGAATATAACTACTATAATAATAGTGCTCCTATATACAGGAATATAACTACTATAATAATACTGCTCCTATATACAAGAATATAACTACTATAATACTGCCCCCTATATACAAGAATATAACTACTATAATACTGCTCCTGTGTACAAGAATATAACTACTATAATACTACTCCTATATACAAGAATATAACTACTATAATACTGCCCCCTATATACAAGACTATAACTACTATAATACTGCTCCTATATACAAGAATATAACTACTATAATACTGCTCCTGTATACAAGAATATAACTACTATAATACTGCCCCTATATACAAGAATATAACTACTATAATACTGCCCCTATGTACAAGAATATAACTACTATAATACTGCTCCTATATACAAGAATATAACTACTATAATACTGCTCCTATATACAAGAATATAACTACTATAATACTGCTCCTATATACAAGAATATAACTACTATAATACTGCTCCTATGTACAAGAATATAACTACTATAATACTGCCCCTATATACAAGAATATAACTACTATAATACTGCCCCTTATGTACAAGAATATAACTACTATAATACTGCTCCTATATACAAGAATATAACTACTATAATACTGACCCTATATACAAGAATATAACTACTATAATACTGCTCCTATATACAAGAATATAACTACTATAACACTGCCCCTATGTACAAGAATATAACTACTATATTACTGCTCCTATATACAAGAATATAACTACTATAATACTGCTCCTATGTACAAGAATATAACTACTATAATACTGCCCCTATATACAAGAATATAACTACTATAATACTGCCCCATATGTACAAGAATATAACTACTATAATACTGCCCCTTATGTACAAGAATATAACTACTATAATACTGCTCCTATATACAAGAATATAACTACTATAATACTGACCCTATATACAAGAATATAACTACTATAATACTGCTCCTATATACAAGAATATAACTACTATAACACTGCCCCTATGTACAAGAATATAACTACTATATTACTGCTCCTATATACAAGAATATAACTACTATAATACTGCTCCTATGTACAAGAATATAACTACTATAATACTGCCCCTATATACAAGAATATAACTACTATAATACTGCCCCATATGTACAAGAATATAACTACTATATTACTGCCCCATATGTACAAGAATATAACTACTATAATACTGCCCCTATATACAAGAATATAACTACTATAATACTGCCCCTATATACAAGAATATAACTAATATAATACTGCTCCTATATACAAGAATATAACTACTATAATACTGCCCCTATATACAAGAATATAACTACTATAATACTGCCCCTATATACAAGAATATAACTACTATAATACTGCTCCTATATACAAGAATATAACTACTATAATACTGCCCCTATATACAAGAATATAACTACTATAATACTGCCCCATATGTACAAGAATATAACTACTATAATACTGCTCCTATAAATGTTTTTATATTTGTATAATTCACTTCTGTTAATCATTGGTCACAGTTTCTGGTTCTGGATGATATAGCTAATAGTTATTATTATACTCTATTGTTTAGCAGTTTTGGATCGTTCCTCTTCTCTTTCTATCGATGTCCCTTGTTATATTGTTATTTTTACCGCATAGTTGAGATGATGTCAGGAGGATCAAGGAGGGAATAATAAAGTGAAGAGTCCATTGATGGTTCTGGATTATTAGGAGACGCCGATTGTTGCCTGGTGACATTAGAAGATGAAAGCGTCGCAGCCATTTAACCTTCTCTCACAGAACATTCCGGAAGCTTCACTTGTGTTGTCTTCTAAGTGGCGGAGATTCATTTGAAGGATTTCCAATGTCACATGACCTCATTATTTCACCCCACATTCACAGCGAAACGTTCCAGGAAATACATCAACAGCTAAAAATACTGGTAGAAATCTCTGGAGAGCGCGGCAGGTCGCAACGTTCAATAATCACCATAGAACCTTCCGGGGAGAACGGCGCCTTCATCGTGTCTGATCAGAGCGCGGTCCGGAGGTCGCATTGTTTTATTTTGGGAGATAACAAATGAAGATAAGCGAGAATCTGCCGGTGCCGTCCGCGTGACGTTCCGAGGCCGCTGATTCACGAGCGTCCTTGTCTACGTGCCGTAAAGGAGCGATAAAGGAAATCAGAGCAATGTTTATGGGTCTGTTTGTCGGCAGTGAACGGCCGCTGTGTATTTTATGGCGCGGCCAGTCACTGTATTATGTACTGAATAATGGAGGCTGCAGCGGGAGGAAACGCTCTCATCGGGCTATTAAATGGCTACAACATATTCCGCAAGTAATAAACCTCATAAGTCAAAGTCTGGTGCTGCCCCGGACTGTGACAGACGTGATGGACGCGCCCCGCAGCGGACGTCACCCAATTAAAACCACAAACATAACAGTAATTAGATCGCACGCTCCGCCATCAGGTGAGTGCCATCATCTGCCGAGATCCACCATCAAACGAGGGGCCACCATCAGACGAGGGCCGCCATCAGACAAGTGCCATCATCTGCCGAGATCCACCATCAAACGAGGGGCCACCATCAGATGAGGGGCCGCCATCAGACAAGTGCCATCATCTGCCGAGATCCACCATCAGACGAGGGGCCACCATCAGACGAGGGGCCGCCATCAGACAAGTGCAATCATCTGCCAAGAGCCACCATCAGACAAGTGCAATCATCTGCCAAGAGCCGCCATCAGACAAGGGCTGCCATCAGACAAGGGCTGCCATCAGACAATTGCCATTATCTGTCAAGAGCCACCACCAGACGAGGGCCGCCATCAGATGAGGGGCCGCCATCAGACAAGTGCAATCATCTGCCAAGAGCCACCATCAGACAAGTGCAATCATCTGCCAAGAGCCGCCATCAGACAAGGGCTGCCATCAGACAAGTGCAATCATCTGCCAAGAGCCACCATCAGACAAGTGCAATCATCTGCCTTGAGCCACCACTAGACGAGGGCCGCCATCAGATGAGGGGCCGCCATCAGACAAGTGCAATCATCTGCCAAGAGCCACCATCAGACAAGTGCAATCATCTGCCAAGAGCCGCCATCAGACAAGGGCTGCCATCAGACAAGTGCAATCATCTGCCAAGAGCCACCATCAGACAAGTGCAATCATCTGCCTAGAGCCACCATCAGACGAGGGCTGCCATCTGATGAGGGGCCGTCATCAGACAAGTGCAATCATCTGCCGCCATCCACCATCACACGAGGGCCGCCATCAGATAGATCTTGGCTGATCTTGGTGGATTCTGTCATCTGCCATAGCCGTCATTGGACGAGATCAGCTGAGAGCCACAATCAAGTGAGATCAGACAACAGATAAGGTCAGCCATCAGACGAGATCAGACGAGGGCCGCCGTCATAGGTCACCTCCCACACGTTGATGTGAACTCATGCTGTCAGCCCTGCATATCTCAGCTGATGTCATCAGCTGAGATGCGTATCTAACAGCGCCGATCAGATCTGCGATCTTAACCCTACGGATCGCACTATAATTCATTGACAACTTGATCCGAAGCACCTAGTGGGGGGGAAAATCACACCATTCCCCGCTGGGATTACAGATCCTGTGAAGCGGTGACGGGACCTGCACAACCCAGGATCCTGTAATGGCCGGAAGCTGTCCCGATTTACTTCCTGCCTGTGATGTCCAGTGACACCATGGGCAGGGAGTGAGCATTTCCCCTGTCCTTAGACGAGCTGTAGCCCATCTGAAGACATGGGAAGCGAACAGACAGTGGAGCGCTGAGGCCCTCTAGTGGTTAAAGTAAGGTATTAAAACAAAAAATTAAGTTTTTAAAATAATGATGAAAAAAAAAATCATAAGTTCATATCAGCCCCATTTTGGCCCATTGAAAATAAAACAAACAAAAAAAAAAATTAAAAAAGATACACACATTTGGTATTGCCACATTAGAAATGCCCGATCTATCAAAACATAACATCAAACAGGCTCAGTCCCCATCTGCGAAGTTGAGGTGGCTCCAATATCTTCAGCTTTTCTCTCTCTGTTGGGTAGTCCGGACACTCAATTCTACTTCAGGTACCATCACACGCGGCAATATTGCAGGCAATTTCACTGACAATTTGCTGGTTGCAGTGAAATCATGGACACATTGTTACATTTGTACACAGCAACAAGATAGAACAATGTGTCCATGATTTCACTGCAACCAGCAAATTGCCAGTGACATTGCCTGCAATATTGCTGCATGTGACGCTACCTTTACTCTTAGCCCGTTGCAGGAGATGTTCAGTCAAAGCTGCTCCCTCAGAACATGTGATCTAGATCTTCTACAAAACACATTGCAGGAGCCCGCCCCCGAGGATTCAGCTTTCAGGAGATCTGGGAGGGATCAGGGGACGTTATCTCTGAGGACGATTGGAAGAAAAGCTTCTCCCTCACCCAGAAACTCGGCTTTTCTTGCGCAGCTCAAGAGACAAATGACAGAATCTTCACCAGGTTCTATATGACCCGTTCAGACTTCACAGAACGTTCCCGTCAGCCCCTGAGGCTTGTTGGCGCTGTGAATGTGCAAACTATGGTAAGAATCGGGTTTTTTCCTGATCTTCCAAATCAGGAAAAAACCACAAGTGTGAATGGCCCCTAACCTATTCATACCTGTTGTGCAGCTTTACAATACTTTCTAAACACATCCCTGTCTGACCTTTTATTACTAATCTACGAGTACAATAAAGTAGTTTGCAAACTTACGAAATCTCTGTCTTCCACATTTCTGGATCCACAAATGGCGTCACTAGAAACATCAACTCAAGACGCAAAACGTAAACCGTCACACAGCACCAGACCCCAAAAAATGAGACGCTATGGGGCGCGGAAAATGGCGCAAAAGTGCATTGTTTTTCTTTACAAAAACTTCAGAATTTTTTTCACCACTTAGATATCAGTAAGGCCATGTGCTCCCGGTCCGGAGGAGCTGCGTGTTGTTGGACGCAGCATGAAATGAACATGCAGAGGAGGAGCGGCATTGCGGCAACCAGCACCACAGCTAAAAGATCGCTGCAGTCAGGTGAAGCATAGGGAGGGTAGGATTCCTTGAAATCACATCCACTATGCAGCAACAAGACGCTGTGGCCAAAACGCTGCATAGACTCATCGTGAGTATACAGCCTAAAAGTAACACGTTTGGTGTCTACGAACTCATAAAAACCCAAGACATCATACCGACACCTCAGTGTTACCATATAGTACTGACCCCAGACATCATACCGACACCTCAGTGTTACCATATAGTACTGACCCCAGACATCATACCGACCTCAGTGTTACCATATAGCACTGACCCCAGACATCATACCGACACCTCAGTGTTACCATATAGTACTGACCCCAGACATCATACCGACCTCAGTGTTACCATATAGCACTGACCCCAGACATCATACTGACACGTCAGTGTTACCATATAGTACTGACCCCAGACATCATACCGACACCTCAGTGTTACCATATAGCACTGACCCCAGACATCATACCGACACGTCAGTGTTACCATATAGCACTGACCCCAGACATCATTTTCGACACCTCAGTGTTACCATATAGCACTGACCCCAGACATCATTTTCAACACCTCAGTGTTACCATATAGTGCTGACCCCAGACATCATACAGACACCTCAGTGTTACCATATAGTACTGACCCCAGACATCATACCGACACCTCAGTGTTACCATATAGTACTGACCCCAGACATCATACCGACACCTCAGTGTTACCATATAGTACTGACCCCAGACATCATACCGACACCTCAGTGTTACCATATAGCGCTGACCCCAGACATCATACAGACACCTCAGTGTTACCATATAGCGCTGACCCCAGACATCATACCGACACCTCAGTGTTACCATATAGCACTGACCCCAGACATCATACCGACACCTCAGTGTTACCATATAGTGCTGACCCCAGACATCATACAGACACCTCAGTGTTACCATATAGCGCTGACCCCAGACATCATACCGACACCTCAGTGTTACCATATAGCACTGACCCCAGACATCATACCGACACCTCAGTGTTACCATATAGCACTGACCCCAGACATCATACCGACACCTCAGTGTTACCATATAGCACTGACCCCAGACATCATACCGACACCTCAGTGTTACCATATAGCACTGACCCCAGACATCATACCGACACCTCAGTGTTACCATATAGCACTGACCCCAGACATCATACCGACACCTCAGTGTTACCATATAGCACTGACCCCAGACATCATACCGACACCTCAGTGTTACCATATAGCACTGACCCCAGACATCATACCGACACCTCAGTGTTACCATATAGTACTGACCCCAGACATCATACCGACACCTCAGTGTTACCATATAGTACTGACCCCAGACATCATACCGACACCTCAGTGTTACCATATAGTACTGACCCCAGACATCATACCGACACCTCAGTGTTACCATATAGTACTGACCCCAGACATCATACCGACACCTCAGTGTTACCATATAGTACTGACCCCAGACATCATACCGACACCTCAGTGTTACCATTATAGTACTGACCCCAGACATCATACCGACACGTCAGTGTTACCATATAGTACTGACCCCAGACATCATACCGACACCTCAGTGTTACCATATAGTACTGACCCGAGGCATCATACCGACACGTCAGTGTTACCATATAGTACTGACCCCAGACATCATACCGACACGTCAGTGTTACCATATAGTACTGACCCCAGACATCATACCGACACCTCAGTGTTACCATATAGTACTGACCCCAGACATCATACCGACACCTCAGTGTTACCATATAGTACTGACCCCAGACATCATACCGACACCTCAGTGTTACCATATAATACTGCACTTTTTTTTTGTGATTTCACCTCACTTCAGATTTTTTCCCATTTCCCTGTACACTTTATGGTAAAATAAATGACTTCATCTGAAGCTACAACTCGTCCTGCAAAAAAAACACAAACCTCAAATATCCAGATTGACAGAAAAATAAAAAAAGTTATGTCCTGGAAGAAGGGGAGGGAAAACCGAACAATCGTCAGGGGTGAAGGGGTTAAATAGGAAGAAAGCAGAATTCTGGAAATTGTTACAGTGTCACATTATAGACTGAGCAAACTGAGGATATGTGAGTGAGCTGTGGCCAAAAAGAGAGTTTTAACTCTTCTCTGTCCATTTTCGGGGCTACTCTTAAAGATTTATGACCACATCAAAGTTCATCCTGAAATTGATATAATTTAAAATGGAGCACAGTGGGGGGCATGGCTGGGGACCCCGGGACTCACCTCGCATTGTATGTCATAGCCGATCATCTGCACCAATGCAATGTTGTATGGGGGAATGAGGTTATGACTATTCTGATATGTTGTTACTGAAGTAATGATCTATGTTTCATGGATTTTCTTGCTTTATATGATAAATCATTTTTTTATTTTTTTAAATTTAATTCGGTAAAAATGAACCTTATTAAAAAAAATAAGCACATAGATGAAAACGTTACAACCTGCCCTTTCACAGCAACTCACTGCTGGATCCTCAGTTAACTCATTCTGCAGCCAACAATGTGCAGTGATACAGAAAGCCTGGAGAAGCTAAATGATGCAATATTTAATAAAACTCAATAGGTTGGTAAGAGAGAGAAGCCTCTGCAGGTTGTCTATGGAGTGATGCGCTCAGGGAGGCATTAGGCAGTGTTCACACACAAGTTTGCTCCAAACATGCAGTTTTATTGCTTTCATCAAACTTCAAAATAAAACAGCCTCCTCTGGGTCTAGAGGTAACAGCACATACATATTCATCCTACAGCACATACCATGTCAGTGCGGCTCACCTGAAGAGTTCAGTCCATTTTCTGGGTCCTACCAGTGTCGGGGTCCCCTTCAGCCGAAGCACCAGAGACGTCCCCACTCTGTGCAGAGCTCGCACTACACGGCCCAGTCCCTCAGTACTTTCCACACTGCACTCTGCTCAATCTCCCTAACCTCAGAGACCCAGGTGAACACACTATCCAGGTGCATCTAATCAAGACCTGCAGTGCTAGGATTTAACCCAATCCTTTCCGGCTTTGCTACAGTATTTGAACCGTTATATCTTTCAACAACAAAGGAAAAGAGACAATATGCAAACATAAATACAACATAAACAGACGTTACCAAGAGCTACAACCTCATGTGCAGCTTTTCGAGTACAATAAATTAATAAAAGTCCTTCGGTCGTTCTATTTTTCATAAAGTTCATAAAAATCTTGTCCCGTGGCAGATTGGAACCTGAGAGAGTTGGACGATTGCCAATAACACTGATATTGATCCCATATTGATATTGACTGGATGATTCGCCGGCCAATAAGGGAAGGAGTTCATAGATCACATGTAGGCGGAGTCTACGGATCTTCTGTGTCAAAACCATAAAGAATCAGATCCATAAAATCCTTATAGAAATCTACTGTAAACTTTCAAGTGCAAACGATCATTTACGTATTTACAATCTTAGAAGCAAGTCAGATTGTGGAGGACGTTCTGCTGGAGAAGACTCTGGATCGCAATCACTTCAAGAGGAATCTTATGTTGTGATTTCTGGAAACAGACAGGAACAAATTACAAAACAGAACATCCATCCCTATACATAATTATATAATATAATACTGCCCCTATATACAAGAATATAACTACTATAAAACTGCCCCTATATACAAGAATATAACTACTATAATACTGCCCCTATATACAAGAATATAACTACTATAATACTGCCCCTATATACAAGAATATAACTACTATAATACTGCCCCTATATACAAGAATATAACTACTATAATACTGCCCCTATATACAAGAATATAACTACTATAATACTGCCCTTATACAATAAAAGTAAAGAATATAACTACTATAATACTGCCCTATATACAAGAATATAACTACATATAATACTGCTCCTATATACAAGAATATAACTACTATAATACTGCTCCTATATACAAGAATATAACTACTATAATACTGCCCCTATATACAAGAATATAACTACTATAATACTGCTCCTATATACAAGAATATAACTACTATAATACTGCCCCTATATACAAGAATATAACTACTATAATACTGCTCCTATATACAAGAATATAACTACTATAATACTGCCCTATGTACAAGAATATAACTACTATAATACTGCCCTATATACAAGAATATACTACTATAATACTGCTCCTATATACAAGAATATGACTACTATAATACTGCTCCTATTACAAGAATATACTACTATAATACTGCTCCTATATACAAGAATATAACTACTATAATACTGCTCCTATTACAAGAATATAACTACTATAATACTGCTCCTATTACAAGAATATAACTACTATAATACTGCTCCTATATACAGAATATAACTACTATAATACTGCTCCTATATACAAGAATAAACTACTATAATACTGCTCCTATTACAGAATATAACTACTATCTAAATACTGCCCCTATATACAAGAATATAACTACTATAATACTGCCCTATATACAAGAATATGACCACTATAATACTGTCCCTATATACAAGAATATAACTACTATAATACTGCTCCTATATACAAGAATATAACTACTATAATACTGCTCCTATGTACAAAATATAACTACTATAATACTGCCCTATGTACAAGAATATAACTACTATAATACTGCCCTATGTACAAGAATAAACTACTATAATACTGCTCCTATATACAAGAATATAACTACTATAATACTGCCCCCTATATACAAGAATATAACTACTATAATACTGCTCCTATGTACAAGAATATAACTACTATAATACTGCTCCAATATACAAGAATATAACTACTATAATACTGCCCCTGTGTACAAGAATATAACTACTATAATACTGCCCCTATATACAAGAATATAACTACTATAATACTGCCCTATATACAAGAATATAACTACTATAATACTGCTCCTATGTACAAGCATATAACTACTATAATACTGCCCCCTATATACAAGAATATAACTACTATAATACTGCTCCTATATACAAGAATATAACTACTATATTACTGCCCCTATGTACAAGAATATAACTACTATAATACTGCCTCTATATACAAGAATATAACTACTCTAATACTGCTCCTATATACAAGAATATAACTACTATATTACTGCCCCTATGTACAAGAATATAACTACTATAATACTGCCCTATATACAAGAATATAACTACTATAATACTGCTCCTATGTACAAGAATATAACTACTATAATACTGCCCCCTATTACAAGAATATAACTACTATAATACTGCTCCTATATACAAGAATATAACTACTATATTACTGCTCCTATGTACAAGAAATATAACTACTATAATACTGCCCCTATATACAAGAATATAACTACTATAATACTGCTCCTATATACAAGAATATAACTACTATAATACTGCCCCTATATACAAGAATATAACTACTATAATACTGCTCCTATATACAAGAATATAACTACTATAATACTGCCCCTATATACAAGAATATAACTACTATAATACTGCTCCTATATACAAGAATATAACTACTATAATACTGCCCCTATATACAAGAATATAACTACTATAATACTGCTCCTATATACAAGAATATAACTACTATAATACTGCTCCTATGTACAAGAATATAAACTACTATAATACTGCTCCTATATACAAGAATATAACTACTATAATACTGCTCCTATGTACAAGAATATAACTACTATAATACTGCTCCCTATATACAAGAATATAAACTACTATAATACTGCTCCTATATACAAGAATATAACTACTATAATACTGCTCCTATATACAAGAATATAACTACTATAATACTGCTCTATGTACAGGAATATAACTACTATAATACTGCCCCTATATACAAGAATATAAACTACTATAATACTGCTCCTATGTACAAAAATATAACTACTATAATACTGCCCCTATGTACAAGAATATAACTACTATAATACTGCCCCTATGTACAAGAATATAACTACTATAATACTGCCCTATGTACAAGAATATAACTACTATAATACTGCTCCTATATACAAGAATATAACTACTATAATACTGCCCCCTATATACAAGAATATAACTACTATAATACTGCTCCTATGTACAAGAATATAAACTACTATAATACTTCCCCTATGTACAAGAATATAACTACTATAATACTGCTCCTATATACAAGAATATAACTACTATAATACTACCCCTATATACAAGAATATAACTACTATAATACTGCTCCTATATACAAGAATATAACTACTATAATACTGCTCCTATATACAAGAATATAGCTACTATAATACTGCCCCTATATACAAGAATATAACTACTATAATACTGCTGCTATATACAAGAATATAACTACTATAATACTGCTCCTATATACAAGAATATAACTACTATAATACTGCTCCTATATACTAGAATATAACTACTATAATACTGCCCCTATATACAAGAATATAACTACTATAATACTGTTCCTAAGTACAAAATATAAAAAATTATTATGTCTAAGTGAACCTTTAGTGGATTAGGATGCCCCTTATTGCCCCTTGGTCATCTCTGAGATTGGGGTTTATAGGAGGATAGCAGGGGTCTTTACCGTCATGTCATTCAGAGTCCCGTTATCATAGTAGTGGACATATTCTGTTGTATTACTTGGATATCCGAATCCTGCAATGTGAACCTGGTCACAAAAGTGAATGGCAAAGGAGATGGCCATGATGCCGGTGGTGGGTATCTAGAATGAGAGGAGATGGGTGAAAGTCCAGGGTCAGTAGTCCCAGAGCCATGGGGTCAGGAGTCCTGAGAGCCTGGGGGTCAGGGGTCCCGAGAGCCCGGGGGTCAGGGGTCCCGAGAGCCCGGGGGTCAGGGGTCCCGAGAGCCCGGGGGTCAGGGCTCCCGAGAGCCCGGGGGTCAGGGCTCCCGAGAGCCCGGGGGTCAGTAGTCCCAGAGCCCGGGGGTCAGGGGTCCCGAGAGCCTGGGGGCCAGGAGTCCTGAGAGCCCGGGGTCAGTAACCTCCTTCACAGCCGCCTGTCAGACACTCACAGATTTGATTTTCTTGGTTGTCAGATTGTATTTCAGGAGTTCAATGGCGGCGACTTCCATGAAATACGGGTTCAGGATTCGCAGGTTCTCCGGCTTCACGTTCCAGATTATAGGCGGCCTCCTCCAGAAACCCTTTTTAATCTGTAAAAAATGAAGATCTGAAGTCACAAAACAAGAAAATATAGAAGAATGAGAAAAAGGCGGAAATACCGCGAACGTCATCATTTGTAATATTATTCTCAAAATAGGAAGTTCCTGCAACAATAGAGGATTCGGCCCCAACAATCCCAGGACCCGGGATCTGGCACCAGGCGGAAGGTGACAACCTCTCCATTCACTGTCCGTGCTCCTGCTGGAAATACTCTGCCCTCTCTGCTCCACAGTCCCATAGACAATGAATGGAGCCGAGGTCGGGCGCTTCCAATCCATTCCAGACGGGCCCTGGTGGGGCCCCCGAAGCGCTGGAGTTTGATCACTGGTCGGTCCCCTTGGTTGTTCCTCCAGAAACGGATAAGGAATAAGTTACATTTTTGGCAATAACACTTGTGAGACGACTCTTCCTGAACACCCACCACCCTCTCTGAATGTCCTGGGTGGGTTGGGGTACTGGTCTCTGCTCTGTTGCCCCCCTGTACACTCCATATAGCCAGTCTATGGCGGGGTCTTAACTGGCTGCAGCCGGATCCATCACCCTGCGCCCCTCACCCGCTTCTCATTATTCAGGATGCTTAACAGCCATTTCAGGTCCAGACTCTTGAATGGAACCAGAACCATCAGCGTCTCCGGATTATTATCCAACGTCAGGTCAAAGGTTGCGGATTCTGGGTAGAACATGCGGATGGTGGTCTTACTGCCCACGTCAGTCTCGTAGTTATAGACCGGACCATTGTTCAATCTGGGAAAGACACAAAGCAAAATGCCGTGAATCAGGTGATGCGGAATTCACATCTAGGAGAACGGAACATAAAAGCGGGGCAATAAGGGGTTAACTCTTATAAAAATGACACCCAAGTTTTTTATTTGTATTTGTCACCTGCAGTACCTGTTCTCACCACCTCTACATGGCCATAGACATCAATGCAACAGCGCCACCATCAGTTCTAATATACAATTACTTTAGAATGTTGATGTGTCCCCCAGTGATCAGATCTCTGTGACCGGCCACCACAGATCTGTCATATATCGTGGAGAGGGGAGGTTATGTGACACCCCTATAATTTGCTATGACTCCTGTACCCCTTATAATGCCCCCACATGCATTCAGGAACCTCACAATATTGTAACTTAGCGGAAGGTGTAAAGGACATCATGAAAAGTGAATGAATCAGGAAACATGGAAGACGCGTCTCACCTGATGACGACATCATAGGAATCGATGATGTCACCCAGAGAACTGTTCTTCAAGCGATATCCATTCCCGACCACCACACAGCGACGGCACGGCAGCCTGAAGAAGGGCGAAACATGGATAGAAACGACTGAAGACACCTGTGTGTATCATGCGGGATCGGGAACCAGGGGCCCCACAGTAACACCAAGTCTGGGAGCCACCGCTACACCTCCTCTCCTATATAAGGCCGGCTTTACACCGCGGTGTGATCAGGTCCGGGGCTGACCCATGTGAATGGGACAACCCCGGACCGGATTTACATACAGAACCTCTGGTCCGGTGTGCAGGCGGTGTCCGAGGATCACAGCTGCTGAATTGTCATGATAGCAGGGAGTTAGCCGCGGTCCTGAAATCACAGCAGGGGACAGCCGGTGGTGCTGACGTTTAGCAGCGCTCACTGCTAAGATTCAGCCACCGGCGTCCGGTTCCTGGATCTGATGTTTGTTTCGGACCGGGGCGATCCGGCGCCATAGACTCCCATGTTAGGGAGCACCGGATCGCCCGGGATGATCCGATTTGGGCAGATTTTCAACCCGGACACAACGTTTTTGTGTCTGGGTGGAAAATCCGAATTCACCCAGATCCTTCCGGACAGATGGAAACTGGATGGCACATAGCTGTCAGCCGGTTCCATCCAACTCCATAGGGCTGTATTGTGTCAAAATCGGGTCCACACCGGACAGCCCCAGATCACAATAACCGTGATATGAAACCGGCCTTAGAGTCATCTGGAGAATTTAGTAAATGAATAAGAAGTTGCTTCGGTCTGTACATAGAGAATGAAGAGTAGAAGGGCCCACTGGTGGATCCACCGCCTCCCCTGCCGTCCAGACCGAGCTGCAGTGTATACATACAGGTGCAGCACAATATCTCTGACTCTTACTGTAGATCTCAGAGTGCACACTAGGGGGCGCCCAAGACTGGAGAATATGCAGAACATTGGCTGAGATTTACTCAGATATAAGGAGTCCACCCCAGGGCTGGGGCCTTCCCTGGAGAGATATCTGGATAGTCCCATGTTTGAGACTCTTAAACGAGGCTCCACGGACTCCAGACTCAGATATATGGCTTCTGTGTAGATCATGTACCTCTATTCCCTTATATGACACCAACATATTCTACGGTACAGAAATGTGCAGGAAACACGATGATGAGAGCGACGGGTCTTTACCTGTCAATCTCTGGCGGTACGTGAAAATGATTGGTGAGCGCCAGCGCCTGCATGAACAGCAGCTCTAGAGAAAGGAAGAGCGAGGTCAGAGAACGGCGACAGCAGCAAATGTGACCGGACAAAGAACCATCAACGACCTCAGAACATGCCGGAATAACACACAGGACCCAGAGTGTGCTGCAATACACTGCACATAATGATACCGCACAGGTCCTGCTGCAGGATAAGGTCACCAAGAGAGGAGAGGACAGCGGCACACAAATAAACTATAGGGAGACACAGTATCAATATCAGGACTTGTGTTATACTGCTGCCCCTAGGGGGCGACATAATAGAGCCATACATTGTACATATATAGCATAGTACTGCCATCTATAGGGGACATATAATAGTGTCATACATTGTACATAAGGTATATAGCATAGTACTGCCATCTATACAGGACATATAATAATACTGTAGTGTCATACATTGTACATACACTGTGTTCCAAATTATTATGTCAATGTTCTTTTTCTCTGATTTTCCTAAATGGTCGGTGCAGATGACAATCAGTGTAATAAGTCATCACCCGTTAGAGGATACATCGAATGTTATTGAAGAAATCTCCCAATAATAACAATATAATCTTCAAAATTAGAAAAACCTCTAAATGCCCTGTTCCACATTATTCGGCACAGGAGAGTTTCTAAACATTTGATGTTTGAAAGAAGTGAAAATGCTGATTTGTTGAATTTGCAGCATTAGGAGGTCACATTCACTGAAATAAAAAGCTATTTACCTCCAAAACCTCCTAACAGGCCAAGTTACATGGTAACATAGGAACCCTTCTTTGATCTCACCTTCACAATTCTTGCATCCATTGATATTGTGAGTTTCTGGAGAGTTTCTGCTTGTATTTCTTTGCATGATGTCAGAGTCGCCTCCCAGAGCTGCTGTTTTGATGTGAACTGCCTCCCACCCTCATAGATCTTTTGCTTGATTATACTCCTAAGGTTCTCTATAGGGTTGAGGTCAGGGGAAGATGGTGGCCACACCATGAGTTTATCTCCTTTTTTGCCCATAGCAGCCAATGGCACAGAGGTATTCTTTGTAGCATGAGATGGGGCATTGTCCTGCATGAAGATGATTTTGCTCCTGTTTTTGCTTTTTGTACCATGGAAGAAAGTTCTCAGTCAGAAACTCTATATACTTTGCAGAGGTCATTTTCACACCTTCAGGAACCTTAAAGGGGCCGACCAGCTGTTTCCCAATGATTCCGGCCCTAAACATGACTCCTCCACCTCCTTGCTGACGTCACAGCCTTGTTGGGACATGGTGGCATCCACCAACCATCCACTACTCCATCCATCTGGACCATCCAGGGTTGCTCGGCACTCATCAGTATACAGGACTGTTGGACAATTAGTCTTCATGTATATCTGGACCCACCACAACTGTGTCTGCTTGTGAGCACTGTTTATGGGTGGCCGAATAGTAGGTTTATGCCCCACAGCAGCCTTTGAAGGATCCTACACCTTGAGGTTGGAGGGACTCCAGAGGCTCCAGCAGCTTCACATATCTGTGCTGGTTTGTAAGGCCTTTTTAGCAGCTGCTCTCTTAATCTGATGAACTTGCCTGGCAGAAACCTTCCTCATTCTGCCTTTATCTGCACGAACACATCTGTGCTCAGAATCAGCCACAAATATCTTCACAGTTTGATGATCACGCTTAAGTTTTTGTGCAATATCAAATGTTTTCATCCCTTGTCCAAGGCATTGCACTATTTGTTGCTTTTCGGCAGCAGAGATCCTTTTTCTTTCTCATGTTACTTGAAAACTGTGACCTGCGTAATATTGTGGAACACCCAGTTTTCCTTTTATTGGGCTCACCTGCCAAACTAATTATCACAGGGATCTGAGATTGATTTCAGTGATCCAAAGAACCTGAGACACAAGACCAGCAATGGGGTTCATTGACAAAAAATAAAACTATGACACTTAAAACCAATTTGCATAATAATTTGGAACATGGTTTATATAACATAGCACTGCTACCTAAAGGGGACATATAATAGTGTCATACATTGTACATATATAGCATAGTACTGCCATCTATAGGGGCACAGAATAATGCTATACATTGTACATGTATAACATAATGCTGTCATCTATAGGGACACATAATAGTTATATACTGAAATAAGTGAAAGTAGCAGATACTTCATACACGAGCTGTAGTGTCTATATAATAATAGCGCAGTACGCAGCCGCTGGCACCGCTGTAGTGACTTTCCTATCCGGACAGTTATAGGGGCGCTGCCCCCGGGGTCTCACCATTTCCTTTGGTGCCGTACGGCAGCGGGTACAAGGAGCGGTTTCCTGCCCAGAAATAATCACTGACCTGCAGGAAGATTCTGTGATTTCTGGAGAAACTAAAATAAATCAGAAGAAATAAGTAGATAAGTGCTGGGATCCTGGTGACGGCGCGGCCCCACCTCATCCTGATCACACATCCCAATACTGCATAATGTAGGACACTGCAGCTGAGCCCCGATGTGAGCCCCGAGCTGAGCCCACTGCTGAGCCCCCCCGACTGCTGAGCCCCCCGACTGCTGAGCCCCCCCGACTGCTGAGCCCCCCGACTGCTGAGCCCCCCCGACTGCTGAGCCCCCCCCGACTGCTGAGCCCCCCCCGACTGCTGAGCTCCCCGACTGCTGAGCTCCCCCGACTGCTGAGCCCCCCCCCGACTGCTGAGCCCACCCGACTGCTGAGCCCCCCCCCGAATGCTGAGCCCCCCCGCCGACTGCTGAGCCCCCCGACGCTGAGCCCCCGATGCTGAGCCCCCCCCCGACTGCTGACCCCCCCCCCGACTGCTGAGCCCCCCCCCCCCCCGACTGCTGAGCCCCCCCCCCGACTGCTGAGCCCCCCGACGGATGAGCCCCCCGACGGATGAGCCCCCGACTGCTCCAATCTTCCCATGCTCCTCCACCGCCGCGTAATGAACCCGTCCCCTCCTGGTCACTGCTCAGGCCTTCCCACGGGTCTTATAAGCCGCGCGACGCCCATCCTCTTCCTCTCTGCCATCCTGCTCACAGGGTGACCATCGCCCGCCTTCCCTCCCTGTTATTTCTCTCTTCTCAGTGATATTAAGTTGCATCTGGTGGAAGAGGGCTCTGGTGAGGGCTGACATGCCACGGGCGGCCGAGGGCGTAGGACCGCTGCCCCTCAGGTCTATATGGCGGATTTGTGCATGTGTTTGAGCAGTGGCCATAATAATGGAACCCCCTGTTTTCAAGTATATATATGAGCGGTGTTACATTTATACCCTCAATAAAGGTTCAAAAAGATATACTGCGTGTCATCATTTATGATTGCAAGATGGAGAAAACCGGTGTGTGGGTCTCATTGGTCTACACAATGGTGCACAGCAGACATGTAACAGTGCTCAGTGCCAAAGTATACCGCTATCCAGAGTCTGAGCCACTGCAACCACGAGGGAAGAAATACAGAGCTGGAACGTAAGCGGGGGCTGCAGGAGGGTCCCCCCACCAACAGTGCAGGGGCTGCAGGAGGGTCCCCCCAGCAACAGTGCAGGGGCTGCAGGAGAGTCCCCCCACCAACAGTGCAGGGGCTGCAGGAGGGTCCCCCCACCAACAGTGCAGGGGCTGCAGGAGGGTCCCCCCACCAACAGTGCAGGGGCTGCAGGAGGGTCCCCCCAGCAACAGTGCAGGGGCTGCAGGAGAGTCCCCCCACCAACAGTGCAGGGGCTGCAGGAGGGTCCCCCCAGCAACAGTGCAGGGGCTGCAGGAGGGTCCCCCCAGCAACAGTGCAGGGGCTGCAGGAGAGTCCCCCCACCAACAGTGCAGGGGCTGCAGGAGGGTCCCCCCACCAACAGTGCAGGGGCTGCAGGAGGGTCCCCCCACCAACAGTGCAGGGGCTGCAGGAGAGTCCCCCCCACCAACATTGCAGGGGCTGCAGGAGGGTCCCCCCACCAACAGTGCAGGGGCTGAAGGAGGGTCCCCCCCCACCAACAGTGCAGGGGCTGCAGGAGGGTCTCCCCCACCAACATTGCAGGGGCTGCAGGAGGGTCCCCCCCACCAACATTGCAGGGGCTGCAGGAGGGTCCCCCCACCAACAGTGCAGGGGCTACAGGAGGGTGCCCCCACCAACAGTGCAGCAGGGGCTGAAGGAGGGTCCCCCCCCACCAACAGTGCAGGGGCTGCAGGAGGGTCCCCCCAGCAACAGTGCAGGGGCTGCAGGAGGGTCCCCCCACCAACAGTGCAGGGGCTGCAGGAGGGTCCCCCCACCAACAGTGCAGGGGCTGCAGGAGGGTCCCCCCACCAACAGTGCAGGGGCTGCAGGAGGGTCCCCCCACCAACAGTGCAGGGGCTGCAGGAGGGTCCCCCCGCCAACAGTGCAGGGGCTGCAGGAGGGTCCCCCCACCAACAGTGCAGGGGCTGCAGGAGGGTCCCCCCCACCAACAGTGCAGGGGCTGCAGGAGGGTCCCCCCACCAACAGTGCAGGGGCTGCAGGAGAGTGCCCCCCCAACAGTGCAGGGGCTGCAGGAGGGTCCCCCCCACCAACAGTGCAGGGGCTGCAGGAGTGTCCCCCCACCAACAGTGCAGGGGCTGCAGGAGTGTCCCCCCCACACAGTGCAGGGGCTGCAGGAGGGTCCCCCCACCAACAGTGCAGCAGCGGCATGGTGAGTGCTGTCGGGGACGGGCGCTCTGGATACTCACTGGGGGATTATGGCGGCCCCTTGGCTGCAACTTCTCCCGGAATACAGGAATTTCTCACAAAATTGTGGGATCCCCTAAACAGAAAGGAAACAATGCAAATGTATTATTCAGTGATGTCATCACCAGGGGGCGGGGCTGACACCTCTCATATATCAGGTGATCCTCACCAGGGGACGGGGCTGATTTGTTCTAGTGATGTCATCCAGGGGGCGGGCTGACACCTCTCATTATACTGTGATGTATCAGGGGGCGGGCTGACACTCATTATAGTGATGCATCACCAGGGGGCGGGGCTGACACCTCTCATTATATCAGTGATGTCATCACCAGGGGGCGGGGCTGACACTCATTATATCAGTGATGTCATCACCAGGGGGCGGGGCTGAACATCTCTTATATCAGTGATGTCATCACCAGGGGGCGGGGCTGACACCTCTTTATATCAGTGATGTCATCACGGGGGCGGGGCTGACACCTCATTATATCAGTGATGTCATCACCGGGGGCGGGGCTGAACCTCATTATATCAGTGATGTCATCACCAGGGGGCGGGGCTGACACCTCATCTATGATCCATATGGTGACAATGTTCAGTCAAATTGTGAGAGAGCTTTACTGGATTGTAACTATCCGTGTTTAAATAAGCGACATAGAGAAATAATCACAGAGGAAGCCGGAATCCAACCTGAAAGAAACACATCAACAGTGGTGTAATCGCAGTATCACACAGGGCGGATTAGTACACGCTCACAGAATATCACACAGATGATGTAGATCACAGCTACGCAGACAGTATCACACAGATGGATTATACAGTCAGCAGACATATCACACAGGGAGGGCTGTAATCATCACTCAGCGATAGTATCACAAGGATAGGGATAGATACACAGCTCAGTAGACAGTATCACACAGGATAGGATTGATACAGCTCAGCAACATATCACAGGAGGGATAATACACAAGCGACAGTAGTCACACAGGATAGGATTAATCACAGCTACAGCAGACAGTATCACCACAGGAGAGGATGTCTGCAACTGCACAGCTCAGCAGACAGTATCACACAGGACGGATTGATACCAGTCACAGACAGTATCACACAGGAGAGGATTAGATACACAGCTCAGCAGACAGTATCACACAGGACAGGATTAGATACACAGCTCAGCAGACAGTATCACACAGGATAGGATTAGATACACAGCTCAGCAGACAGTATCACACAGGATAGGATTAGATACACAGCTCAGCAGACAGTATCACACAGGATAGGATTAGATACACAGCTCAGCAGACAGTATCACACAGGATAGGATTAGATACACAGCTCAGCAGAGAGTATCACACAGGATAGGATTAGATACACAGCTCAGCAGACAGTATCACACAGGATAGGATTAGATACACAGCTCAGCAGACAGTATCACACAGGATAGGATTAGATACACAGCTCAGCAGACAGTATCACACAGGATAGGATTAGATACACAGCTCAGCAGACAGTATCACACAGGAATGGATTAGATACACAACTCAGCAGACAGTATCACACAGGATGAGGATTAGATACACAGCTCAGCAGACAGTATCACACAGGAAGGATTAGATACACAGCTCAGCAGACAGTATCACACAGGATAGGATTAGATACACAGCTCAGTCAGACAGTATCACACAGGAGAGGATTAGATACACAGCTCAGCAGACAGTATCACACAGGAGATTAGATACACAGCTCAGCAGACAGTATCACACAGGATAGGATTAGATACACAGCTCAGCAGACAGTATCACACAGGATGGGATTAGATACACAACTCAGCAGACAGTATCACACAGGATAGGATTAGATACACAGCTCAGCAGACAGTATCACACAGGAGAGGATTAGATACACAGCTCAGCAGACAGTATCACACAGGAGGGGATTAGATACACAGCTCAGCAGACAGTATCACACAGGACAGGATTAGATACACAGCTCAGCAGACAGTATCACACAGGAGAGGATTAGATACACAGCTCAGCAGACAGTATCACACAGGACAGGATTAGATACACAGCTCAGCAGACAGTATCACACAGGAGAGGATTAGATACAGCTCAGCAGACAGTATCACACAGGATAGGATTAGATACACAGCTCAGCAGACAGTATCACACAGGATAGGATTAGATACACAGCTCAGCAGACAGTATCACACAGGATAGGATTAGATACACAGCTCAGCAGAGAGTATCACACAGGACAGGATTAGATACACAGCTCAGCAGACAGTATCACACAGGAGAGGATTAGATACACAGCTCAGCAGACAGTATCACACAGGATAGGATTAGATACACAGCTCAGCAGACAGTATCACACAGGATAGGATTAGATACACAGCTCAGCAGACAGTATCTCACAGGATGGGATTAGATACACAACTCAGCAGACAGTATCACACAGGATAGGATTAGATACACAGCTCAGCAGACAGTATCACACAGGAGAGGATTAGATACACAGCTCAGCACACAGTATCACACAGGATAGGATTAGATACACAGCTCAGTAGACAGTATCACACAGGAGAGGATTAGATACACAGCTCAGCAGACAGTATCACATACTATAGAATTAGATACACAGCTCAGCACACAGTATCACACAGGATAGGATTAGATACACAGCTCAGCAGACAGTATCACACAGGATGGGATTAGATACACAGCTCAGCAGACAGTATCACATACTATAGAATTAGATACACAGCTCAGCAGACAGTATCACACAGGACAGGATTAGATACACACCTCAGCAGACAGTATCACACAGGAGAGGATTAGATACACAGCTCAGCAGACAGTATCACACAGGATAGGATTAGATACACAGCTCAGCAGACAGTATCACACAGGAGAGGATTAGATACACAGCTCAGCAGACAGTATCACACAGGATAGGATTAGATACACAGCTCAGCAGACAGTATCACACAGGATAGGATTAGATACACAGCTCAGCAGACAGTATCACACAGGATGGGATTAGATACACAACTCAGCAGACAGTATCACACAGGATAGGATTAGATACACAGCTCAGCACACAGTATCACACAGGATAGGATTAGATACACAGCTCAGCAGACAGTATCACACAGGATGGGATTAGATACACAGCTCAGCAGACAGTATCACATACTATAGAATTAGATACACAGCTCAGCAGACAGTATCACACAGGATAGGATTAGATACACAGCTCAGCACACAGTATCACACAGGATAGGATTAGATACACAGCTCAGCAGACAGTATCACACAGGAGAGGATTAGATACACAGCTCAGTTTCTCTGGAAATGATGTTATTATAAGATTGTGGAATACACCACAGCGGCTGTGATGGAGGAGAGCAGGGTCTGTACATTTCTATGGAGCCCCTGTGACCAGATGATTCCTCCATGGTGAATAATAATGGCTGCTGTAACTAGATATTATGAAGTGGCTGATAGCAGAGGACAGTAGCTCACAGGGAGGGATCAGGCTGGATCTCAGCATATTTCGTGTCATTTCCTATATTTCACACAGAGCCGGTGTTTTCTCCAGAGCCGCTTATGGTGTCGATCACTGGTGGATCCGTCCTCCCTGGTAATCTGCAGAAACACAATGTGAACAGTCATCTATATGTGACATCAGTATGTGACATCTACAGTTGTGGCCAAAAGTATTGACACCCCTGCCATTCTGTCAGATAATACTCAGTTTCCTCCTGAAAATGATTGCAATCACAAATTCTTTGCTATTATTATCTTCATTTAATTTGTCTTCAATGAAAAAACACAAAAGAGAATGAAGCAAAAAGCAAAACATTGATCATTTCACACAAAACTCCAAAAATGGGCCGGACAAAAGTATTGGTAACCTCAGCCTAATACTTGGTTGCACAACCTTTAGCCAAAATAACTGCGATCAGCCACTTCCGGTAACCATCAATGAGTTTCTTACAATGCTCTGCTGGAATTTTACACCATTCTTCTTTGGCAAACTGCTCCAGGTCCCTGATATGTGAAGGCGCCTTCTCCAAACTGCCATTGTTACATCTCTCCACAGGTGTTCTATGGGATTCAGGTCTGGACTCATTGCTGCCACCTTAGAAGTCTCCAGTGCTTTCTCTCAAACCATTTTCTAGTGCTTTTTGAAGTGTGTTTTGGGTCATTGTCCTGCTGGAAGACCCATGACCTCTGAGGGAGACCCAGCTTTCTCACACTGGGCCCTACATTATGCTGCACAATGTGTTGGTAGTCTTCAGACTTCATAATGCCATGCACACGGTCAAGCAGTCCAGTGCCAGAGGCAGCAAAGCAACCCCAAACCATCAGGGAGCCTCCGCCATGTCTGACTGTAGGGAGCGTGTTCTTTTCTTTGAATGCCTCTTTTTTTCTCCTGTAAACTCTATGTTGATGCCTTTGCCCATAAATCTCTACTTTTGTCTCATCTGACCAGAGAACATTCTTCCAGAACGTTTTAGGCTTTCTCAGGTAAGTTTTGGCAAACTCCAGCCTGGCTTTTTTATGTCTCGGGGTAAGAAGTGGGGTCTTCCTGGGTCTCCTACCATACAGTCCCTTTTCATTCAGACGCGACGGATAGTACGGGTTGTCACTGTTGTACCCTCGGACTGCAGGGCAGCTTGAACTTGTTTGGATGTTAGTCGAGGTTCTTTATCCACCATCCGCACAATCTTGCGTTGAAATCTCTCGTCAATTTTTCTTTTCCCGTCCACATCTAGGGAGGTTAGCCCAGTGCCATGGGCTTTACACTTCTTGATGGCACTGCGCACGGTAGACACAGGAACATTCAGGTCTTTGGAGATGGACTTGTAGCCTTGAGATTGCTCATGCTTCCTCACAATTTGTTTCTCCAGTCCTCAGACAGTTCTTTGGTCTTCTTTCTTTTCTCCATGCTCAATGTGGTACACACAAGGACACAGGACAGAGGTTGGAGTCAACTTTAATCCATGTCAACTGGCTGCAAGTGTGATTTAGTTATTGCCAACACCTGTTAGGTGCCACAGGTAAGTTACAGGTGCTGTTAATTACACAAATTAAGAAGCATCACATGATATTTCTAACAGTTCCAATACTTTTGTCCACCCCCTTTTGTATGTTTGGTGGAATTATATCTCAATTTGGCTTTAGGACAATTCTGTTTGTGTTTATTCATTGAAGACAAATTAAATGAAGATAATAATAGCAAAGAATTTGTGATTGCAATAATTCAGGAAGAAACTGAGTATTATGTGACAGAATTGCAGGGGTGTCAATACTTTTCGCCACAACTGTAGATGTAGATGGACGCACAGCCGCCTGTTATAGATGTAGATGACGCACAGCGCCTGTATAGATGAAATACAAAGATTCCACATGGAAATAGAGCTATGAGTCATTTAGCCTATTCAGCTCAGGGGCTCAAACAAATAAACAACAATTATAAGAGGAGAACAGGAGCCATAGAACACTTGAACAATGGATACAAAACGTCTGTATTTGTAGAAAGGTGAGACCCATAGTATAAACACAAGTGTGCAGAAAAGACAGCTGACACGGATAAAGCTCCCTGGCACAAGGTATTAAGGAGTGTTTCAGGGGTAACAATGGACTGACAAAAAGCGTTTCCATTGCCCTATTAGATAATAAACACACGTGTGAAGTATGCCCAAATAAGGGAATGTATAACATAAATTCCAATAAATAAACCTGTCAGCACAGACTGAAGTCCCACATGTATTAGTGGCTACCAATGGACAATGCATTCATAACACTAGTCAAGGTTTTTAGTCAAAATACAAATTCCCCATCAGACGTTCATTCCATAAAGTGCGGTGTGCAAGGAGGAATCAGGGGACCTCTGACGGACTCTTAACGTACGTTTCGCATCATTTCAAAATAAGTGCTTCGTCATGAGTTCTCAGAAATCACTCATTTATACATTACTCTGGTCAATATGGGATAAACACATCTCCTATATACAACATTAGTCTTGCTGGGTGCTGACCCCATTCCTGTCTACCCTTCTATTAACCCTGCACATGCCCCATCCTCCCCTCCTGATCCGCAGTTGGTGGTCTTATAATGACCCGTCATATAATAATCATCCTGCACTGAGTATATGGGTTTGGCTCGGTGGCCGCTCGCATTGACTTTGGCGTTATGTGTCACCGCTATTTCTTTAGCAGATTCTGAAAAGGCGAATTAAGAAACAAAAACGCCAGAATGTAGCGTCAGGACCAAATGCAATCCTAGTACTAACTGAAGCAAACCCGAGAAATGCTCCAGGGACCCCAATAACTGCAGGTGTTAACTTGAACTCATTGACCATGCAAGTCAATGGGGCCCCCTATACTCCAGGGCCCAGGTGCGATTGCAACCCCTGCACCTACTGTAGTTACCACGCTCCTGCTTGTTGACACCTAAGTGTGAATGCACAGAACAGCAAGAGCGGGCCGGCGCATGGATCCATAGACTACTGTGCATGCGCTCGACTCAGATACAGGCAGCAATCACTGGGGGTCTCAGATCCGGACCACCACCCACCTGCCTCACATGTTAGCCACATTAAAGGGACTTGGTCAGGTCATTTTTCAGTATGATACTAATATCACCCTTAAATTGCGTTTGTGCAGACCGTTTAAAAAAAAACTCACCGAAGTTTTGACACTTTTTTCTCTACCCCTCGCATCTAGCAGGTGGCTGCAGATTCCCCCAGGAGGTAACACATGCGTCCAGACACCGGTGCACAGTCCCCTGCACTGTCACAGTGATGCATATTTTCAGTGCTGAGCAGCCCACCCGGTCTAAAAGGAGGCGTCACCGATAGGCTGCTCAGACACTATGTATCACCTGGATGTGATGGCAGAGGCTAATGGTGTCATGGTCTGTATTCACACCAGCCCCTCATGCACATGGCAGGTCGCTGATTGCCACAACCGCCCCATGTTATAGGTTGCAGGGGCTGTGCACGGTGTCTGACGCATGTGTTACCTCCTGGGAATCGCAGCCACCTGCGATGCAAGGGTTAGAAAAGTGTCAAAACTTCGGTGAGTTTTTTTGTCTAAAATGTTCCTTATTGGATTATGCACGACCTTTTAAAAACATGTAAAATCATTATTGTACCATTTGTAGTCTCCTTGATATAAGCATTTTCAGACCCCGCAGGGAGCTGGTACATTAGTCCTCTCCATTACTTTTACAGAGGATTAGTCCGGCTGCTGTATAAGTGTTATTTAAATATCCACACCCACCCAAGCTGGTGTTCTGTCCCTCCCCTATGTGCTGGGGGGGAGGTGTTTTGTGCTGCACTGTGTGGGTTGTAAGGCTGGGTCACCAACAGATATCTGGCAGATTATTGTTCACAGATCTCTGGTTGCAGTGAAATCATGAACATTGTTCCATTTGTGGCTGTGTACAATGAGCAATCTGTCCATGATTCACTGCAACAGAGATCTGTGAACAATAATCTGCCAATATTGTGTGTGTGACCCAGCCTAAGAGATTTCTATGATATGAACTTTGGTTTTCCTGCAGACATGTAATGTGTGAATCTGCTAAGCAAAGATCAATGTCTTATAACACATAGAAATATCTCAGACTGCGCACACTGCACATGTCTCACATACACACAATGACATAAAGAGGTCAGAGCTGCAGCTACGAGCACACATCCTCCCCCCTCCTTACTGAACTGTATGCAGTCATAGAGCATAAACCCCAGAGGGCAGGACAGCATGGTGATGCATGAATATTCATTCCTTGGGGAGTGGGCAGCAGAGAACTCACTGTGATTGACAGATGGAATGAATCTTTTATTTTGAAGTTTACACAGGATAGGAGGGAAGTATAAATAATAGAAATACATGAATAGAGAGAGCTTAGAGAGAGGAATTAGAACACGATAGCAGTTACATATAGATTTTTGACCTGATAAATCACCTTTAAAATAATAGATACATAATTATTAGCAACTAGCTGTTTCACCTGCTACGCCCGGGTTAATAAATAACTGCTGTTAGCTATAACAAAATAAAATTTGAATATGTCATAATAATGACCTGTAGGAAAATAGAAGCTGAGCTGTTATTGGTTGCTATAGGCAGCCTAATAAATCTCCAGCCAACAGTAAACCTCACACATACACATAATAGACACCTAATGTGACTGACATCTGCCTTAATTCCCTATATGGCACATGTGTTGCACATTGGCCGTTTTTAATCAGATGTTTCATTCTGTGTGGTGTGTGTGTCCCTGGGGTGTTTGTGTCCCTGGGGTGTGTGTGTGTCCCAGTGGTGTGCGTGTGTCCTTGTGGGGGGAGGGGTGTCTCTGTGGTGTGTGTCCATCCCTATGGGGTCTGTGTGTTCCTGTGGGGTGAGTGCATGTGTCCCTATAGGGTGTGTGTGTGTCTCTGTGAGGGGGGGTGTCTGTGTGGTGTGTGTCTCAGTGTTGTGTGTCTCTTTGTGATGTGTGTGTTTGTTCGGGTGCGTGGTGAGTATCCAGTGTTGGGGCTCCACCTTAGCTGTTACTCTTTGTGTGCGTGTGGTGTGTATACATGTCCCCGTGCGTGGTGAATATTCCATATCAGGGCCCCACCTTAGTGACTATATGCTGGTATATGTTGTTAGTCTTTGGCGCTGTCATTAAGTCCCTCTCATTCGTAACTGTCACTTTCTCTCCATTATGTAGATAGGGCCAAAATTGTTTGGTGAATTGGAATGCGCGGGGTTAAAATTTCACCTCACAACATAGCCTATGACGCTCTTGGGGTCCAGACGTGTGACTGTGCAAAATTTTGTGGCTGTAGTAGCGAAGGTGTAGATGCCAATCCAGGACATACAACACACACCACACACACACACACACACACACACAACACCACACAACATACACCACACACACATACATACACCACACACACACACACACATACACACACACACACACATACATACACACACACACATACATACACACACACACACACATACATACACACACACACAAAACACACATAAAACACACACACCCAACATACATATACACACACACACACACAATACACATACACACACACACATACACACACACACACATACACACCAAACCACATACACACACACATACACACAACATACACACACACATACACACACACACACACATACACACACACACATACACATACACACATACACACACACACACACACATACACACACACACACACATACAGTTTTATATATTAGATTGTAATGGGGAGAAACATTTTTCATTTCTTTATTTCCTCTTTGCTTCTTTCATGGTATTTGTCTGTCTGGGCAGATTTTAATTTTAGGCAAATAAATCCGTCTGTGGAGCGAGTCCTGTGCGCCCCTCCCCCGCTGTAGATGACCTGTGTGACAGTAATACCTGAGGACAGGTCGTCATTGTCACACAGGTAAGAATATTGAGAACAGCCTGGGGACACCGAATGTGACATCACTGGAGCAAAGGGCAACGGAGGAACAAGGCTCCACATTGTACTAAATGAATCCCGTATTCTGAGAATCATAGCAACCCCAACACAATGTAGAGTAAAGGGCATGAAGGAGTGACCGTCCTCCGAGGAACTGCACAGGTAGAGAAATAGAAGTAGGAGGAAGAGAGAGAACGAAGAAAAAGAAAGGAAGAACAAAAGAGAGAACGAAAAAAAGAAAGGAAGAACAAAAGAGAGAATGAAAAAAAGAAAGGAAGAACAAAAGAGAGAACAAAGAAAAAAAGGAAGAACAAAAGAGAGAACAAAGAAAAAAAGGAAGAACAAAAGAGAGAACGAAGAAAAGAAAGAAACAGAGAAAGGAAGAAACGGAGAAAGAGATAAACAGAGAAAGAGAAAAATGGAGAAAGAGAGAAACAGATGAAGAGCGAACGAAAGAAAGAATGAAAAAAAGAAAGAGAAAAGGAGAAAAACATCACCCAGCACCATCACACCATTCCCAAATTATTCCAGCATACAACACCGCCATACACTGCCCAAATATCATCCGTCTATACAGTAGTCTGTCATGGAGATAGAACATTTGCACTTTGTCAGGAAAAGTCACTTGATCAATGCGCCATCGGCAGAAATCTATCACCCGTCCCTTGTCACTTTATGGATGTTTTTATGGAAAGGTTCCAGACGCCTCTTCACTTTTAGTGAATTGACCATAACCAATTTGTGTAGCCAAGTTCATAGTGTCATTGCTTTAACAGTAAAGAATCCACAGTCTCACTGCTCTTACAGTAAAGATTACACAGTATCTATCACTGCTCTTAAGGTGCTGTCACACCTGGCGACGTCGCTAGCGACATCGCCGAAAAAGTGACGTATCAGCGATGTCGCTAGCGACGTCGCGCTGTGTAAACGAGCGGCGCGACCGCGTTTTATCGCTGGTCGCAGGTTGACAGGTTTACGGGAAGAACCATAAACCTGGCAACCGGCGACCTGCGATAAGTCTGGATCGCGCCGTGTGACATCGCCAGAGCGATGTTGGCGGCGATCCAGCCTATACCGCAGAGTAGCTGTGGATTGCTCGCTGGGCTGAGCCCAGCCCAGCGAGCGATGTCATCGCCCGCGTCGCTGCGACATCACCGGCCGCAGCCGTGCTGTGTGACAGCTGGCCAGCGATGTCGGAAGCGAGCGGGCACCCGCACATAGCTTCCGACATCGCTGTCCAGATCATGCTGTGTGACAGCACCATTACAGTAAATAATCCACAGTCTCACTACTCTTACAGTAAAGATTACACAGTATCTATCACTGCTCTTACAGTAAATAATCCACAGTCTCACTACTCTTATGGTGCCGTCACACAGCACAACCTGGCCAGCGATGTCGGAAGCTATGCGCGGGTGCCCGCTCGGTTCCGACATCGCTGGCCAGCTGTCACACAGCATCGCTGCGGCCGGCGACACCTGATACGCTGCGGTATAGGCTGGATCGCCGCCGACATCGCTCTGGCGATGTCACACGGCGCGATCCAGCCTTATCGCAGGTCGCCGGTTGACAGGTTTACGGTTCTTCCCATAAACCTGTCAACCTGCGACCGGCGATAAAACGCGGTTGCGCCGCGCGTTTACACAGCGCGACGTCGCTAGCGACATCGCTGATACGTCACTTTTTCGGCGATGTCGCTAGCGACGTCGCCAGGTGTGAAGCCACCATTACAGTAAAGATTACACAGTACCTATCACTGATCTTACAGTAAAGAATCCATAGTGTCACTGCTCTTACAGTAAAGAATCCATAGTGTCACTGCTGGTACAGTAAAGAATCCATAGTGTCACTGCTCTTACAGTAAAGAATCCATAGTGTCACTGCTGGTACAGTAAAGAATCCATAGTGTCACTGCTCTTACAGTAAAGAATCCATAGTGTCACTGCTGGTACAGTAAAGAATCCATAGTCTCACTGCTCTTACAGTAAAGAATCCATAGTCTCACTGCTCTTACAGTAAAGAATCCATAGTGTCACTGCTGGCACAGTAAAGAATCCATAGTCTCACTGCTCTTACAGTAAGGAATCCATAGTCTCACTGCTCTTACAGTAAGGAATCCATAGTCTCACTGCTCTTACAGTAAAGAATCCATAGTGTCACTGCTGGTACAGTAAAGAGTCTGTAGTGTTACATCTTCATTTAACCCCTTCAGTTGCAGCCGTTCTTTTATTTTGTTCATTGTTGTTTTGTATCACACTTGTCTTCCACATTCCATAACTCGATGCTGTCGCTGTCGGCCGTATCCTGACATCTTGTGAGTTTGTAATATTTCATGTGCTCAAGTTTTGCTATTATCAGCGATCACTGACTGATAAGAGACTAAATCCTCAGACCGACGTGATCGCACATTTATATCTGGGCAGTCTATGGGGAGAATGACATATTTTGGTGACTGATGACCGCAGCTGACAGTGACAGTCCCTGAATCCCATTATAACGCAGAGCCCGTGCCGTATTCTGCCAGGTGAGATGAGCATCGGACCTCCTGCCGCTCCCCAGCAGAGGGCCACATCGGCCTGCAAACAGTTGTTTTACAGTATCCACATCCTTTAAAGGAACCAACCAGCAGGATTTAGGGCTATAAAGTGAGGCCAGTACCTTACAGGCTCTGGGATACTGAGTGCAATCATACCTTTACTTGAAGGATTCCATGTTTGATTGCAGAGAAAAGTGTCATAAAACTCCTGGAAAACAGGGCAGCAGATGATTGATGTGGGCAGCACTGTGTCCCTAATTGTTTGTTTTTATTTCCTCCCGTGTGGACATGCCTTTTGGCTGTAAGCTGAACCCCCTCCCTTTCATTTCTATCTTCCAGTCTCAGGGTGCCTGACAAAACTGAGGAGGGGGAAAGGGTTTAGCTTACAGTCGAAAGGCATGCCCACATGGGCGGGAAAAAAAAAAGAAATAGTCATGCAGTGCTGCACACATCAATCATCTGCTGCCCTGTTTTCCAGGAGTTTTTTGACACTTTTCTCTACAATTAAACATGGAATCATTCAAGTAAAGGTATTATCAGCATCCCATAGCCTGTAAAGCACCGACTTCAATTTATAGCCCTAAATCCTGCTGCTTAGTTCTCTTTAAGGGGAATCTGGCAGGTCCCCTGTGCACCCAAAGCCACGAGCAGTTATGTTGCACATATCTGAAATCCCTGCCTGATAGTCCCAGCATGCTGCATCTACATAAACCGATTGTTCGAAAAAGTATTTCTAAAGATTGTTTATGAGATGCTAATTAAGGCTTTGACTAGTCGAGTTGGCGCTAATTGCCCGATAGCCAGCCCACGCATCATGTTATCACTCCCTTATGTCTGCTGCAACATGCTGGGACTATCAGGCTGGGATTGCAGATATGTGCACAGAATTGCTCGTGGCTCTGGGTGCACAGAGGACCTGACGGCCGCCAGCTCCCTACTCTGCTACTTAACCTACTGGAGGCACAATGGGAGACAGGCTGGAAGAGAAGACAAAGGTTTGGTGGACGGAGCACCAGGCTATGGTACGGGTTGCTTTATTTTGTTTGCTTTCTATTATTGTTATGCACATATATAATCCAATACAGATAAAGAGTAAGAAAACACTATCTCACTGCTGCAGCTTCAGCACACTAATGGTTCCTGTACAGACTAGTAATCAATAGCTGTGGAACATGCTAATGGTTCCTATTCAGACTAGTAATAGCTGTGCA
This sequence comes from Allobates femoralis, assembly GCA_033576535.1. NCBI lineage: Eukaryota > Metazoa > Chordata > Amphibia > Anura > Aromobatidae > Allobates > Allobates femoralis. The sequence continues at coordinate 35,916,992 of JARQOC010000009.1, forward strand.
ACACCCTAATGTCCTGTACAGACTAGTAATCAGTAGTTGTGCAACACCCTAATGGTTCCTGTACAGACTGGAATATCTCTACTTTAGATGCACAACTAGAAAGTCACAACCCGGACCTGGCTGCCTGAAAGGCCATCATATTGTTTCACGTACCACCTGAGGGACAAGGAGAGGTTACTATGTATTGCAACCAAGAAAAGGAAAATGCGCAGAGATAGGCAAGGAAGCAAGACGTGGAAACAGGAGAAATAATAAATGTAAAACAGGGTAACCTCCTACAACCTAACAGCAAACATAAAAAAAGATGCAGGTAAGACAAGTAAAAACGCACACTGCAAAAAAACCAACTGGTCTCAGTCATTATCCCCTGCATCGGGGGCTGTAACTCCTTATCAGAATAAATATAGCCAGCAGAGAATGCTGGAATCAGGAGAGTATAAATAACACCACCCGAGATGTGATAGGCCAAAGACAAGAAACAGTTGAGAAAATCTGAAACCACAAACCAAAGAAATAGAAGCAAAGGTGAAAAGACAATACTTGGACAGGGACTGACTGAGCTGTGGCTCAGAATGGCAGGAAACTGACCACACACAACAAGGTCCCAAGATCAAGTCCCAAGGTATGTGACAATTATAAGCCATGGAAGTCGGTGGGGCTGGGCAAGCCATAATACTGTGTTTTTGGGGATATCATACTATATTTAGGTGGGCTCTGGAGGTCATGATACTGTGTATGGTTGGCTGTAGAAAGGAAGCATGATATAATGAGGGAGAAATAAAGAGAGTAAAACACACTGAGGATGGGAACAGACTGAAGGGGACAGCATGAGGAGCATAGAATGGGGTACACAGTGTAGAGGAGACAGCAGGAAGTAGTATTCCTGTTCTGATTCTGGTTCTGGTGATGTACTCCGTTTCTGTTGGTGGCTCTAATGTTTCATTCCTGTACTGACAGTGTTTTGGTGATGTATTCCTGTTCTGACGGTGATTCTGGTGCTTTATTCCTGTATAGATGCTGAGGTTGTATTCCTGTACTTCTGCTGATTCTGGTGCTGTATTCCTTTACTGATGGTGGTTTTCTGGTGCTGTATTCCTGTACTGATGGTGGTTTTCTGGTGCTGTATTCCTGTACTGATGGTTGTTTTCTGGTGATGTATTCCTGTACTGGTACTGATGGTGGTTTTCTGGTGATGTATTCCTGTACTGTACTGATGGTGGTTTTCTGGTGCTGTATTCCTGTACTGATGGTGGTTTTCTGGTGCTGTATTCCTGTACTGATGGTGGTTTTCTGGTGATGTATTCCTGTACTGTACTGATGGTGGTTTTCTGGTGCTGTATTCCTGTACTGATGGTGGTTTTCTGGTGATGTATTCCTGTACTGTACTGATGGTTGTTTTCTGGTGATTTATTCCTGTACTGTAGTGATGGTAGTTTTCTGGTGATGTATTCCTGTACTGTACTGATGGTGGTTTTCTGGTGCTGTATTCCTGTACTGATGGTTGTTTTCTGGTGATGTATTCCTGTACTGGTACTGATGGTGGTTTTCTGGTGCTGTATTCCTGTACTGATGGTGGTTTTCTGGTGATGTATTCCTGTACTGTACTGATGGTTGTTTTCTGGTGATGTATTCCTGTACTGTACTGATGGTGGTTTTCTGGTGACGTATTCCTGTACTGTACTGATGGTTGTTTTCTGGTGCTGTATTCCTGTACTGATGGTTGTTTTCTGGTGATGTATTCCTGTACTGGTACTGATGGTGGTTTTCTGGTGATGTATTCCTGTACTGTACTGGTGGTTGTTTTCTGGTGATGTATTCCTGTACTGTAGTGATGGTAGTTTTCTGGTGATGTATTCCTGTACTGTACTGATGGTTGTTTTCTGGTGATGTATTCCTGTACTGTACTGATGGTGGTTTTCTGGTGATGTATTCCTGTACTGATGGTTGTTTTCTGGTGATGTATTCCTGTACTGTACTGATGGTTGTTTTCTGGTGATGTATTCCTGTACTATACTGATGGTGGTTTTCAGGTGCTGTATTCCAGTACTGATGGTGGTCTTCAGGTGCTGTATTCCAGTACTGATGGTGGTTTTCCGGGGCTGTGTTCCTACAGTGATTGTGGCTATGGGGCTGTATTCCTGTTCTGATGGTGGTTCTGTTGATATATTCCTGTACTGATGGTGGCTTTCTGGTGCTGTATTCCTGTACTGATGGTGGTTCTGTTGATGTATTCCTGTACTGATGGTGGTTCTGTTGATGTATTCCTGTACTGATGGTGGTCCTGGTGCAGTATTCCTGTACTAACGGTAGTTCTTGTGATATATTCTTATACGAATGGTGGTTTTGATGCGGTTATTCAGTACTATGGGTGGTTCTGGTGCTGCATTCCTGTATTGATTGTGGTTTTCGCGATGTATTTTTTTCTGACTATGGTTCCAGTGATGTATTCCTGTTCTCTTGGTGGCTCTGGTGTTATATTCTTGTACTGGCAGTAGAACTGCTAGTAACATCTACTACGCTATCTGTACTTAGGGATTATCACTGGTGGTATTACAAAGGACTAAAGGTAACATTTACTATATTTTCAGTATTCAGAGTTATCTGTGGTGTTATATAGGACTCTAGGTGACAACTACTACATTATCTGTACTCAGAGATATCACTGTGTTATCTGTGGTGTTACATAGGACTGCAGGTGACATCTACTACATTATCTGTACTCAGCGATATCACTGTGTTATCTGTGGTGTTACATGGGACTGCAGGTGACAACTACTACATTATCTGTACTCAGAGATATCACTGTGTTATCTGTGGTGTTACATAGGACTGCAGGTGGCGTCTACTACATTATCTGTACTCAGAGATATCACTGTGTTATCTGTGGTGTTACATAGGACTGCAGGTGACATCTACTACATTATCTGTACTCAGAGATATCACTGTGTTATCTGTGGTGTTACATAGGACTGCAGGTGACAACTACTACATTATCTGTACTCAGAGATATCACTGTGTTATCTGGTGTATTATATGGGACTGCAGGTGACATCTATTGCATTATCTTTATAGGGCAACTTATCACCTTGTTATCTGTGATGTTACATAGGACTGCAGGTAACATTTACTTGGGAGTTTCCACTTGACAAACAGGTTCTATGACAAAACTATGGACAACATTTCAATACCAGCTCCGCAGTTCATTCTTCCATTGGCCTGGACCTCTCCATTCACATTCTGTCCCGCTCCTGCACAAACTTGTCTGACATGTCTTATGTCTTTACACAGTAATGTATCGGTGACTTCTTATAACTACATTGTTTCTCTGTTACATGAGAGTATTTGCTTCCATTGCAATGATATTAGTATAAATCAAATACAACGTTTGTTGTTTTTCTAAATACCTTCAAATAACTTGATAAATCCTCGCTCCACGCTTCATCTCACATCAAAATAATATCTACAGACATGGATGATGGAGCCTAAACCTGTCTGCAAATCACCCCGGCCGTAGAGGAACAGTAACATCTCCGAATTACTGAGAGAACAAACTTCACCTGATACAAATAATCACTAATGGCCACTTTACACACGGCTACATTTCTAGGGTGGCTACAGGTAACTTACTGGCTGCAGTGAAATCATGGAGACAAGGTTCTATCTTGTTGCTGTGTACAAATGGAATAATGTCTCCATGATTTCACTGCAGCCAGTAAGTTACCTGTGGATGAGCTAGAAATGTAGCCGTGTGTAAAGTGGCCATTAGGGTTTACTTTTCTTTATATAGGAATAAATTGTGATACCATCTGTATGCAAAAGTATCAGGACAAGTGTGAACAATGTCCATCAGGAACTAATGCGAAAACATACAACACTGATATAATCCCTCAAATAGAGGCGTCAGAGTAGGATTTTGGGACTCTGGATTTACTATATATCAGAATGTCCCACGCATTTCATCATCCCCCAGAGCCAGGGGTGTAACTTGAAGTTCATGGGCTCAGATGCGAAAGTTCCAAGGGGGCCCCCAATTATTGCAAATCTTTAATAGTATTAGTCTTTCTTGCCATCCTTGTCTGCCCTCCAAATCAGCTTTACAACATAAATAAATATACACAATCTGATGCAAGCTATATTCTCTGTTTTTTCTTATTATATTTTTCTATAAGACAAAGGGACTTTTGGGGCCCCCTAGGCTCCAGGGCCCGGGTGCGATTGTATCCCCTGCACCGGTTGTATTAATGCCCCTGCCCAGAGCGACGATTCATCAGGAGACATTTTGATTCTCTGATAAAGTCTGGTCAAATCACTTTCCACAAACTTATTAAGAACAAATTGAGTTTGAGATCAAATTATTCACTAACAAGAAAGTCTCACTTCATTCCATATTTCTGTCTCTTCTGATATAATAGGTCTTAAGGCACAAACCATGAATATAAAATGTCAGCACTGTCTCATTATCTGCTCCTAGATTTACAGGAGCAGCTCAATGAATTAGAAGATCATGAAAAAGTGACTTTATATCAGTAATTCAATACATAAAGTGACACACATCTATTATATAGAGTCATTACACACACAGGGATCTATGTCATGTGTTTATTTCTGTTAATGTTGATGATTAATGAAAACCCAAAGGTCATTATCTCAGAAAATTAAAGTAGGGTGGATGAAGGGTCTGAGAGATAAAATATGACCTAAATAGATATCAGAGGCTTCACCTTGTGTGGTTGTGAGAGTCACAACCACTATAAAAGCAGATCACGGCTGCTGCAGTCCCCAGCGTGGTGCATATAGAGGAGGGAGGATGAAGGGTTAAACACTGTGCTGCCGTATTCCACCAGACATCAAGGGGTGGATATAATATTGAGATATTATCCAACGCGTTTCAGGACTCCCTGAAACATGGCAATATGATACCGATTTGTCCTGAGGAAGAGGCCGGGGAGCCCTGAAACATGATGACTAATAAATCAATATTATATTCACCCTTTGATGTTTGGTGGAATACGGCAGCGCAGTGTTTAACCCTTCATCCTCCCTCCTCTATATGCACCACACAGGGGACTGCAGCAGCCGTGATCTGCTTTTATAGTGGTTGTGACTCTCACAACCACACAAGGTGAAGCCTCTGATACCTATTTAGGTCATATTTTATCTCTCAGACCGTTAATCCTCCCTACTTTAATTTCCTGAGATAATGACCTTTGGGTTTTCATTGGCTGTAAGCCATAATCATCAACATTAACATAAATAAACACATGAAATAGATCCCTCTGTGTGTAATGACTCTATATAATATATGTGTGTCACTTTATGTATTGAATTACTGAAATAAAGTCACTTTTTGATGATTTTCTAATTCATTGACATGCTCCTGTATCTTGCCCTACAGTCAGACCTATTTCACAGTCTAATAAAGTTCAGTGTAATCACTATACAGATGATTGTACACAGGGGTGAGACATCTCAGAATTAACCATAGCTCTACAATAATCTCCTATGTTATCAGGATGTTCTCACTTCTCATACAAAGTCACATTGGAAATATTAATAGAGGATTATTGAATTATTAGTAAATCCTGGTTGTAAATGTAGAGCACAACTCCCATTCTCCACACCCAAAAGGGATCACGGCTGTATAATTTCTGATACAATGTATCCTGTGTTATCCATCTGCTACAATCCAGAAGAAGAGGAGGAAAAGCATAATAACCAGCAGTGATATTATCTGACATTCTCCTACAATCAGCAGTGATATGTATCATTAGTATTTATAGATCACCCTGGAAATAATGTCAGGACTCACCTGCAGTCACCGTCGCCTCCTCTGTCTGCTCACACCTGAGTGCTCTGCTCACCTCAGCTCTGTCCTCTGATTTCTCTGCTCCTCCCTGACCTCAAACATTACAGCCTGGGAACAAACCAAAGACGTAGAACGACATTAATAACGCACGACAGCATACACAATGGGAGACCGCTACAAAAGACGTTTTATAGGGTATTATAGGGTATTAGTATTAATAAGCATTATAGTAAAAATCAGAAATCCAGGCAGCACACAAAAGGTGAATGCAAAAATGACTTTATTGAGCCCAAAAGTGGCACAAAGTTTCATGGCCACTTTACACACACCAACTTATCTGTCCAACTTCTGACCAACTTAGGCTGGCTTCACACTGCAGTTTTTTCACTGATCAGTGTCCATCAGTGTTTGGGTGCCAAAACCAGGAGAGGAACCACAACTCAGAACAGGTGTCAATCTTTCAATTATAGTTTTTCTCTGCAAGTTCCTCTCCTGGTTCCTCTCCTGGCTGTGGCACCCAAACACTGATGGACACTGATCAGTGAAAAACTGCAGTGTGAAGCCAGACTTACTGGTTGCAGTGTAATCATGGACACATTGTTACATTTGTACACAGCCACAAAATGGAGCAATGTGTCCATGATTTCACAGCAACCAGTGAGTTGTTCAGAAGTTGGACAGATAAGTTGGTGTGTGTGGCCCTCAGTGTCTAAAAATGCTCCTTTCTCACATACATTGTGTGTCTCACAATGCTGGGTTTTAACATGTTTCAGTGATTACCATAATTAAAAAACATTTTTCCAATCATGCTTAAAATAGTGCAGCATATACATTCTAGCATTTTCATTTCCATATACAAAGTGCATCAAAACTTTCTAAAGTGCAACAATTTCATATCAGGAATATGCTCCTCTGCTTAAAATTCCACAATTGTGTTGATTAGTGATGTACGTCACCTGTGAAAGATAAAAAAAAAATTTGAGAAAGGAGCATTTTTAGACACTGAAACGTTGTGCCACTTTTAGACTCAATAAAGTCCTTTTTGCATTCAACTATTGTGTGCTGCCTGGATTTCTGATATTTGGATCTGCTTTACAGTTGGACACTGAGCTTTTATTTTTACTTTCAGGAGTTTTGCACCAAACGCTAAGTATACCTGTGCTGTTCTGTTTTTCTGTTTTGTTAAGTATTATAGTAGTTATATTCTTGTATATAAGGGCAGTATTATAGTAGTTATATTCTTGTATATAGGGGCAGTATTATAGTAGTTATATTCTTGTATATAGGAGCAGTATTATAGTAGTTATATTCTTGTATATAGGAGCAGTATTATAGTAGTTATATTCTTGTACATAGGAGCAGTATTATAGTAGTTATATTCTTGTATATAGGAGCAGTATTTTAGTAGTTATATTCTTGTATATAGGAGCAGTATTATAGTAGTTATATTCTTGTATATAGGGGCAGTATTATAGTAGTTATATTCTTGTATATAGGAGCAGTATTATAGTAGTTATATTCTTGTATATAGGAGCAGTATTTTAGTAGTTATATTCTTGTATATAGGGGCAGTATTATAGTAGTTATATTCTTCTATATAGGAGCAGTATTATAGTAGTTATATTCTTGTATATAGGAGCAGTATTATAGTAGTTATATTCTTGTATATAAGGGCAGTATTATAGTAGTTATATTCTTGTATATAGGAGCAGTATTATAGTAGTTATATTCTTGTATATAGGAGCAGTATTATAGTAGTTATATTCTTGTATATAGGAGCAGTATTATAGTAGTTATATTCTTGTATATAGGGGCAGTATTATAGTAGTTATATTCCTGTATATAGGGAGCAGTATTATAGTAGTTATATTCCTGTATATAGGGAGCAGTATTATAGTAGTTATATTCTTGTATATAGGAGCAGTATTATAGTAGTTATATTCTTGTATATAGGGGCAGTATTATAGTAGTTATATTCCTGTATATAGGGAGCAGTATTATAGTAGTTATATTCTTGTATATTGGGGCAGTATTATAGTAGTTATATTCTTGTATATTGGGGCAGTATTATAGTAGTTATATTCCTGTATATAGGGAGCAGTATTATAGTAGTTATATTCTTGTATATAGGAGCAGTATTATAGTAGTTATATTCTTGTGCATAGGAGCAGTATTATAGTAGTTATATTCTTGTATATAGGGAGCAGTATTATAGTAGTTATATATTCCTGTATATAGGGTCAGTATTATAGTAGTTATATTCTTGTATATAGGAGCAGTATTATAGTAGTTATATTCTTGTATATAGGAGCAGTATTATAGTAGTTATATTCTTGTACATAGGAGCAGTATTATAGTAGTTATATTCTTGTATATAGGGGCAGTATTATAGTAGTTATATTCTTGTATATAGGGGCAGTATTATAGTAGTTATATTCTTGTATATAGGAGCAGTATTATAGTAGTTATATTCTTGTATATAGGAGCAGTATTATAGTAGTTATATTCTTGTACATAGGAGCAGTATTATAGTAGTTATATTCTTGTATATAGGGGCAGTATTATAGTAGTTATATTCTTGTATATAGGGGCAGTATTATAGTAGTTATATTCTTGTATATAGGAGCAGTATTATAGTAGTTATATTCTTGTATATAGGAGCAGTATTTTAGTAGTTATATTCTTGTATATAGGGGCAGTATTATAGTAGTTATATTCTTCTATATAGGAGCAGTATTATAGTAGTTATATTCTTGTATATAGGAGCAGTATTATAGTAGTTATATTCTTGTATATAAGGGCAGTATTATAGTAGTTATATTCTTGTATATAGGAGCAGTATTATAGTAGTTATATTCTTGTATATAGGAGCAGTATTATAGTAGTTATATTCTTGTATATAGGAGCAGTATTATAGTAGTTATATTCTTGTATATAGGGGCAGTATTATAGTAGTTATATTCCTGTATATATAGGGAGCAGTATTATAGTAGTTATATTCCTGTATATAGGGAGCAGTATTATAGTAGTTATATTCTTGTATATAGGAGCAGTATTATAGTAGTTATATTCTTGTATATAGGGCAGTATTATAGTAGTTATATTCCTGTATATAGGGAGCAGTATTATAGTAGTTATATTCTTGTATATTGGGGCAGTATTATAGTAGTTATATTCTTGTATATTGGGGCAGTATTATAGTAGTTATATTCTTGTATATAGGAGCAGTATTATAGTAGTTATATTCTTGTATATAGGAGCAGTATTATAGTAGTTATATTCTTGTATATAGGAGCAGTATTATAGTAGTTATATTCTTGTATATAGGGGCAGTATTATAGTAGTTATATTCTTGTATATAGGAGCAGTATTATAGTAGTAATATTCTTGTATATAGGGGCAGTATTATAGTAGTTATATTCCTGTATATAGGAGCAGTATTATAGTAGTTATATTCTTGTATATAGGAGCAGTATTATAGTAGTTATATTCTTGTACATAGGGCAGTATTATAGTAGTTATATTCTTGTATATAGGGAGCAGTATTATAGTAGTTATATTCTTGTATATAGGAGCAGTATTATAGTAGTTATATTCATGTATATAGGGGCAGTATTATAGTAGTTATAGTCTTGTATATAGGAGCAGTATTATAGTAATTATATTCTTGTATTACAGTAGTTATATATTTGTACGTTAGGTCGGCTTGCTCACCCCATCATATTCTGTACTGTGCTATTGCTTGGTACCACATCAAGCACAAGATAAACTTAAAACTGCCCCCTACCCCAAAAAAAGGGGAATAATTTTTGGATCATTTTTACATTTTATAAACAGCAAAACAAAAGTGTAATGTGTTATTAAGCTGGTTGTTTGTTACCATTCATCCCTCGTCAGATATGATGTGGTCACTTTGACATTACCTTAGTTTTCATTAAAGAGCAGGAGAGGCGCTGGATACAGTCGTAGGAGACCTCAGGGCACAAATCAGTTTGATGCGAAAACATTTTTGGAAAAATTTGGCAAAATGCAAATTCCAATTTCAAAACATTCGCTGATGTCTAATCACAATGTCATCACCAGGGGCGGGGCTGACACCTCATTATATCAGTGATGTCATCACCAGGGGGTGGGGCTAACACCTCTCATTATATCAGTGATGTCATCACCGGGGGGCGGGGCTGACACCTCATTATATCAGTGATGTCATCACCAGGGGGTGGGGCTAACATCTCTCATTATATCAGTGATGTCATCACAGGGGGCGGGGCTGACACCTCATATCAGTGATGTCATCGCCAGGAGGCGGGGCTGACACCTCTCACTATATACATGTCAATGTAATAGATGACAGGCTGTTCTGCACTATAAGGGGTGTGGATCTCATGTTTGATATACATTGTGCACAGTATTGTTCAGATAATAATTAGTCATGTCGTCTCCGCTGTTGGTGTTCATTGTGCAGGACAGGACAGGACACATTCTTTTTCTAAACTGATGCTCCCAAAACAAACAGCCGAGCACTGAATGACGAAATACTCGTATCTGAGCTATGAACTGCAGAACAAGGAGAGCCCCGGAACACGTGAGCGGCACAAAAGAACGACCATTCGTCAGTCGTGGGACATGAAGTGAACCCGGCCGAGTTCACATGACGCCTCGGGTGACACGACGCTACTCTCTGAGGGATCATATTCAGTGCGTTACAAATTATTATGTATCTCTGGCTCTTTGGATCACTGAAATCAGTCTCACACCCCTGTGATAATCAGTTGCCAGTTGAGCCCAATCAAAAGGAAAATAACTTAGAAGAACGTTCCACATTATTACACAGATGCGGGTTTCTAGCGCTATAGGGGGAAAAAGAATCCCTCTGCTGCCAAAAAGTGTCAGGACAAAGTATGAAAAATTATGAGATATTTCATGAAAAATTAAGTGTGATAATTGTACTGTATAGACATGTGCAGATAGAGGCAGAATGAGGAAGGTCTCTGCCAAATTAATCGGATTAGGAGAACAGATGATAAAATACCATTACAAAGTGACAAATAGTGACCGGTAGCTGATGCAGCCTTAGGAGTCTGCAAGATTCAAGTGAAGGATCCTCCAGAGGCTGCAGTTGTGCATAAACCTACTGTTTCACCTCTGCAATACAGCGCTCACAAGTAAGAGATACGGTAAGTGGACCAGAATTTAAAGTTTGATATTCATGCCTAAAACAGACTTTGCAAAAACTTTCAGCGTTCGGGAGCTTTACATATACAAATCACTGGAGTGAGCATCACTGTGTTTGGGTACACTCGGTGCCCGGGTACACTCAGTGCTCAGGTACACTCTGTGCTCAGGTACACTCATTTCTCACTGTGCTCGGGTACACTCATTGCTCAGGTACACTCTGTGTCCAGGTACACTCAGTGCTTGCTGTGCTCGGAAACACTCAGTGCTAAAGTACACTCGGGGCACGGGTACACTCGGTGCTCAGGTGCACTCGTTGCTCACTGTGCTCGGGTACACTTGGTGCTCAGGTATCATCGGTGCTTCAGGTGCTCGGATATACTCGGTGCTCAGGTACACTCTATGCTCAGGTACACTCTGTGCTCCGGTATACTCTGTGCTTGCTGTGCCCAAAAACACTCGGTGCTCGGGTACACTCAGTGCTCGGGTACGCTCGGTGCTCGGGTACACTCAGTGCTCGGGTACGCTCGTGCTCGGACTAGTGCGAGTCGCTTGCAGTGTTTGACTGTCTGCACTGGTGTGAAATCAGTGTTATTGGATGTACTGTGTACAAAAAAAATGACAAAACCAAAACCCCAGCATCCCTCCTCCCTCCACCCAGATGTTGACTGAGGATCAGGAGGAGGGGTCACCGTCGTCACCACGTGACCCATAGAATAGGTAAAGAAATAAAAAGACACAAAATAGGAGGAAAAATGTTTAGACAGAGTGGATCTGATGGATAACCAATATGGCTGCTGATAAACACCGATCCTCTCCATTCCACTCAGCTGCTAACTTGGGAGACTTTGGGGAAGGCTAGAAGTGAGCTCTTTACCTAGACAGGCAGTCATGTTGATGGTTATCTTATTTTTGGCTAAAACCACTGTGGAACATACACGTTAGGATAGTACATGATCCTATTGGGTGAAGTATGACACTAGCATTATCGTTTAGGTGTTCATTGGCTGCTTCTCTCATGGTTCCACCCCCTCGGAGCCTCATTTGTCTAAACAACAAACTTGTTGCCCACGTCAACCAATGCAGTAGTCCAAGCAAAGCCAGGGTTTATTGCCAAATGAAAAATAAGCAATATTTGAAAGCCAACAATCTTGGTCGTTAAGGACTAACCCCCAAAACACACTTTGGGTTTGCTCCATCTGTCCTGACAAAAGGTGACTGTTAGTAAATAGGCTAAGGAGGGCGGAGGAGGACACAGGGATTCTCTTTTTGGCCATCTTTGACATGATCATGCCATACCTCATTGTCAGATTTAGCAGCAGAACTGGTCTTGTTGCCCATAGCAACCAGCAACAATGCAACATTCCGAGCTGCATTAGGATCAAAAGCTGAGCTGTGATTGGTTGCTACAGGCAACAAAGTTATCCTAAATCAGCCCGGTGACTGACCGTGTCCTCTGCGGTGCGCTCCTTTCAGGGAACAACAGAATATTTATCATTTTGGGATATTTCTAGATTTTGAGTAGAAATGATCTAGAGGCAGAATCTGACATATTTTTCTGTTAGCCATTCACAGACGCAGGAATCGCCGGCTGAGAAGTGAGAAGGGGACGTCTCCCGCCAGCGATGGCTCCGAACAAATCATCCACCTGTGATCAATGTATCAGAATAAAAATAATCATTAATCATCGTTAAGCAGCCGGAGATAATAAATGGACAAATGCAGCAGAAATTGGTTCCCGTGATTTCATGGTGCGGCGTTTTCTAACTTCTATTCAGGCTGAATTCCCCCAACAGATATGCTGGGACTTGTAGTGTCTATACACATCTACACTATGTTACAAGTCCAGTAACAGAGTAATATGTTATATCATAATATATACATATACAGTATCTCACAAAAGTGAGTACACCCCTCGCATTTTTGTAAATATTTTATTCTATCTTTTCTGAAGATCTGACCCTTTGATACAATGTACAGTAGTCAGTGTGCAGCTTGTGGTGTCACCTACATAACTCAACACAGCCATTAATGTCGAAACCACTGGAAATAAAAATGAGTACACCCCTAAGGGAAAATGGACAAATTTTGCTAAAATATTTGTGTGTGGCCGCCATTATTTACCAGCATGACATTAACTCTCTTGGACCTGGAGGTCACTAGATCTTCACAGGATTCCCTGGATCCTCTTATCCTTCATAACGACGAAGATGGTGGATGTACTGTAGAGACTTCGCGCTCTTCCACCTTCTTTTTGAGAAGGCAGCATGGATGGTTCATAGGGTTCAGGTCTGAAGATGCTCGACCAGTCCAGCACCTTCACCCTCAGTGTCTTTCGCAGCAGTGGTCATCTTGGAGGTGTTTGAGGTTGTTATCATGGTGGAATATGAAGGGAGGAGATTATGCTCGTCTTCAGTGGGTCACAGGACATGTTGGTATTTATGGTTGCCTCAAAGATCTGCAGCTACCCACAGCCAGCAGCATCATGCGGCCCTAAATCATGACTCTCCCCCACCATGTCTGACTGTTGGGAGGACACACTTGTCTTTATGCTCCTGACCTTGAGCCACCACAATCGCTTGACTCCATCTGGCCAAAAATAAATAAGGTCTAGCTTGCTGCTCCTGGTTAGCCTGTAATTCTAGCTCCAGTTCTGCCAGTAACCAGTCCTGTGATAACTAATGTTTGTCTATCTTTGTGCCTGGACCTGTCCTGTCTGTGTTTTCCCTGGTACTACCCTCTCTGCCTAGTGTCTGGAACCCTGCTGTATCATATACCTGACGTTTTTTGCTGTATCCTATACCTGAAGTCCTCTGCTGTATCCTATACCTGAAGTCCTCTGCTGTATCATATACCTGAAGTCCTCTGCTGTATCCTATACCTGAAGTCCTCTGCTGTATCATATACCTGAAGACCTCCTGTAACTTTGGGCCTCCTGTACCAATGGGCTGAATAGTTGGGGAACTAACGCCTCCTCGACTAGCCGGAGCCCTTATTTGCATCTCATAAACGATCTTTAGAAATACTTGATCTAAAGATCTGTGTATGTATGCTACTTCATACTGCGACCATCAAGCAGGGAATATAGATATGGGCATAGACAGTGGCGTAACGATCGTGGTCGCAGCAGTCGCGGCTGAGACCGGGCCCAGGCCTGTAGGGGAGCCCGTGCCTCTAGTCGCCCCCCCACTGCGGGCGTGTGTCAGAGGAGAGGAGGGGAAGGAAGCTTCCTGCTGCTGATCCCGCCCCTCCTCTCTTCTGATCTGACGCCGGCTCCCTGCCCTGCATTGTGCTCCGCACTCCCAGTTACTAGCACCCCCCCCCCCCAAACCCTTTCCCCGTCCTCACCAGCGGCGTGATGGCTTCATGGGGGCCCACTCTAACACTTGCACCAGGACCCGCCGGACCCTGGTTACGCCGCTGTGCATAGAACTACTCATGGTTCTAGGGGAACAGAGAACCTGACAGGTTCCATTTAATTCTGCTCAATATTGATACAATCAATATAAAATCATCACTGGACACAGAGATTGGAGTTTTGCCCCCTCAGATTTATTTGGTTTATTCATAGCAACCAGCAACAGAGTAATATGTTTTATCATAAAATATACATATACAGTATCTCACAAAAGTGAGTACACCCCTCACATTTTTGTAAATATTTTATTCTATCTTTTCTGAATATCTAACCCTTTCGTGTTGTCTTCTAAATAACCCAACACAGCCATTAATGTCTAAACCGCTGGCTACAAAAATGAGTACACCCCTAATGGTACCTTTACACGCCGCCACAACAGGATGGATACCAACGGCAACTTCACGTGCACGAGCACAGCCGAACGGTTACCAACGGGAACCGCACCCTCTTTACACGCCGCCACAAGGTGCGCTACGCCACGCTACATCTACAGCTAGCTACATCGCCGGGTGTCGCAAGTAGCCAGCTGTAGCTCAATTACACACCGCTATAACCAGCTACTATGGGCGGACCTGGTGCAGCAGGGACAGCACATAGGCGTGCTCCAATTGAGAGTACGAGCCGTCCGTACGCTGATAGGACAAAGCAATAACATCCTGATTGGCCAGGCATCGCAGGAGGCTGAGTAATACAGCACGCTCGAGCGATTGTGTAGTGTGACTCGTCAGCTCCTTAAATATGCCTCCCTATGCAGCGACTACCAATCGTCATGCAGCAGCTTCCACCAATGATCGCACATGGGGCGCGGTAACACGGAGCCAGGGTCACGCCTTAGCTACATTGCAGGCTGTCCCGAGTTCCCTTCCGTAACGTCTTTACACGCAGATACAGCTCGCTACAATCGGCGATGTAGCCATATGTTTATGGGCAGTGCACGGATACAGAGGTATCTGTAGCTGGCTGTGTCGTCCCGTCTTCACACGCCGCTATTACGGGCGATATTGGCGCGACAAGCTACATTTGTAGCCTGTAGCGGGTTGTATCCATCCTGTTGTGGCGGCGTGTAAAGGTACCATAAGAGATAATGGCCCAATTTTGTGTGGCCACCATTATTTTCCAGCATGACCTTAACTCTTTTGGACCTGGAGGTCACTGGATCTTCACAGGAGCCGTCGGATCCTCTTCATCCTTCATAACGACATCACGGAGATGGTGGATGTAGAGACCTCGCGCTCTTCCACCTTTAGTCTGAGGAGGCCGCACAGATGCTCCATAGGGTTCAGGTCTGGAGATGCTCAGCCGTCCAGCACCTTCACTCTCAGTGTCTTTAGCAGCAGGGTGTTGGGGTCGTTATCATGGTGGAATATGAAGGAAGGAGATCATGTTCGTCTTCAGTAGGTCACAGGACTTGATGGAATTCATGGTTCTCTCAATGATTTTCAGCTACCCACAGCTGGCAGCATCATGCAGCCCCAAATCATGACTCTCCACAACCATGCACCAACATGACCCTCCACCACCATGCCTGACTGTTGGGAGGACACACTTGTATTTATGCTCCTGACCTAGACCGTCACACACGCTTGAATCCATCTGGACCAAATAAGTTTCTCTTGGTCTGATCAGACCACCGGACAGTTCCACTAATCCATGCCCTTAGTCTGCTTGTCTTCAGCAAACTGTTTGTGGCTTCTTGTGCATCATTGGCACATACTCCCATGTCAACGGCTATTCTTTTGGGTTCTGCTCTGAGGCAAGATAGCTTTTCCTACATCCATCTTTAGGAGCAGTTAGTTCTCCGGCTGTGCAGAGGTGTCTAGGTCTGATTAGTTACATCCCACGGCTACTTCTAGTTGCGGTGTGTAGTCATGGATTGCAGTCAGTATAGTCGCCAACAACTTCTGTGGAATCTGGTTACTCCTTAGTAACAGTCCCCCTTAGTGGCGCACCACAAATGCGGCCCCTTATCCTGCCCTTGATATAAACTGTGCCAGCATCCCGCCTGCAGAGCCACAATCCTGTGTCATATCCCTATCCTACATTACAGCTATCTATGGGGAGCGTTACCAACTTGCTGCCCCATCACCAACCTCGGATGTCTGCACGCGCTGCTTAGATACCCGGTGTTTATCATGGTTACCAGCCTGTGAGGTCACTGCTCGCTGGTCTCTCGCCGTCACACGCAGCGATACATGGAATGATTTGTAGCGATCAGAGACCTCACAGCAGGGGCCAGGTTGCTGCTACATGTCTCACACTGCAACATCGCTGGAGAGGTCGCTGTTACGTCACAAAACCTGTGAAGTTTCAGCGACATCGCTGCCGATGTTGCAGTGTGTGAAGTACCCCTTACACTGGCGGTGACAGTGGGAGGTCATTAAACGACAATTATGCTATTTGCATAAATGCAATCACTTGACATGTGTGGCCTCAATCGTTGAAAATGACACGTCTAGTCAGAACATGGCCAGAAGTATGAAAATCACAAACTTGTGCTCACATGACCGTCCACTCTTGCCACTGGCAAGGGGGATTCCTAAAAGTGTGCAGTGCATGCGCTGTGAGGATTCAGAGGCTTGCTGTCACCTAGATGGACTACAAACTTATCTCAAACCTGGACAAACCCTTTAATTATAAAATTAAGCACTGTAGCCCAATTATAACAGCATGTCAGGGGCGGACATATCGCCAGTGCAGCTGCACTGGGGTCCCAGGGGTGGAGGGGGCCCCTGCTGGTTGGGAAATAATGAGGGCAATCTGGCCTGTTGTTCGGAGCTCCAGGGTCCGGGGGTCCCTTGGTTAGACCACCCTCATTACAAGCGGAGTGCTGGGCAGGAAGCGATCCTGCAGTGGAACGCAGTAGTCTATCCCCTGCTTTCTGCTCAGCACTAATCTATGTGACATAGGTGTGCACAGCTGATGATGCCAGCAGGTCCGGCGCGCCAGTGTCGTTTGAAAAGACCCGACAGAAGTGAGGAAAAGCGGTGCCGCAGGAACAAGAGGAGAGTTTCTTTTTTTCTTTTTTTTCCTTCCCCCTTCAATAGGCTGTGGAGGGAACGAAGGACGAAGGGGACTGATGGGGGCCCCCCACTACTGTGAGCCACCCACTACTGTGAGCCTTCCCCACTACTGTGAGCCCCCCACTGCTGTGAGCCCCACTACTGTGAGCCCCCCCACTACTGTGAGCCCCCCCACTACTGTGAGCCCCCCACTGCTGTGAGCCCTCCACTGCTGTGAGCCCCCCACTGCTGTGAGCCCCCCTCACTACTGTGAGCCCCCCACTGCTGTGAGCCCCCCACTACTGTGAGCCCCCCACTGCTGTGAGCCCCCTTCTGCTGTGAGCCCCACTACTGTGAGCCTCCCCCACTGCTATGAGCCCCCCACTGCTGTGAGCCCCCCC
Source organism: Allobates femoralis (assembly GCA_033576535.1). Classification (NCBI taxonomy): domain Eukaryota; kingdom Metazoa; phylum Chordata; class Amphibia; order Anura; family Aromobatidae; genus Allobates; species Allobates femoralis. Next base: position 35,934,791 of record JARQOC010000009.1, read on the forward strand.
CCCCACTGCTGTGAGCCCTCCACTGCTGTAAGTCCCCCTCTGCTGTCAGCCCCCCACTGCTGTGAGCCCCACCACTGCTGTAAGCCCTCCACTGCTGTAAGCCCTCCACTGCTGTAAGCCCTCCACTGCTGTGAGCCCCACCACTGCTGTAAGCCCCCACTGCTGTGTCCCACCAGTACTGTGTGCTCCACACTGCTGTATGCACCCAAAACCCCATGTGTGCCCCCCAGCGCTGTGTGCCCTCCAGTGTGGTGTGGTATCACATGGGGTTTTGGGTTATGTAATACCGTATATATGTGTACATACACACATATATATATATATACAGTATATCTGTAGCTTTGTTGCCTGTTAAAGTATGGGGGACCGTGGTAAAATTTCTTGCACAGGGGCCCTGAGCTGTCAGTGTCCGCCCCTGCAGTGTGTAATATACTCACTGTCAGGATTCAGCTCTTGCGGTTTCCAGCATGCATTACATGTACACTCCATTAATATGCAATTTTCATGCTTACGTTCAGTGGTTTTGGCTGCAGATTTCTTATTGCTCCAGAACAAACCATTAATTAGGATTCAATTTGCAGTGACAAACCGCACCGTGCTTTCATTTTCGTGTGGATTCTTTTCAGCAATATGTGAAGGGATTTTCGAAACACTCGTAAATCTCACAGCAAATCTGCGACTAATGAATTGCACTTTCCGCATTCTACATACACAGCCGCACAGAGGAGCGGGATCTGACGGTTGCCAGAGGCATTTAAAAAGGTGCCGATCACTTGTCATCAGTAAATGTCACTATGTATCCCATGCACCCATGCAATGTCTGTTTACATTATGTATCTCCTCCAGTATCGGGAAACCATTATTCCGCATTCTTACAGTTCTTTTGGTGTCATTCACTCCATTTAACCCTTTTGTAGTACTGCTATCTGTACAACATATGATCTGTACTTGTGATTGATGAGCAGTAGGGCGCCCCATAACTCAGCACAGAGCACCCCCTTATGTGTCTGATCAGTAATGGGGCAGAGGTATTGCTCCAGGGGGTGGGTGTGGGGAGTCACCCCTGCCCCTGACAGAGGATGCGGAGGGCCGATACAGTTAAACTGCGGCTCACACCACCACTCTGCGTTCTGTAGGGTGCAGGTCGCTTTAGGCAGAATGACAGGTGCCAGGCAGAACTACATGAGGACGATATCCTGCCGCAAGACTTACAGGCCCACAGAGATTACATCTTTGTGTCGGTCTTCCCAGGATCTGTCACTGGACCCATTGGGGTTTAGGTGCTTGTATGATGTTTATTTCAATTTGTGTGATGGATATTGTGAGTGGGGGCTACTAAAGGGGTCAGGATACAGCATGGAGACTACTAAGGGGGCCATGATACAGCGTGGGGGGTATTAATGGGGCCAATATACAGCGTGGGGGCTAAGGGGACCAAGATACAGCGTGGGGGCTAAGGGGACCAAGATACAGCGTGGGGGCTACCAAGAGGCCATGATACAGCATGGTGGGTACTAAGAGGGCCAAGATACATCATGGGGACTACTAAGAGGCCATGATACAGAGTGGGGGCTACTAAGAAGGCCATGATACAGCGTGGTGGCTACTAAGAGGGCCAAGATACAGTGTGGGGGCTAAGGGGACCATGATACAGCGGGGTGGCTACTAAGAGGGCCATGATACAGCGTAGGGTCTATTAAGGAGGCCATGATACAGTGTGGGGTCTACTAATGGGGCCAAGATACAGCGTGGGGGCTACTAAGGAGGCTCTGATACAGCATGGGGGCTACTAAGGAGGACATGATACAGCAGGGGGCTATTAATGGGGTCAAGATACAGCGTGGGGGCTACTAAAGGGACCAACATACAGCGTGAGGGCTACTAAAGGGACCAACATACAGCGTGAGGGCTACTAAAGGGACCAAGATACAGCATGGGAGCTACTAAATGGTACAAGATACAGCGTGGGGAATACTAAGGGGACCAAGATACAGTGCGGGGACTACAAAGAGGGCCGTGATACAGCATAGGGTTTACTAAGGACGCCTAGATACAGCATGGGGGCTACTAAGGGGGTTAAGTTAGAGCATGGGGGCTATTAAGAAGGCCAAGATACAGCGTGGAGGCTACTAAGAGGGTCATGATACAGAGTGGACAACAGAATAAGGAGTAATTAGCGGTTTAGGAGGGTGCAACAAAAAGGATGGAGGAACGGAGGAACACAAATAGTTTCTAGTATATCTTACTTTATTTATTCAAGCATATCACAAGATGTTTCAGCAGATACTCCACCTTCATCAGGTGTATGTTGTGATATGCTTGATTAAACAAAGTAAGATATACTAGAACCTATTTGTATTCCTCCATCCTTTTGTAGCGCCTTCCTAAACCGCTAATTACCTCTTATTCTGTTGTCTACACGCCGACATGGCGAGCGGTGAGGTGCAGCACTGAAGGATTGGAGATTGTAATTGCCTGTAGGTAAGAGAGAAAAAGACCTGGCAAAGACCTAAGAACCTGCGGTGACATCAGCGGCACGTGATACCCCATGTGAGTAGTCTTCCCGGCAACCAGGAAGCCACAACACAGCACGTGGTGCGCGCAGAGCACCGGAGGTCTGACAACAAGGTTATGGTCTGTGGAGCCTCGTTTAGGAGTCCTCAACACAGGACTAGCCAGATATCCCTCCAGGGAAGGACCTAGCCCTGGGGTGGCTCCTTGCGGAGACCACCATAACCACCATGTTAAGTGGCCCTTTTAGTCAATATCCAGCTCTTTTACAAGTTTAGAGATATGACAAGGGAATACGAAGGCCAGGTATCCATCCACAGACAGCTGTTTCGGGGTATTGCCCCTCATCAGTGCGGAGTAGGATTCTGGCTCGTAAAAGAGCTGGATATTGACTCAAAGGGCCACTTAATATGGTGATTATGGTGTTCTCCGCAAGGAGCCACCCCATGGCTAGGTCCTTCCCTGGAGGGATATCTGACTAGTCCTGTGCTGAGACTCCTAACCGAGGCTCCACAGACTCTATTTGAAGATACAGTGTGATGCTTCAGCCACAAGGACAAGTATCCTCCATCATTGGTTAAACCCAGTGCCACTAAGATTAACACTAATTCAATCTAAAATTATGTTATTATTTAAAATGGATTGGCTAGATACACTGACAAACAAGGAAAAAATGACCGAGAAATTCTTCGAAAGATGGGTGTCATTCATTCCCTCATTACTAGACAACACTAAAGATAGAGAGAGGAAACAATCTGAACACACCTCATGGTACATACTTGAGACACTTCATAATCGGGTTCCAATACCATAGTCATTGATGTTATATGAGAGATCAGTTCACACACAGAGGGAAGGGCAGGGAGGGGTTTTCGGATAAGTGTTAAATTCATGATAATTGTTGGATATCATTGCCTGTATGTATTACTATACATTTAATGAACAAAGTTTGAAAAGAAAAAAAGATATATCGGGACAGCTAAGGGGGCCAAGATACAGTGTGGGAGCTACTGTGTGGCAGCATTACATAGTATGAGTGACCCCCCTCCATGGATGAGAAGCCCCCACATATTGTGAGTGACCCCCTCCATGGATGAGAAGCCCCCACATATTGTGAGTGACCCCCCCATGGATGAGAAGCCCCCAAATATTGTGAGTGACCCCCTCCATGGATAAGAAGCCCCCACATATTGTGAGTGACCCCCTCCATGGATAAGAAGCCCCCACATATTGTGAATGACCCCCTCCATGAATAAGAAGCCCCCACATATTGTGAGTGACCCCCTCCATGGATAAGAAGCCCCCACATATTGTGAGTGACCCCTCCATGGATAAGAAGCCCCCACATATTGTGAATGACCCCCTCCATGAATAAGAAGCCCCCACATATTGTGAATGACCCCCTCCATGAATAAGAAGCCCCCACATATTGTGTGACCCCCTCCATGGATAAGAAGCCCCCACATATTGTGAATGACCCCCTCCATGGATGAGAAGCCCCTACATATTGTGAATGACCCCCTCCATGGATAAGAAGCCCCCACATATTGTGAGTGACCCCCTCCATGGATGAAGAAGCCTCCACATATTGTGAGTGACCCCCTCCATGGATAAGAAGCCCCCACATATTGTGAATGACTCCCTCCATGGATGAGAAGCCCCCACATATTGTGATGACCCCCTCCATGGATAGAAGCCCCCACATATTGTGATGACCCCCTCCATGGATAAGAAGCCCCCACATATTGTGATGACCCCTCCATGGATGAGAAGCCCCCTACATATTGTGAGTGACCCCCTCCATGGATGAAAGCCCCTTACATATTGTGAGATGACCCCCTCCATGGATGAGAAGCCCCACCATATTGTGAGTGACCCCCTCCATGGATGAGAAGCCCCACATATTGTGAGTGACCCCTCCCATGGATGAGAAGCCCCACATATTGTGATGACCCCCTCCATGGATGAAAACCCCCACATATTGTGAATGACTCCTCCATGGATGAGAAGCCCCACATATTGTGATGACCCCCCTCCATGGATGAGAAGCCCCACATATTGTGACTGACCCCTCCATGGATAAGAAGCCCCCACATATTGTGACTGACCCCCTCCATGGATGAGAACCCCCACATATTGTGATGACCCCTCCATGGATGAGAAAGCCCCACATATTGTGAGACCCCCTCCATGGATGAGAAGCCCCACATATTGTGAGTGACCCCTCCATGGATGAGAAGCCCCTACATATTGTAAATGACCCCCTCCATGGATAAGAAGCCCCCACATATTGTGAGTGACCCTCTCCATGGATGAGAAGCCTCCCACATATTGTGATGACCCCTCCATTCCTAGAAACCTCCCACATAATTGGAAATTGACCCCTCCATGGTAATGAGACACCCCCACATATTGTATTGACCCCTCCATGGTGAGAAGCCGCCACATATTGGAGGTCCCTCGGATATGAAACCTCCACATATTGTGATGACCCTATTACATGGATTGAGAAGCCCACAATATTGAGTGACCCCTCCATGGATGAGAAGCCCCACATATAGTGAGTGACCCCCTCCATGGATGAGAAGCCCCCACATATTGTGAGTGACCCCTCCATGGATGAGAAGCCCCCACATATTGTGAGTGACCCCCTCCATGGATGAGAAGCCCCCACATATTGTGAGTGACCCCTCCATGGATGAGAAGCCCCCACATATTGTGAGTGACCCCCTCCATGGATGAAGAAGCCCCCACATATTGTGAGTGACCCCCTCCATGATAAGAAGCCCCCACATATTGTGATGACCCCTCCATGGATAGAAGCCATCTCACATATTGTGAGTGACCCCCTCCATGGATAGAAGCCCCCACATATTGTGAATGACCCCCTCCATGATAAGAAGCCCCCACATATTGTGAATGACCCCCTCCATGAATAAGAAGCCCCCACATATTGTGTGACCCCCTCCATGGATAGAAGCCCCCACATATTGTGACTGACCCCTCCATGGATGAGAAGCCCCCACATATGTGATGACCCCCTCCATGGATGAGAAGCCCCCACATATTGTGAGTGATCCCCTCCATGGATAAGAAGCCACCACATATTGTGAGTGACCCCCTCCATGGATAAGAAGCCCCCACATATTGTGAATGACCCCCTCCATGAATAAGAAGCCCCCACATATTGTGTGACCCCCTCCATGGATAGAAGCCCCCACATATTGTGACTGACCCCCTCCATGGATGAGAAGCCCCTACATATTGTGAATGACCCCCTCCATGGATAAGAAGCACCCACATATTGTGAGTGACCCCCTCCATGGATGAGAAGCCCCTACATATTGTGAATGACCCCCTCCATGGATGAGAAGCCCCACATATTGTGACTGACCCCCTCCATGGATGAAGAAGCCCCACATATTGTGAGTGACCCCCTCCATGGATGAGAAGCCCCCACATATTGTGAGTGACCCCCTCCATGGATAGAAGCCCCCACATATTGTGAATGACTCCTCCATGGATGAGAAGCCTCCACATATTGTGACTGACCCCCTCCATGGATGAGAAAGCCTCCACATATTGTGATGACCCCTCCATGGATAGAAGCCCCCACATATTGTGACTGACCCCCTCCATGGATGAGAAGCCTCCACATATTGTGATGACCCCTCCATGGATGAGAAGCCCCCTACATATTGTGAATGACCCCTCCATGGATGAGAAGCCCTTACATATTGTGAGTGACCCCTCCATGGATGAGAAGCCCCCACATATTGTGAGTGACCCCCTCCATGGATGAGAAGCCCCCACATATTGTGAGTGACCCCCTCCATGGATGAGAAGCCCCCACATATTGTGAGTGACCCCCTCCATTCCGAGAAACCTCCACATATTGTGAGTGACCCCTTCCATGGATGAGAAGCCTCCACATATTGTGAGTGACCCCTCCATGGATGAGAAGCCCCCACATATTGTGAATGACTCCCTCCATGGATGAGAAGCCCCCACATATTGTGAGTGACCCCTCCATGGATGAGAAGCCCCCACATATGTGAGTGACCCCCTCCATGGATGAGAAGCCCCCACATATTGTGAGTGACCCCTCCATGGATGAGAAGCCCCCACATATTGTGAGTGACCCCCTCCATGGATGAGAAGCCCCCACATATTGTGAGTGACCCCTCCATGGATGAGAAGCCCCCACATATTGTGAGTGACCCCTCCATGGATGAGAAGCCCAATGTAGTGACCCCCTCCATGATGAGAGTCCCACATATTGTGGTGACCCCCTCCATGGATGAGAAGCCCCCACATATTGTGAATGACCCCTCCATGGATGAGAAGCCATTACATATTGTGAGTGACCCCCTCCATGGATGAGAAGCCCCCACATATTGTGAGTGACCCCTCCATGGATGAGAAGCCCCCACATATTGTGAGTGACCCCCTCCATGGATGAGAAGCCTCCACATATTGTGAGTGACCCCCTCCATGGATGAGAAGCCCCCACATATTGTGAATGACTCCCTCCATGGATGAGAAGCCCCCACATATTGTGAGTGACCCCTCCATGGATGAGAAGCCCCCACATATTGTGAATGACCCCCGATGACTCCCTCCATGGATGAAAGCCCCCACATATTGTGAAGACCCCCTCCATGGATGAGAAGCCCCCACATATTGTGAGTGACCCCTCCATGGATGAGAAGCCCCCTACATATTGTGAATGACCCCCTCCATGGATAGAAGCCCCCACATATTGTGAGTGACCCCCTCCATGGATGAGAAGCCTCCACATATTGTGAGTGACCCCCTCCATGGATGAGAAGCCCCCACATATTGTGATACCCCTAACCCCATATCCTCTGGATGAGAACCCCCCATTGTGAGAAGCCCCTCCAATTGTGAGTGAACCCCTCCATGGATGAGAACCCCCCATTGTGAAGACCCCCCATGGAGTACAGCCTCCACATATTGTGAGTGACCCCCTCCATGGATGAGAAGCCCCACATATTGTGATGACCCCTCCATGGTGAGAAGCCCCCACATATTGTGAGTGACCCCCTCCATGGATGAGAAGCCCCACATATTGTGAGTGACCCCCCCATGGATGAGAAGCCCCACATATGTGAATGACCCCCTCCATGGATAGAAGCCCCCACATATTGTGAGTGACCCCTCCATGGATGAGAAGCCCCCACATATTGTGAGTGACCCCTCCATGGATGAAAGCCCCCACATTATCCCCTGGATGAAGCTCCATTGATGACCCCTCCATGGATGAGAAGCCCCACATATTGTGAGTGACCCCCTCCATGGATGAGAAGCCCCCACATATTGTGACTCAGTGACCCCCCCATTTGAGAAGCCCCCACATATTGAGCAATATGTGACCCCTCCATGGATGAGAAGCCCCCACATATTGTGAGTGACCCCCTCCATGGATGAGAAGCCCCACATATTGTGAAGGACCCCTCCATGGATGAGAAGCCCCCACAATATTGTGAATGACCCCTCCATGGATAGAAGCCCCCACATATTGGAATGACCCCCTCCATGGATGAGAAGCCCCACATATTGTGAGTGACCCCCTCCATGGATGAGAAGCCCCCACATATTGTGATGGACCCCCTCCATGGATAGAAGCCCCACATATTGTGAGTGACCCCCTCCATGGATGAGAAGCCCCACATATTGTGAGTGACCCCCTCCATGGATGAGAAGCCTCCACATATTGTGATGACCCCTCCATGGATGAGAAGCCCCCACATATTGTGAGTGACCCCTCCATGGATGAGAAGCCCCCACATATTGTGAGTGACCCCTCCATGGATGAGAAGCCCCACATATTGTGAGTGACCCCTCCATGGATGAGAAGCCCCCACATATTGTGATGATGACCCCCCCTCCATGGATGAGAAGCCCCCACATATTGTGAGTGACCCCCTCCATGGATGAGAAGCCCCCACATATTGTGAGTGACCCCCTCCATGGATGAGAAGCCCCCACATATTGTGAGTGACCCCCTCCATGGATGAGAAGCCCCCACATATATGTGAGTGACCCCCTCCATGGATGAGAAGCCCCCACATATTGTGAGTGACCCCTCCATGGATGAGAAGCCCCCACATATTGTGAGTGACCCTCATGATGAGAAGCCCCCACATATTGTGATGACCCTCCAGGGAGAAGCCCCTACATATTGTGATGACCCCCTCCATGGATGAGAAGCCCCCACATATTGTGAGTGACCCCCTCCATGGATGAGAAGCCCCCACATATTGTGAGTGACCCCCTCCATGGATGAGAAGCCCCCACATATTGTGAGTGACCCCCTCCATGGATGAGAAGCCCCCACATATTGTGATGACCCCTCCATGGATGAGAAGCCCCACATATTGTGATGACCCCTCCATGGATGAGAAGCCCCCACATATTGTGAGTGACCCCCTCCATGGATGAGAAGCCCCCACATATTGTGAGTGACCCCTCCATGGATGAGAAGCCCCCACATATTGTGAAGTGACCCCCTCCATGGATGAGAAGCCCCACATATTGTGAGTGACCCCTCCATGGATGAGAAAGCCCCCACATATTGTGAGTGACCCCTCCATGGATGAGAAGCCCCCACATATTGTGATGACCCCTCATGGATGAGAAGCCCCCACATATTGTGAGTGACCCCTCCATGGATGAGAAGCCCCCACATATTGTGAGTGACCCCTCCATGGATGAGAAAGCCCCCACATATTGTGAGTGACCCCCTCCATGGATGAGAAGCCCCCACATATTGTGAGTGACCCCTCCATGGATGAGAAGCCCCCACATATTGTGAGTGACCCCTCCATGGATGAGAAGCCCCCACATATTGTGAGTGACCCCTCCATGGATGAGAAGCCCCCACATATTGTGAGTGACCCCCTCCATGGATGAGAAGCCCCCACATATTGTGAGTGACCCCTCCATGGATGAGAAGCCCCACATATTGTGAGTGACCCCCTCCATGGATGAGAAGCCCCCACATATTGTGAGTGACCCCCTCCATGGATGAGAAGCCCCACATATTGTGAGTGACCCCCTCCATGGATGAGAAGCCCCCACATATTGTGAATGACCCTCTCCATGGATGAGAAGCCATCTACATATTGTGAGTGACCCCCTCCATGGATGAGAAGCCCCCACATATTGTGAGTGACCCCCTCCATGGATGAGAAGCCCCCACATATTGTGAGTGACCCCCTCCATGGAGAAAGCCTCCACATATTGTGAGTGACCCCCTCCATGGATGAGAAGCCTCCACATATTGTGAGTGACCCCCTCCATGGATGAGAAGCCCCCACATATTGTGAATGACCCCTCCATGGATGAGAAGCCCCACATATTGTGAGTGACCCCTCCATGGATGAGAAGCCCCCACATATTGTGAGTGACCCCCTCCATGGATGAGAAGCCCCCACATATTGTGAGTGACCCCTCCATGGATGAGAAGCCCCCACATATTGTGATGGACCCCTCCATGGATGAGAAGCCCCCACATATTGTGAGTGACCCCTCCATGGATGAGAAGCCCCCACATATTGTGAATGACCCCTCCATGGATGAGAAGCCCATTACATATTGTGAGTGACCCCCTCCATGGATGAGAAGCCCCACATATTGTGAGTGACCCCCTCCATGGATGAGAAGCCCCCACATATTGTGAGTGACCCCTCCATGGATGAGAAGCCTCCACATATTGTGATGACCCCCTCATGGATGAGAAGCCCCCACATATTGTGAATGACTCCCTCCATGGATGAGAAGCCCCCACATATTGTGAGTGACCCCCTCCATGGATGAGAAGCCCCCACATATTGTGAGTGACCCCTCCATGGATGAGAAGCCCCTACATATTGTGAATGACCCCCTCCATGGATAGAAGCCCCCACATATTGTGAGTGACCCCCTCCATGGATGAGAAGCCCCACATATTGTGAGTGACCCCTCCATGGATGAGAAGCCCCCACATATTGTGAATGACCCCTCCATGGATGAGAAGCCCCCACATATTGTGAATGGACCCCCTCCATGGATGAGAAGCCCCTACATATTGTGAATGACCCCCTCCATGGATAAGAAGCCCCCACATATTGTGAGTGACCCCCTCCATGGATGAGAAGCCTCCACATATTGTGATGACTCCCTCCATGGATGAGAAGCCCCCACATATTGTGAATGACTCCCTCCATGGATAGAAGCCCCCACATATTGTGAGTGACCCCTCCATGGATGAGAAGCCCCTACATATTGTGAGTGACCCCCTCCATGGATGAGAAGCCTCCACATATTGTGAGTAACCCCCTCCATGGATGAGAAGCCCCCACATATTGTGAGTGACTCCCTCCATGGATGAGAAGCCCCCACATATTGTGAGTGACCCCTCCATGGATGAGAAGCCCCCACATATTGTGAGTGACCCCTCCATGGATGAGAAGCCCCTACATATTGTGAATGACCCCTCCATGGATGAGAAGCCAACATATTGTGAGTGACCCCCTCCATGGATGAGAAGCCCCCACATATTGTGAGTGACCCCCTCCATGGATGAGAAGCCCCCACATATTGTAAATGACCCCTCCATGGATGAGAAGCCCCCACATATTGTGAATGACTCCCTCCATGGATGAGAAGCCCCCACATATTGTGAGGGACCCCCTCCATGGATGAGAAGCCCCACATATTGTGAGTGACCCCTCCATGGATGAGAAGCCCCTACATATTGTGAATGACCCCTCCATGGATAAGAAGCCCCCACATATTGTGAGTGACCCCTCCATGGATGAGAAGCCTCCACATATTGTGAATGACTCCCTCCATGGATGAGAAGCCCCCACATATTGTGAGATGACCCCCTCCATGGATAGAAGCCCCCACATATTGTGAGTGACCCCTCCATGGATGAGAAGCCCCCACATATTGTGAATGACCCCTCCATGGATAAGAAGCCCCCACATATTGTGAGTGACCCCTCCATGGATGAGAAGCCCCTACATATTGTGAGTGACCCCCTCCATGGATGAGAAGCCCCCACATATTGTGAGTGACCCCCTCCATGGATGAGAAGCCTCCACATATTGTGAGTGACCCCTCCATGGATGAGAAGCCCCCACATATTGTGAATGACTCCCTCCATGGATAAGAAGCCCCCACATATTGTGAGTGACCCCCTCCATGGATGAGAAGCCCCCACATATTGTGAGTGACCCCCTCCATGGATGAGAAGCCCCACATATTGTGAGTGACCCCCTCCATGGATGAGAACCCCCACATATTGTGAGTGACCCCTCCATGGATGAGAAGCCCCCACATATTGTGAATGACCCCTCCATGGATGAGAAGCCCCCACATATTGTGAATGACCCCCTCCATGGATGAGAAGCCCCCACATATTGTGAGTGACCCCTCCATGGATGAGAAGCCCCACATATTGTGATGACCCCCTCCATGGATGAGAAGCCCCCACATATTGTGAGTGACCCCCTCCATGGATGAGAAGCCCCACATATTGTGAATGACCCCTCCATGGATGAGAAGCCCTACATATTGTGAGTGACCCCTCCATGGATGAGAAGCCCCCACATATTGTGAGTGACCCCCTCCATTCTGAGAAACCTCCACATATTGTGAGTGACCCCTTCCATGGATGAGAAGCCTCCACATATTGTGAGTGACCCCCTCCATGGATGAGAAGCCCCCACATATTGTGAATGACTCCCTCCATGGATGAGAAGCCCCCACATATTGTGAGTGACCCCTCCATGGATGAGAAGCCCCCACATATTGTGAGTGACCCCCTCCATTCCTGAGAAACCTCCACATATTGTGAGTGACCCCTTCCATGGATGAGAAGCCTCCACATATTGTGAGTGACCCCCTCCATGGATAGAAGCCCCCACATATTGTGAATGACTCCCTCCATGGATGAGAAGCCCCCACATATTGTGAGTGACCTCCTCCATGGATGAGAAGCCCCACATATTGTGAATGACTCCCTCCATGGATGAGAAGCCCCACATATTGTGAGTGACCCCTCCATGGATGAGAAGCCCCCACATATTGTGAATGACTCCCTCCATGGATGAGAAGCCCCCACATATTGTGAATGACTCCCTCCATGGATGAGAAGCCCCCACATATTGTGAATGACCCCCTCCATGGATGAGAAGCCCCACATAGCAATGAAATGTTTGGAAGAGATGATCTCCGTCACTAACTCTCATGGAGCAACAAGGCTTTGTGCCCACAGAGGTTTTTTTGGAGTATATCTATTCTGAGAGAAAACCAATTAATTCTTGAAAGTCCTCGTCCTATTCCTTTCTATATGTTTAGAATATTGTCTTTAGCTGTTTTTTGTTCAGTTTTTTGTTATTTTTATTTATGTTAAGGTTTTAAAAAAATGCCTAATTTGAGAAAGTGGGGGTGCAGGTCAGACCTGAAAGAATCTGCTCCAAACTAGACCTTGACCTATCAGAACACAGGGTTTGGCTCATTTCTTTGGTTTATCTGACTAAAGGGTCCGTTACACACAACGATATCGTGAACCATATTGTTGCAACATCACCGGTTTGGTGACGTTGCAGCGATGTCGAAACAACATCGTTATGTGTGACATGTATCAACGATCAACGATAAGCTGTTGATCGTAGATTTATGGCCAGGACCATAAATCTATCGCTGGTCTCCTACTAGGCGGCCAGCATCGGCGCGCGTGTGACAGCGGGAGACCAACGATGAACGAGCTCCCAGCGCCGCACAGTAAGTGCTGGGAGCTGGTAACCATGGTAAACAGCGGGTAACTAAGTGCCGCGCTCAGCTTAGTTACCCGATGTTTACCATGGTTACCAGCATTCTCGCTGGTCCTGATCGCTGGTGAGTCTGCCTGTGTGACAGCTCACCAGCGATCAGTTCACAATGTGGCAGCGATCCACATCGTTGGTCGGATCACTGCCACATCGCAGCGTGTAACCCAGCCTTTAGGCTGGCTTCACACCACGGTACAATCAGGTCCAGGGCTGTCCGGTGTGAATCTGACAGCTCCGGACCCGATTTTCTCCTAATGCAGCCCTATAGTGCTGGATGGAGCCGGATGGCAGCTATCTGCCATCCGGTTTCCATCTATCCGGGAGGATCCGTGACAATTTTTTTAGGCGAAAAATCTGCCCAAATTGGATCCTCCCAGATTCGGGGCAATCTGGCGCTCACTAACAAGGAAGTCTATGGCGCCGGATTGCCCAGATCCGGGAACCGGACTCCGGTGGCTGAAGTTCAACGTGAGCTACGCTGAACTTCAGCACCAGGGAGCTGTCCCCTGTGAAGCGGTTCAGCACCATTTCAGCTCTGCAGCATCCGGCTACAGACAGGATCGGAGGGCATATTAACCCTCCAGTTCTATTTGTCCAGAGCTGTCAGGCTGTGTCTGGTGCCTCCTGCAAATCACCGGACACAGCCTGACAGGGCAAAAATCGTGGTGTGAAGCCGGCCTAAGCAGATTGCCGGGAAAACCTGCACCAACGCTTCAGGAAACAAGAAATTCCAAAAACATACAAAGGTGGAGAGAAGAACCTCCGGAGCTTTCCAGTAGAAAACACATGGTTTGTGATTGCCTCAAAAAAAACTATGTGCACAAAACCTAAAAAAAAAGTTTAATTGGAGTCCTGTCCAGGTATCGGCTGCTCAAGTGCAGGGACACAGCTCACCTCCATCTACGGCCGGTTTCACACATCTGTGTTACCACGAACGTGTGGAACGAGGCCGTTTGGGGGCGGGACGTGCACACGTGTCACGGACGTATGACACATGTGTGCAGTCCGTGTGCTATCCGTGGGGCCGTGGATAGCACACGGGCAGCCTGTCACCCGCATACTCACCTTCCTCCAGCACCGCTGCTCCTCTCTCTTCTGGTCCGCTCTAGGGCTCAGTGAAATGAATATTCATGAGCCCTAATGAGCGGCACCGGAAGTGAGAGGAGCAGCGGCGCTGGAGGGAGGCGAGTATAAAATTGTTTATTTTCAGGCTTTTTTGGTGTGTCCATGGTCCGTGCACACGGATGTCACAGTGTGAACATCTGTGTGCAGGACGTTTGGACAAAAATGCGGTCCGTGGCTACGCAAAAAAACGGACTTGTCGCCGTGTGGAGCACACGGACACGCATGTGCTCCACACGGAGACACGGACGTCTGCATCGGTCCATAGGGGATCGTGTGTCCCTGTATGTCTGTGCCTCAGGCATGTGTCGGCGCGTACTGCTTACGTGCGGGAGGCACGGACATGTGAATGAGGCCTTAAGGGCAGAGCGGCTCCGCACAGACAGGTGCACATGATACCCTGGTAATTATCTACACAGAACTTTATCAGATCTGGCACTCAGCCCTGTTTGCAGCAATTCTACAGAAGAGCAATAACACAATAAAGCAAGAAAGCACCTTATAATTACAGAACATATCAGTGGCAGATTCCACCTAACCAGGGAGTGTGCGCTGGAGAATATCCAAAAGTGACAAATGTCACTGGAGTCAGGGAATCTATGCAATGTGTCAGCAAAGGCAGAGGGGAAAGGAGGCAGGTGCGAGGTAATGACCACCGCACCCCAAGTCATAATGCCGCCAAGAATACAGCAGATAACAGTGCAGGGGTAGTGAAATTATAGCAGAAAGGTCAGTAAAAAAAAAAACCTTGTCCCCTCCGCTCATAAACGGAAAGGATCTCATCACATAAAAGTAACGTTCTGGTCTCAAGTCCATTGTACTCCGATTGTAAACAGACCCAGTATAAGGGCAGAGACACACTTATGCGAGCTGCAGGCGAGTATCTGACATGCACCTTGCATGAGTCACCCAGCCACCAACTCTCTGAAAGTGAGTGTGGAGCTGATTGTGTTTCTATGGAGCTCCACACTCCTGACCAGAGAGGCAATGGCTGGGCTGGGTGACTCATGGGAGATGCATGAGATATTCGCATGCAGCTCGCATAAGCGTGTCTCTGCCCTTAAAGAAAAAAACCTGGATCCATTACAGAGCAAGAACGGCTGCAGAGGTTGGTGCCTGTTTTGTTCCATTACTAATTGATCGATGTTTGCTAGAGGGGTATCTGTCACCACTTGTGTTCCTGAAATGTGCAGTTATTAGGAAATGGATACAATGCTTTATCATCTCCGACTAAACAGTAAGGATACCGTCACACCTGGCGATGTCGCCAGAGATATCAGCGACGACACACGGGAGCGCGCATGTTTTTGGCGCCCTGCCAGCGCCGCGTGTTTACATGCGACGACACCTCCGGCGACGCACCGGCGATCTTACATCGCCACTGGGGTGTCTAAAAACCCCTGCGGCGATGCCGTAGCCTGTGAGATCACCGTCCCCCGTTTACATGGGGCGATGTGTACAGATCGCCCCAGCGTGCTCGCCTGGTTTCAAAGCGCTGCTGAGAAACCAGGCAACCACTCAAATGCATCACCCTCACCTATTTACGTTAGGCGATGCATCGGCGATGTTGGCGGTGATAGGCCACGCCCCTGCGTCGCCAATAAAATCGCCACCGAAATCACCAGGTGTGACGGTACCCTAAGGCTCAGGTCACATGTCCAGTAATCGTTCGTTAGGTCGGATCCAGCACAATCCGTTCTGCAAACACAACTTTTTTTGTCCATTAGTAAATAAAGGATTTCTGCAGAATCCATTTTTGTAACATTGGAGTTCATGGAGAACGAATCAGATAACTGATCGCTATTGATCATCCATATGAAACTGATCCATTAAGAAAAAAAACTGCTCCTTTACAAAAGAAAGAAAAAAACGGAGGTTAAATAGCGATCAGTTACTGGATCTGTTCTCCATACACTCCAATGTTAATAAAAGGGATCCTGCAGAAATCAATTTCTTCAAAATGGACAAAAATGTTGTGTTTGCAGAACGGATTGTGCTGGATCCGATCTAAGGGACCATGATCCGTTTTCTGGTGTGTTTTTTGTAAAGCTGATCTAGATTTCCAGCTGAAAGAGAGCAAAAACGGAGTGTGTGAATATAGCCTTAGAATATATGTTGGGTTGGCGCTGGATCCCTAACTCTTGCATAACCACTTTAAATTTAAGATCTTTTTGACCCATCTCGGAGTGATTCTGATGCAGTCCCTGTATATACGGAACATGCAGGGTTCAGAGTCACCAGGAAATCTGCAATATTACACAAACAGCAACAATGTAACAACAGAGATACAACAACATTCCGAGCGTCATCACCGCCCAGAGCCTCGTAATCCAGCCGCAATTACACTTATAATGGCGAGATTATTCTAAATTAAAAATAACAAATGAGGCCATTAAAGATGTCTGCAAAAACACAATCGGGTGATTCACCGCAATCATCCCGCTGCCGCACCTCCAAACACAACGAATGTGAGCAGAAAAGGGAAGACAGACTCAGACTGTAGCTGCATTTATAGCAGTAAAAGTCACCGCCCGGCGGCGTGCCTGCTGTTCAGCCATCGTTTAATCCCCTGTTTAGGCCTTATGCCCACGCTGCATTTTTTTTGCTGCATTTTTTAGAAATCTACATCAGTCTATGAGCGTTCAGATGTTTTGTGCCAACGTTTTTTTTCCTTGTTTATTTGGTGCAGAAGAAAAATCTGCAGCAATTCAATTATAGGTCCATTATTTTCTGCGCTTTTTTCTCCATAGACCTCATTGTAATCATAAAAATATGCATGGGTGTTCACACAGTGCATTTTCCCCCGAAAAAAGCTCCAAAATATGCCAAATCTGCAGCGTGGGCACAAAGCCGTAGATCATTTCACCTTGCTTCGGTTGTGCAGAAACCAATCAGTTAACAGATTGTTCTGTGCACACGGGCTGCTGCTGATCCATGGCAGCACAAACTGCTACACAGGACAATGTGCTACCGAGAGCAATGATTTTTTTCTTTTTTGAAAGGGCCTCTATCAGCACAGAATGACGGTTCAAACCAAGTCCAGGCCCTCGGCACATCATGGCGCCGCCTCCTGCTTAATTTCCCTCCATCTTCCTAAGCCATAGAAGTGCAGAGATGATGGACAGAAAACAATTACATGGAGAGCTGCACTACAATGTTTGGCCGCTATGATGCACCGAGCGCCTGGACTTGAGCAGGGACACAGCAGTGATACGACTCCAGCGGCTTAGGGCTGAGGCAATTTCTGCAGCCAATGCGTGTGGATGCAGCCACATAGATGAAGCATGGGTGGGATGCAAAAACACAAGTTCCCCGTACTCCATGATCTTTGCAGGAGAAGCCACACAGCGCTGGGTGCAGTCTGTATTGGATGAATCATAAAGGCTGGAACAATATTCTTTTCATTTTTTATTTTTTTGCCTGTTTTTTCATTATGGAGTTAAAAAAAAAAAAAAGACGTAAAAGATTGGTAGAAAAGAAAGAGAAGTCGCCCCCAAAACACGATGTCCATGTGCACCATAGATACTTGCTCCAGCCACTGACCTGCAGGTGAATGGAAATTACAGGAGGCAACATGTCTCTTTAAAGGGGACACGTCAACAACATAGCCAACATGATGACACGGGCTAGTGTGGGTATGGCTGGGGATGGCCATGGGTGTATATAGAATTTATAACAAGGCTGTGAGGATACAGTGATCCCGAACACAAAGGATGAGAAGAAAATGACCAATAAATCAAGGCACTGGGGGAACAGGGGCCCCTGAATGGATGCAAGGGCCGACCAATATGGAATTCTCTTCCAGTTCTACCATAAGGAGACAGACAAAGGGTTAAACATAAAATCAGCAGCATATTATTTAGGGAGAGACCCCCCCCGCGTTCAGTACAATGAGGGCCAACATAACTTTGATGCCCAAGGATTCGAGAGCAATGGCACATAGATGGGGTCCTGCCCCGTTCTCCGGATCGTCCAGCGGAAAAATATGGAGAAACCAAGATGGCAAAGTAGCCCCAAAATCCCAAAGAGGCGGACATTACCCGCCATCATCCTGGTCCTTCACGTCACGGCATCAATGACGCCAAAGTCTAAAATAAATATTATACGATTCTGTCCCCTGTAAGATAAAAAAAATCTCTAAAAATTTAAGTTAAGAGTTTAGTCAACACTTCAGTGAGTATCACACGTCCATCACCCGATCCCAAAGTCAATGTCCGCTGCAGAGCATGTGAAATTGTGCAGCCGCTCCACAAAGAGACAGTTGCTCCACAGTTAGTCAGCCGCTCTGCAAAGTGACAGCCGCTCCACAGTGAGTCAGCCGCTCCACAGAGTGACAGCCGCTCCACAGAGTGACAGCCGCTCCACAGAGTGACAGCCGCTCTGCAAAGTTACAGCCGCTCCACAGAGTGGCAGCCGCTCCACAGAGTCTTAGTCGCTCAGAAGTGCATCAGTTGCTCCGCAGTGCGCCCGACGCTCCCTCCATTCACTGCAGTAGGAGTTCTGTGCATGGAGTGTCAGCACTGCTTCTGCCAGGTGCACCATATCCAAATACTGCTCAGTACGGGGGCACCAACTTATCCAGGACCTTCAGAAGTAGGTCAGGTTGTGAATCAGCTGCTGCTGGAGAAGGTTCCTTATAGCAGTCGCTTCTAAAGTGATGTTATGTCCGGAAACCTTGGGGGAAAAAAACAGGATGTTTCACCACACTGCAAGTCACCGTACCTAATCCTACAATGTGTAATACGGTCAGTTGAGCAGTATCTGATCCTATTCTGTCTGCTGAGATTTGTATCTAATCCTATCCTGTGTGATACTATCTTCTGAGCTGTGTATCTAATCCTATCCTGTGTGATACTATCTTCTGAGCTGTGTATCTAATCTTCTCATCCAGTATATGTTGGAGGGGTTTCTTTCAGTTCCCCAGGATCAGCAGAGGAGGAGCTTATCTTCTGACACCAGCGGACAACAGCTCCTCCTCTGGACGGGGGCTTCTGTGTGTTCATGGGGTGCGAGCATATACCCCATTCTACAGGTGATGCTGTGGGGGGGGTCATGAGCTCCAAATCCTTCTAGGAGCCCATAGTCCGTCTCGCAGGCTCCTGGGTGTACATGGCCATCATACTCGCAGCCCCCCACCCGCTATGCCACACTCGCCATTTCTCACCCACCCGTCCACACCTGCCGCCCACCATCCCTAATTCGTGCCCCCCCCCCACTCGCTGCCCCGCACCCGCAGTTCTACACTCACTATCCCTTACCCGTTGCTCCTTACCTACTGCTCTACACTCACCATCCCTCATCCGCTGCTCTACACTCGCCGCTCTACACTAACCATCCCTCACCCGTCACTCCTTACCTGCTGCTCTACACTCACCATCCCTCACCCATCGCTCCTTACCTGCTGCTCTACACTCACCATCCCTCACCCATCGCTCCTTACCTGCTGCTCTACACTCACCATCCCTCACCCATCGCTCCTTACCTGCTGCTCTACACTCACCATCCCTCACCCGTCGCTCCTTACCTGCTGCTCTACACTCACCGCCCCACAGCCGCAGCCCCTCACTTGCTGCTCCACACTCACCGCCATGGATTTCAGCGTCACCTTCTCATAGTAATGAATCGGCTGCTTCTTATTGGATAAGGCAGGATAACCAAATCCAGCAATGTCTACCAGGTCACAGAAGTGGAGGGCGAAGGTGATGGCCAGCATTCCCGTCGTGGGTTTCTGCAAAAGAGAAGATTGATATAAGATCTTTAGTCACAAAGCATCCTGCATGAACCGCATCAGCCAATCAGCCGGGGCGAAAGTACTCACATGACATTTCACAATAACACTGACTACAAATATAGTTATTTTGTTGGATGGAGGTGACAGTTACAGAACACAAGTTCAGTGCTCAGAAACACGACTGAGGTGAGGAGGCTGAGCCCGACCACCACTGAGCAACACACAGAAGATCAAGGTATTCAGTGCTCAGAGACACAGCCGAGGTGAGGAGGCTGAGCCCGACCACCACTGAGCAAGACACAGAAGAACAAGGTGTTCAGTGCTCAGAGACACAGCCGAGGTGAGGAGGCTGAGCCCGACCACCACTGAGCAAGACACAGAAGAACAAGGTGTTCAGTGCTCAGAGACACAGCCGAGGTGAGGAGACTGAACCCGACCACCACTGAGCAACACACAGGAGAACAAGGTGTTCAGTGCTCAGAGACACAGCCGAGGTGAGGAGGCCGAGCCCGACCACCACTGAGCAAGACACAGAAGAACAAGGTGTTCAGTGCTCAGAGACACAGCCGAGGAGAGGAGGCTGAGCCCGACCACCACTGAGGAGGACATAGAAGAACAAGGTGTTCAGTGCTCAGAGACACGACCGAGGTGAGGAGGCTGAGCCCGACCACCACTGAGCAAGACACAGAAGAACAAGGTGTTCAGTGCTCAGAGACACAGCCGAGGAGAGGAGGCTGAGCCCGACCACCACTGAGGAGGACATAGAAGAACAAGGTGTTCAGTGCTCAGAGACACGACCGAGGTGAGGAGGCTGAGCCCGACCACCACTGAGCAAGACACAGAAGAACAAGGTGTTCAGAGCTCAGAGACATAGCCGAGGTGAGGAGACTGAGCCCGACCACCACTGAGCAAGACATAGAAGAACAAGGTGTTCAGTGCTCAGAGACATAGCCGAGGTGAGGAGACTGAGCCCGACCACCACTGAGCAAGACATAGAAGAACAAGGTGTTCAGTGCTCAGAGACACAGCCGAGGTGAGGAGGCTGAGCAAGACACAGAAGAACAAGGTGTTCAGTGCTCAGAGACACGGCCGAGGTGAGGAGACTGAGCCCGACCACCACTGAGCAACACACAGAAGATCAAGGTATTCAGTGCTCAGAGACACGGCCGAGGTGAGGAGGCTGAGCCCGACCACCACTGAGCAACACACAGAAGAACAAGGTGTTCAGTGCTCAGAGACACGGCCGAGGTGAGCAGGCTGAGCCCGACCATCACTGAGCAAGACACAGAAGATCAAGGTATTCAGTGCTCAGAGACACGGCCGAGGTGAGGAGACTGAGCCCGACCACCACTGAGCAACACACAGAAGAACAAGGTGTTCAGTGCTCAGAGACATGGCCGAGGTGAGGAGGCTGAGCCCGACCACCACTGAGCAAGACACAGAAGAACAAGGTGTTCAGTGCTCAGAGACACAGCCGAGGTGAGGAGGCTGAGCCCGACCACCACTGAGCAAGACACAGAAGAACAAGGTGTTCAGTGCTCAGAGACACGGCCGAGGTGAGGAGGCTGAGCCCGACCACCACTGAGCAGACACACAGAAGAACAAGGTGTTCAGTGCTCAGAGACACAGCCGAGGTGAGGAGGCTGAGCCCGACCACACTGAACAAGACACAGAAGAACAAGGTGTTCAGTGCTCAGAGACACGGCCGAGGTGAGGAGGCTGAGCCCGACCACACTGAGCAAGACACAGAAGAACAAGGTGTTCAGTGCTCAAGGACACAGCTGAGGTGAGGAGGCTGAGCCCGACCACCACTGAGCAAGACACAGAAGAACAAGGTGTTCATGTGCTCAGTGACATGGCCGAGGTGAGGAGGCTGAGCCCGACCATCACTGAGCAAGACACAGAAGAACAAGGTGTTCAGTGCTCAGAGACACAGCCGAGGTGAGGAGGCTGAGCCCGACCACCACTGAGCAAGACACAGAAGAACAAGGTGTTCAGTGCTCAGGAGACACGGCCGAGGTGAGGAGGCTGAGCCCGACCATCACTGAGCAAGACACAGAAGATCAAGGTGTTCAGTGCTCAGAGACACAGCCGAGGTGAGGAGGCTGAGCCCGACCACCACTGAGCAAGACACAGGAGAACAAGGTGTTCAGTGCTCAGAGACACAGCCGAGGTGAGGAGGCTGAACCCGACCATCACTGAGCAAACACAGAAGATCAAGGTGTTCAGTGCTCAGTGACATGGCCGAGGTGAGGAGGCTGAGCCCGACACCACACTGAGCAAGACACAGAATATCAAGGTGTTCAGTAGCTCAGAGACACAGCCGAGGTGAGGAGGCTGAGCCCGACCACCACTGAGCAAGACACAGAAGAACAAGGTGTTCAGTGCTCAGAGACATGGCCGAGGTGAAGAGGCTGAGCCCGACCACTACTGAGCAAGACACAGAAGAACAATGTGTTCAGTGCTCAGAGACACAGCCGAGGTGAGGAGACTGAGCCCGACCACCACTGAACAAGACACAGAAGAACAAGGTGTTCAGTGCTCAGAGACACGGCCGAGGTGAGAAGGCTGAGCCCGACCACCACTGAGCAAGACACAGAAGAACAAGGTGTTCAGTGCTCAGAGACACAGCCGAGGTGAGGAGGCTGAACCCGACCATCACTGAGCAACACACAGAAGATCAAGGTGTTCAGTGCTCAGAGACACGGCCGAGGTGAGGAGGCTGAGCCCGACCACCACTGAGCAAGACACAGAAGAACAAGGTGTTCAGTGCTCAGAGACACGGCCGAGGTGAGGAGGCTGAGCCCGACCACCACTGAGCAAGACACAGAAGAACAAGGTGTTCAGTGCTCAGAGACATGGCCGAGTGAGAGAGGCTGAGCCCACCACCACTGAGCAAGACACAGAAGAACAAGGTGTTCAGTGCTCAGAGACACAGCCGAGGTGAGGAGACTGAGCCCGACCACCACTGAGCAAGAACAGAAGAACAAGGTGTTCAGTGCTCAGAGACACGGCCGAGGTGAGGAGGCTGAGCCCGACCACCACTGAGCAAGACACAGAAGAACAAGGTGTTCAGTGCTCAGAGACACAGGCCGAGGTGAGGAGCTGAGCCCGACCATCACTGAGCAAGACACAGAAGAACAAGGTGTTCAGTGCTCAGAGACACGCCGAGGTGAGGAGGCTGAGCCCGACCACCACTGAGCAAGACACAGAAGAACAAGGTGTTCAGTGCTCAGAGACAGGCCGAGGTGAGGAGGCTGAGCCCGACCACCACTGAGCAAGACACAGAAGAACAAGGTGTTCAGTGCTCAGAGACATGGCCGAGGTGAGGAGGCTGAGCCCGACCACCACTGAGCAAGACACAGAAGAACAAGGTGTTCAGTGCTCAGAGACACGGCCGAGGTGAGGAGGCTGAGCCCGACCACCACTGAGCAAGACACAGAAGAACAAGGTGTTCAGTGCTCAGAGACACGCCGAGGTGAGGAGGCTGAGCCCACACCACCACTGAGCAAGACACAGAAGAACAAGGTGTTCAGTGCTCAGAGACACGCCGAGGTGAGGAGACTGAGCCCGACCACACTGAGCAAGACACAGAAGAACAAGGTGTTCAGTGCTCAGAGACACGGCCGAGGTGAGGAGGCTGAGCCCGACCACCACTGAGCAAGACACAGAAGAACAAGGTGTTCAGTGCTCAGAGACACTGGCCGAGGTGAGGAGGCTGAGCCCCGACCACCACTGAGCAAGACACAGAAGAACAAGGTGTTCAGTGCTCAGAGACACGAGCCGAGGTGAGGAGGCTGAGCCCGACCACCACTGAGCAAGACACAGAAGAACAAGGTGTTCAGAGCTCAGAGACACGGCCGAGGTGAGGAGGCTGAGCCAACCACCACTGAGCAAGACACAGAAGAACAAGGTGTTCAGTGCTCAGAGACACAGCCGAGGTGAGGAGGCTGAGCCCGACCACCACTGAGCAAGACACAGAAGAACAAGGTGTTCAGTGCTCAGAGACACGACTGAGGTGAGGAGACTGAGCCCGACCACCACTGAGCAAGACACAGAAGAACAAGGTGTTCAGTGCTCAGAGACACGGCCGAGGTGAGGAGGCTGAGCCCGACCACCACTGAGCAAGACAAGAAGAACAAGGTATTCAGTGCTCAGAGACACAGCCGAGGTGAAGAGGCTGAGCCCGACCACCACTGAGCAAGACACAGAAGAACAAGGTGTTCAGTGCTCAGAGACCTGGCCGAGGTGAGGAGGCTGAGCCCGACCACCACTGACCAAGACACAGAAGAACAAGGTGTTCAGTGCTCAGAGACATGGCCGAGGTGAGGAGGCTGAGCCCGACCACCACTGAGCAACACACAGAAGAACAAGGTGTTCAGTGCTCAGAGACACGGCCGAGGTGAGGAGACTGAGCCCGACCACCACTGAGCAAGACACAGAAGAACAAGGTGTTCAGTGCTCAGAGACACGGCCGAGGTGAGGAGACTGAGCCCGACCACCACTGAGCAAGACACAGAAGAACAAGGTGTTCAGTGCTCAGAGACACGGCCAAGGTGAGGAGGCTGAGCCCGACCACCACTGAGCAAGACACAGAAGAACAAGGTGTTCAGAGCTCAGAGACACAGCCGAGGTGAGGAGGCTGAGCCCGACCACCACTGAGCAAGACACAGAAGAACAAGGTGTTCAGTGCTCAGAGACACAGCCGAGGTGAGGAGGCTGAGCCCGACCACCACTGAGCAAGACACAGAAGAACAAGGTGTTCAGTGCTCAGAGACACGGACGAGGTGAGGAGGCCAAGAAATATCTGTGGAACAGATTTGTCCACACGTTTTATGGACCGATGTTCCCATAAGGGGGGAAGTCCTGCCATGTGCCGGGATTATTGCAGAGGAGCTTGTTGGACCTTTTTGGGCTGAAGATGGGTCAAATTCACCTCCCGATTGTCCTGCCAGTGTTTAGAAGACACTTTCTTCCAGGAGTGGAGCAAAAACAAGTCTGTGTCTCTCCACCCTGATGGTTCTGCAGGACGAGGTTCAATCATAGCATCGGGGTCAGTAAAGGCCTTAAAGATGGAGAATAATAACCCAACCCCGTCCTCATCGAACCCAAACCCTCCTGAGAACTTGTTGATGAACAATCACCTCTTTGATCAGAGTCTGAGGCTCAAGAAGCCGACAGACTCCATGGACGGAGCAGTGACAAAGGAGAAGAGCGGTCATCATATTATATATATATTACTATATCAAACTGATGGAAAAGGTGATCACTGAATACTGAGGATGGAGGAGACGGGAAGTCACTGAATACTGAGGACGGAGGAGACGGGCGGTCACTGAATACTGAGGACAAAGGAGACGGGCGGTCACTGAATACTGAGGATGGAGGAGACGGGAAGTCACTGAATACTGAGGATGGAGGAGACGGACGGTCACTGAATACCGAGGATGGAGGAGACGGGCGGTCACTGAATACTGAGGATGGAGGAGACGGGCGGTCACTGAATACTGAGGATGGAGAAGACGGGCGATCACTGAATACTGAGGACGGAGGAGACGGGCGGTCACTGAATACTGAGGATGGAGGAGACGGGCGATCACTGAATACTGAGGATGGAGGAGACGGGCGGTCACTGAATACTGAGGACGGAGGAGACGGGCGGTCACTGAATACCGAGGACGGAGGAGACGGGCGGTCACTGAATACTGAGGACGGAGGAGACGGGCGGTCACTGAATACTGAGGATGGAGGAGACGGGCGATCACTGAATACTGAGGATGGAGGAGACGGGCGATCACCAGATACTGAGGATGGAGGACACGGGCGGTCACTGAATACTGAGGGGATTTACATTTCTATTTTATTCAATCACTTTGTATTTTGCTGAATGATGAAATAAACTATTAGCCCTTCCACTTGTGCAGTTTCTGACTATGCAGCATGGTTTCCACACATGTCCTCTTTGTAAGTTATCCAGTATTTACAACTCTTACCGCTTTCTTAGTTTTTGCATTCTTTTGCACTTCGGTGATGGCGCCCAGGATCTTTGTGGCGGTCACCTCCATATAATATGGGTTTAGGATCCGCGTGTTCTGAGGGGTCACCTCCCAAATTAAAGGAGGCATTTTCCAAAATCCTTTACGAACCTGGAAAAAGAAGCAAACATTAGTGGGGTCAGGTGGACTTGGCCAGACATGCTCAGCCTTCAGATTGGTGAGGAGTAGACTGATCACACTATGCCCATTGTTTGCTATGTGACATGAGGCAGTAGTAGTGTGTGGTGTCATAGACTAGCACTAACGCCAGGCGAAGAGCAGTGATGTCATAGACTAACACTAATGAGGGGTGGAGTGTAGTGATGTCATAGACTACCACTAATGATGGGCAGAGTGTAGTGATGTCATAGATTACTACTAATGAGGTGCGCAGAGCAGTGTTGTCATAGACTATCACTAATGAGGGTTGGAGTGTAGTGATATCAGACTGACTCACCCTCTTCTCATTATTCAGGATAATCTTCATCCATTGAATGTCCAGAGGCTTAAACGGCACCAGAACTAACAACGTGTCTGGGTTGTTGTCCATCTGGGGGTCGAAGTCAGCAGATTCTGGGTAGAAGAAGCGCATGGTGGTCTTACTGCCAACATCCTTCTCGTAATTGTGGACCGGAGCATTGTTCAATCTGGTGAAGAAAGTGTTAGCTGAAATATGTGGAAGTCAACGAGTGCAGGACAAGCAATATCTGGAGTGCATGCAGGGCCTGCAATTTCTAAAGTGTGTGCAGGACCTGGGATTTCTGGAGTGCGTGCAGGGCCTGCAATTTCTAAAGTGCGTGCAGGGCCTGGGATTTCTGGAGTGCGTGCAGGACCTGGGATTTCTGGAGTGCGTGCAGGACCTGGGATTTCTGGAGTGCGTGCAGGACCTGGGATTTCTGGAGTGCGTGCAGGACCTGGGATTTCTGGAGTACGAGCAGGACCTGGGATCTCTGGAGTGCATGCAGGACCTGGGATCTCTGGAGTGCATGCAGGACCTGGGATTTCTGAACTGTGTGCAGGACCTGGGATTTCTGAAGTGCGTGCAGGACCTGGTATTTCTAAAGTGCGTGCAGGACCTGGTATTTCTGGAGTGCTTGCAGGACCTGTGATTTCTGGAGTGCGTGCAGGACCTGTGATTTCTGGAGTGCGTGCAGGACCTGTGATTTCTGGAGTGCGTGCAGGACCTGGGATTTCTGGAGTGCGTGCAGGACCTGTGATTTCTGGAGTGCGTGCAGGACCTGTGATTTCTGGAGTGCGTGCAGGACCTGTGATTTCTGGAGTGCGTGCAGGACCTGTGATTTCTGAAGTGAGTGCAGGACCTGGGATTTCTGAAGTGAGTGCAGGACCCGGGATTTCTGAACTGCGTGCAGGACCCGGGATTTCTGGAGTGCGTGCAGGACCTGGGATTTCTGGAGTGCGTGCAGGACCTGGGATTTCTGGAGTGCATGCAGGACCTGGGATTTCTGGAGTGCATGCATGACTTGCCATCTCTGAAGTTATCTTTTGCTGTGCAAATGTGTATTATATGGCCGTTTTGTAAAGCCTAACCATCATAAATTACATAACTCAGTGATGAGTAAATACAATAAAATCATAAACATTGCTGTAAAATGCAGATATCGTTTCCATGAGTGCCGTATAACATGCGGAGCGTGACCTTAATCATCACCGGATAGGAATCAGGATGAAATTATTTAATAATACAAACATGAAGGACGAGGAGAAATCATAGGCGACTTTGCCCCCAGACGTTTCAGTGCAAATAGTTGGTTTTTTTTGTCTTTGAGAATGCTGCTAATTATGACTAGATCAACTGTATAGCCCTGGTGGAGGGGGGCCATTAATGTGTGAATAGCGGCTGTATAGCCCTGGTGGAGGGGGGCCATTAATGTGTGAATAGCGGCTGTATAGCCCTGGTGGAGGGGGCCATTAATGTGTGAATAGCGGCTGTATAGCCCTGGTGAAGGATGGCCATTAATGTGTGAATAGCGGCTGTATAGCCCTGGTGGAGGGGGGCCATTAATGCGTGAATAGCGGCTGTATAGCCCTGGTGGAGGGGGGCCATTAATGTGTGAATAGCGGCTGTATAGCCCTGGTGGAGGGGGCCATTAATGTGTGAATAGCGGCTGTATAGCCCTGGTGGAGGGGGGCCATTAATGTGTGAATAGCGGCTGTATAGCCCTGGTGGTGGGGGGCCATTAATGTGTGAATAGCGGCTGTATAGCCCTGGTGGAGGGGGGCCATTAATGTGTGAATAGCGGCTGTATAGCCCTGGTGGAGGGGGGCCATTAATGTGTGAATAGCGGCTGTATAGCCCTGGTGGAGGGGGGCCATTAATGTGTGATTATAGCGGCTGTACAGCCCTGGTGGTGGGGGGCCATTAATGTGTGAATAGCAGCTGTATAGCCCTGGTGGAGGGTGGCCATTAATGTGCGAATAGCGGCTGTACAGCCCTGGTGGACGGGGGCCATTAATGGAGAAACAGGCCCTGTTTCACCCTCTGAAGATTCTTCTCTGGCCTCCCCGTTATTGAGGCTCAATCCACTGCAGTTTCATCATTCACTGCCCCACTGTGAGAGTTATATGTTTGGGCTTCGTGCAGGGCTTGTGCATTTACACCAGAGCCAATCTGAGCAAGCAGAGCTTCAGTGTAAATCATGAGGGAGGAGATGAGTTGAAGCCAGAGCCCCTGATGATGCCGTGGAACTCCAATTACTGGTCATAGGTGCGGACTAAAAGCCGGACACCTCCACCCCCTCATATATTCTCATAATAGAATTCCAATCCTGCTGTGACCCTGATCACTGCCCTCCTCTACAATCACACTGATCTTACCTGATCACCACGTCGTATTTATTAATGATTTCCCCCAGAGAGCTGTTTTTTAGCCGATGACCGTTTCCGACCACCACGCACCGCTTGCACCGCAACCTGAATATGACACCATAGTTCATTGTGATTATCGTATTCAAAATGACTGAACATCTCAGATCACATCCTCCACTTGTGTCGTGAAAGTAACAGTATCAGTATGTGGAATCGCTAAGTTCAGTTCTCAACAGATGACGACAGCAGTAATTATATTTATTGCAAATTTCATTCTTCAATGCAAGCATCAGACATTGTGGGAAAACAGGAGAATGAGCACAAAGAGGTCAGAAGATAGAGAGGAGCTCGCACAGCGCCCCCTGTGGTTCACTACAATATACAGCTGTCGCCATGTATCCTTCCCTTTCCAAAATAAAACAAAGGATACAAAAGAACAAAGAAAACTGGATATAGGAAGTGGAGAAAAATCTGCGCTGCTGAATAAAAGTCTGAACATAAAAATATTTTATTAATCATGTAGGTGGTTTTATTCAACACATTTCAAAGTGTTACCACACTTTCCTCAGGAAACCAACCAAGTTACCACCAAGAGGAAGAAGTCGGGTAACACTTTAAAACGCGTCGATTAAAACCACCTGCATAATTTTTTACGTTCAGGCTTTTATACAGCAGCGCAGATTTTTCTCCACTTCCTATATCCAGTTTCCGGTGTTCCCGAGTGGCCGCATGGCCTGTGGATTTCCGCGGCCGCTCTGTATGCAATTGCTACTGCTTGTGTGTTTACACAACCCTACTACTAGGTGAGCGAACCAATATTACCGGGATAAGACCCTATTTGCACTTCATTTTATCAACAGTTTCCATTTTTAAAAGATACACAGGAGCATGTGTGAGCAATGCTGAGCGCATTGGGTGAGGATATAGAAGACAGCCATGACGAAGCCATATTGCTCTGCAGTCTGCCTGATACTTACAGTGCACTGATTAATGCACCAGAGATGAGGCCTGACACAGACTGAGTAATAGAATGTGGCGAGATACCGAGATGAATCCCAGAAAGGAAGGGAACCTGTGCAGAGAATTGCTCCCAGGGTGCAGTCAGACAGCTGGATAAACTGTAAAGGTTGAGAATGCGCAATAGGGTCTTATCTTTTTATAATAAGTGAAAGATGGTGTAAATCAGAATTGCTCACCTGGTAGGGTTGTGTCACACACAACCAGTTTGATCGCTCAGAAATGCAGCTGCTGCAGGGATCGCACTTCCACAGGTCACTGCGGTAAATAATCAATCATCCGGACGAAGTACCTCAGATCCGCGCTGCTGCAGGAAAGATGTAAAATGACACCAGAGACATCGGGATTCCTGGTTGACAGTGATGAAAAGCTTTTATTTTCCGACGCGTTTCGGAGCTGCTTGCCGGGCTCCTTCCTCAGGGAGGAAGGAGCCCGGCAAGCAGCTCCGAAACGCGTCGGAAAATAAAAGCTTTTCATCACTGTCAACCAGGAATCCCGATGTCTCTGGTGTCATTTTACATCTTTCCTGCAGCAGCGCGGATCTGAGGTACTTCGTCCAGCTGGATAAACTGGGCTGAGATCAGACTACAGCGTGACAGATCAATATATTTCCATGCAGCCGTCACGCTTAAGTCGGGAGGTGAACCCCCATCCTGAACAGTCAGATTTATACAATCATCTGAGTGCACCCTCAGTGATTCTCTGCACTCGTTCTTTTCCTTTCTGGGGTTTATCTCGGCGTCTCGTCTTTACATATTCCAGTAAATATATTCTCAGGCCTCGTCTCTGGTGAATTAATCAGTGCACTGTAAGTATCAGCCAAACTGTAAAGGAATATGGCTATGATGTGACCATCTTCTACAACCTCACCCAATGCTATCAGCATGTCACCCATGTGCTCCCATGTATCCTTCGATTTCCCAGTCTTATTTTGCACTATTCTCTTAGCAGATGGCGCATGCTGGTTACACTGGACGTCTGCTGCCATCTTTGCATGTTACAGTGTTCTCGTGTCTTACATATCTCCTTCTCACTATTACGATCGATCGTGCTTGATCTTATCTGTTAGTCTTGACCCATCCCGGATTAACAATCTTTGTACTTTGTACTTATAACCTCCTACACATTTCTGGACAGTCACATTTCCACAGCTAACCTGTGGGAGGCAATTACTACAGAGAGGAAAAAAACAGACACAGAACCTATGTGGAATCCGATGGAGCAGTCACTTAGGAGAATATCCCGGACTCCTCGGCAGCTCTCCGTCTGTCTCCAGCTCTCAGTGTATGTTACTGGCGCACACCATCACATCACCGTCACCAAAAATAAATGTGGCATAAATACCGCGTGGATGGGTGGGAGCGGACAGATCGGGGTCTTACCGCTCTATATCTTGAGGGACGTGGTATTGGTTCGACAGCGCCAGAAACTTCATGAGTAGATCCTCTAAAGGGGAGAGAGTCGGCCATCAGTCACAGCACAATATGGATGAGCCGCTACGAGGGCATCAAGGGATCACACACCCACCCCAGCTTCACTTTGATAATGTCACTTTACTCTGCGGACCCCCAAATGCACCGATTGTGGTGGTCTAGAACTACATCAGGGGACCGATCTGTAAGATCTACCGGGATTGCTGCTGGGTGAGGATCAGGGGACCAATCTGTCAAATCTACCAGGATCGCTGCTGGGTGAGGATCAGGGGACGAAACTGTCAGATCTACGGGAATCTCTGCTGGGCGAGGATCAGGGGACAGAACTGCCAGATCTACAGGGATTGCTGCCGGGTGAGGATTAGGGTCAGGTGTACAGGGATCGCTGCCGGGCGAGGCTCATGGGACCGAATGGTCAGATCTACAGGGATCGCTGCGGGGTGAGGACCAGGGGATGGAACTGACAGATCTGCCAGGATCGCTGCCGGGCAAGGATCAGGGGAATGAACGGTCAGATCTACAGGGATTGCTGCCGGGCGAGGCTTTGGTGCTTTGTGGGTTACTGCTGACATTGATCAAAAATCCCGGTCCCTTATGAGCAATATCTGGTCTAATTGTAGCAAGTTTCTCCATCACTAGAGCTGCAAATCTTCCCAACTTATAAACCTGCCTTAATGTGTCTGAGCTCAGTCACTGCAATGTTCTTACCACTTCCCTTTGTGCCATACGGTAGAGGATAGACGGACTCATTTTTCACCCAGAAATAGTCGCTGAGCTGCAGGAAGACGGGGTGATCCCGAGAGTAACTGGACACAGAGAGAAAATAGATTACAAGGCAGAAAATGAGATCTGATCATTCATGTATTTTACATCAGGGTGGCTAGAGCGCAGTAGAGCAGGGTGGCCGAGAGCGCAGTAGAGCAGGGTGGCCGAGAGCGCATAGAGCAGGGTGGCGAGAGCGCTAGAGCAGGGTGGCGAGAGCGCAGTAGAGCAGGGGGCCGAGAGCGCAGTAGAGCAGGGGGGGGCGGCGCAGAGCGCAGTAGAGAGGGCGGCCGAGAGCGCGTAGAGCAGGGCGGCCGAGAGCGCCGTAGAGCAGGGCGGCCGAGAGCGCCGTAGAGCAGGGCGGCCGAGAGCGCCGTAGAGCAGGGCGGCCGAGAGCGCCGTAGAGCAGGGTGGCCGAGAGCGCGTAGAGCAGGGTGGCGAGGCGCGTAGAGCAGGGTGGCCGAGAGCGCGGTAGAGCAGGGTGGCCGAGCGCGCCGTAGAGCAGGGTGGCCGAGCGCGCCGTAGAGCAGGGTGGCGAGCGCGCCGTAGAGCAGGGTGGCGAGCGCGCCGTAGAGCAGGGTGGCCGAGCGCGCCGTAGAGCAGGGTGGCGGGCGCCGTAGAGCAGGGTGGCCGAGCGCGCCGTAGAGCAGGGTGGCCGAGCACATGACGCAGCAGGATGGCTATGCACACAACACAGGAAAGCGGTTGAGCAGGAGGCTATCAGCATATGCCATACAGGAGAATACCTGAGGCACTACACAGGATGGTGGCAGCACGTCCAATACATTTAAATGCCTGAGGGCGCTATACAGGAGAGTGAGGAGCAGTAGAATGCTGAGAATACTTACTTGCTGATGACAGAAGCTGCTTTGGAGGCGACGGCTCCTGCGATGCACATGGGTCTGATGTTCTCATATGACCTGACGACACACAACCTGCAGTTATATATCCACCATATACAATTCTACGATTTCATTAATAATAATTAGTTATATCTGATCTCACAGCCTCTGATATGTGGGGTAAAGATCAGGCGGGAGAAAACATTTTTCCTAAGCGTAAATCAGTCTATCCTAGCCCTGTGACTGGGTTGTAGAGTCGGCCGTGTACCCACCTCGGTATATAGGTGTCCACGTGCAAGTACCACAACATCCCGAAGCAGAACATGACGATCAGAAAGGCAGCGGCGGCTCTCCATCCTGAGGAAGACACAGATGAGGAAGACATTGTAAGAATTAGAACAAACACACAAGATGATGTGATATCTCTTCTGTACTGTAATAAGATGTGATATCTCCCTGTACTGTAATAAGATGTGATATCTCCCTGTACTGTAATAAGATGTGATATCTTCTCTGTACTGTAATAAGATGTGATATCTCCTCTGTACTGTAATAAGATGTGATATCTCCTCTGTACTGTAATAAGATGTGATATCTCCCTGTACTGTAATAAGATGTGATATCTCCTCTGTACTGTAATAAGATGTGATATCTCCTCTGTACTGTAATAAGATGTGATATCTCCCCTGTACTGTAATAAGATGTGATATCTCCTCTGTGCTGTAATAAGATGTGATATCTCCTCTGTACTGTAATAAGATGTGATATCTCCTCTGTACTGTAATACGATGTGATATCTCCTCTGTGCTGTAATAAGATGTGATATCTTCCCTGTGTTGTATTAAGATATGATATCTCCCTAATAGGATGTGATATCTCCCCTGTATTGTAATAAGATGTGATATCTCCCCTGTACTGTAATAAGATGTGATATCTCCCCTCTTCTGTAATAAGATGTGATATCTCCCCTCTTCTGTAAAAAGATGTGATATCTCTCCTCTTCTGTAATATGTGATATCTCCTCTGTACTGTAATAAGATGTGATATCTCCATGTACTGTAATAAGATGTGATATCTCCTCTGTATGTAATAAGATTGATATCTCCCTATGTATGTAATAAGATGTGATATTTCCTTCTACTGTAATAAGATGGATATCTCCCTATGTATGTAATAAGATGTGATATCTTCCCTGTCTGTAATAAGATGTGATATCTCCCTGTACTGTAATAAGATGTGATATCTCCTGTACTGTAATAAGATGTGATATCTCCCTGTACTGTAATAAGATGTGATATCTCCTCTGTACTGTAATAAGTTTGATATCTCCTTTCTGTAATAAGATTGGATATCTCCTCTGTACTGTAATAAGATGTGATATCTTCCCTGTACTGTAATAAGATGTGATATCTCCCCATGTTGTAATAAGATGTGATATCTCCTCTTACTGTAATAAGATGTGATATCTCTCTTACTGTAATAAGATGTGATATCTCCACTGTACTGTAATAAGATTGATATCTTCCCTGTGCTGTATTAAGATGTGATATCTCCCCTGTACTGTAATAAGATGTGATATCTCCTCTTACTGTAATACAGATGTGATATCTCTCTGTACTGTAATACGATGTGATATTCTCCCTGTACTGTAATAAGATGTGATATCTCCTCTGTACTGTAATAGATGTGATATCTCCTCTGTACTGTAATAAGATGTGATATCTCCCTGTACTGTAATAAGATGTGATATCTCCTCTGTACTGTAATAAGATGTGATATCTCCTCTGTACTGTAATAAGATGTGATATCTCCCTGTACTGTAATAAGATGTGATATCTCCTCTGTGCTGTAATAAGATGTGATATCTCCTCTGTACTGTAATAAGATGTGATATCTCCTCTGTACTGTAATACGATGTGATATCTCCTCTGTGCTGTAATAAGATGTGATATCTTCCCTGTTGTTAGTATTAAGATATGATATCTCCCTATAGGATGTGATATCTCCCTGTATGTAATAAGATGTGATATCTCCCCTGTACTGTAATAAGATGTGATATCTCCCCTCTTCTGTAATAAGATGTGATATCTCCTCTGTGCTGTAAAAAGATGTGATATCTCCTCTTCTGTAATAAGTGTGATATCTCCTCTGTACTGTAATAAGATGTGATATCTCCATGTACTGTAATAAGATGTGATATCTCTCTGTATTGTAATAAGATGATATCTCCCTATGTGTAATAAGATGTGATATTTCCTCTACTGTAATAAGATGGATATTCTCCCTATGATGTATGTAATAAGATGTGATATCTCCCTGTACTGTAATAAGATGTGATATCTCCCTGTACTGTAATAAGATGTGATATCTCCCTGTACTGTAATAAGATGTGATATCTCCCTGTATTGTAATAAGATGTGATATCTCCCTGTACTGTAATAAGATGATATCTGCCTTTCTGTAATAAGATGTGATATCTCCTCTGTACTGTAATAAGATGTGATATCTTCCCTGTGACTGTAATAAGATGTGATATCTCCCCCATGTTGTAATAAGATGTGATATCTCCTCTACTGTAATAAGATGTGATATCTCCCTCTACTGTAATAAGATGTGATATCTTCCACTGTACTGTAATAAGATATGATATCTTCCTCGTGCTGTAATTAAGATGTGATATCTCCTCTGTCTGTAATAAGATGTGATATCTCCTTGTACTGTAATAAGATGTGATATCTCCTCTGTACTGTAATAAGATGTGATATCTCCCTGTACTGTAATAAGATGTGATATCTCCCTGTACTGTAATAAGATGTGATATCTCCCTGTACTGTAATAAAATGTGATATCTCCCCTGTACTGTAATAAGATGTGATATCTCCCCTGTACTGTAATAAGATGTGATATCTCCTCTACTGTAATAAGATGTGATATCTCCCTGTACTGTAATAAGATTGATATCTCCCTTGCTGTATTAAGATGTGATATCTCCTCTGTGCTGTAATAAGATGTGATATCTCCTCTGTACTGTAATAAGATGTGATATCTCCTCTGTACTGTAATAAGATGTGATATCTCCTCTGTACTGTAATAAGATGTGATATCTCCTCTGTACTGTAATAAGATGCGCTATCTCCTCTGTGCTGTAATAAGATGTGATATCTCCTCTGTACTGTAATAAAATGTGATATCTCCTGTACTGTAATAAGATGTGATATCTCCCTGTACTGTAATAAGATGTGATATCTCCTCTGTACTGTAATAAGATGTGATATCTCCCCTGTACTGTAATAAGATGTGATATCTCCTCTGTACTGTAATAAGATGTGATATCTCCCTGTACTGTAATAAGATGTGATATCTTCCCTGTACTGTAATAAGATGTGATATCTCCCTGTACTGTAATAAAATGTGATATCTCCCTGTATGTAATAAGATGTGATATCTCCTCTGTATCTGTAATAAGATGTGATATCTCCTCTGTACTGTAATACGATGTGATATCTCCTCTGTACTGTAATAAGATGTGATATCTCCTCTGTACTGTAATAAGATGTGATATCTCCCCTGTACTGTAATAAGATGTGATATCTCCCTATGCTAATAAGATGTATATCACACCGTTCTTCTATAACACTTTGGGCTTCCTCCTTTTTTATCCTTTCTTCCTATCATGGAGGATGGAGTGAATCTTTCACCGTCTGAGGTCTCGGGGAGGAGGTGGCGACATTGAACAGGGTGTGAGTTTTTATTATTTGTACAGTTATAATTATCTGCTTAATAAATATTTCTCCATTGACTATCATCTAATCAGAGGATTTAATAGAACCACCAGAGGTTCCTGCAGATCTACATAGAGTTAAAGAGACCCTGACAGTGATACAGGGGCCCGATCCCCGGCTGCAGGTATGAGGATGGAGGATCGGAGCCTGCAGTGATTCAGGGTTAGCGTGCAGCATTTCCATGATTCCTGCTGTGATCGCACAGCCGGTGCCTCATACTGCTGCTGGGGATCGAACGCCCTGTAGGTGCTGTCAGGGTCTCTTTAAGGGCACAATATACCTGCAACAAGGTGCAGAGGCCAATAAGGCATCAGCCATGTGAACCCCAAGGTAGGGCGCTGATCAGGAGGTGACCACCCATATGTCTGCAATATTCTGTGTCAGGATTCAGGAAATTATTACAGTATAACATTTATTCTATAATAACAGGTATTTACTTTAATGATTATTAATACTCAAAGTAAAAAGGATCTGCACAACCGTGTGTAACAGAACCAGGATCTAATAACCGTGGATCCCATCTATAGTAAGGAGAGCACACAACAACAAATATCTGCTTCACTGAGGCTAAAAAGAATCCGGACTCAGAATTCAAGTTCAAAGAAGTTCTTAGTATATATTTATAGTGGACAGAGCTGTTTCACCGATACAGAGCTCCAAATCCCCTGCACGATAACATTCTGCTGCCGGCAATCACCACTCCGGGGATCCCAGGAGAATATTCAAGACAGATCTGAGGTCAATAGGAGCTAAACAAATCCATATGCTGTGTGCTTCCCCTAGTGGTGACTATACAAATCCATATACAGTGAGCTCCCCCAAGTGGTGACCATACAAATCCATATGCTGTGTGCTTCCCCTAGTGGTGACCATACAAATCCATATGCTGTGTGCTTCCCCTAGTGGTGACTATACAAATCCATATACAGTGAGCTCCCCCAAGTGGTGACCATACAAATCCATATGCTGTGTGCTTCCCCTAGTGGTGACCATACAAATCCATATACAGTGAGCTCCCCCAAGTGGTGACCATACAAATCCATATGCTGTGTGCTTCCCCTAGTGGTGACCATACAAATCCATATGCTGGGTGCTTCCCCTAGTGGTGACCATACAAATCCATATACAGTGAGCTCCCCCAAGTGGTGACCATACAAATCCATATGCTGTGTGCTTCCCCTAGTGGTGACCATACAAATCCATATACAGTGAGCTCCCCCAAGTGGTGACCATACAAATCCATATGCTGTGTGCTTCCCCTAGTGGTGACCATACAAATCCATATACAGTGAGCTCCCCCAAGTGGTGACCATACAAATCCATATGCTGTGTGCTTCCCCTAGTGGTGACCATACAAATCCATATACAGTGAGTTCCCCCCTAGTGGTGACCATACAAATCCATATGCAGCGAGTTCCCACTACTGGTGACCATACAAATCCATATACAGTGTGCTCCCCCAAGTGGCGACCATACAAATCTATATGCAGTGAGCTCCTTCTAGTGGTGACCATATAAATCTATTTGCAATGAGCTCCCATTAGTGGTGATCATACAAATCCATATGCAGTGAGCTCCTTCTAGTGGTGACCATACAAATCCATATACAGTGAGCTTCCTCTAGTGGTGACCATATAAATCTATAAGCAGTGAGCTCCCATAAGTGGTGACCATATAAATCTATTTGCAATGAGCTCCCATTGGTGGTGATCATACAAATCCATATGCAGCGAGCTGCTTCTAGTGGTGACCATACAAATCCATATACAGTGAGCTCCTCCTGGTGGTGACCATACAAATCCATATACAGTGAGCTCCCCCTAGTGGTGACCATTCAAATCCATATGCAGTGAGCTCCCATTAGTGGAGACCATGTAAATCTATTTGCAATGAGACAGGTAACACAGTAATGCAGGAGTAAACCCCGCACGCCCACAGCCACGTGAACGCAGGCATGGCCACCAACACCCATGACAGATGCTAGAGGATCCAACCCATGCCCAAAGTCCTGGGTACAGTGCGCTCCGTGTCACTGTGTCCGTGTAGCATGCACTTACCTTGTTTGCTGATCATTTTGGTCTTCGGAAAACTACTACTGCTCTTACAGTTTTCATGGTCAGTAATCTGAAAAAAGGCAAACAGGACAAAGAACTGTTACTTTCTGTCTGAGTTCAGGGGACAAGTATATAATAATAATAATAATGCTTTATTTATATTATTAATTATCATTTGTTTGTAGAGCACCAATAATTCTATAGTGCTGTATTACATACAAAATACAGATAGATATAAATTACATCAGAAAGACGGGTACAGAGGGGAGATGGCCCGGACCTAGAGGCTTACAGTCTACAGGACAAAGGGGTTAGCAGCTCTGGTGGGGCTGAGGAGGAAGCTCTGATGGTAGTGATGGGGCAGCTCTGATGGTGGTAAGGCGGCAGCTCCAGTGGTTGCGAGGTGGCAGCTCTGGTGGTGGCGAGTTGGCAGCTCCAGTGGTGGTGAGGAGGAAGCTCAGGTGGTGGTGAGGTGGCAGGTCTAGTGGTGGTGAGGAGGAAGCTCGTTTGGTGGTGAGGTGGCAGGTCTAGTGGTGGAGAGGAGAAAGCTTGTGTGGTGGTGAGGTGGCAGGTGGCGAGGCGGCAGCTCTGGTGGTTGCGAGGCGGCAGCTCTGGTGGTGGTGATGGGGCAGCTCTGATGCTGGTAAGGCGGCAGCTACAGTGGTTGCGAGTTGGCAGCTCCACTGGTGGTGAGTTAGGAAGCTCTAGTGGTTGCGAGGCGGCAGCTCAGGTGGTGGTGAGGTGGCAGCTCGGGTGGTGGTAAGGTGGCAGCTCGGGTGGTGGTGAGGAGGCAGCTCGGGTGGTGGTGAGGAGGCAGCACGGGTGGTGGTGAGGAGGCAGCTCTGATGCTGGTAAGGCGGCAGCTCCAGTGGTTGCGAGTTGGCAGCTCCAGTGGTGGTGAGGAGGAAGCTCTGGTGGTTGCGAGGCGGCAGCTCGGGTGGTTGTGAGGTGGTAGTTCTGGTGGTGGTGAGGTGGCAGCTCGGTTGGTGGTGAAGTGGCAGCTCGGTTGGTGTTGAGGAGGTAGCTCGGGTGGTGGTGGTGAGGCGGCAGCTCGGGCGACGGTGAGGCGGCGGCAGCTCGGTTGGCGGTGAGGCGGCGGCAGCTCGGGTGGTGGTGGTGAGGCGGCAGCTCGGGTGGTGGTGGTGAGGCGGCAGCTCGGGTGGTGGTGGTGAGGCGGCAGCTCGGGTGGTGGTGGAGAGGCGGCAGCTCGAGTGGTGGTGGAGAGACGGCAGCTCGGGTGGTGGTGGAGAGGCGGCAGCTCGGGTGGTGATGAAGTGGCAGCGCCGTTTGTGGTGAGGAGGAAGCTCCGGTGCTGGTGAGGTGGCAATTCACATGGTGGTGAGGGGGCAATGGGGTCATTGCCTTGCTGTAGCTTTCCTGAAGTGATGGGTTTTTAGGTTCCATCTGAAGGTTCCGAATGTGATGAATAATCAGATGTTTTGGGGCACAGAATTCCAGATGGGGAATATTTGAGAGAAGTCTTGGAGGCAATTGGGTGTGGAACGAATAATAAGTGTGGAGGAGAGAAGCAGAAGTATAAACCCCCGCATTATACAACACAACACATGGACTATAATAATTTGGCTTATCCGGAAATCACAGGTGTCGTAAGTCACTGTTTATCTTCCTCTGGGCACCAAACATAATTTATCATCACTCACACTGTAATTATTGGGCAGCCTGAATAACACGTGTTCTTATAATTAGGTTGAGTAATCAGATCAGATCTTAATATGCGCAACAAACACGACACATGATGAACGAACAATACAATTGACAAATCATTATCCACTCGCATCTTTACATCTATTAATTCTCACTTTCTGTCAGTAACTCGCAACAAAGGTTTACTGCAATTTTGTCCCTTTTTGCAAGACTACACTCCATCATCAGCTGTAGCATAATAAATAGTTCATATGAGGTGTACAACAGCTTTCTGCAGCAAATTTCCCTCATTGTATTTAGTTAAGGCCGGCTTCACACTTGCGGACGCCTTTGCAGCGTCTTGCGGACGGTGAACGCAAGCCGAGCACAAGCACCGCCCATCCCTATGTTTATCATGGGGACACCCGGTGATGCGCTTGGCTTGCCGTGCGCACCCATTCACTTCTGTGTGTGATTTGTACGCATCCGGATGCTTGCGTACAAATCACACACGGAAGTGAATGGCTGTGCATGGTAACCCGCAGCCGAGCACATCACCGAGCGTCCCCATGTTAAACATAGGGACGCACGGTGTCTGCGCTCGGCTTCTGCTTCTCCACCGCAATACGCAGCGGTGGGGAGCGCAAGTGTGAACCGGCCTAAGAGCAAAGAAATTAGGAGCCAGTAAGCTTATTCACTAAAGCATGAGAGCACTACTGGATGTTACCTCCTGTATCAGGCTGGTTTCACACTGGCATTTGTAAGCACTGCGGAAGATGCGCATACACATGTAAAAACGCATGCATACACATGCAAACGCAGCGTTTTTCTTACGCATAGTCATCCGTAAACATAAAAAAAAAATGCTGCGCTTGTTTGCATTTTTTCCACGCATTTCTTCAAGAATTCTTCTGCGTCATCTGCACTGTTCTGGTCGTTTTTTTTACAGATCCCGCCCATAGGGAGTGGCATCCAGCAATTTACCATGAGAAGGCCAGAAACCCTCTTTATACAGCTTGTTTGGTGGGCTGGGATATGGGCGGGTGATGGGAGGTACTGCTAATCTTTTTCTGGGCATGCGCATTGTCTTATACGCATGCGTACCAAACGCAGGCATGCGCAAGTCCATGCGTTCAATTTGTGTACGTACAGAGAATAATGTGTAGTTTATGTGCATTCGTACGCATGCGGATGCTTGCGCTTTTTTGATCACCCAAAAAATGCAACATGTTGCATTCCCTGGCCGCGGAATGTTGACGCGCCAGTACGCATACGCAGCCATACGCATGCCAAAAAATGTCTCTGCGCACGAATGCGCACTCCATGTTACAGATACCTTCGCATTACACTTGTGTTTTTAAGAAATTTTATCCGCAGCATCCGCAGTGCTTGCAAACGCCAGTGTGAAACCAACCTTACACTCACTATTCTGCTGGTGCAGTCACTGTGTACATACATTACATTACTGATCCTGAGTCACCTCCTGTATTATACTCCAGAGCTGCACTCACTATTCTGCTGGTGCAGTCACTGTGTACATACATTACATTACTGATCCTGAGTTACCTTCTGTATTATACTCCAGAGCTGCACTCACTATTCTGCTGGTGCAGTCACTGTGTACATACATTACATTACTGATCCTGAGTCACCTCCTGTATTATACTCCAGAGCTGCACTCACTATTCTGCTGGTGCAGTCACTGTGTACACACATTACATTACTGATCCTGAGTTACCTCCTGTATTATACTCCAGAGCTGCACTCACTATTCTGCTGGTGCAGTCACTGTGCACATACATTACATTACTGATCCTGAGTTACCTCCTGTATTATACTCCAGAGCTGCACTCACTATTCTGCTGGTGCAGTCACTGTGTACATACATTACATTACTGATCCTGAGTTACCTCCTGTATTATACTCCAGAGCTGCACTCACTATTCTGCTGGTGTACTCACTGTGTACATACATTACATTACTGATCCTGAGTTACCTCCTGTATTATCCTCCAGAGCTGCACTCATTATTCTGCTGGTGCAGTCACTGTGTACATTACATTACTGATCCTGAGTTACCTCCTGTATTATACTCCAGAGCTGCACTCACTATTCTGCTGGTGCAATCACTGTGTACATACATTACTGATCCTGAGTTACCTCCTGTACTATATTCCAGAGCTGCACTCATTATTCTGCTGGTGCAGTCACTGTGTACATACAGTACATTACTATCACACGCTTAAGGGGCCGTCACACGCGTCAATATCGCTGCTGCACATGACGTTGCAGCGATATTGACGCATGTGACAGGGCGCATCAACCAGCGATTTATCGCTGGTTGATGGTTGCCAGGCTTTTGGACTGGACCGAAAACCTGGCGATGGTCACCCAGTGGACACGCAGGATCGCTGCGTGTGACACCGGGACGCGCGATTAGCCAGCTCCCAGCGCCTCTCAGCAAGCACTGGGAGCTGGTATCCATGGTAAACTGCGGGTAATTAGGCAGCGCGCGCTGCCTAGATACCCGATGTATACCTTAGTTACCAGCCTTCTCCGCTCATTGGCTGGTATCCAAGGTACACAGCGGGTAACTAGGGACCCTAGTTACCCGCTGTGTACCTTGGATACCAGCCGGTGAGTGGAGAAGGCTGGTAACTAAGGTATACATCGGGTATCTTGGCAGCGCGCGCTGCCTAGTTACCCGCAGTTTACCATGGATACCAGCCTGCAGACATCGTGGAAACAATATTTAAATAATTTCCACGATGTCGCTGGTCCAATGATCGCTGGTGAGTCTGCCTGTGTGACAGCTCACCAGCAATCAGCCGTCAATGTCGCCAGCGATCAGGTCACCGACGACATTAACGTATGTGACGCCGGCTTTAGTTGGCACTGACATTGCTGGATGCTGCTGTGTTTGTTTGTCTTTGGGAGCTGCATGGTTGATGGTAATGATACTGCTTGTTCTTACCCACAAAGCTCTTCACAGTGCAGTGCCCACCTACATCTCCTCCCTCATCTCTGTCTATCACCCCACCCGGTCTCTACTTTCTACAAGTGACCTTCGACTAACATCTGCATTAATCTGAACCTCCCACTCCCGGCTCCAAGACTTCTCCTGAGCTGCACCAATTCTCTGGAATGCTCTACCCCAAGAAATTAGACTATCCACAACTTACATAGCTTCAGACGCTCCCTAAAAACACATCTTTTTAAGGCGGCCTATCATGCTCCCTAATAGAAGTCCTTTTTATTATATATAGCCCATTCACTATCTCTCTGGACATAACTGTCCTTCAAACTCCACCAAACCCAAAAACTCTACACAGATTGGCTGGTGACCATTCATGTAATGTTTTCCATCCCCCTTTTCCTCAAGATGCCTGGACCATCAGTGTAATAAGCCACTGTACTTTGTGTAACCCCTATCTCGTTGTAGATTGTAAGCTCTGTAGAGCAGGGTCATTCTCTACTCTAATTACTGTATTGTATTTTTTTTATATAATTCTTACCTATGACCGTCTGTATATGAACCACTGAATTGTAAAGCGTGATGGAATATGTTGGCGCTATATAAATAAAAAATATTATTATTTTTATTCTTGTGGTGTATAATCTAGATCTGTAATATGGTGTTCAGAGGTGACTGTAATGAAGTAGGCCTGATTGAAGGCCAAAACGTTATATAACAATTTTGTCATAATTTTTCTCAGGAGATTTGCCTGTTTTTCAAATAAATTTTTCAAACTGATTTTTTTGTGCCAAGTCTTTTATATAAGATTTATACGGGTTGGAATACTTGGGCCCCTCTTATTGGGTTACTGATATTATTTTTGAAAATGTAATGAAGTATATTCACCTTTAGTAATTGTCAGCCGAATGATTATTCAGTTGACAACTATTTATTTTGTCGCCACACTCCCATGTTTACATGGATGCTTACTTGACAGAATGTCCATGTATTCTCAATAGGAATTGATCAGATCCCCCTGTCCCAACAATGGTGGTAGATTATTTTCCCTTAAATCAGAAGGATTGGGCAAGAAAGGCATAAAAGGATTATTACACATTAATCTCCATTTATAATATAGGGGACAGCTTATTGATCGCTAGGGGGTATAGACAGTGGGAGGCTCACCGATCCCGAGAGCTAGGGTACTG
Organism: Allobates femoralis; assembly: GCA_033576535.1. Classification (NCBI taxonomy): domain Eukaryota; kingdom Metazoa; phylum Chordata; class Amphibia; order Anura; family Aromobatidae; genus Allobates; species Allobates femoralis. Next base: position 35,979,557 of record JARQOC010000009.1, read on the forward strand.
GGACACCAATAATCAGGCTCTGGAGCACTAAGAACTGGATTCCGGAGCACCAAGAACCAGATTTCGAAGCACCAAGAACTGGGCTCTGGAATACCAAGAACTGGGCTCCGGAACACAAAGAAATGGGCTCTGGAGCATCAAGAACTGGGCTCTGGAACACAAAGAAATGGGCTCTGGAATACCAGGTATTCGGGATCTGGAATACCAAGAACCTGAATCTGGAAACAGAACGAAGTGCCAGTGATCTGCGCTGCCAGATGAAAAAACCCAAGACCCAAGAAGTCTGTTGCAATGGTGTAACTTTATTCTGACGCGTTTCAGAGCAGCCTCTAATCCCTGAGGAAGGAGCAGAGGCTGCTCCAAAACGTGTCGCAGTAAAGTTACACCATTGCACCAGACTTCTTGGGTCTTGGGTTTTTCCATCCAGCAGCGCGGATCACCGGCACTTCGTCCTGTTTCCAGATTGTTTGCCACGTTGCGGTGTGGATCCAGCGGCAGTTGTGTGAGCGCTAATACTGGTTGTGTGTTCACACAACCGGAACAGGTGAGCAGATTTCATCGGGCGGATGCCCCACTCTGCCTAGAGATAAGAACCTATGCACATTTTGTCTCACATTTGCAGATATGAAGAACCTGAATCTGGGATACCAAGAACCAAGCTCTGGAAAACCAAGAACTGGACTCTGGAATACCATAAACCAGACTCTGGAATATCAAGAACCGGGTTCTGCAGTCCCATCCTAAATGAAGCAGAGAAATGCATGCTTAGAGTCCACTCCATTCATTGTCTATGGGACTGGTTCTGTTAGTCCTATGGACGATGAATGGAGTGTAGGCTGACCATGCTCCCTCCGCTTCATACTTGACAGAGCTGCAGAGTCCTAATCTTCGAATTGCTGTTGGTCTCTATGGTTGAACCTTCTGCAATTGGCAAATTATTCTCCACCTTAAGGATATGGAATAACTTAATCCTTTAAAATTCAAGAAATCCCCAATAGATGAGAAATCAGAAGGTTCTCACCGAAAAACCACAGGTTCAAAAATCAACCCTTTTCCTGAATGTTAGATTTTACAAATCTCCCTCTTTATAAGTAAATATAAAATGTAGATGGAAATACTGTACATAAATAATAAGCTAAAAACAAACAAAAGATTGAAAAAAAAAAACAGCAATAACAGAAAATTGCAAAAAAATTACACAAAATCTACAGTAAAAAGAAGGCAAAACTGCCAAAATTATTCAACTTATCGGCATCATCGACACAGAGTGCAAAACCCTAAATTAAAGTCTGGGATGCGAAAAGGAAAAATTAATAACAGGAAATAAACTAAAAAGCAATAAAAGAGCAGAAATTACTACCAGGAAGCCACAAAACACAACTAACCTCCCATCGCTCCAGCGTCGATCGCCTGTATGAGCCTCCTCCAAAAATAAATGACCCCCCCTGACCTCCGAAAAGGTACGTTAGTTGTTTTCATCAAACCATAACAGCGCAGATCACCCTGGGACACACAGGTATCAGACTAACAAATACACAATATTGTGGACACAACAAACTCCTGGCATTAGAGAAACACCTACAGGTGGCACTACCAGGGTTCAACCCTCCAGTCCTGGCACCCAGTGGATGGCACCGCTGCTCCTCTTACAGTCAATGTAACAGCTACAAACCCAAAAAAAAGCCAGTGGAGAACCAGACACAGGTGGCAAAGGGCGACACACGATTCCACCCACCTGATTATTGACAGCAGATGTAAAGAAGCCGAATATCCTCTCCTATCATAAATGTTGGGAAAGATAAATCCACATCTCTGGTACATAGAGAGCTGACGAGCCGCACCCTCAGATGGCACAGACTGAGGCATGAATGAACAGGAAGGAAACAACCGTACACAAGGCAAAGTAACCTACTGACATCACCAATACTAGGGGGGCACTTACCAGCAGCCACACCCCAAACAAGGCAGGCCTCTGTCTGGATTGTGCCCTCTGTAGCACCTTCTAACATCATGCTAAAGGACAGAAAAATCAAAAACAAACATGAAAAGAAACACAATGCTACCATGAAACAAGATACAGAGTGGTGAAATAATGCAATGCAAAAATAAACATGACAAATTGCCCAATGCAAAAAACAAACAAAAGAGTGGCCAAACAGGGCAATGCAAAAAGAAACACCATACAAAGGACAAATTGGATGCAACAATAAACAAGGCAAATAGCAAGATGGAAAAAAGAAGCCACAATGTACAGTGGCCAAATAACCCTGCGCAAATATAAACATACTATACAATGACCAAATCATGCAATGCAACAAAAGAAACACAGGATTAACTAGGGGGCATAGCTGCATCCCCCTTCAGGTAGAGTATTTCTCACCAGTCCCTTTGAAGCATCTCATTCTCTATTATATAGATACCATCACACGCGGCAATATTGCTGGCAATTTGCTGGTTGCAGTCTCATGGACACATTGTTCTATTTTGTTGCTGTGTACAAATGTAACAATGTGTCCATGATTTCACTGCAACCAGCAAATTGCTAGTGAAATTGCTAGCAATATTGCCACGTGTGACGGTACATTATGTACCTATTGTACTTTGCTTATAAAACAGAGAACCCCCTCCATCAGCTGGTCTACCTGGGAACATCTGTGAAAAAAGACAACTTCACCACTATAAGGCCCCTTTCACATAGGCCCACTTGCGGCAAGCCCCATGCATTGTCTATGGGGATTGTGGTCAGGTGCGGCAAGTGCGGTTTTGCCGATTACAGCAGATGCGGCACTTGCGCGGTCAGCAGCGTTTTTTTTTTCGCGGCCGCAACTGCCACATCTGCCGCAGCCGGCAAAACCGCAAGCCCTATAGACAATGCATGGGGCTTGCAGCAAGTGCGGCCGTTAGGCGGAAGATGCGGCAGATGCGGTAAATCTGCCGGATCTGCTGCATTTTCAAAAAACCGCCTATGTGAAAGGGGCCTAAGGCGAGAGCAGACAATCAGGATTAGCAGCGTTTTGAAGGCAGTGTTGTACAATTAACGGATTTATAGAGATCTCCTGCCTACTGTGCTTTTTTCCACAGCATAACCTGACCTGTGGCGCAGTTTCCCGTGCCACAACATTTTAATTTATTCTTCCGGAGACATGAGTGCTCTCAGCGGCAACAGAGTAAAAATATGCTGCGTCCAGAATCCTGATCACAGACACTGCGCTCTCCCACACAGGACATTAGAGTCTCCATAACAGGAATAACGCCGCACCCAGAATCCTGATCGTGGGTATGGACGCTGCGCTCTCCCGCCAAGGACACTAGCATCTCCGCAACAGTAATAACGCTGCACCCAGAATCCTGATCGTGGGCACAGACTCTGTGTTCTCCCGCCCAGGACACGAGAGTCTCCGCAACAGTAATAACACTGCGCCCAGAATACTGATTGAGGGCACAAACACTGCATTCTCCGCACAGGACACAAGAGTCTCCGCAACAGGAATAATGCTGAGTCCAGAATCCTGATCGTGGCCACAGACTGTTGTTCTCCCACCCAGAACACGAGAGTCTCCGCAACAGTAATAACACTGCACTCAGAATCCTGATCGTGGGCACAGACACTGCGCTCTCCCGCACAGGACACGAGAGTCTCCGCAACAGGAATAATGCTGAGTCCAGAATCCTGATCGTGGGCACGGACGCTGTGTTGTCTCGCACAGGACACTAGCATCTCTGTAACAATAACGCTGCGCCCAGAACCTGATCGTGGGCACGGATGTTGCGCTTGCGCTCTTTTGCACAGGACACCAGCGTCTCCACAACAGGAATGACGCTGCATTCAGAATCCTGATCGTGGGTACAGACCTGCGTTCTCCCTTATTGGACACCAGCGTCTCCAGGAATAACGCTAAGTTCGAACACTGGCAATACTGATTGTGGGCACTCACCCGTAGTGATCTTACTGTTGTCTCCCTGGTTTCCCAGGCTCCTGACAGGTGACTTTCTCTACTGATGGAGCAATGGGCCTTTAGGGTGATAGTTGTATATGTACATTAGGATCATGTATAATGCATGTTCTCAGCAGCCAATTTAATGGCCCCTGGGCGACGTCCAATAAAGAGAGAAGTGAAGCATTCACAGTAGCTCAAAGGGAGGAACCGGCAGCAGGTAACACAAGAGATTTCATGACACAAGTCTGAGCAGGCAGACGGAAAAACGAAAAACTAGAACATCTAGAACTTTCCATCCCCAGCATATAGCAGACGGGGATGGACCAGATGACCCAGGAGGTCCCATCCAAATCCACCATTCTATGATTCCAGGAATACGACAGATATCTGCACCTGTAGACAGAAACCTTATAGGCACATTCATGAAAGATCGGAATTAAAATGCAAACCCCAGCGATGTATATTATTATTAATTATTATTATTTATTTATATAGCACCATTAATTCCATGGGGCTTTACATCAGAAGGGGTTACATACAAAATTATAGATATAGTTTACAGTAAACAAATGAACAATGACAGACCGATACAGAGGGGAGAGGACCCTGCTCTCATGGGCTTAATCTACAGGATGTGTATGACATTTTGCTCCTCATCATTTTTATGGGTCCGACTTAATTTAACACATTAGAAACAGATTTGTAACAAATCAAACCTTTAGCGCAGTCTGCAGAGTAAATACCTCAGGAGTAACAGCAACGTGGCCCAATATACAGAATCACAGGCAAGTTCCGTTACAATGTATCAGTGCAGGTAACCAGGATCCATGATAGGAGGGATATTCGCCGCAGAGAGGTTTGGTTTCCATAGAAAATTTATGGGGGAACACACTGTAACAAATTCTCTGCTGTGTGATCAGAAGCTCTGTCCATCAGTCTATAAAAGTTCCCTATGCAACAATGGGAATCAGGTATTAAAAGAAGGTGAGTAAGGGCCACGTCACACGGACAACGCAACAGAAAGTTGCAAAACTCCGGAAACTGAACTTTATTTACATAAATTGTGAGCCGTCGTTTATATTCTAAGTTATCACATTGATGATAACATGAACTGTAAAGTTCGAGGTCATAAATGAAAACTAGTAAAATCAAAAGGGCAACTATGATGGAGATACATGTAAAATGTCACCAGTATTTGTCTTCTGGGAGTGGAGCTCACCCAGACCCACATAGAAGAGGCAGATTAACCACTGACATGCCAAACAAGAACAAATACATTTCACCTCATTATGTAGGATCAATGAAATAAATCAATGACATTTCTCCAGGGTCATGGCTCAGCAACAAAACCTAATGTACAAAATATCTACAACGTGTGATACTTTCAAATCTTATTAGTATTCTGTTATACAAGAATATAACTACTATAATACTGCCCCAATATACAAGAATATAACTACTATAATACTGCCCCTATGTACAAGAATATAACTACTATAATACTGCCCCTATATACAAGAATATAACTACTATAATACTGCTCCTATATACAAGAATATAACTACTATAATACTGCCCCTATATACAAGAATATAACTACTATAATACTGCTCCTATATACAAGAATATAACTACTATAATACTGCCCTATATACAAGAATATAACTACTATAATACTGCCCCTATATATAAGAATATAACTACTATAATACTGCTCCTATATACAAGAATATAACTACTATAATACTGCCCCTATATACAAGAATATAACTACTATAATACTGCCCTATATACAAGAATATAACTACTATAATACTGCCCCTATATACAAGAATATAACTACTATAATACTGCCCCTATATAAAGAATATAACTACTATAATACTGCCTCCTATATACAAGAATATAACTACTATAATACTGCCCTATATACAAGAAATAAACTACTATAATACTGCCCCTATATACAAGAATATAACTACTATAATACATGCCCCTATATACAAGAATATAACTACTATAATACTGCCCTATATACAAGAATATAACTACTATAATACTGCCCTATATACAAGAATATAACTACTATAATACTGCCCCTATATACAAGAATATAACTACTATAATACTGCCCTATATACAAGAATATAACTACTATAATACTGCCCCTATATACAAGAATATAACTACTATAATACTGCCCTATATACAAGAATATAACTACTATAATACTGCCCCTATATACAAGAATATAACTACATATAATACTGCCCTATATACAAGAATATAACTACTATAATACTGCCCCTATATACAAGAATATAACTACTATAATACTGCCCCTATATACAAGAATATAACTACTATAATACTGCCCTATATACAAGAATATAACTACTATAATACTGCTCCTATTACAAGAATATAACTACTATAATACTGCCCCTATATACAAGAATATAACTACTATAATACTGCCCTATACAAGAATATAACTACTATAATACTGCCCATATACAAGAATATAACTACTATAATACTGCTCCTATATACAAGAATATAACTACTATAATACTGCCCCTTATACAAGAATATAACTACTATAATACTGCTCCTATATACAAGAATATAACTACTATAATACTGCTCCTATATACAAGAATATAACTACTATAATACTGCCCTATATACAAGAATATAACTACTATAATACTGCTCCTATATACAAGAATATAACTACTATAATACTGCTCCTATATACAAGAATATAACTACTATAATACTGCCCTATATACAAGAATATAACTACTATAATACTGCTCCTATATACAAGAATATAACTACTATAATACTGCTCCTATATACAAGAATATAACTACTATAATACTGCTCCTATATACAAGAATATAACTACTATAATACTGCCCCTATATACAAGAATATAACTACTATAATACTGTGCCTATATATAAGAATATAACTACTATAATACTGCTCCTATATACAAGAATATAACTACTATAATACTGCCCCTATATACAAGAATATAACTCCTATAATAATGCTCCTATGTACAAGAATATAACTACTATAATAATGCTCCTATGTACAAGAATATAACTACTATAATACTGCTCCTATATACAAGAATATAACTACTATAATACTGCCCCTATATACAAGAATATAACTACTATAATACTGCTCCTATATACAAGAATATAACTACTATAATACTGCCCCTATATACAAGAATATAACTACTATAATACTGTGCCTATATATAAGAATATAACTACTATAATACTGCTCCTATATACAAGAATATAACTACTATAATACTGCCCCTATATACAAGAATATAACTCCTATAATACTGCCCCTATATACAAGAATATAACTACTATAATACTGCCCTATGTACAAGAATATAACTCCTATAATACTGCCCCTATATATAAGAATATAACTACTATAATACTGCTCCTATATACAAGAATATAACTACTATAATAATGCTCCTATGTACAAGAATATAACTACTTAATACTGCCCCTATATACAAGAATATAACTACTATAATACTGCCCCAATATACAAGAATATAACTACTATAATACTGCCCCAATATACAAGAATATAACTACTATAATACTGCTCCTATATACAAGAATATAACTACTATAATACTGCCCCTAATATACAAGAATATAACTACTATAATACTGCCCCTAGTATACAAGAATATACTACTATAATACTGCCCCATATACAAGAATATAACTACTATAATACTGCTCCTATATACAAGAATATAACTACTATAATACTGCTCCTATATACAAGAATATAACTACTATAATACTGCCCCTATATACAAGAATATAACTACTATAATACTGCCCTATATACAAGAATATAACTACTATAATACTGCTCCTATATACAAGAATATAACTACTATAATACTGCTCCTATATACAAGAATATAACTACTATAATACTGCTCCTATATACAAGAATATAACTACTATAATACTGCCCTATATACAAGAATATAACTACTATAATACTTTCCTATATACAAGAATATAACTACTATAATACTGCTCCTATATACAAGAATATAACTACTATAATACTGCCCCTATATACAAGAATATAACTACTATAATACTGCTCCTATAGTACAAGAATATAACTACTATAATATGCTCCTATTACAAAATAACACTATAATATGCCTATACAGAATTACTACTATAATACTGCCCCTATATACAAGAATATATAACTACTATAATACTGCCCTATATACAAGAATATAACTACTATAATACTGCTCCTATATACAAGAATATAACTACTATAATACTGCCCCTATATACAAGAATATAACTACTATAATACTGCCCTATATACAAGAATATAACTACTATAATACTGCTCCTATATACAAGAATATAACTACTATAATACTGCTCCTATATACAAGAATATAACTACTATAATACTGCCCCTATATACAAGAATATAACTACTATAATACTGCCCCTATATACAAGAATATAATACTATAATACTGCTCCTATATACAAGAATATAACTACTATAATACTGCTCCCTATTATACAAGAATAAATACTATATACTGCCCCTATACAAGATATAACTACTTAATACTGCCCAATAACGAGAATATAAACTACTAATACTAAGCTCCATATACAAGAATATAACTACTATAATATGCCCTTATACAAGAATATAACTACTATAATACTGCCCTATTATACAAGAATTTAACTACTATAAATGCCTATCAAGATATACTATAACAACTGCCCCATATTACATAGAATACAAACTCTATAATACTGCTTTACAGAATTAACTACTATATACTGCCCTATATAAGATATAAATACTTATACTGCCTTTACAAAAATTAACTACTAAATGATCCCTATTACAGATATAACTACTTAATACTGCTCCTATATACAAGAATATAACTACTATAATAGCACCTATGTACAAGAAACTATAATACTATATAATAAAGAATATATCCATGATTTTACAAGAGCATATATGATATAATTAATATCACAATATATAAACTGCAAGTAATACAAAATAATAGTAATTCCTACATATAATCAAATCCTCCTTATGTACAGATACTACTAAGATTCTACCTTATTCGAGTGTAAGTTATCATGCTCTTATATAACTGCACCTCAAGAGATAAACCTTTTAATATGCCATAGCCAAAATTAGTCATAATTTCCATTGTATAAGAATAAATATAAAATACTGAGAAGTGCCCCTATAAGATTAACTCTGCTCTATTCAAGAAATATAACTGTACAATACTGTCTAACTATACTAAGGAAAACAAACTCTCAGATCACCCCTATACAAGTTAGTACATTGAACTTGCTTGTGCTTGCAAGTACTATTATACTAAGGAGAAAACAGGATCCCTTGATATGAATTTCTTGAATGAATATAGAAACATTATTCATTGCTTTATTCCATGCACTTTGAACAGCAATCTTTTACCTGTTTAAAAGTGTGTCACTTCTCATGGTTAAAAACAGATGCATTTCAGTAAACCCAGAACCTTATTCATTGTTTGTTCAGCATTCTGCTGTGAGAGCACCCTAGAAATGCACATTGGCTGGGTCACACCCTCATACAATGACCCAGTTGCGGCAGCAGGTGAAAGTGTTAATGATAATCCCATTATAGGACAACAAAAACAAATATTAATAAAGAGAATATTCCATGATTTTACAAGAGCAATATATGGATATAATTAATATCAGCAATATACTAGAACCTGAAAAGAAAATATCATAAATGACAAAGTATTCCTAATGATAAATCAAATCCTGCCTTATGTTAATCTCAGAAGGATTTCTAGTTTTCGAGGTGTAGGTTCATCATGTCTCTTGACTGAGTAGATCGCAACCTCAGACTGGAGATGAAAACCTTTTCAATGGCCATAGCCTCAAATGTAGCAGAATTTCCATTGTGATAAAAAATATTAAAATCTGAGAGTCCTCAGTGGTTGATACCTTCTAATGGCGAACTGAAAAGATCAACATGTTAGGCTATGGGTTGAACTATATGGACTTAAAGGGAACCAACCACCTCAGATCACCCTAATACACAGTTAGTCCCATGTCCCTGCACCCTAAGGATACCTTTCCAGCACTGTTTTTGTGTAATATCTTGCATTAGTATAACTGATATAAAGGGTTTATAAACTTACTAGCCTGGAGACTTCTGGGCGTATCCCTCCTTCTGTTATACTTCAGGGCTGTGCATTGTATGCTGCGCTCCCCCTCCCTCGTGCCTGCTGCCCTGCCCTGATGGGCGTGATCGTTATCTCTCTGCATAGAGGGAGGGGGAGCACAGCCATGCAATTGCACAGCCCTGAAGTATAACAGAAGGAGGGATACGCCCAGAAGTCTCCAGGCTAGTAAGTTTATAAAGTCTTTATATCGGTTATACTAATGCAAGATTTTACACAAAAAACAGTGCTGGAAAGGTATCCTTAGGGTGCAGGGACATGTACTAACTGTGTATTAGGGTGATCTGAGGTGGTTGGTTCCCTTTAAAGTCTTCCTTCAACCTTAAAAACTATGTTACTATGAAAAACACAGGACGTTATTCGGATTACGACCTAGAATCAGAGTTTTGTAAACCTTGGGATCTAGCTGCTCTAATGCACACACCTCTGGCGGATATCCATCACATGTTAAACAGTCTCTTGTTTGCCGAGATACTATCATGACTTGGAAGGCAGTAGGAAAAAAGCTCAAGTTATCTTGGAGGGTATCGAAGCATTTAATTCCCTGGGCATTCCCGGCTTTTAAATGGGGAAGGGAGAATAAACTATTTAGAGAGTGGGCCAGTAAAGGAATAAAAACGCTGGGGGACTTAATTCATAAACAAGACCGGAGGTGGATGACAGGTCGGGAAGTGCTGGATTCCTACAACTTGTCAGCCTTCCAGCTACCACAATACAGCCAGTTAAACCATTACTTCTACAACACTTGTCGAATGTGGACAGGGAGGTAGATATTAATACCTGGGATAAACTGGTTAATACTGATATTAAGGATATTACCATATCTTTTGTCTACAAAACACTACGGGATGACCTGACGCCTTCGGGCACGGCCAAGCTGTTTAAATCATGGATGAAATACATACCTGACGAAGACCTGGAAAATAAAATCTTGATGGGTTGGGAGTTGGTGCGTAAGAATATTATTAATGAACAATGGGAGACAGCCAATTTCGAATAATGCATAAAATAATATATGGCTTCAACCTGCCTCCCAATCCTCAACATCCTGAGAGATCTATGATGTGTCCTAAATGTGGTGCGGAAAAAAACAGATATGGTCCATGGCTTATGGTCGTGTCCGAACGTACAGGCATATTGGAAAATGATTCAGCACAAAGTGAAAACGATTTGTGGGATATGGGTAGACTTAGACCCCCTTTGCTGGATATTTCATTACACAGACGACAGAACAAGGGGAGGAGGGATACAGCCCATATTTCACACGATTACCCTGCTGGCAAAAAGGCTTTAATTCTACAACATTGGTTAGCGGAGAAGCTACCCGGGGAGAGGGAGATTCACACTGGTCTCATGGCGGCGTTGAACTTAGATAGGAGGGAAGCTGAAAGAAACAGAGATAAATTGGCACCTGTTTTCTTCAAAAAATGGAGATCCTTTATAGAATCTTCTCTATCCGATGAAGAGATACAGAAAGTGGTATCACCATTTACTCTCTCCGAATGGTATCTCATGCAGGATATTCAAGGTAGCCTGGGCAAACTTAAAATACGTTCCTGATGGGGATATGAGAGTAGAGGATAGAAAGTAACAATGTTCTAAGATCTAATATATGGAACTTGGGATATACCTAGTAGATTGATCTATGCAATGACTTCGAAGTAGAGGGGAAAGTGGTAATTGACTAGCGGGGCATTAAGGTAACTGAAACTGACATATATATAGGATTGGATATAAAGGGGGGGTAATTAGAGCTGATGTATAAAATACAAACTACTATAATGATTGTTATAAATGTTATATTTATGTTATAATATGTTTGGAAACCTAATCAAAAACGAATTTTCAAAAAAAAACAAAACTATGTTACTATGTAATAAATAGCAGTGTTCAGATCTAGGACTTTACACGCCGTACACAGATGGTACACCTACTAGTGCACGAGCCGCCAACGGTTAAAACGGAAGCACCTTTACGCCCACAAGGTGCCTACCTACTACATCTATAGTAATACTCGCGGTGTCTCAATAGCTCTGTAGTACCTTATCATTCACACGCTACACAAGCTATATGGGCGACCGTGCAGCAGGACAGCAATAGTGTCCAAGTGGATTACGAGACGTCGTACGCTGATAGACAAGCAGAATCATGATTGGGAAGCAGGCAGAGCGTTAATATGCGCTCGAGCATGTGTAGTGTGATGTCAGTCCTAATACGCCTATGCAGCGACTACAATCGTCATGCGAGCTTCTCCATGATCTGAAGGGTGCGTAACCGAGCTGTGTCACGCCAGCTAATACAGTACATCGCTGTGTATAGACATCCCTCTAGCTTCTTTACACCGTACAGCTCGCTACAGGCTTTGTAGCACCTGTTTGAGCGTGCGCGGAAACAGATGTATCTGTTGCGTGTCTAGTCTACACGCCTACTACGGCTATTGACGAGCAAGCTACGATCGTAGCTGTAGCGGGTTGAAACATCCGTTGTAGCGCGTGTAAGTACTTAAGGGATAGTAATGATGCAGTTGTAATTTATTGCTTATTAAAACTTTTCAGCCTTCTTGCGGTATTAATACCGTTCTTTTGTTTGCAGCTTGTTTCATGGGAGACCGACCACTGCTGCTGTCTAGTGTCTGTGCGCTGTGCGTTGTGACATATAGCAGTGTTGGTCGGGTTCTAAGGAACCAAGGTATAAACAAAACAAAAGCCATAATATCTCAAGAAGAAATAAAATTGATAAACAGCAGTGAATTGTGCGTTTCTCAGAGAAACTGACAATATCCATTTATGAAGATGGGAATAAACCCGTCAAACTGCTGTAAAGCTGCGCCGTCACATTGCAGCAAACACACACATTATCTCCATATCCAGCAGGTCAGCGGTTGTGGATTTTGCCTTTTAATCCCTATGAACAATTACGATTTCTTTCAGCAATGAACAGTCTGACAAGGAAACGTTCCTGCTGCCGTTGTGATGAAATGTTCTCGCCTTTTGTTGGTTGTGAAATAGATTTATCCTGTAATTTAAGGACATTTCCGGTTTATGCAAATGATGATTGTAAAATTCTGAGGAATAAACTATTTTTTTTGCAGATTTTCTTGTTTTGGGCAAAATTTGTGATTCCAGATTAGATCCAGGAACAAAAATGGAATTCTTCCAGGACAGAGATCACTGGGAATCTCATGATCTGCAGGTTTTCTATGTGAGATCTACATTCTATATACAAATAACACATTATGAGAATTTCTAAATTAAAACTTTAAAATTAATTGTGAAACAAAATAAAAATAACAGGTGTCATGGTGTAAATACTGCGAGCTCAGCGAGGCGGAGGTCCTGTGTGTCAATAAAAACTGGGGTCACACTGATAAGTGACGTAAGGGGAAAATGTACAGGAGCATCTGAATGAATTAGAATACCATGAAAGAGTTACTTTAGTTCAGTAATTCAATACATAAAGGGAAACGCATATATTATATAGAGTCATTACACACAGAGGGAGCTATTTCATTTGTTTATTTCTGTTAATGTTGATGATTAATGAAAACCCAAAGGTCATTATCTCAGGAAATTAAAGTAGGGAGGATGAAGGCTCTGAGAGATAAAATATGACCTAAATAGGTATCAGAGGCTTCACCTTGTGTGGTTGTGAGAGTCACAACCACTATAAAAGCAGATCACGGCTGCTGCAGTCCCCAGCATGGTGCATATAGAGTAGGGAGGATGAAGGGTTAAACACAGCGCTGCCGTGTTCCATGAGATATCAAAGGGTGAATGTAATATTGAGTTTTTAGCCAACGTTTCAGGGCTCCCTGGTCCCTTCCTCAGGACAAATCAGTATCATATTGTCCATGTATCAGTGAACCTGAAACACGTAGACTAATAGATCAATATTATATACCCACTTTGTCTGGTGGAATACGGCAGTGCGGTTTTTAACCCTTTATCCTCCCTACTATAATTTTCTGAGAAAATGGTCTTTGTGTTTTCATTGGCTGTAAGCCTCAATCATCAACATTAACAGAAATAAACACTTGAAATAGATCCCTCTGTGTGTAATGACTCTATATAATGTGTTTCACTCTTTGTATTGCATTAGTGAAAAAAAAATACTTTTTGATGATATTCTAATTCATTGAGATGCTCCTGTATCAATGACCAAACCAGTTTTATAGCAAAAAAAGTTGCAAATTATAATGAACGTCATATTTGTGCATTATTTGTGTCCTTTTCCTGATTTCCACTATTCTTGACATTTTTTTGTTAATGTGTCCGGGTTTATTTAGAGGAGTGAATCCTGACTGAACCAACAAATATTGTATAACGTATGACAGATATTGTACATTTTAGCGGAAATCTATGCCAATTCACAGGCAATACAGACCAGTGAGGTCAGTTACCGGCAGAGTTTATTGCTGTGTTCTGACTTCTGTCGGAAGATAAGGCGTCTAGGATAAAACTTTGCCAATAGCTGTCGATCCGATAAACTAATAATCTCTAGATAACATTAATGTGAAATGTAATGAAACAATAAAATGTAAAAATAGCAATCACAAGAACAATTCATACACAGAAGACAACGGATCATAGAGTGAAGGTCATGGATGATTGTTTAATAGACAAACACAAGACACAAGGAGAGGGGGCTCTGATCAGTGTAGAGTCCTATGGAAGAGGGTGTCCTTGTCACTGGCAGATGGGCTCACACCCTGATCACAATTTGCACTAAGAATCCCTTGTTTTCTATGTGTGAGGACACATGCTCAGTCCCCTCCACCTAATGAGCCGAGTGCTGGAGGACACACACGCTCAGTCCCCTCCACCTAATGAGCCGAGTGCTGGAGGACACACACGCTCAGTCCCCTCCACCTAATGAGCCGAGTGCTGGAGGACACACGCTCAGTCCCCTCCTCCTAATGAGCAGAGTGCTGGAGGACAAGACGCTCAGTCACCTCCACCTAATGACCTGAGTGCTGGAGGACAAACACGCTCAGTCACCTCCACCTAATGACCTGAGTGCTGGAGGACACACGAGCTCAGTCCCCTCCACCTAATGACCTGAGTGCTGGAGGACACACAAGCTCAGTCCCCTCCACCTAATGAACTGAGTGCTGGAGGACACACAAGCTCAGTCCCCTCCACCTAATGACCTGAGTGCTGGAGGACACACAAGCTCAGTCCCCTCTCACCTAATGAGCTGAGTGCTGGAGGACACACACACACTCAGTCCCCTCCACCTAATGAGCAGAGTACTGGAGGAAACACACGCTCAGTCCCCTCCACCTAATGAGCCGAGTGCTGGAGGACACACACGCTCAGTCCCCTCCACCTAATGAGCCGAGTGCTGGAGGACACACACGCTCAGTCACCTCCACCTAATGAGCCGAGTGCTGGAGGACACACAACCTCAGTCCCCTCCACCTAATGAGCTGAGTGCTGGAGGACACACACACACTCAGTCCCCTCCACCTAATGAGCAGAGTACTGGAGGAAACACCACACTCAGTCCCCTCCACCTAATGAGCAGAGTGCTGGAGGACAAACACGCTCAGTCCCCTCCACCTAATGAGCCGAGTGCTGGAGGACACACATGCTCAGTCACCTCCACCTAATGACCTGAGTGCTGGAGGACACACAGCTCAGTCACCTCCACCTAATGACTGAGTGCTGGAGGACACACACACACTCAGTCCCCTCCACCTAATGAGCGAGTGACTGGAGGAAACACACCTCAGTCCCCTCCACCTAATGAGCAGAGTACTGGAGGAAACACATGCTCAGTCCCCTCCACCTAATGAGCGAGTGCTGGAGGCACACACAGCTCAGTCCCCTCCACCTAATGAGCCGAGTGCTGGAGGCCACACAAGCTCAGTCCCCTCCACCTAATGAGCTGAGTGCTGGAGGACACACAAGCTCAGTCCCCTCTATCCTAATGAGCATGAGTGCTGGAGGAACACATCTCAAGCTCCAGTCCCCTCCACCTAATGAGCCGAGTGCTGGAGGACACACATGCTCAGTCCCCTCCACCTTATGAGCCGAGTGCTGGAGGACACACATGCTCAGTCCCCTCTTCCTAATGAGCAGAGTGCTGGAGGACACACAAGCTCAGTCCCCTCCACCTAATGAGCAGAGTGCTGGAGGACACACATGCTCAGTCCCCTCCACCTAATGAGCTGAGTGCTGGAGGACACACACACACTCAGTCCCCTCCACCTAATGAGCAGAGTACTGGAGGAAACACACGCTCAGTCCCCTCCACCTAATGAGCAGAGTGCTGGAGGACAAACACGCTCAGTCCCCTCCACCTAATGAGCCGAGTGCTGGAGGACACACATGCTCAGTCACCTCCACCTAATGACCTGAGTGCTGGAGGACACACACACTCAGTCACCTCCACCTAATGAGCTGAGTGCTGGAGGACACACACACACTCAGTCCCCTCCACCTAATGAGCAGAGTACTGGAGGAAACACACGCTCAGTCCCCTCCACCTAATGAGTCGAGTACTGGAGGACACACATGCTCAGTCCCCTCCACCTAATGAGCCGAGTGCTGGAGGCCACACAAGCTCAGTCCCCTCCACCTAATGAGCCGAGTGCTGGAGGCCACACAAGCTCAGTCCCCTCCACCTAATGAGCTGAGTGCTGGAGGACACACAAGCTCAGTCCCCTCTTCCTAATGAGCAGAGTGCTGGAGGACACACAAGCTCAGTCCCCTCCACCTAATGAGCCGAGTGCTGGAGGACACACATGCTCAGTCCCCTCCACCTTATGAGCCGAGTGCTGGAGGACACACATGCTCAGTCCCCTCTTCCTAATGAGCAGAGTGCTGGAGGACACACAAGCTCAGTCCCCTCCACCTAATGAGCAGAGTGCTGGAGGACACACATGCTCAGTCCCCTCCACCTAATGAGCTGAGTGCTGGAGGACATACACGCTCAGTCCCCTCCACCTAATGAGCTGAGTGCTGGAGGACATACACGCTCAGTCACCTCCACCTGATGAGTCGAGTACTGGAGGACACACATGCTCAGTCACCTCCACCTAATGAGCCTAGTGCTGGAGGACACAAACGCTCAGTCCCCTCCACCTAATGATCCGAGTGCTGGAGGACACACTCGCTCAGTCACCTCCTCCTAATGAGTAAAGTGCTGGAGGACACACATGCTCAGTCCCCTCCAACTAATGTGCCGAGTGCTGGAGGACACACACGCTCAGTCCCCTCCACCTAATGAGTCAAGTGCTGGAGGACACACACGCTAAGTCCCCTCCACCTAATGAGTCAAGTGCTGGAGGACACACACTCTCAGTCACCTCCACCTAATGAGTCGAGTACTGGAGGACACACACGCTCAGTCACCTCCACCTAGTGAGCCGAGTGCTGGAGGACACACACGCTAAGTCCCCTCCACCTAATGAGTCAAGTGCTGGAGGACACACACTCTCAGTCACCTCCACCTAATGAGTCGAGTGCTGGAGGACACACATGCTCAGTCCCCTCCACCTAATGAGTCAGTGAGCTGATCGCTGGTCATCGGTACATGTCACACGCAGCGACATCGATACTAGGTCGCTGCAACATCACAAGTTGCAACGACATCGTCAACGATGTCGCTATGTGTAAACCGGCCTTAACATGTTGATCCAGAGGAAGGCAAAAAAAAAAAGCCATGTGGCAACACTAAGCTCCACATTGGGGAAAACATTCCTTCCTGACTCCAGATACGGCAATCAGACTAGATCCCTGGATCAACGTTTCTTCTAAAACATTGCTCAACTGTGTGGATATGGAGCGAAGTCATGCACTTTACTGTGGAGATGACGGCAGAGAATGTGACTAATCACCTGCACCGCAGCAGAGTCCACTAAGGACGAAGCCAAGAAAGGAAGAAACAAGACGATCCCCAGCTCACACCGAAAACCAGTCCTGGGAACAGCGGTGATGACTGGGGAAAAGGGGAAATCACTGCCTCACTGTCTGCTGCCATATAGTACACAGCATAGTACCGCTAAGCATGTACATGTGATCTCTCCTGTGTTCAAATACCACCACACTGCACACACAAAAAAGAAATAACATTGATCATGTAATAGATGTCACCTGCAGTCCTATGTAACACCACAGATAACAGTGATATCTCTGAGTACAGATAATGTAGTAGATGTCACCTGCAGTCCTATGTAACACCACAGATAACACAGTGATATCTCTGAGTACAGATAATGTAGTAGATGTCACCTGCAGTCCTATGTAACACCACAGATAACACAGTGATATTTCTGAGTACAGATAATGTAGTAGATGTCACCTGCAGTCCTATGTAACACCACAGATAACACTGTGATATCTCTGAGTACAGATAATGTAGTAGATGTCACCTGCAGTCCTATGTAACACCACAGATAGCACAGTGATATCTCTGAGTACAGATAATGTAGTAGATGTCACCCGCAGTCCTATGTAACACCACAGATAACAGTGATATCTCTGAGCACAGATAATGTAGTAGATGTCACCGACAGTCCTAGGTAACACCACAGATAACACAGTGATATCTCTGAGTACAGATAATGTAGTAGATGTCACCCGCAGTCCTATGTAACACCACAGATAACACAGTGATATCTCTAAGTACAGATAATGTAGTAGATGTCACCTGCAGTCCTATGTAACACCACAGATAACAGTGATATCTCTGAGCACAGATAATGTAGTAGATGTCACCTGCAGTCCTAGGTAACACCACAGATAACACAGTGATATCTCTGAGTACAGATAATGTAGTAGATGTCACCCGCAGTCCTATGTAACACCACAAATAACACAGTGATATCTCTGAGTACAGATAATGTAGTAGATGTCACCTGCAGTCCTATGTAACACCACAGATAACAGTGATATCTCTGAGTACAGATAATGTAGAGGTCACCTGCAGTCCTATGTAACACCACAGATAACAGTGATATCTCTGAGTACAGATAATGTAGTAGATATCACCTGCAGTCCTATGTAACACCACAGATAACACAGTGATATCTCTGAGTACAGATAATGTAGTAAATGTCACCTGCAGTCCTATGTAACACCACAGATAACACAGTGATATCTCTGAGTACAGATAATGTAGTAGATGTCACCTGCAGTCCTATGTAACACCACAGATAACACAGTGATATCTCTGAGTACAGATAATGTAGTAGATGTCACCTGCAGTCCTATGTAACACCACAGCTAGCACCGTGATATCTCTAAGTACAGATAATGTAGTAGATGTCACCCGCAGTCCTATGTAACACCACAGATAACACAGTGATATCTCTGAGTGCAGATAATGTAGTAGATGTCACCTGCAGTCCTATGTAACACCACAGCTAGGACAGTGATATCTCTAAGTACAGATAATGTAGATGTCACCTGCAGTCCTATGTAACACCACAGATAACACAGTGATATCTCTGAGTACAGATAATGTAGTAGATGTCACCTGCAGTCCTATGTAACACCACAGATAACACAGTGATATCTCTGAGTACAGATAATGTAGTAGATGTCACCTGCAGTCCTATGTAACACCACAGATAACACAGTGATATCTCTGAGTGCAGATAATGTAGTAGATGTCACCTGCAGTCCTATGTAACACCACAGATAACACAGTGATATCTCTGAGTACAGATAATGTAGATGTCACCTGCAGTCCTATGTAACACCACAGATAACACAGTGATATCTCTGAGTGCAGATAATGTAGTAGATGTCACCTGCAGTCCTATGTAACACCACAGATAACACAGTGATATCTCTGAGTACAGATAATGTAGTAGATGTCACCTGCAGTCCTATGGAACACCACAGATAACACAGTGATATCTCTGAGTACAGATAATGTAGATGTCACCTGCAGTCCTATGTAACACCACAGATAACACAGTGATATCTCTGAGTACAGATAATGTAGTAGATGTCACCTGCAGTCCTATGGAACACCACAGATAACACAGTGATATCTCTGAGTACAGATAATGTAGTAGATGTCACCTGCAGTCCTATGTAACACCACAGATAACACAGTGATATCTCTGAGTACAGATAATGTAGATGTCACCTGCAGTCCTATGTATCACCACAGATAACACAGTGATATCTCTGAGTACAGATAATGTAGTAGATGTCACCTGCAGTCCTATGTAACACCACAGATAACACAGTGATATCTCGTAGTACAGATAATGTAGTAGATGTCACCCACAGTCCTATGTAACACCACAAATAACACAGTGATATCTCTGAGTACAGATAATGTAGTAGATGTCACCTGCAGTCCTATGTAACACCACAGATAACACAGTGTTATCTCTGAGTACAGATAATGTAGTAGATGTCACCTGCAGTCCTATGTAACACCACAGATAACACAGTGATATCTCTGAGTACAGATAATGTAGTAAATGTCACTTGCAGTCCTATGTAACACCACAGATAACACAGTGATATCTCTGAGTACAGATAATGTAGTAAATGTCACTTGCAGTCCTATGTAACACCACAGATAACACAGTGATATCTCTGAGTACAGATAATGTAGTAGAGGTCACCTGCAGTCCTATGTAACACCACAGATAACACAGTGATACCTCTGAGTACAGATAATGTAGTAAATGTCACCTGCAGTCCCTTGTAACACCACAGATAACACAACAGTATAGCACACTCAGCACTGCTACATCATCACTACTTGCAGCAGATCACACTGCAGGGATTATGTCTGCGGTTGTCACCAGGTCACAGACGTTGCGTTGACGTTTGGATCAGTATATAAACGTTCAGATGTCATCTGTATGCATTATATTCTTTACTCACCAGTATATGACTATTTCCCACATTATAAATGTTATCTTGTTGAAGATGTGATTGTGTGAAGCTTTTGCCTTAATTTTCCCAGGGACAATGTGTCGTTGGTCCGCGCTGCCACAAATGAAAAAGTTAAAAAGATAAGACCCTATCTGCGCTTGCTTCCTTCTTTTAGCTTTTGCCTTAAGGTACCTTTACACACGGCAACTCTTCTAGGAATTTCACTGGCAACTTACTGTTTGCAGTGAAATCATGGAGACATTGTTACATTTGTACACAGCAACAAAATAGAACAAAGTGTCCATGATTTCACTGCAACCAGTAAGTGAAATTCCTAGAAAAGTTGCCGCGTGTAAAGGCACCCTTAAGGTACCGTCACACAGGGACATATCGCCGGCGATGTTGCCGGGGATCGCGGGAGCGCGCATCCCTGACAACATCGCCGGTGAGATGTCAGACTGAGCAACTTACCGGCGATGTCGCCAGCTAGATGCCGTGGCTATCGCTCGCTGGGTTGCCCAGCAACCCAGCGAGCGATCACTCGCAATGTTGTAGATAGGCGGAATTGCCCGCAACATTGCAGGTTGCCGCGTTACACAGGGCGATCAGGCATGATCGCCTCAGCAACATCACCAGATTTCCCAACAATGTTGGGAAACCTGGCGATATTACTCAGGCGATTTTTCCCCTGATTATCGCCCTGTCACATGTGGCAACTCTCCGGCGATGTCGCCGCAACCTGACCACGCCCCTCAGTTGCCGGCAACATCGCCGGAGATATCTCCCTGTGTGACGGTACCTTTAGGGTAGGGACACACTTCAGTTCCTGATCAGTTTTCCTGATCAGTGTTCATCAGTTTGTGTGCCAAAACCAGGAGTGAACCTTGCAGAGAAAAAGTATAATTGAAAGATTGACACCTGTGGTGGGTTTTGGAGTCACTCCTGGTTTTGGCACATAAACTGATGAACACTGATCAGGAAAACTGATCAGGAACTGAAGTGTGTCCCTACCCTTATGGTGGGTTTACACGTTGCGATATCGGCGTCCAACTCTGACCCAACTCCGACCAAAAGTCACGTGGTTCGGGCGTTGGAGCCGATATCGTTCCTGCGTTGTACGGTCTGAACATCCGATACGATGCAGGAACGATGGTAAACCGATATCGGGGGTCGAATGAGCGTGCTATTCAACCGCCTGATATCGGATGCCGGTTGTAGCCGCATCGTCCCGTGTGACAGCCCAACTACGATGTGTACTGCCACGTCACCCATTCACTCCCATGTTAAATGGTCGTTCCTGGGTTGGGGGGCGTACACATCGTCGGGACGTTGTATCCCGATATGGGGCTGTCTAAACCGGTTATGCAATGCAGGGAAAAGCGCGCTCAAAAAGCGCGCTCCCGCGTCGTTGGCTACGATATCGGCCCGATATCGGGACGTGTAAACCCACCATTAATGTCAGGTCTGTGGCCTTTCATCATCTATTTATCCCCTGCTGTGAGGAGTAACTGCTAATTACCTGATACCGACTTTCCACAATCCCCCTCACCTGATTCTTTAGTGTGCCCTATAAATTTAACTCTGTCTTAAGGGGTACACTTGTGGGGGGTTAGCACGCGTGGCTTCTCATGCAAAGTGGCATTGAATGCTAAGTGGCTTGCAGTTACTTTATGGCAGTTAGTCAGGGCAGGAGTCAGGGATCCCACTCTCTTACATTTTTTTTTTTTAAACCATGTCCTTTATTTCAATGTCTATCTTCCTATGTGCCTTTGCCATTCACCTTTACCGCCCCATCCCCCTCCATCACCCCTTATCCACATAAGCACTTCTCTCCTTCCCTCTACTTTATTGAGCTCCCATACTCTCTTTAACATACTGAATAATCTCAGACCATCATATTCCAGGTATGGCATCTTAAACAATGTCACAATTACAAAAACTATTTGTGTTTTCTCTCTACTGCTGCTCCTGTCAGGTGATATCTCTCCAAATCCTGGTCCACCCTCCACCAACTTCAACCCCTCTCCCACCACACATAGAAACCATGCTAACCTTATCAATATTACCGGTGACCCGCCCAGGCCGGTGTACTCAGAGCTCGGGCACGGTGTCAGGGGAACGGTATCACAGGTGGCTGCACCCGAGTCTGTGGCCCTGGGGTTGGCGACTTCTTAAATATACAGTTTCTATTAGGATACTTCGTGACGCCACCTGTAGTATCTGGTGAGGGATAACCAGCACCGCCACAATCCTCCGGAGGGTGCTGGTATTGCGGCAAGGGTGGTATAGCTTCCTACAGGTGAAGCTGGGCCTCTGAAAGTTCAATGGTGGTAATGCAAAGACACGAAGGCAGTTTCATTCTCTCCAGGTACTTTACTGAAAACAAGCATCTGTTGAATACACAGTTCACAGTGCAGTAAAGATGGAATCCACAGGTAACCTTTCGGGTGGCTGTAAATGGATGCAAGGCGGTTTGGAGGAACCCGTGGTATGCCTTAGTTAACGAACCCGTGTCCTTTTAGCCCTGCCGGGTAAATCTCTTCCCAGTCCCACAGAGGTAGTAATGGAGTTCCTCTCCTCTCCTCTCTGCAAGCCGCAGCAACCGGTTGACGGCTATGGAGGTGGACTTCGGCCATTTCCTCGGATCCGGCTTTCCGTGGTGGACTGGGGAAGCCTCCCTGGAGTATGGTCGCTCCCCACTGGGGTTCCCTCTTTCTCCCGCGGGCCCAGACTCACGCGTCAGGCACCCTCTCTCAAGGTCCTCTCAGGACCCCCTTTCATCTTCCCTCAGGTCTAGTCTGCAACTCGCTTGTTCTGACCTCCCTACTCTCCTCCCCCCCGGGTGACCTTACCCAGGATTGAGTGTGGGAGTGATGGAATTGGGTCCCTCCTACCAACCCTGCATCCACTCATAGTTGGGGAAAATTACATCGCTTTTATGGGTGTAATACCCCGTGTGTGACCGCCCACACCCGCACACCTTCATCTCCCTCTTTTAATTGCGCTCTCTGACATCCATGGTCTGTATGCAACAATGTTCCCTTCATCCAGAATGACTTTCTCACTAACTCTCTTAATCTCCTAGCCTTCACTGAAACCTGGATTCAGGACTCAACACAGTTTCCCTTGCTGCTATTTCCCAGGACAGGCTACATTTCTCCCATCTCCCGAGACCTTGAACAGACATGGTGATGGGAGTTGGCTAACTCCTGCCTCCACAATGTCCTTTCCAGGTCATCCCCCCAGCCCCATCACTCTCATTCCCTTCTTTTGAGGTCCATACTATTAGGCTTTTCCACCCCGTCAGAGTAACGGTGGTATACCGCCCCCCAGGTTCACCCACCCAGTTCCTCGACCACGTCTGGCCTAATTAAGAATATTTAACCCACGACAAAATGGTAAAATGCTGTGTCGTCACAATAACTACCGTTAATAGCGTAGAATTTTGCAGCTAGAGGACGGACCCTGCAGCTGGGACTGTGAAGGTTGTAGCTTCTGGTGCTCCCTGGCCAGATTCGAGCCATCGGGGACAGATTTGCAACTTGATCACAGAGTGCATGCACTGGATCCAAAGGTGGGGGGGAAATATTATAGGGCCAGTGGTAATGTGATACTGTATAGACAAGCCGTGAGGTAGGGAAGTCAAATGTTCAGGGGCCAAATAGCAAGAGAGCTAAGAGAGTAGATAAAGGTGTAGGCAGGTCGTGATCTGGGTCAGGATACCCGAAGGATAGAGGGTCAAAGTAAAAGGCCAAGGCAAACGGATGAGGAAGAGGATGTTCAAGGTCTGACAGCAACATATCAGAACACAGAGCACAGATGAATGGCACCAACATGCACCAATGAGCAAATGCTACTACTAGCAGAGATCTGGGACTGACTGCTCAGCTACGTAGCTGGGCAAAAACAGAACAGGGAACACCTGAAGAAGCTCAGCATCTTCCAGTCTCAGATTGAACAGCTGACCTGTCAAGTTCTATATTGGAAGACTGAGCTGTCACTCACCAAATTGACAGCTCAGCGCAGCCCTAATTCCATAGTACAGCAATCTCTCACTCATCTGTATCAAAAAAACATTGAGTGGAGGAATTGTGACAATACAGAGCAGTATTATAGTAGTTATATTCTTGTATATAGAGCAGTATTATAGTAGTTATATTCTTGTATATAGAGGCAGTATTATAGTAGTTATATTCTTGTATATAGGGGCAGTATTATAGTAGTTATATTCTTGTATATAGGAGCAGTATTATAGTAGTTATATTCTTGTATATAGGGCAGTATTATAGTAGTTATATTCTTGTATATAGGAGCAGTATTATAGTAGTTATATTCTTGTATATAGGAGCAGTATTATAGTAGTTATATTCTTGTATATAGGAGCAGTATTATAGTAGTTATATTCTTGCACATAGGAGCAGTATTATAGTAGTTATATTCTTGTATATAGGGGCAGTATTATAGTAGTTATATTCTTGTACATAGGGCAGTATTATAGTAGTTATATTCTTGTATATAGGGGCAGTATTATAGTAGTTATATTCTTGTACATAGTGGGCGTATTATAGTAGTTATATTCTTGTATATAGGGGCAGTATTATAGTAGTTATATTCTTGTATATAGGAGCAGTATTATAGTAGTTATATTCTTGTATATAGAGGCAGTATTATAGTAGTTATATTCTTGTATATAGGAGCAGTATTATAGTAGTTATATTCTTGTATATAGGGGCAGTATTATAGTAGTTATATTCTTGTATATAGGAGCAGTATTATAGTAGTTATATTCTTGTACATAGGGGCAGTATTATAGTAGTTATATTCTTGTACATAGGAGCAGTAGAAGGGCAGGTGCTCGAAACGGAATCCGTCACCTGTGTGTCTCCTCACTCCTCCCCCATCGCAGAGAAACCATGTAAAAGAGGACTCTGAAATAAAAAAGGAAAAAGCTATGCTCTGGTGAGTAGCGCATTTTTTTCTTATCTATGGATATTGCTGTCTAATAAGCGTGCACCCGGGCACATGAAACTGCTTTACTCGCACCCTTACATGTGTAAGTAGCACCGGTCCTGTAGCACAGCAGTGCCCAGTATATATCTGCAAAGTATTATAGTACTTATAAGTTCAGGGGACAGGTTGTACTGTATTTTGGTCCTTTATCTCACCAGTCGTCTTACCAGTCTAAGGAATGTTCGGATGAATACGGTGGGTGCATGAGAAGGTGAAATGATGAACTTTCATGAAAATAGATTTTTTTTTTCTTCTGGAAAAAAAAAAGAAAAGTTCATAATAAATTAAATAGAATGATTTTTTTTTCAGTTTTTCACTTTGACTAATAAGATGACAAACAAAAACAGCGGAATTTCCCAGTTCGGAGTTGTCCTCAGATGACATCCGTTACATGGCAACATTACCCGTCCTTGGGGGACCGATCACGCCGTCCGGGGCGCTGTGCGCTTATAATATATGATGTAAGAGCAATAGTGAGAATGTATCAGTATTTCATTCTCTTTGTTAACCCTTTAGGGTATCGTTACACGAGGCCATATCGCCGCCGATTACATAGGCCTATCGCCGGCGACAGCGCCGCTGCGTCCCCTAATGTAAAGGGCGATGTCAGAGCTAAATATCGCCTCTGAGTGGTCGCCTGGTTTCTCAGCACTGCTCTGAAACCAGGGAGCACTATGGGGCGATGTGTACACATCGCCCCATGTAACATGCCGATCGGCGATGTGAGACATAGGCTCCCATGTTACATATGGCCTCGTGTAACGGTACCCTTAGAGGAGAGGATCTAAAATATATGACAGCTCCGATCTCACATCACAAGGTTCAGCCTGGAGACGGTCGCCATTCTTTCCTAATGATCCAAGGAGAGAATCCCATAAACAGCGGCCGTAATGAGTAATCCTAATTATTCTGGGTTGGCCCCCGGTCTAATGCATTAATGGGGCTGTTAATATATAAACCCAGAGATTGTGGCTAGTCATGGAATGCAGCCAGCTCTGCTACATCAGAACTTCCAGTATGAGGGGTGGAGGCCACACTGCAGATCCGTCACTGGGGGACAATACTGTTAAACACATGGATGTTATATAATTGGGCAGTGTCATTAGGCAGCTGTCTGGCAGATCTTGTATTATTGGCTCATCAGAGGGCGCCCCTCATCCGAAAACTGGGCCGGACCCCACAGGAGATGCAGACGTCCAACACCCACCCATCTAGTCATATCTATGCAGTGGCGATTGGATTAGAAGTATCATTGAAGCACAATCCCCCATAGTACATCTGGGTTTATAATACACAGCGAGTACGAAAGTATTCAGACGCTTTTACATTTTTCACTCTTTGTTTCATTGCAGCTATTTCATAAATTCAAAAAAGGTTCATTTTTCCTCATTAATGTTGATGCACTTGCCCCCATTTGACCGAAAAAAAACTGAAATGTAGAAGTTTTGCAACTCTATTAAAAGAAAACTGAAATATCACATGTCATAAGTATTCAGCCCCTTTTGCTCAGTATAGATAAGTATTCAGCCCCTTTGCTCAGTATTGATGATAAGTATTCAGCCCCTTTGCTCAGTATTGATGATAAGTAATCAGCCCCTTTGCTCAGTATTGGTGATAAGTATTCAGCCCCTTTGCTCAGTATTGTGATAAGTTTCAGCCCCTTTGCTCAGTATTGATGATAAGTATTCAGCCCCTTTGCTCAGTATTGATGATAAGTAATCAGCCCCTTTGCTCAGTATTGATGATAAGTATTCAGCCCCTTTGCTCAGTATTGATGATAGTATTCAGCCCTTTTGCTCAGTATAGTATTTGCACCTCTTGGAGCTTGTCAGCCATGAGTCTTCTTGGGAATGATGCAGTTTTTCCCCTGGATTTGGGGATCCTCGTCATCTTCCTTGCAGATCCTCTCCAGTTCGGTCCCCCAGTGTTGCCCCCATCATGCTGCTGTTTCGCCCCCTTACTTGACCTGACCTGTGCCTCACCATGTTTGTGCCCCCATTATGCCGCGCTGTTTCGCCCCTCTTTACCTGACTGCCCTGACCCATGTGATGCCCCCAGTGGTTGCCCCATCATGCTGCTGTTTTGCCCCCTCTTACCTGACTGCTCCACCAGTGTTGCCCCCATCATGCAGCGCTGTTTCGCTCCTTCTTACCTGACTGCTGCCTCTGCGCTAATAGAAACAGTAATGAGGAGGTGAATGTATGCAAACCCCATCGCCAAGAGGACAGGTCCATTGGGAGTTGTTGTCTACCTATGATCAGAGTTGTAATCTGCTGCTTGGAATATATCTGAGATCCAATCCCTGACATATCATGAAAATTGAAGTGAAAGTGGCATCGATTCCAGCAACAATGTATCACTATCAGAAACTGCAAAAGGAAAAATGACTTTCAGGCTATGTTCAGATGCTGCGTATTCGTATATTAGTTGCACGTTTTTGGCCTTGTTTTGCGCAAAAAAGCACAACTACTTGTACATGCGCGCATTTTTGGCTGCACTTTTCCCGAGCCCATTTTATAACGTGGTCTATGGGAAAAGCACGCCGAAGGAGGCGCAAAGAATTGACATGTTCGTTCTTTTTTGCAGAAGTGCTTTGCAGTGAAAGCGCGTCGCAAAAACGCCAAAATACGAAGCGTCTGAATGCAGTTCAGCAAAAGCCATAGCTTTTCACTGCATGCGCTGTGTAAATGCAGAAATATGCACCGTGTGAACGCAGCCTCAGGGAGGAATCCTACAAAATCAGCACCCTTCTCTCCTGAAATAATCTGTGCTGCTGGGGTCCTGCTCTTTCCACTATGTAATGCTCCGTCCCCGACCACTCACAATATCAGCGCCCTCTCCATAGCCCAGATTGTATCTCCAATGATAAAGTCGCGTCCAGTAATCATCCGTTAGATCGGATCCAGCAGCAATCCGATTGCATTCACTGCAATGTATGATTTGTACGCAGGCGGATGCCTACGCACAAATCACACACTCTCGTCCGCACCAGGAACGTGACATGTCCCAAGTGTGCAGCCAGCCTTAGGCTATAATCAAACATCAGTTCTTCTAAGGCTGGCTTCACAGCATGGTTTTTGCCTTTCAGGGTTGACCCTGTTTTTTTGCAGGATCCACCGGACAGAACCTGAGAGGACAAGATGTGCAGAAAGTGTGGGCAAATACGGCCTTGGATCTTGCTTTTTGCAGGATTCGTTTTCTGCTGCTGTCCATGGTGCTGACGCCTGCCTGTGTCTGCTCTGCCGCTGTCCAAGGTGCTGAATTCACAGCCTGTGCATGAAATACAGCTGTCCATGGTGCAGAAGTTAGAACGGCAGGATTTCTGAGCATGCTCTGTGCAAAAAAATGGATCTAGGAAACGATCCGATTTTTTTCACGGATACGGCGCCCATAGACTCCCCATGTTATGGGCGCCGGTTTGCTCCGGATCCGGTTCATTCCGATTTTGTTAGATTTTTTCACCGGAGCCTAAAAATGCTGCAGGCTGTGATTTTGGGCACGGTGAAAAAACGGAAAAAAATGAATTCAGCACACAATACACAAAATCGGATGGCCAAATAGGACCAATCTGGCACCATTGGGATACCATAGGAGCCGAAACGGATCAGGTTCTGTCTGGTTCAAACCGGACAGAACCTAATACACAAAACCGTGGTGTGAAGCCAGCCTAAGATGAACAGCCGAGCGAGAGGATAAGAGCAGAGTGTCACAGGAAGAGCGCGAGGATAAGAGCGGAGTGTCACAGGAAGAGCGAGAGGATAAGAGCGGAGTGTCACAGGAAGAGCGAGAGGATAAGAGCGGAGTGTCACAGGAAGAGCGAGAGGATAAGAGCAGAGTGTCACAGGAAGAGCGAGAGGATAAGAGCGGAGTGTCACAGGAAGAGCGAGAGGATAAGAGCGGAGTGTCACAGGAAGAGCGAGAGGATAAGAGCGGAGTGTCACAGGAAGAGCGAGAGGATAAGATCGGAGTGTCACAGGAAGACCGGGAGGATAAGAGCGGAGTGTCACAGGAAGAGCGAGAGGATAAGAGCGGAGTGTCACAGGAAGAGCGAGAGGATAAGAGCAGAGTGTCACAGGAAGAGCGAGAGGATAAGAGCGGAGTGTCACAGGAAGAGCGAGAGGATAAGAACGGAGTGTCACAGGAAGAGCGAGAGGATAAGAGCGCAGTGTCACAGGAAGAGGGAGAGGATAAGAGCGCAGTGTCACAGGAAGAGCGAGAGGATAAGAGCAGAGTGTTACAGGAAGAGCGAGAGCAAAAGAGCGGAGTGTCACAGGAAGAGCGAGAGGATAAGAGCAGAGTGTCACAGGAAGAGCGAGAGGATAAGAGCAGAGTGTCACAGGAAGAGCGAGAGGATAAGAGCGCAGTGTCACAGGAAGAGCGAGAGCAAAAGAGCGGAGTGTCACAGGAAGAGCGAGAGGATAAGAGCGCAGTGTCACAGGAAGAGCGAGAGCAAAAGAGCGGAGTGTCACAGGAAGAGCGAGAGGATAAGAGCGGAGTGTCACAGGAAGAGCGAGAGGATAAGAGCAGAGTGTCACAGGAAGAGCGATAGGATACGAGCAGAGTGTCACAGGAAGAGCGAGAGGATAAGAGTGGAGTCTCACAGGAAGAGCGAGAGGATAAGGGCGGAGTGTCACAGGAAGAGCGAGAGGATAAGAGCGAAGTGTCACAGCAAGAGCGAGAGGATAAGAGCGGAGTGTCACAGGAAGAGCGAGAGAATAAGAGCGGAGTGTCACAGGAAGAGCGAGAGGATAAGAGCGGAGTGTTACAAGAAGAGCGAGAGGATAAGAGCAGAGTGTCACAGGAACAGCGAGAGGATAAGAGCAGAGTGTCACAGGAAGAGCGCGAGGATAAGAGCGGAGTGTCACAGGAAGAGCGAGAGAATAAGAGCGGAGTGTCACAGGAAGAGCGAGAGGATAAGAGCGGAGTGTTACAAGAAGAGCGAGAGGATAAGAGCAGAGTGTCACAGGAACAGCGAGAGGATAAGAGCAGAGTGTCACAGGAAGAGCGCGAGGATAAGAGCGGAGTGTCACAGGAAGAGCGAGAGGATAAGAGCAAAGTGTCACAGGAAGAGCGAGAGGATAAGAGCGCAGTGTCATAGGAAGAGCGAGAGCAAAAGAGCAGAGTGTCACAGGAAGAGCGAGAGGATAAGAGCAGAGTGTCACAGGAAGAGCGATAGGATACGAGCAGAGTGTCACAGGAAGAGCGAGAGGATAAGAGCGGAGTGTCACAGGAAGAGCGAGAGGATAAGAGTGGAGTCTCACAGGAAGAGCGAGAGGATAAGGGCGGAGTGTCACAGGAAGAGCGAGAGGATAAGAGCGAAGTGTCACAGCAAGAGCGAGAGGATAAGAGCGGAGTGTCACAGGAAGAGCGAGAGAATAAGAGCAGAGTGTCACAGGAAGAGCGAGAGGATAAGAGCAGAGTGTCGCAGGAAGAGCGAGAGGATAAGAGCGGAGTGTCACAGGAAGAGCGAGAGGATAAGAGCAGAGTGTCACAGGGAGAGCGAGAGGATAAGAGCAGAGTGTCACAGGGAGAGGAATAGGATACGAGCAGAGTGTCACAGGAAGAGCGAGAGGATAAGAGCGGAGTGTCACAGGAAGAGCGAGAGGATAAGAGCGGAGTGTCACAGGAAGAGCGAGAGGATAAGAGCGGAGTGTCACAGGAAGAGCGAGAGAATAAGAGCGGAGTGTCACAGGAAGAGCGAGAGGATAAGAGCGGAGTGTTACAAGAAGAGCGAGAGGATAAGAGCGGAGTGTCACAGGAAGAGCAAGAGGATAAGAGCGGAGTGTCACAGGAAGAGCGAGAGGATAAGAGCGGAGTGTCACAGGAAGAGCGAGAGGATATGAGCAGAGTGTCACAGGAAGAGCGAGAGGATAAGAGCAGAGTGTCGCAGGAAGAGCGAGAGGGATATGAGTGGAGTGTCACAGGAAGAGCGAGAGGATAAGAGCGGAGTGTCACAGGAAGAGCGAGAGGATAAGAGCAGAGTGTCACAGGAAGAGCGAGAGGATATGAGCAGAGTGTCACAGGAAGAGCGAGAGGATAAGAGCAGAGTGTCACAGGAAGAGCGAGAGGATAAGAGCGGAGTGTCACAGGAAGAGCAAGAGGATAAGAGCGGAGTGTCACAGGAAGAGCGAGAGGATAAGAGCAGAGTGTCACAGGAAGAGCGAGAGGATAAGAGCGGAGTGTCGCAGGAAGAGCGAGAGGATATGAGTGGAGTGTCACAGGAAGAGCGAGAGGATAAGAGTGGAGTCTCACAGGAAGAGCGAGAGGATAAGGGCGGAGTGTCACAGGAAGAGCGAGAGGATAAGAGCAGAGTGTCACAGGAAGAGCGAGAGGATAAGAGCGGAGTGTTACAAGAAGAGCGAGAGGATAAGAGCGGAGTGTCACAGGAAGAGCGAGAGGATAAGAGCGGAGTGTCACAGGAAGAGCGAGAGGATAAGAGCGGAGTGTCACAGGAAGAGCGAGAGGATATGAGCAGAGTGTCACAGGAAGAGCGAGAGGATAAGAGCGAAGTGTCACAGGAAGAGCGAGAGGATAAGAGCGGAGTGTCACAGCAAGAGCGAGAGGATAAGAGCGGAGTGTCACAGGAAGAGCGAGAGAATAAGAGCGGAGTGTCACAGGAAGAGCGAGAGGATAAGAGCGGAGTGTTACAAGAAGAGCGAGAGGATAAGAGCGGAGTGTCACAGGAAGAGTGAGAGGATAAGAGCGGAGTGTCACAGGAAGAGCGAGAGGATAAGAGCGGAGTGTCACAGGAAGAGCGAGAGGATATGAGCAGAGTGTCACAGGAAGAGCGAGAGGATAAGAGCGGAGTGTCACAGGAAGAGCGAGAGGATATGAGCAGAAGAGTGTCGCAGGAAGAGCGAGAGGATATGAGTGGAGTGTCACAGGAAGAGCGAGAGGATATAAACAGAGTGTCACAGGAAGAGCGAGAGGATAAGAGCAGAGTGTCGCAGGAAGAGCGCGAGGATAAGAGCGGAGTGTCACAGGAACAGCGAGAGGATAAGAGCAGAGTGTCGCATGAAGACCGCGAGGATAAGAGCGGAGTGTCACAGGAAGAGCGAGAGGATAAGAGCAGAGTGTCACAGGAAGACGGCGAGGATAAGAGCGGAGTGTCACAGGAAGAGTGAGAGGATAAGAGCGGAGTGTCGCAGGAAGAGCGAGAGGATATGAGTGGAGTGTCACAGGAAGAGCGAGAGGATATGAGCAGAGTGTCACAGGAAGAGCGAGAGGATAAGAGCAGAGTGTCGCAGGAAGAGCGCGAGGATAAGAGCGGAGTGTCACAGGAACAGCGAGAGGATAAGAGCAGAGTGTCGCAGGAAGACCGCGAGGATAAGAGCGGAGTGTCACAGGAAGAGCGAGAGGATAAGAGCAGAGTGTCACAGGAAGACGGCGAGGATAAGAGCGGAGTGTCACAGGAAGAGTGAGAGGATAAGAGCGGAGTGTCGCAGGAAGAGCGAGAGGATAAGAGCAGAGTGTCACAGGAAGAGTGAGAGGATAAGAGCGGAGTGTCACAGGAAGAGCGAGGATAAGAGCGGAGTGTCACAGGAAGAGCGAGAGGATAAGAGCGGAGTGTCACAGGAAGACGCGAGGATAAGAGCGGAGTGTCACAGGAAGAGTGAGAGGATAAGAGCAGAGTGTCACAGGAAGAGTGAGAGGATAAGAGCAGAGTGTCACAGGAAGAGGAGAGGATAAGAGCGGAGTGTCACAGGAAGAGCGAGAGGATAAGAGCGGAGTGTCACAGGAAGAGCGAGAGGATAAGAGTGGAGTGTCACAGGAAGAACGCGAGTGAGAGGATAAGGCCACGTGCACATGTTGAGTATTTGAGATGTTTTACATCAGCATTTGTAGCCAAATCTCGGAGTTGAACAATCAGAGGAAAAGTCTAATAGAAACACGTCATCACTTCTGTATTTATCACCCACTCCTGGGTTTGGCTACAAATATTGATGTACAATTCTGACCATATACTGACCCGAGCTAATGTGGTCTAAGGTTTACCCATCGCAGGAAAAGCATGAGGGATTGGATAATAGCAGAGCATCGCAGAAGCACGGTGGACACGAGTTACAGAGACTGAGTGATGGATGAAGAGGCTCCTCACCTGTGCGGCCATCTGTCCTGTGCTCTGCTACCTGCACATTACTTTATATACAGCTGTCAGAGCAGGAGGTGTCAGGGATGGAAGGTTCTGCTGACTGCTATATAAGGTGAACGTAGAGCATTTAGCCACATTTACTTCTGCGGATGCTGCAGAAATCCAGACTAAGTTGCATCTCTTTGTTTTAGGCTGAAGGCACACTGTCATGCATCAAACACGGAGCGTGACAGTGATGAGAGTGTAATGCGTGATTTGTGCGAGTGTGGTGCATGTGCATGGCTGTATAAATGTGAGTGTGTTGCGTGAGTGCATGTGAGTGTGATGTTGTCTCAGGTCATGAAGCAAACTTCAGGTCCGCGGACAACATTTACCGGTGAATTAAACTCCGCGGCTGTCAAAGCTGCAGAGTGTGAATTTGCCGGTTTCCCAGTACAGTATCACTGCTGCTGCCGGATGCCTGATCCGGCCGGCAAAAGGGTGAGATAAAATGTAATAGTGGCTGCACGAGTGATATAAAACCACTACTTTATCACTATCATTGTTTGAAGTGCTGTCGGCGTTTGCCGGCACAGCGGACTTCTATGCACTCTCGCGCAC
The DNA here is from genome assembly GCA_033576535.1 of Allobates femoralis. Classification (NCBI taxonomy): domain Eukaryota; kingdom Metazoa; phylum Chordata; class Amphibia; order Anura; family Aromobatidae; genus Allobates; species Allobates femoralis. The sequence continues at coordinate 36,014,372 of JARQOC010000009.1, forward strand.
AGAACTGTCAGAAGTGTACAAGTCTCGCCACACCGGCAAAAGCCGACGGCACTTCACACAATGATAGTAATAAAGAAGTGGTTTTACACCATTCATGCAGCCCATTTCCAGGTGCCCACATATTATAGCATGCATACAAAATAATACATTTTATTAACATTTTTACATAATAAGATGGTTTCACACCTGTATTTTTTTTGTCTTAGGGCTCGGACACACATCAGTGAAACTCGTCCGAGCTTACTGTGCAGAAAAATCACATTTCTTTGGGCCAATGTTAACTAATGTCCGGGAGCACATTTCTGAGCCTCATACGCTTTTTCTGCATCCGATTCTCAGATTGTGAGTCAATCGCAACATGTTGCGATTCTATGCGAGTCACAGATGAGACTCGCCAATGCAAGTCTATGGGTCCAACAAAAAACATGGATTGCACTCGGACCGCACTCGCACCATCCGAGTCTGATGCGAGTTTTAATTGATACATTACCATCTGTAGCCTCAGACAATTGTACAAAATGTTCCTGCAAATGATTATACAGTAACGAGCGGCTGAGGAAAAAAAGGATTGCACTCGCAAGCCACACTGCCCAAAAGTCAGACGACACTCGTCAGACTCTCGGATCCGAGAATCGGCGCATTTTTAAACTCGGATGTGTATCCTTACACTTATGTCAATATCCGTCCAAATGCTGAAGCCTCCCAATCAAGCCTGTGTACATAAAATGGAGCCGCAGGGTCATGCGTTGGGATCAGTATTTTGGCCGTATGTGTCCGCAAATAGAATGGGTCCCAATGGCGGACGGATGTGTCCATCCTAATCCGCTTTTTGTCCATAGGCATGCCCAGAGTCTGTACTGTATTCATTCACCTGTATTCTCTCCCTCTTTCTCTCGCTACAAATTCCTACTCACAATGCAGTGTCTATGGCAAAACGCAAATACGAATCAGGACAAAAACAGATGCATAACTGATACAACCGCAACGGTTTTTTTACCTGATCCAGTGCATGATCAGCCAAAAAAAAACACTGTGGTTGCATGCAGTTTAACATGCGTCAGCGGATGCACATGCACCCATTTTTGTCCTAATCTGGCCGCAACACAAGTCTGAAACTAGCTTAACATAGGACATATGCCCTTTTTCTGAGGTGGGCATAGACGTGTTGTGAGGTGCAGGAAGTGGAATCTGGGCATGCTCAGTGTGTAACAACTGGACGGATCCACACATTTCCGGATCCTGATTCTATTGAAATACATTATATCTATGGCTGCATTGGGACGCATCCGGAAGCATCAGGATTTTTCATGTGTTGCAACATCGCAACACTGTACGGCCAGGGAGGAGGTCAAAAGGATGGAGTGGTCTGGATTTGCCGAAAAACTGATGCTAATGCATGCACCTGCGGCCCTAATTTTAAGTATAGGGACACAGGCCTGATCAGGAGGCTTCAAGATTTGGAAGGATTACAATGTGTTAAACCACCCGAAAGATTTATTACTGACTTACACAATAAAGATCAGACATCTGCGCCCTTCTGCAGGGTCAGAGTCTAAAATACTCCAGGCTCACTGTTGGGTGCGCCACGTATTTGCTATGGTGATACATTTGTGACTACGCGCACACTATTACACAGCGTCCCAGCCCCATAAATAATAATGGCGGCTGAATGTGCGGAATCGGGCGGGACCAGTCATTGTGTATGGGGGTCTCCCAACACCATCTTTAAAGGTGGGGTTACACGTTTCAATATCGTTGCGATATCGCAATTCAATGGCGCGGGAGCGCGCATTTAGTGCACGTTTCTCCCGCATCACATTGGAGGTTTAGACGTTGCGATTTCTGAATCCAACGTCCGTGCGATGTCTAAGCCCTCCAACCCAGGAACGACCATTTAACATGGGAGTGAATGGGTGACGTTGAACATCGCATCGTAGTTGGGCTATCACACAGCACGATCCGGCTCCAATCTCCATTCAATATCGGAGCATTGAATAGCACGCTCATTCAATCCCCGATATCGCATTGACATCGTTCCTGCATGGTATTGGACGTTCACACCATACAACGCAGGAACGATTTCGGCTCCAACGGTCTGAAGCGACTTCAAGTGAAGGAGAACCAAGGTTATTAAGAGGCGTGTGATACCCCGACACATATACATAGAAATGGGTGGAGGAAGGGCAGGACCCCGGGCAGGAGCCACCGCAGACGGGAACTGCCGCTTCTATGGGTCCTCTGATTCGCAGGTTTGGCACAATGCCATCGTCGTGGAGTGACGCTCGCATGAGGTTGTACCCGGTACAATATATGAGATTACAAATGACGTAAAAGTCATCAAGTAAATCTTCTGAGTCTTAGCTCCTCCCCATTGTCAATTTAGGATTACTGTTGGGGATGTGATCACTTTTTGTTCACATTAACGAAGCGTGAAAATGGCATTTCTCACATAATGAAGATTGTTCCAGTTTTCTCCAGTGTGAATGATCCTCACGCTCCAGAGATACAATGTAACAAACCATCATGGCAGGTGAGATCAGTGCGGATAATGACACCTGGGATCACTGGTGGAGATGTCTGGGAATGTCATAGACCTGGATGGCGCTCACAGTGATGTCACGTCTCTGACAGCTGGAGACTTCGATATTACTGGCAGCTTGTCACCAAATAAAACACATTACCATCATCACGGAGTGACCACATGAGAGCGGGCACCCTGCCACCTGCCTGTCACTGCCAGCTAAGCCCCAGACAGGCGGTCTAAGCAGAGATGTCTGCTGTCACACAAGAAATAGATTACCACTGTCTGGGGTGACCATGATGGCCCAAGAGACACCTAAGAAAAAAACAGACAGACTGCAGGGAGGGAGATCGACTGTGAAGAGGGAGAGCGACTGCAGAGAGGAAAAGAGAGACTGCAGGGAGGAAGAGAGAGACTGCAGGGAGAGAGAGAGACTACAGGGAGGGAGAGACTGCAGAGAGGGAGGGAGACTGCAGGGGGAGGAGGGAAAAAGACTATAGGGAGGGAGGGAGACTTCAGAGAGGGACGGTACCGTCACATGCGCCAATTTTGCTAGCAATTTCACTGGCAATTTGCTGGTTGCAGTGAAGTCATGGACACTTTGTTCTATTTTGTTGCTGTGTACAAATGTAACAATGTGTCCATGATTTCACTGCAACCAGCAAATTCCCAGTGAAATTGCTAGCAAAATTGCCGCGTGTGACGGTACCTGGAGAGAGACTGCATGGATGGAGAAGGGAAAGAAACTGCAGAGAGGGAGAGAGACTGCAGAGAGGGAGGAGAAGGAAAAGAGATTAGAGAGGGAGAGAGATACTGCAGAGATGGAGGAGGGAAAGAGACTGCAGAGAGGGAGATCGAGACTGCAGAGAGGGAGAGAGACTGCAGAGAGGGAGAGAGACTGCAGAGAGGGAGAGATACTGCAGAGAGGGAGAGAGACTGCAGAGAGGGAGAAGGAAAAGAGATTAGAGAGGGAGAGAGATACTGCAGAGATGGAGGAGGGAAAGAGACTGCAGAGAGGGAGATAGAGAATGCAAGGAGGGAAAGAGGCTGCAGAGAGGTAGAAAAGGACTGCAGGGAGGGAGGAGGGAAAGGGCTGCAGAGAGGGAGAGAGAGAATGCAAGGAGGGAAAGAGGCTGCAGAGAGGGAGAAAGAGCCTGCAGGGGCAGAGAGAGAAACTGGAGAGAGGGAGAACCCCAACCCTGAACACTTCCCTATCCCCCAACTAAGAGCCTGATATGCCATGGACTTATATACCCCACCCTGGACATTTCCCTATCCCCCAACTAAGAGCCTGATATGCCATGGACTTATATACCCCACCCTGGACATTTCCCTATCCCCCAACTAAGAGCCTGATATGCCGCGGACTTATATACCCCACCCTGGACATGTCCCCATCCTCTGAAGCGGGGGTCTCGGACTCCGGGCCTCGAGGGCCGCGCTCGGTCCGGGTTTTCGGGGTTTCCTCGGAATTTGACGGTTGGTCATTTGATTACCGGCCGTCGGGTGCTGCGGAGATTCCTGGGGGCCTGCACTGTGTGCGGCCCTCGGGCCTGGAGCTTGAGGCCCATGCTCTAAAAGGACCCCGATATATCATGGACTTCAATATGCCTACCCACTCCCCACTCCCGTCCCCTATTTTTACTATTTGCTTTGGCAATGCTGATAATTACTTAGTCCTGCCAATAAAGCTCATTTGAATTTGAATTTGAATTTGAATTTGAGAAAGGCTGTAGGGAGGTAGGAGGAAAAGAGAGTCCGCAGAAAGGGAGGGAGAGAAAGAAGGGAGGAGGGAAAGAGGCTGCAGAGAGGGAGGGAGAGTCGAGAGTGCAGGGAGGAAGAAAGACTGCAGGTAGGGTGGAAGGAGAAAGAGTGTAGAGGGAGAGAGTCTGCATAGAGGGACAGAGAATGCAGAGAGGAAAAAAGAGACTGCAGGGAGAGAGAGACTGCAGAGAGGTAGGGAGACTGCAGGGGGAGGAGAGAGTCTGCAGAAAGGGAGACAGTCTGCAGGAAGGGAGAATTTCTGCAGGAAGAGAGGAGGGAAAGAGGCTGCAGAGAGGGAGAGAGAGTCTGAAGAGAGGGCAAAAGGCTGCTAGGAGGGAGAGAGTCTGCAGGGAGGAAGAGAGTCAGAAGGGAAAGAGAGAAACTGCAGGGAGGGAGAGAGAAAGAGGCTGCAGGGAGGGAGAGAGGCTGTAGGGAGTGCGAGAGGCTGGAGGGAGTGCGAGAGGCTGGAGGGAGAAAATACAGAGGGAGAGAAAGAGACTGCAGAACGGGGTGGGGAAGAGGCTGTAGAGAGACGGGAAGATAGACATGAGACTGACATTGTCTTCCCATTGAGCTTTGCGCACACCCTAATTACAGAGGTCTCTGTATCAAAAACAAGTCTCTTGACAGGTAAAAACAAACTCTGCATAAAACATGTTTTTGAGTGAATTTTTCATCTTTCTAAAGCGGCCGTCACACGCAACGATTTCTTGCCCGATATCGTTTTCGATCTCCTTTTTGATCGCTTAAGCGATATCGGGCAAGAAATCGTTGCATGTAATCAAGCGATTTACGATGTGAAATCGCTTGATCGTGACATCGCTGATCTGAGGTCCGGAGCTCAGATCTTGCGATGAACGATTTAGCGATCTGCTTCATCGTGGTGTATAACACCACGATGAACGATCTCCCAGCGGCAGAGCCTATGCTGGGAGATGGTAACTATGGTAAACGTCGGGTAACTAAGCGACGCGCGGCGCCTAGTTACCCGATGTGTACCATAGTTACCAGCGATCTCGCTGGTCCACATCGCTGGTGAGTCTGTCTGTGTGACAGCTCACCAGCGATGTGAGCGATATTGTAAGCGATCGCGCGTGCACGTGATCGCTTACAATATCGCAAGAGATATCTTCGCGTGTGACGGCCGCCTAATGTGTTTTTTTCTGATACATTGGATTGTGTGAAAAACGCTGAGACAATTGATGCTTCCAATCTGAAAGAATAAAATCATCTACATGAATGTCATATCTCATTCACTTTCCTGGAATATTATAATGCCATGTTTTCTTGCGGGGAGGACTCCATGTGTGAACATGCCCTGACCACCCGCTGTTCATACGTTCAGTCTTCTGAGCTTCTATTAACTGCCTCAGATTTCCAGAGACACCTGAGGGGAGAACAGAAGTGACCGTTCCGTTCTTCCAGGGTTCTCGATTGGTAGCCGCTCATGTCCAAATAGAAAGTAACAGCCGGAGGCCAAGATGGTGCAAAAAGCGTGAAGGAAACGATTGAGAACATGGAAAAACAAACAAAAACGTGTCAGAACCAAAGGCGGCGATGAGTCCTGAAGAGTCTTCATCCTCAGAAGCCCTGCAGGTTCACAGCGTCTCTAATATCGCGCGCTCATACATCACCCCTTGGGGTTTTATTCTGCGATTCCAGGAGTCACATCACTTTTATTTGTCTGTTTTTACCCGCACAGGTTATACTTTACATTGTCACTATTTTGGGACGAATTTATAAGATTTATAGAACGAAAAAAATCAATCTAAGGCTGCGTTCACACATTACGTATTTTGCTGCGCTTTTTCAAAATCCGCAATGTGTCTTTTGTCTGCCAGCAAAGTGAATGTGAAATTCACTTTGCAGTGCAGACATTGCGCAAAAATACGCAGTGCGTTTATGGGTGAAAACGCAGCTGTGTAAAGAATTGAGATGTCAATTCTTTACGCAGCTGCTCCTGCGTTTTTGCCCTGTGATGTCACAGAGGGGAGGAAGAATCCTGCTTCCTCCTCCCCTCTGTGGCCGCCCATTAGATTTCGCAGTGTATTAATATACACTGCGAAATCTAAATTAAACAAAGGCAAGTGTATGAAAAATAACAAAGAATGAATACTTTACCTCTCCGACGCCTTTTCCCGGTGTCCGGTGCCAAGTGAGATGTCTTCTGCCAGGACCTGCGGTGACGTCAGAGGGGCGTTCCCGTCGCTGATTGGGCGCTCGCGGTCATGTGATATGTCCGGTGCCAAGCGAGGTGTCTTCTGCCAGGACCTGCGGTGACGTCAGAGGGGCGTTCCCGTCGCTGATTGGGCGCTCGCGGTCATGTGATATGTCCGGTGCCAAGCGAGGTGTCTTCTGCCAGGACCTGCGGTGACGTCAGAGGGGAGTTCCCGTCGCTGATTGGCTGCTCGTGGTCATGTGATATGTATCACATGACCGCGAGCGCCCAATCAGCAACGGGAATGCGCCTCTGACGTCACCGCAGGTCCTGGCAGAAGACACCTCGCTTGGCACCGGACACCGTGAAAAGGCGTTGGAGAGGTAAAGTATTCATTCTTTTATATTTTTCATACACTTGCCTTTGTTTAATTTAAATTTCGCAGTGTATATTAATACACTGCAAAATCTAATGGGGCTGTCACAGAGGGGAGGAGGAAGCAGGATTCTTCCTCCCCTCTGTGACATCACTGCGCTTTCTGGGGTAAAGAAAGCGCAGTGTGTGAAAGCCCCTGCGTATTTTGTTGCAGCAAAAAAGCACAACAAAATATGCAATGTGTGAACGCAGCCTAAAACTCCAAAAACTATGTAGAATACATACATCACTTTCATTCGGTGTCATTCGGGTCGTTGTTATCAGCCACGACCCATCTTCAATGCCCTTACTGAGTTAAGGAAGTTGTTGGCCAAAATCTGACGATAAAAGACCCTATCCATCCTCCCTTCAATACGGTGTAGTCATACCGTCTTCTTTGCAGAAAAGCCCCCCCTAAACTATGATGTTTGCTGCCCCATGCTTCACGGTTGGCATGGTGTTCCTGGGGGTTGTTCTATTTTGGTATCATCTGAACACATGACCTTCTCCTGTGCCTCCTCTAAACACATGACCTTCTCCCCTGACTTCTCTGACCACATGACCTCCCATGCCACATGACTTTCTCATGCCTCCTATGACCACATGACTTTCTCCCAGGCGTCCTCTGGATCATCCAGATGGTCAGTGGTGACCTTCAGACAGGCCTGGACACGTGGTGGTGTGAGCAGGGGGACATTAATTACCATCAATGGAATTTGTCCTTTAATAAAGGGATCATCCTGATGCGTGCTGGATATACATTTTTTTAAGCATATTATTTATGTTTTTACAATTTTTGGGAATATGGGTCGCGTTTGCTGTCTGCATCGGGAGTGGTGCTAGGTTGACTCGATTGTTTTGAGAAATTGTCTATTTTCTGTTCTATACCCCTTTAGGCGTCCTGGTGATGTACATGGCACTGTGTTATGGTAGAAGCAATTATTCTTTATACTTGCAGCATTTTCAGTTTTTTTCTCCCTATGAGACAATGCAGCCCTGCAGTCTGGAGGTCTTACAGGAGCATCTCAATTAATTAGAAATCATCAAAAAGTGACTTTATATCAGTAATTCAATACATAAGTGACCACATCTATTATATAGAGTCATTACACACAGAGGGATCTATTTCATGTGTTTATTTCTGTTAATGTTGGTGATTATGACTTACAGCCAATGAAAACCCAAGGGTCATTATCTCAGGAAATTAAAGTAGGGAGGATGGAGGGTCTGAGAGATAAAATATGACCTAAATAGATACGTGTTTCCCGAAAGTAGGCCTGTCTACATTCTTTGGGCCAAAGGGCCCCGGCTTACTTCGGAAACACGTATTAGAGGCTTCACTTGTGTGGTTGTGAGAGTCACAACCACTATAAAAGCAGATCACGGCTGCTGCAGTCCCAAGGTGGTGCATATAGAGTAGGGAGGATGAAGGGTTAAACACCGCACTGCCATATTCCACGAGACATCAAAGGGTGAATATAATATTGAGTTACCGTATAGTCAATGCGTTTCAAGACTCCCTGAAACATGGCAATATGATATTGCTTAGTCAATGCGTTTCGGGGCTCACTGGCCCCTTCCTCAGGACAAATCAATATCATATTGGCATGTTTCAGGAAGCCCTGAAACGCATTGATTAAAATCATTATTATATCCACCCTTTGCTGTCTTGTGGAATACAGCAGCGCGGTTTTTAACCCTTCATCCTGCCTACTTTAATTTTCTGAGATAATGACCTTTTGGTTTTCATTAATCATCAACATTTACAGAAATAAACACTTGAAATAGATCCCTCTATGTGTAATGACTCTATATAATAGATGTGTTTCACTTTATGTATTCAATTACTGAAATAAGTTATCTTTTTGATGATATTCTAAGGGTGCGTGCTCACGGTCCGGAGGAGCTCTGTGTTGGACGCAGCTCCTCCGGACCTGAGTCAAGCCGCGGGTGGCCTCAGGGAGACCGCAGCCGCCCTGTACTCACTGTGTGCGGCAGGTGCAGGACAGCTTCTCCCTGCAATCACCTAATGGCAGCCGCTTCTGACTCCACAGCATGAAATAAACATGTTGCGGAGGAGAGGACTGCCGGCAACCCGCACCGCAGCTCCAAACACGCTGCGGGCGAGTTACGCATAGTGAGGATGGGATTTCTTGAAATCCCACCCACTGTGCTAGTACTGTACGACGCAGCGTTTTGGACATAGCGGCAAGACGCTGCGTCCAAAATGCTGCATATACTGATCGTGAGCACGCACCCTAATTCATTGAGATGCACCTGTGTTTGTGTCCCTGCTGGACTCTATGGTGACACCTTCTTCTTCCATGTCCTTTCAGGGTCCTGGGAAAGCTGGGTGATAGCAGATATATGGGATTATTATTTGTCATCCAGATACTGATAGGAAACCATGAGTCACTTTAGTATGATGTGTCATTTAAAGAGACAGGCACATTTATAATATTTTTGATTATTTTATTTTAAGGCAAAACAAATTGGCAATTAGAACAGGTTCCAAAGACAAGTCCCGATCCATTGGGGAATATTATAATTAGAGGGAAGGTCTATTATCTTCACATATATTTGTATTAATAATTCATCAGAGATGACAGAGATTCTGCCACAAAGGCCTCGTTGTCTTCTACAGATAGTAGGAACCGGATGTAAAGAGCAAATATTATTGTATCTATGTCCCAAGACAAGTCCCACCCTGAATAGGCGGCAGACGGGGGCTCCGAGGAACATCCTGAAATTGCGAAACTCGAAAACTAAACCTGCGACATTATTGCATTATACCTCGTTCAGATATCTCATTGTCAGCTGGGGATGGAGGGGTTAATGTGTATCAGTATGGTAAGATGTCAGTCTGTCCATATCTACTGAATATGTTACTCCGGATGGGAAAATGGATACATTGTATCACTGTGCAAATAATTGCTATATGGAGGATGTGTCACTCTACAATGCTCAGCATAAATGAGTACACCCCAACAGGTTTATCAAACAACTAGTGATGAGCGAGCTCTATCATGCTCGGGTGCTCGGTACTCAAAACGACGGTCAGATGCTTAGACAGGTGCAACTCAAGTACCGAGTATAATGGAGGTCAATGGGAAACTCAAGCATTATTCCGGAAGATCTTCCTATTGACTTCCATTATACTCGGTACTTGAGTCACACTCGTCCAAGCATCCAACCGGCACGTTTCAAGTACCGACCTCTCATGAATGATGGGGCTCGTCATCACTACAAAAAATATTTTGTTTTCTTTAAGAATCCACATTTTTCAATGGGATCCCGAACTACAAAATACTCCCACGTGTCGGCCACTGATTGGAAACAAGATTTGTTATTTTGCACATTCAAAAAAACTAATTTTCCTAAATATAAAAGTATAAGGGTGACAGGTAAAGGAAACCCCTTCCAAATTCATGCATGTCAGCAATAGCCACATATGGAGGAGAACTATCACCAGATCTGAGGAAGACCATGGTCTCTTTACCCAAGAAAGGTGAAAGCTACATGAAGATCACAAAGCGTCACTTATCAGTCAGATCCCAGAGGAAAGAAAATACAAATCCCCCATCTGCGACGTCTGCAGCATTTCCAGAGAAGATCAGGTGATGGTGATTCCGGGACTGATCGTCTCCCGATCTGAGAACCGAGCCCCTCCATACAGATCTGTGGAGACGAGTTCTCCAGACAGAACAGACCTCGTTCTGGAGATGGAGGAAGATGAATGCTGATCAATATGTCGCCGAATTGTTCCTTCACTATATGTGTACTATATGGCAAAGATGTGTCACAATTTTATGGAATGTGTCACAATATGGCAGATTTGTAACCATGCGGGTGTGTCATGGCTTGGTGAGTGTGTCACGGTGTGGCGGATTTGTCACCATGTGGCGGATGGGTCACCATATAGTGGATGTGTCATCGTGTACCGGTCGTGTTACTGTTTGGCGGATGTGTCACCATATAGCACATGTGTCACTATGTGGCAGATGTTTTACCATGTGGCAAATGTTTTACCGTGTGGCGGATATATCACTGTGTGTCAGATGTGTCAATGTGTGGTGAATGTGTCACTGTGTCATGGATGTGTTACCGTGTGGCGGATGTGTCACCCTGTGGTGGATGTTGTACTATATGGCGGATATGTCACCATGTGGTGGATGTGTTACCATGTGGCAGATATGTCACTGTGTGATGGATGTGTCACTGTATGATGGATGTGTCACCATGTGGCGGATATGTCACTATGTGGTGGATGTGTCACTGTGTCATGGATGTGTCTCTATGTGGCGGATGTGTCACTGTATGATGGATGTGTCACCAAGTGGCAGATGTGTCACTATGTGGTGGATGTGTCACTGTGTGTTGGATGTGTCACTGTGTCATGGATGTGTCACTATGTGGCGGATGTGTTACTGTGTAGCGGATGTGTCACTATGTGGCAGATCTGTCACTATGTTGTGGATGTGTCACTGTATGATGGATGTGTCACCATGTGGCGGATATGTCACTATGTGGCGGATGTGTCACTATGTGGTGGATGTGTCACTGTGTCATGGATGTGTCACCATGTGGCGGATGTGTTACTGTGTCATGGATGTGTCACCATGTGGCGGATGTGTTACTGTGTCATGGATGTGTCACTGTGTGTTGGATGTGTCACCATGTGGCAGATGTGTCACTGTGTCATGGATGTGTTACCATGTGGCGGATGTGTTACTGTGTGGCGGATGTGTCACTGTGTCATGGATGTGTCACCATGTGGCGGATGTGTTACTGTGTAGCGGATGTGTTACTGTGTAGCGGATGTGTCACTATGCCGCCACACTGATGTGTTGCAATGCTATATGTAATGAGTGGCCTGGACTCCTCGGGGACACGGTGGATCCTCATCTGTGAGCGCTGATTATCTGAGGCCTCTCAGGAGCAGTCACTTCACTGATGGGGAATAATATCTGAGCTGGTGAACAGCGTCTGTGCCCTTATCCTTCTCTCCCCGGATGTTGGATTCTCCATTTATGCGGCCTGTGGCTGTGGTACGAGCCTCCTACACACTTGTCGCCTCTCTGGTATATCGCCGACATCCAACCCTAAAATCATAGCTTTCCTACAAGCCCTGACACCAGCCCCTGCTGGGAGTCTGGATTGTGTTTTTATCATTGTAATTACTTCTGTTAATTATAAATAGCTACAAAGTTCAGATATAAAAGCTTCTTCACTCACGACCCTCTGACAACCCTTCCTGGGAAGCTCAGTGTTATTATGGGGACCCCAAGACTTACAGCAGCCAATGAGAGCAGTGCTGTCATTTCTTTACTAGCAGTAGATTATTGAGAACTATAAATCCCAGAACACACAGGAAGAGTTGTCATAGGGTCGCTGACAGTGGCGTTCTTGTGACTCTGGTCAGTAATGAGTTATTTTCCACCTCTTCATGGAGCCAGCAGGGCCAACTTTAGGGGATGCAGGGGCAGACCTACCGTGGTGCAGCTGGTTCATCTGCACCAGGGCCCCGACCGGCTAGGGGGCCCCTCAAGCCTGCAGGGGGGCCCCCAGCCGACCCTCGTAGCCCAATGTCAGAGGAGAGGAGGGTCAGCCAAGGGAGGCAGGAAGCTTCCTGCTTCCCTTGCCTGATCCCGACCCCTCTCTTCTGCCCCTCTGCTGCACTCTGCATGCACTCGGCGGCGCGGCTCAGCAGGTAGTAGAGTCGCATCACCAATAACCGCCCTCCTCAACAACGGCCGCCAGCACCCCCCCCGACTCCTCAACGACGGCCGTCAGCAGCCACCCCCCCTGCTCCTCTGGTAATTGGAGATGATTATTGGGAATCTCACAGACTGATGGATACAGAGTGGCGTCCTGATAAATTGTAGAGGTGACAGCTCCTGAGCGCAGGGAGGACGTGACATACCTGAGATAACAGCTCCAAACGTCTGTGCAGGCTGCAGTACCACCTCCTCACCGCCGGGGGCAGAGCCTAACTGCTACTCCATTGGAGTAGGACTGCGGATAATAATAATTCATCTACTTCCATAATCACGCTGTTCCGTCCGTCATCCATTTCCGGCGTCATGTTGTCCCAAAATCACGTGCCGCGGCAGCCATATTTGCACACGCAAGTTATGTGTGTGCAAATATGGTATCTGCTGGTGGTTGTGGCCCCTCACACAATAATTTCAACGGTGCTGCCAACAACCGGAACCAACGTCACCCAAAACCTAAGCCAGGAACACGTCGCCCGCAGACATCACCTGACATCATCAAATGACTAACTGCGCATGAGCACAGAGCGCGCATTGGGGGGGCAGTGAGGGGGCACATGTGGGGCACAGAGAGTACACAGGGAGACAGTGAGGGCACACAGGGGAGCAGTGAGGGGGCACAGGGGAGCACAGAGAGTGCACAGGGAGGCAGTGAGGGCACATAGGGGGACACAGAGTGCACAGGGGGCCACAGAGAGCATACAGGTGAGCAGTGAGCGGGCACATGTGGGGCACAGAGAATGCATGGGGGCACAGAGAGTGCACAGGGAGGCAGTGAGGGCACACAGGGGGACACAGAGTACACAGGGGGCCACAGAGAGCATACAGGGGAGCAGTGAGGGGGCACATGTGGGGCACAGAGAGTGCACAGTGAGGCAGTGAGGGCACACAGGGAGACAGAGTGCACAGGGGGCCACAGAGAGCGCACCGGGGAGCAGTGAGGCTGCACATGTGGGGCACAGAGAGTGCATGGGGAGCACAGGGAGGCAGTGAGGGCACACAGGGGACACAGTGAACAGGGGGCCACAGAGAGCATACAGGGGAGCAGTGAGGGGGCACATGTGGGGCACAGAGAGTGCACAGGGGGCCACAGAGAGTGCACCGGGGAGCAGTGAGGGGGCACAGAGAGTGCATGGGGGGCACAGAGAGTGCACAGGGAGGCAGTGAGGGCAAACAGGGGGCCACAGAGAGCGCACACAGGGGAAGCAGTGAGGGGGCACATGTGGGGCACAGAGAGTGCATGGGGGCACAGAGAGCGCACAAGCAGGCAGTGAGGGCACACAGGGGGACACAGAGTGCACAGGGGGCCACAGAGAGCGCACATGGGAGCAATGAGGGGGCACAGAGTGCACGGGAGGTCACAGAGTGCACAGGGAGGCAGTGAGGGCACACAGGGGGACACAGCGTACAGGGGGCCATAGAGAGCACACAGGGGGGACCAGAGAGTGCATAGAGCACACAGGTGGGGCACAGAAAGCGCACACGTGGGAACAGAGACCGCACAGGGGTGCACAGAGAGCGCACAGGGGGGCACAGTGGGCAGAGAGCACACAGAGGGACAGAGAGAACACACAAAGTGTCAGAGAGCGCACGGGGGGGGGGGGGGCAGAGAGTGATGGTTGTCCAAATATGGTGCCCACTGGTGGTACTGGCACATTGAGCAGTGCCGCAACCGCCGCCACCCCAAACCGCCACCTGCAGCAGCCTGGGCTGACACATCACCACCTGAGTAATTGCACATACGAATACCCGGCACACATGCACACTTACTCACACCGCCATCTTTGGACACGATAAGAGAGAGAGAGCACAAAGGGGGAGAGACAAAGCAAGGAGGGAGAGCACAAGGGGCAGAGAGACCGCACGGGGGGCAGAGAGAGCACACAGGGAGACAGAGAGCGCGAGCGCACAGGGGGAAAAAGAGTGCACAGGGGGGAGACAGCTCAAAGGAGAGAGAGCACAGAGGGGACAACACATCAGGGGCGAGAAAGACCACATACAGGGGAGAGCACACAGGGGGAGACAGCTCAGGGAGGAGAGAGACCGCATACATGGGTAGACAGCTCAAAGGAGAGAGTACATGAAGGGAGAAGAGAGCACGGGGGGGAAGCTGTGTGGTGACAGTCGCCACTGAGCTCACCCCCATCGTGATATCACTGGGTTCACATGCAGAAATAACAATAATAATTACGGATTTGTGGCAAGTGAATACACTTTTCCTTTTTCTGCATGTTTCAAGAACATAAGGCCTCTCTATTCCCTCGCTGTTATCAGCCAGTTATTTTCCCTGCGCTCTCCCGCAGCGTGCAGCCGCGGTTTTATTAGATGGTGTGTGGGAAATCTATACACTAACATGGGCGATGCACAATATCCGAGGAGCAATAAAAGAGCCGAGAACAGAAAATATATACGTTTCCTCTGGTTTATTGGGATCTGTGTGAGATTTACAAGGTGCCGCGTCCTCGCCGCGCGTCAAATGTGAGATTAAATAATTTACACAAAGTAAATATTGACACAGAACCGCAAACAAAAGATTCATGTTATAACCGAAGATAAAGTGCAGCAGGAGCTACACCGCCATATAACGTAGGAACTGCCATATACAGGAGAGACCTCTGTATAACTACACCACCATAAATAGGAGAGACCTCTGTATAACTACACCGCCATACACAGGAGAGACCTCTGTATAACTACACCACCATAAATAGGAGAGACCTCTGTATAACTACACCGCCATACACAGGAGAGACCTCTGTATAACTACACCACCATAAATAGGAGAGACCTCTGTATAACTACACCACCATAAATAGGAGAGACCTCTGTATAACTACACCGCCATACACAGGAGAGACCTCTGTATAACTACACCACCATAAATAGGAGAGACCTTTGTATAACTACACCGCCATATACAGGAGAGACCTCTGTATAACTACACCACCATAAATAGGAGAGACCTCTGTATAACTACACCGCCATACACAGGAGAGACCTCTGTATAACTACACCGCCATACACAGGAGAGACCTCTGTATAACTACACCGCCATACACAGGAGAGACCTCTGTATAACTACAATGCCATATACAGGAGAGACCTCTGTATAACTACACCGCCATACACAGGAGAGACCTCTGTATAACTACAATGCCATATACAGGAGAGACCTCTGTATAACTACACCGCCATACACAGGAGAGACCTCTGTATAACTACAATGCCATATACAGGAGAAACCTCTGTATAACTACAATGCCATACACAGGAGAGACCTCTGTATAACTACAATGCCATACACAGGAGAGACCTCTGTATAACTACAATGCCATACACAGGAGAGACCTCTGTATAACTACAATGCCATATACAGGAGAGACCTCTGTATAACTACAATGCCATATACAGGAGAGACCTCTGTATAACTACAATGCCATATACAGGAGAGACCTCTGTATAACTACAATGCCATATACGGGAGAGACCTCTGTATAACTACAATGCCATATACAGGAGAGACCTCTGTATAACTACAATGCCATATACAGGAGAGACCTCTGTATAACTACAATGCCATATACAGGAGAGACCTCTGTATAACTACAATGCCATATACGGGAGAGACCTCTGTATAACTACAATGCCATATACAGGAGAGACCTCTGTATAACTACAATGCCATATACAGGAGAGACCTCTCTATAACTACAATGCCATATACAGGAGAGACCTCTGTATAACTACAATGCCATATACAGGAGAGAAGTCTGTATAACTACACCGTCATATACAGGAGAGAAGTCTGTATAACTACACCACCATATACAGGAGAGACCTCTGTATAACTACAATGCCATATACAGGAGAGACCTCTGTATAACTACACTGCCATATACAGGAGAGACCTCTGTATAACTACACCACCATAAATAGGAGAGCCTCTGTATAACTACAATGCCATATACAGGAGAGAAGTCTGTATAACTACAATGCCATATACAGGAGAGACCTCTGTATAACTACAATGCCATATACAGGAGAGAAGTCTGTATAACTACACCACCATAAATAGGAGAGCCTCTGTATAACTACAATGCCATATACAGGATAGACCTCTGTATAACTACAATGCCATATACAGGAGTGACCATTGTATAACTACAATGCCATATACAGGAGTGACCATTGTATAACTACACTGCCATATACAGGAGGGACCAGTGTATAACTACAATGCCATATACAGGAGGGACCAGTGTATAACGACACTGCCATATACAGGAGGGACTGGTGTATACATACACCTCCATATACAAGAGAGACCACTGTATAACTATACCGCCATATACATGAGGGACTGCTGTGTAACTGTACTGCCATATATAGGAGGAGCCGCTGTATAACTACACCTCCATATACAGGAGGGACCGCTGTTTAACTACACCACCATATACAGGAGGGACCTCTATATAACTACACCACCATACACAGGAGGGATTGGTATATAACTACACCGCCATATACAGGATAGACCTCAGTATAACTACAATGCCATATACAGGAGTGACCACTGTATAACTACACCACCATATACAGGAGGGACCAGTGTATAACTACACTGCCATATACAGGAGAGACCGCTGTATAACTATACCGCCATATACAGGAGGGACTGCTGTGTAACTGTACTGCCATATATAGGAGGAGCTGCTGTATAACTACACCTCCATATACAGGAGGGGCCGGTGTATAACTACACCACCATATACAGGAGGGACCTCTATATAACTACACCGCCATATATAGGAGGAGCTGCTGTATAACTACACCTCCATATACAGGAGGGGCCGGTGTATAACTACACCACCATATACAGGAGGGACCTCTATATAACTACACCACCATATACAGGAGGGACCTCTATATAACTACACCACCATATACAGGAGGGACCTCTATATAACTACACCACCATATACAGGAGGGACCTCTATATAACTACACCGCCATATACAGGAGGAGCAGCTGTATAACTACACTGCCATATACTGGACAGACCTCTGTATAACTAGACCGTCATATAGTGGAGGGACCTCTGTATAATTACACCGTCATATACTGGAGGGACTGGTGTATAACAAAGGTCTGAACACCAGGAAAGTACAGTGCCTTTCTGTCGTTCCCAACACACAAATGTTACTTCTTATATGATCTTCATGTGCAGGACGGATTTTGCTGTTCTGGTTACAATGTGACCTGTTCTGTGCGGTATCTGATCCTCCACTCCAGGTGCATCAGAGACATTGATAAATGGGGCCAGCCCCGTGCACTCAGTGTACAGGTACATGGCAGCCAGCAACGTCCATCACAATCACAGGAACTGCTCATAATGCAAATTAAGGGGTTTGCAGTGCACTGTGCACTTGGCCCCAAAAAGGAAGCACAAAGCCCCTTATTCGCTTAGGAAACTACAGTATAACAAGGTGATATGCACTGCAAGTACGACTTAAAATATCAGTGTGAAGTTAGCATTTAGGGTTTAACTCGCTAGAACGACTTATCACCTATCCTTGGCGGACTACATGCACCAGCCCTCCTGTACTTCTCCATACTCACTGTTGCTCAATGGTCGTAGTAGCGTCTTCACCGCATTTCACAGATTCTTCGTCCTGGAAAAAAGAGAATAAGAGAAATTAGACGACAATGAGACAATGTGACGTCTCTAAAGAGCAGAGAGAACATGGCGATTCCTGGCCGGTGACTGGATCCTCCGGGGGAAACGCACCAACCACATTCGTCATCAATGGAGCAAGAACTTTATTTGGAATCAACATGGATGATATTTCCAAGAATTAATAAAAACAGTAATAATCACTGATCTCCCAATCTACTGAGGAAGAAAATGCAAGTGATGCAATGCATTCAATGCAAGCAATGATAGACGAGCAAATGTATCCAAGTGCAATTGACTTCTCCTTCCGTCATTTTGTGTTCTTCTGGGGCAGCTGATATTTTACCGAACTGTAGAGGGCCACACACAAGGTTAAAGAATAAATAATGCCCACTGCTCGCCTGTGCTGTCGGCCTTGTCTTCCGGTTCTCTGCACCAATTATATGGATTGTCTTTGGCCTCTGACGTTCCTGCGCGGTGCACATCATGACGTCACATCCACCGCAGTGATGGCCCGGAGCGCTGTGTTGTCTGATCGTACCGGACCTCTGCACCAACGAGGCCAGAAAATCCATACAACAAGGGAATAAGGAAAGAGCCGCAGAGAACCGGACGGTACCCACACTCCCCTGGAGCTATGTAGCCCATTACATTGGCAGTGCAGGGGTTAAATCATTCAGTTAGCACAAGCCGCACACTGTCGGCTCTGCTACATTCATTCATAAAAAGCCGGCGGCTCCTGTCATTGTGCAGTGCGCCGTGAACAATTGCTAAACAGCTTCCTGAATAGGGAGCTGTACCAGGTACTAACGCTAGATGGGTACTGTAGCCGTCTCTGTCCATGGTGCTGATCGCTTCAGCATTAATAACAATGGCCAGCGCACATGGAAACTCCAGGGCGCGGCCCATAGCTAATAGTGCTGAAGCGATCAGCACCATGGACAGAGACGGCTGCAGTACACATCTAGCGTTACTACCTGGTACAGCTCCCTATTCAGGAAGCTGTTTAGCAATTGTTCACTCCGCACTGTAAAATGACAGGAGCCGCCGGCTTTTTATGAATGGATATAGCAGAGCCGACAGTGTGCAGCTTCAAAAAAGTAAATGATTTCACCTCTGCCCTGCCAATGTTTTGGGCTACAAGGCTCCAGGGGAGTATGGGCACTCTCTGGGGCCATGTGGCACACTATCATTAACCACTTAAACATCGGGTTCATACCCGCTCCTGCAGCTCTGTGCCGACATGTAGCACAGAGCTGCTGGAGTGGCTTTTACATGTAAAATCATGGCCGTATCATGGTTTGTGCTAAACTTTGGGACATGACAGCGGCAGGAATAGGAAAGATCTGAAGGAGATCGTTCATCATGGTGTCACACTGTCTGAAGCTGCAGTTTGCTGCGGCGTTAATTGGACGATGAATGATAGATTTGAGGTCTGGATCTAAAATCTTGGATGAACGATCCAACGTTTTTTTCGTCCAATATCGTTGGTTTACACACAAGGACACACAAACGATGTCTTTTGAACGATCACATACCTGTGACTTGTCTAGGACATCGTTCAGGATATCCTTCCGTGTGTAAAGCGGCCTTACGGGACTAAATAAAACATTGCATCATTGCAGTTATGAGAAAGTGACATCATCTCCACCTTCCTGCACTTTCTGTGAATGTTGTCAAACCTGCTCAATGAAGAATATCTACCTAGGGTATATAATAGACAGAGGAGGGGAAGGAGCCGGACTGTATAGTGTGAGGAGAGGAGGAGCGACAAGGAGAAGACATCTGGTCACACCAAGTCGATCCAGACCAGGAATACAGAGAAATTGTCTGTAACTAACAGGATAACAGAAAACACCCAAAATCTTCTGATTCCACCTGAAATGGGAGGAGGAAATTTCATTCAGCTTTATTGTGTAGCAGTGGCGTAACTTCAGGCACAGGGGCCCCGATGCGAACGCTCCAACGGGGCCCCAATTATTGCAAATAGTATTAATCTTTTTCTATAGACCAAAGGGACTTTTGGGGCCCCCCTAGGCTGCAGGGCCCGGGTGCGATTGCAACCCCTGCACCTGTGGTAGTTACGCCCCTGTTGTGTAGACAAAGGACAATATGAATCAGAGTCATTTCAACATCAGAACATCCAGCAGCACAGAAAGTGTGAAGGTACCGTTACACGTCGCAACATTGCATGCAATGTCACTGGCAATTTGCTGGTTGCAGTGAAATCATGGACACATTGTTACATTTGTACACAGCAACAAAATAGAACAATGTGTCCATGATTTCACTGCAACCAACAAATTGTCAGTGACATTGCCTAGCAATATTGCTGTGTGTGACGGTACCTTTATGCAATCTATCATCTGATCATCTGTGCATCGTCCTATCTGATCACCTTCAATATGAGATCATGGAGGACAGAGTGTACGGGGATCGCCGAGGGCTCACAGCCAGACCAGAGTGCAGCTCCTGACCCTAAAAGCAGGGTCTAAAAAACACAGCAAAAGATGAGGATGATAAAAGAAACAGAAATGTAAAAGAATGACATCTCTGGAGCTTGGTGAGGGCCCCTGGCAGATTCTCATGGCCGCTTTACACACACCAACTTCTGTGTCCAACTTCTGAACAATTTGCTGGTTGCAGTGAAATCATGGACACATTGTTACATTTGTACACGGCAACAAAATGGAGCAATGTGTCCATGATTTCACTGCAGCCAGTAAGTTGTTCAGAAGTTGGACAGATAAGTTGGTGTGTGTAAAGTGGCCATTAGGGTTTCATTACTACAACTCTCAGCATGCTCAGACAGACACTGGCTATAAACATATGAATATGATGATATGCTGGGAGTTCTGCTTCTGCAATGTCTGGAGAGCCTTGTTATGTATTCTGGTCTGTGACGCTCCAAGTTTGTGACCTGCTCAGTTCTGGGTGGAGTTCTCCTTTAATGTCATTTTATCTAAGTGTGATTTCTTTACCATGCTGCTACCTCACCCCACCAGAGCTGTCATCTCACCCCACTGGAGCTGCCCCCTAACCACCACCGAAGATGCTGCTTCATCGCCACCGGAGATATCACCTGAGCTGCTGCCTCACCACATCCAGAGCTGCCCCCTACACCAACGAAGCTGCTGCCTCACCACCACCGGAGCTGCTCCCTCACCACCACCATAGCTGCGACCTCACCACCACCAGAGTTGTTCCCTCACCACCACCAGAGCTGCCGCCTCACCACCACCGGAGCTGCCACCTCACCACCAGACCTACTCCCTCACCACCACCAGAGCTGCCACCTCACAACCACCGAAGCTGCTCCCTCACCACCACCAGAGCTGTCACCTCACCACTACCAGAGTTGCTCCCTCACCACCACCAGAGCTGCTCTCTCACCACTGCTGGAACTGCTGCAACACCCCCTCCAACCCAAGGTATCCTCCTCATTGTCCTGTAGACTGTAAGCCCCCAGGGCCGGGTCCTCTCCCCTCTGTACCCTTCTGTCATTGTTACTTTGTTTACTGTAACCTCTTCTCATGTACAGCACCATGGAATTACTGATGCTCTATGAATAAACATTAATAATAAGGAACAAAAATTGTATTGTGTACTAATTAGGACTGACAGGCTTTACACCCTGATATTAGCCTGGGCCGGGCATGTCCACAGACGTTATCATAAATCATAGCTCCGCTCACTGCTTTATGGCTCTAATCCTCCTAGTCTATATGGTGGTTGATACAATGAACCACAGCGGCCGCGTCACAAGAGGTCTAATATTAATACCTTATATTGACACATTCCTCCTTATATAGCAGCAAATGATCAGTGACGGTTTCACAGGCCTGTTCCGATCGATATCATTATGTTTCATTGTATTATTACATTCCATTGTATGAGGTTTATGATCTTATTCTGTTATTCAGGGTAAAGTCTCGTACAGGCGGCATTATTAATGGAGGATCCAGAATTCACATTGATCATTATTGATCCTCTAGATAAGTTATTGATCCATTGGGACGGCGGTGACATGATGGGGGTGGGCTCTGTGGTGCAGCTGTCTCCCACCCCGTGTGCTCTCCCCCCTGTGCGGTCTTCTCCCCTCATATGCTCTCTCCTTTTACCTGTGTCCCCCCTATCCCCTGTGTGCGCTCTCTCTCTCTCCCATGTGCTGTCTTCTCCCCTCATGTGCTCTCTCCTTTGAGCTGATTTCCCCTTGTGTACTCTCTCACATGTGTACTGTCTCTCTCCCCCCCATGCTGTCTTTTCTCCTCATGTGTCCTTTGAGCTGTCTTACCCCTGTGCACACTCTCCCCTCTTGTGCGTTCTCCCCACTGTGCACTTGCCCCCTGTGGGCTCTCCCCTGTCCAATCTTCCCCCTGTGTGTTCTTTCCCCTTGTGCTGTCTTTCCCCCGTGCAGTCTCTGCCCCCCTGTACGCTCTCTCTCTTCTCTTGTGCTGTCTTTCCCCCTTGTGGGCTCTTTCTCCATATTGTGCGTTTGCCCCCTCCCCCCGTGCTTTGTCTCTCCCCTATTGTGCACTCTCTCTGCTGTGTGCTGTCTCTCTTCCCCTTGTGTGCTCTCTCCGCTTGTACTGTCTCTTCCCACTGTGTGTTCTCCGCTTGTGCTGTCTCTTCCTGTGTGCTCTCTCTCCCCTTGTGCTTTCTCTCCCCACTGTGTGCTCATTTCCCCCTATGCTTTGTTCTCCCTGCTGTGTGCTGCATCTCTCCCCCTGTGGTGTTTAAAGATGGTAGCGGCGTAGGTGCGCATGTGCACGCCCGGCCACATCGCCGCCATGTTTGTATCCCCATTGACCAAAGATGGCGGTCGCTGAGTAACTTGCACACTCAGGTGGCGGTCATATACAGTGGAGGCTGCGAGTGGCAATTTAGGGTGATGGCGGTTGTGGGCGACTGGGGCACCGCTGGCACTACTGTGCAATTTGCCAGTGCCGCCAGTGGGCTCCATATTTGCCCACCCATCACTTGTTTGTGCAAATATGAATGAGGGTGCTGGTACGTGATAGGAGGGGATCCTGATGCCGGAAGTTGATGACAGATGCCACAAGGCAATTATATAATTAGATGCTGTATAAATCCATAAAATGTACATCATGTCTTTCCCTATGACATTTAGCATCTGGCCAGGGAATCCCAGACCCTGAGCGATGTACAGAATCAATGACTCTGTCAGCACTGAGGAGCCGTCACCCCTCCATACAACGTACGACATCAGGGGTCCCCACTCACAGCACCCCAGTAAAGGCTGGAAGATGAACTGCCGAACATTGGATACCACTGACGTCTCCAGGTCTATTTTCTCTATATGTCAGCACATTATGATTTGTGTTATGAGGGGGATTTCCTGCACTTTATATTTTATCATAAATTAAATAAAAATTATCTGATGGAAAAAAATAAGGACTTCTACTGATTAATATACTGCAATCTGATTTATAGCAAACATACCCAATAAAACTAAGTTTGTGACAACCGGTTATTAGGGACCGACTCCGCAAGGAGGAGGAACACGACTGTGTCAAGTTTATTAGTCTGAGGTTTGTATCTCACAACTCAAAACATCAGAAGTTGCACTTGCTCCACATATGATCATCCGCACCGGTGTTTGGAAAGTGCGTAAGAAACATGACGGTGGTAACGCGCGACATTTGTGTCATAGACTCGTGTGATCAATCAGATACATAGAAGTTTGTTATAATTTGAGGCGGATGTGATGGTGCCCATCTTCAGGGTCTTTTCTTTGAGAAGATATGAGGGTCCCTGCGTCCTGGGCTCTGAATGATATGAATGGGTCAATATCACGACGGCCGCTCACATGTCACAAATGTTATTTTCCTAAAATATCTATTAATAAAGTTAAATAGCTGGTGACAGATGTGCTGTTCAGCTCCAGTCGAGCAATGGTTAATTCCCAGATTAGTGTTGTGCCAAATTCATGCTAGTGCCGCACCCCGAGTGCTGCTGACATCACTGCCTGTCCACAGCCCCCCATCAGTGATCACCAACCTCCAGTCCACAGCCCCCCATCAGTGATCACCAACCTCCAGTCCACAGCCCCCCCATCAGTGATCACCAACCTCCAGTCCACAGCCCCCCATCAGTGATCACCAACCTCCAGTCCACAGCCCCCCATCAGTGATCACCAACCTCCAGTCCACAGCCCCCCATCAGTGATCACCAACCTCCAGTCCACAGCCCCCCATCAGTGATCACCAACCTCCAGTCCACAGCCCCCCATCAGTGATCACCAACCTCCAGTCCACAGCCCCCCATCAGTGATCACCAACCTCCAGTCCACAGCCCCCCTTCAGTGATCACCAACCTCCAGTCCACAGCCCCCCATCAGTGATCACCAACCTCCAGTCCACAGCCCCCCATCAGTGATCACCAACCTCCAGTCCACAGCCCCCCATCAGTGATCACCAACCTCCAGTCCACAGCCCCCCATCAGTGATCACCAACCTCCAGTCCACAGCCCCCCCATCAGTGATCACCAACCTCCAGTCCACAGCCCCCCATCAGTGATCACCAACCTCCAGTCCACAGCCCCCCATCAGTGATCACCAACCTACAACACCCAGCATGTACAAAGCCTGCAGATCTCAGAATATGATGAGAGTTGTCATCTTTGGGTAACATGTGACACCTGTGGATATTCTACAGTCTGGACATAATGGAAGTATCTGCTCCCCCAGGTCCACCCTCTGCGGACTGTAAATCCTGTGAGCCGGGCGTCTGCCCTCATTATAATCCAGGACTTTCAATAACCCAAAATTATTACAAACAAGGGAGGACGAGGCCGGGAGAATCCAGGTTATAATATTATTTATAAGCAGATCTGTAATTACCAGATCTATCACACAATGACAGATAATGACAGATGAAGGGCACATCCTAGGAATGGCAGCTATTATAGGAGTCCTGAGGCTACCCATGCTACATAATGAATAATGGCTGGAAAATGAGAGTCCCCATCCTCATTGTGCTGGAGGAATCTGGGGAGGACCACATCTGACAGATGTTATATACCCCCCCCCCCCCCCCCCCAGTTAAATAACATCTGGCCTGATGGTGTGGAGCTAAATTATACCAGCGCATCCTGTAATAGGAGCCACCGGGGTTATTGGGTGGGTGTCGGGTTCGTGTCAGGCTGTTGTTTGGTTGGTGTTGCGCAGTCGTCGGGTTCATGTCGGGAAGTTGTGGTGTGGGTGTCAACCAGTTGTGGGGTGGGTGTCGGGCAGTAGTTTAGGTGATGTTGGGCAGTCATCAGATCTGTGTTGAGCAATTGTTGGGTAGGTGTCAGCTAGTTGTTTGGTTAGTCTTGGGCAATCGTCAGGTTCGTGTCGGGCTCTTGTCGGGTGGATGTCAGGTCCGTGTCAGGCAGTTGTCGGGTGGGTGTCAGGCTCCTGCCGGGTGAGTGTCGGTTGGATGTCAGGTCCGAGTCAGGCAGTTTTTGGGTGGGTGTCGGGCAGTTGTCGGGTGGGTTTTGGGCAGTTGTTGTGTGGGTGTCAGGTCCGTGTCAGGCAGTTTTCGGGTGGGTGTCGGGCAGTTGCCGGGTGAGTGTCGGGCAGTTGTCAGGTGGATATCAGGTCCCTGTCAGGCAATTTTCGGGTGGGTGTCGGGCAGTTGTCGGGTGGGTTTTGGGGCAGTTGTTGGGTGGATGTCAGGTCTGTGTCAGGCAGTTTTCGGGTGGGTGTCGGGCAGTTGCCGGGTGAGTGTCGGGCAGTTATCAGGTGGATGTCAGGTCCGTGTCAGGCAGTTTTCAGGTGGGTGTCGGGCAGTTGTCGGGTGGGTTTTGGGGCAGTTGTCGTGTGGGTGTCAGGTCTGTGTTGGGCAGTTTTTGGATGGGTGTCGGGCAGTTGCCGGGTGAGTGTCGGGCAGTTGTCAGGTGGATATCAGGTCCCTGTCAGGCAGTTTTCGGGTGGGTTTCGGGCAGTTGTCGTGTGGGTGTCAGGTCTGTGTTGGGCAGTTTTCGGGTGGGTGTCGGGCAGTTGCCGGGTGAGTGTCGGGCAGTTGTTGGGTGGATATCAGGTCCGTGTCAGGTAGTTTTCGGGTGGGTGTCGGGCAGTTGCCGGGTGAGTGTCGGGCAGTTGTTGGGTGAATATCAGGTCCGTGTCAGGCAGTTTTCGGGTGGGTGTCGGGCAGTTGCCGGGTGGGTTTCGGGCAGTTGTCGGGTGGGTTTCGGGCAGTTGCCGGGTGGGTGTCGGGTGGGTTTCGGGCAGTTGTCGGGTGGGTTTCGGGCAGTTGTCGGGTGGGTTTCGGGCAGTTGCCGGGTGAGTGTCGGGCAGTTGTTGGGTGGATATCAGGTCCGTGTCAGGCAGTTTTCGGGTGGGTGTCGGGCAGTTGCCGGGTGGGTGTCGGGTGGGTTTCGGGCAGTTGCCGGGTGGGTGTCGGGCAGTTGTCGGGTGGGTTTCGGGCAGTTGTCGGGTGGGTTTCGGGTAGTTGCCGGGTGAGTGTCGGGCAGTTGTCGGGTGGGTTTCGGGCAGTTGTCGGGTGGGTTTCGGGTAGTTGCCGGGTGAGTGTCGGGCAGTTGTCGGGTGGATATCAGGTCCGTGTCAGGCAGTTTTCGGGTGAGTGTCAGGCAGTTTTCGGGTGAGTGTCGGGCAGTTGTAGGGTGGATATCAGGTCCGTGTCAGGCAGTTGTAGGGTGGGTTTCGGGCAGTTGTCGGGTGGGTGTCAGGTCCGTGTTGGGCAGTTTTCGGGTGGGTGTCGGGCAGTTGTAGGGTGGGTTTCGGGCAGTTGTCGTGTGGGTGTCAGGTCCGTGTTGGGCAGTTGTCAGATTCCTGCTCTTGTTGAGGATCACACTGGATCTTGCTCCTACATAAATACGAATCTCACAGGAATTTCTGGATGAGTAAATTGCTGACGATCAGGACGTTGACTGCAGCCTTTCTCTCTAATTGCCGCCATAAATATATTTTCACTGTTCTTTTACTTTTAGTAATAAACTAAATATTTTTACGAATTACTAATTGCCCTAATCTGGGGCTTAATCAGGGCTGACGCTTCACAACTCATTATATAGTAAATGTCGAAATTCTATGATTCAGACACATTAACGAGGAGGCGGAGCAACAAATGGCAACTAATGAGACATCAGACAGCACCACCTGCTGGTCACTCTGATAACTGCGGCAATCACAGAATCATGGAGGTCGGGGCGCACGTTTTCTGGGCAATGTAATTCCCTGGCATTATGCCGCCCAAAGCCCAGTATAAATCCCATTTCCCATCATTCTGCCGGTTACTTGGGCGGTGACTTGTATTTTAAGAGATGAAAGTGCAGACAGTTTGGAAAGTTTCCGCTGTGTCACTTCCTAACTTGGGCTTTGGTCAGAGAGAAAATGAAGGAATTTTTCACAGACGGCGTGTTATGCCAGCGGCTGCGTGGGAGAGAGATGGCGCTGGCATCTGCTGACATGTGATTGTGTTACACAGCGCAGGCACCAGACTGCAAGTTACACCTGGTGTCAAACGTGGGGAGATACAAGGTGACCCCCAAATTTGCACTGCTCTCCAGACGGCAGGTTGCATTGGGCATCACACTGAGGGATACACAGGGTGACCCCCAATCACTACCATTCCTTTGACTGTAGGTTACACCCAGCACCACATAGGGGAGATATAGGGTGACCCCCAAATCTACACTGCTCCCCAGACTGCAGGTTACAGCGGGTGTCACACACAGGGAGATACAGGGTGACCCACAAATCAGCACCACTCCCCAGACTGCAGGTTACACCGGCGTCACACGAGGGGATACACAGGGTGACGCCCAAAACTGCACCACTCTCTAGACTGCAGGTTACACCGGGCATCACACGAGGGGATACACAGGGTGACGCCCAAATCTGCACCACTCTCTAGACTGCAGGTTACACCGGGCAACACATGAGGGGATACACAGGGTGACCCCCAAATCTGCAGGGCTCCCCAGACTGCAGGTTACGCTGGGTGTCACACGGGGGGAGATACAGGGTGACCCTCAAATCAGCACCGCTTCCCAGACTTCAGATTACACTGGGCTTCACACGGTGGGAGATACACAGGGTGACCGCCAAGTGTGCACTACTCCCAAGACCACAATTATACCGGGCGTCACATGGGAGGAGATACACAGGGTGACCCCCAAATCTACACCACTTCCCATTAGTATCATTACTCCCATCAGCCCCAGTATTACTACTCTCATCATCACCTCTTATTATTTGTACAAAAAAGCACCAGTGAGCACAGACAGCAAAGGCCCTTATACAATACATGGACTGTAATTCGGATTATTCTCTCCGGTCACAAAAATGTTGCTTACAACATTTTTGTGTCCGGGGAGAAAAATCTCCCCAATTTGCCGGATCCCGGATTCGCCCGGATTCTCCCGGATCCGGGGCAATCCGGCGCTCCCTAATATGGGAGCCTATGGGGCCGGATTGCCGCAGTCCGGGAGGATCCAGGAACCGGACACTGGCGGCTGTACGCTGCTGTAATTTCAGGACCGTGGCTCGCTCCCTGAGAGCCGCGGTCCTGAATCATTAGCAGCTGCAGCTGCGTCCGGCAGCAAACAGGATCGGAGGGCACATTTGGCCCTCCGGTTCTGTGTGCTGATCCGGTCCAGGGCTGTCAGGGTCATCCCGGACAGCCCCGGACCAGATCACACTGTGGTGTGAAGCGAGCCTTACAAGATTCATTTTTTTGCCCATTCACTTTAATGATTTCAGGAAAAAACCTGAAGCAACAAGATTCTACCTGAAATCATTAAAGTGAATGGGCAAAAAAAATGAATCCTGTAAGAATCAGGTTTTCTCCAGATCTTCCAGATCAGGAAAAAAATGCAAGTGTGAAAGGCCCCTAAGACTGTTTATTTTGTTTCATTTGCTTATGTATATATGGACTGTAGGTGTCTTCAGAATCTGTGTCATTATTGCCTGAGGAAGGGACCACAGTGTCTCGATAGCTTGCTATGCTTACCGTCTTTTCAGTTAGCCATTAAAAGGTATCAACCAAAGAAGAAGGGTGAGCCCCATTATTGTATCAAGAGGTGTACTTACTTTATCTGATCCTTATGTGGTCCAGGTCCAGAAGAAGCAGCAGTGTTGGGGTCAGTCCCTTTCTTCTCTATTGACCCGGTCCAGAATTATAATTCTAGATTCTTCATATCACTGTGGTTACACAGTTGTGATAGATCCAGTGTTCGAATTATGGATGTTGAAGACATTTGTCCCGATATCCGGGTGGAGTGATGAGGCCCCAGACTGGAAGAAGGGATGGTTCTTCTGTTGTAGATGGTCTTGACAATGTTCTAGGTTCTCTAGAATATTCCAGGCTGCAGAGTTGTATATGGAAAAGTTCACGGATGTTTCCACCATGAATCTACCTGATGGAGAGAAACATAATGAAAATAGAGAAACAAGGACCAGTCACTGCATCTATTCATTTTTTTCATGTTTTAAGTTTATTATTCTTTTTGTTTTGCACCAACGTCCTCCCTTAAGTCGAGCCTATTCTAAAAGCTATTTTCTATTTGTTCATCTGATTTTTTTCACCTCACTTTGGGCATGTGATTCTGGAAATTAGATATTTGCATTCAATTTATCATGAAAAAGTTGCAAAACTTTACTGCAAGTGTCTCGTATGCATCTGGCATGATTCACCCAGCCCGGCCCCTGCCTCTCTGAATGGGAGAATGGAGCTGATTGTGTTTCTATGGAGCTTCATGCTCCCGAACAGTGAGGCAGGGGCCGGGCCGGGTGACTCATGTGAGATGCATGCGAGATACTGTCATGCAGCTCGCATAGTGTGTCTCTGTCCTTTTTGTGAGATTTTCATCAGCAATAAACTCACTGATTTCATTGGTGTTTATTATTCCACTTTTTACATTAGTTTCTTTTTTGTTGCATTTTCCTGTTTGCTATACATACAGTTATGTGTGATTACAGGGGTCATTTGCCTGCAGAATTTCCACATCACATTCAACTCAAGGGGCAAAATCTGCAAATAAAACTTTACAGTATTAAAAGTTTGTTGATTTCAAAATCTCAACGCAAGTTTCCCACAGTGGACAAGAGGTTTATATAAACCTCATACAGTGTATAACATTTCCAGGAAAGCGTATTCTATGTTATATCAGTATGACAATATACAGTAGAAAAACCACATCATATATTGTACGTACGATGAGAACTTAACCTAGGACATCCCGGAGAACATTGTAACACAATCAGGCTGCAAAGTGTCAAGGGGTTAATTCATGGCATCTCTATGATACAAACAGTCATGGCTGAAAGTGTCGGCACCTTGAAAGTGTTCCAGAATATGAAGTATTTCCCCAGAATACTATCACAATTCCCCATGTTTCGTTATACACAGGATTATTTCCCTTGTGTGTGTTGGAACACCACAAAAACAGAAAAACACAGAGAAAAATAGCAAATTGGACATAATTTCACATAAGATCCCAAAAGATTGTTGTCCCCTCCCTTAGGTTGGATTTACACTGGCGTTTGGGTCCGTTGCATTGGCATGTGTCCAAGTGCTCATCCTATGGATCCGCCCCGCGTCCCTATATTTAACATGAGGACGCAGGGAGCATGTGCCGGCATCAGTTTGCATTGCGTATTATTTTTAATGTGTTCTCTCTCGATCCTTATAAACAATGCAGCGCTGACATGTGTTACTGTCCGTTCTAGCATGCATCTGCACATCAACACACATGCGGATGAGTCCATAACGCTAGTGTGACACTAGCCTTAATATTTGGTTTATAATAAATCCATGCCCTCAGTCTCCTCTATATCCTCCACAAGCTTCTTCTTCTCCTGGAGTTTCTCCTCTTCTTTATAATCTGCTCCCGGTCTCTCGTCTTCTCCCAATTTTCAGATCTCTCCACAGGGGATCAATGGGATTTAGATCCGGACTCATTGCTGACACTTCAGATCTCTCCAGCGCTTTGTTTTCTCCATTTCTGGGGCTTCTTGATGTTTGGGGTCATTATCCTGCTGGGACCCCGTGTCCTAGGACGCCCATAGCTTTCTGACACTGGATCTACATTGTCACCCAAAATCCTCTGGTATCTTCAGATTTCATGATGTCTTGTGCACAGTCAAGGTCCCCAGTGCCAGAGCCAACAAAACACCCAAAACCTGTCTGACTTCCCCCATATGTGACTGTAGGTCCTGTGCTCTTTTCTCTGACCTCCCATATGTGACTGAGGGTCCTGTGCTCTTTTCTCTGACTTCCCCCATATGTGACTGTAGGTCCTGAGCTCTTTCCTCTGCCCTCCCCATATGTGACTGTAGGTCCTGTGCTCTTTTCTCTGACTTCCCCCATATGTGACTGTAGGTCCTGTGCTCTTTCCTCTGCCCTCCCCATATGTGACTGTAGGTCCTGTGCTCTTTTCTCTGACTTCCCCCATATGTGACTGTAGGTCCTGTGCTCTTTTCTCTGACCTCCCGCATATGTGACTGTAGGTCCTGTGTTCTTTTCTCTGACCTCCCCCATATGTGACTGTAGGTCCTGTGCTCTTTTCTCTGACCTCCCCCATATCTGACTGTAGGTCCTGTGCTCTTTTCTCTGACCTCCCATATGTGACACTAGGTCCTGTGCTCTTTTTTTCTGCCCTCCCCATATGTGACCGTAGGTCTTGTGCTCTTTTCTCTGACCTCCCCCATATGTGACTGTAGGTCCTGTGCTCTTTTCTCTGCCCTCCCCCATAAGTGACTGTAGGTCTTGTGCTCTTTTCTCTAACCTCCCATATGTGACTGTAGGTCCTGTGTGCTTTTCTCTGCCCTCCCCCATATGTGACTGTAGGTCCTGTGCTCTTTTCTCTAACCTCCCATATGTGACTGTAGGTCCTGTGCTCTTTTCTCTGCCCTCCCCCATAAGTGACTGTAGGTCTTGTGCTCTTTTCTCTAACCTCCCATATGTGACTGTAGGTCCTGTGTGCTTTTCTCTGCCCTCCCCCATATGTGACTGTAGATCCTGTGCTCTTTTCTCTGACCTCCCCCTTATGTGACTGTAGGTCCTGTGCTCTTTTCTCGGACCTCCCCCATATGTGACTGTGGGTACTTTGCGCTTTTCTTTGTCGGTTTCATTCTGTTTTCGATAAACAGTAGAATGATTCACTTTACCAAAAAGCTTTATCGGCACGGTGGCTCAAGTGGTTAGCACTGCAGCCGTTGCTGCATTGAGGTCCTGGGTTCAATTCCCACCTGAGACAACATCTGCAAGGTGTTTGTATGTTCTCCCTGTGTTTGTGTGGGTTTCCTCAGGGCACTCCAGTTTCCTCCCACATTGCAAAGACATATACTGATGTTTAGATTGTGAGCCTCAAAAGGGACAGCATTACTGATGTATGTAAAGTGCTATGGAGTTAATAGTGCTATATAAATGAATAAATATTATTTATCTTATTTTATAATAATAATAATAATAATAATAATGCTTTATTTATATAGCGCCAACATATTCCGCAGCGCTTTACAATGTAGGGTTAGAGTAAAGAAAATATAATACAGTGAGTAATTACAGTAGAGAACAAATACAGTACAATAATTGGATACAAAACAATAGGCATAGAATCAATGTAAAAAAGGAAATACAATAAATAAAGCAAGAAATGAAGGTGACCCTGCTCAAAAGAGCTTACAATCTAAACGGGATAGGGGTTGCACAAGGTACAGGGGCTTATTGCACTGATGGTCCAGGCATCTTGAGGAAATGGGGTATAGGGCTAAGCTTACATGGATGGTCATTATACAGTCTGTGTAGACCTTTTTGGTTTGGTGGAGTTTGTAGAGGATAATTTCCAGAGGGATAGCCCATTCACTGTCTACAGTACAATGGACTTCTATTAGGGAGTATGATAGGCCGCCTTAAAAAGATGCGTTTTTAGGGATCGCCTGAAGCCATGCAAGTTGTGGATAGTCCTGATTTCTTGGGGTAAAGCATTCCAGAGGTTTGGTGCAGCTCTGGAGAAGTCTTGGAGCCGGGAGTGGGAGGATCGGATTAGTGCAGATGTTAGTTGAAGGTCATTTGAGGAACGTAGAGAGTGGGTGGGGTGATAGACAGAGATGAGGGAGGAGAGGTAGGGGGGTGCTACACTGTGAAGAGCTTTGTGGGTGAGAACAAGCAATTTGAATTTGATCCTGTAGTATACGGGCAGCCAGTGCAATGACTGGCAGAGAGCAGAGGCATCTGAGTAATGATTGGCCAGATGGGTGATCCTGGCTGCTGCATTAAGGATGGACTGGAGAGGAGAAAGTCTGGTGAGGGGGAGGCCACTTAATAGAGAATTGCAATAGTCAAGGCGGGAATGGATTAGGGCCACGGTGAGGGTTTTTGTTGTTTCCATGGTGAGAAAGGGGCGGACTCTAGAGATATTCTTCAGGTGTAAGCGACAGGAGCGGACGAGACATTGTGTGTGGGAGGAGAAGGAGAGATCGGTGTCAAACATAACACCCAGACAACGAGCCTGCTGCCTAGGCGTTATCTGCCCACAAGATGCTTTCCCAGAAGGATTTTGGTTCCTCATGTACATTTTGGCTTTTTTCTGTCTCTGTGTCAGCAGTGGGTCCTCCTGGGTCTCCTCCATAGCGTTTTATGTCATTCATCACATGTGGACAGATAGTTTGTGATTACACTGATGCTCCCTGAGCCTGCAGAACGGCTGGAACTTCTTTAATACTTGATTGGGGATTATCCACCATCCGGACTATCCTGCGTTGCAACCTTTCAGCAACTTTTCAATGCCGTTCACGTCCAGGGAGATTAGCTACAGTGAAATCATGTTGTAAACGTCTTGATTAAGTTGTGTACCGGGGACAAAGGAACATCAAAATCTCTGGAGATGGACTTGTAACCCTGAGATTGTTGATATTTTCCACAATTTTGGTTCTCTTCTCCTCTTTCTGTCCTCCATGCTTAGTGCATAGACACACAATGCAAAGATTGAGGCAACTTCTCCCCTTTTTATCTGGTTTCAGGTTTGATTTTAATATTGCCCACACCTGTTACTTGTCACAGGAGAGTGTGAACGAACGTCACATGCTGGAAACAAAGTTGTTTACCCACAATTTTGTAGGGGTGCCAACAGTTCTGTCGGGCCCATTTTGGGGGTTTTGTGCAAAATTATGTCCAATTTGCCTTTTTTTTCTCAGTTTTTTCGTGTTGTTCCAATACACACAAAGGAATTAATCGTGTGTATAACAAAACATGGGGAATTGTGATAACACTCTGGAGAAATACTTCATATTCTGGAACAATTTTAAAGGTTCCCAACACTTTCGCTCACGACTAGAGGTAACTTGGAGCAGTCAGGAGGAAAAACCTAAATCCTAGCAAACATCCCACCTCACCTCATCATCTGCTGCAAAAAGAGTCTGAGAGTAAATATTATGTCTACGCTGACAAAATGGCAAAATACTCACATAGTGATAGGATATAAGCAAATACCACCCCCAAGAGCTGCTGAGAACAAGACGCGCACCAGAAGGCATAGTATGGAGACCAAATAATAAATGTATCATATCTGTATGTGCAAAAAGTGGCAGTATTATAGTAGTTATATTCTTGTATATGGGGCAGTATTATAGTAGTTATATTCTTGTATATAGGGCAGTATTATAGTAGTTATATTCTTGTATATAGGGCAGTATTATAGTAGTTATATTCTTGTATATAGGGGCAGTATTATAGTATTTATATTTCTTGTACATAGGAGCAGTATTATAGTAGTTATATTCTTGTATATAGGAGCAGTATTATAGTAGTTATATTCTTGTATATAGGAGCAGTTATAGTAGTTATATTCTTGTATATAGGAGCAGTATTATAGTAGTTATATTCTTGTACATAGGAGCAGTATTATAGTAGTTATATTCTTGTACATAGGAGCAGTATTATAGTAGTTATATTCTTGTATATGGGGCAGTATTATAGTAGTTATATTCCTGTATATAGGGAGCAGTATTATAGTAGTTATATTCTTGTATATAGGAGCAGTATTATAGTAGTTATATTCTTGTATATAGGAGCAGTATTATAGTAGTTATATTCTTGTATATAGGGGCAGTATTATAGTAGTTATATTCTTGTATATAGGAGCAGTATTATAGCAGTTATATTCTTGTATATAGGAGCAGTATTATATTAGTTATATTCTTGTATATAGGAGCAGTATTATAGTAGTTATATTCTTGTTATATAGGGGCAGTATTATAGTAGTTATATTCTTGTACATAGGGGCAGTATTATAGTAGTTATATTCTTGTACATAGGAGCAGTATTATAGTAGTTATATTCTTGTACATAGGGGCAGTATTATAGTAGTTATATTCTTGTAGATAGCAGCAGTATTATAGTAGTTATATTCTTGTATATAGGGGCAGTATTATAGTAGTTATATTCTTGTATATAGGGGCAGTATTATAGTAGTTATATTCTTGTATATAGGGGCAGTATTATAGTAGTTATATTCTTGTATATAGGAGCAGTATTATAGTAGTTATATTCTTGTATAAGGAGCAGTATTATAGTAGTTATATTCTTGTACATAGGAGCAGTATTATAGTAGTTATATTCTTGTACATAGGAGCAGTATTATAGTAGTTATATTCTTGTATATGGGGCAGTATTATAGTAGTTATATTCCTGTATATAGGGAGCAGTATTATAGTAGTTATATTCTTGTATATAGGAGCAGTATTATAGTAGTTATATTCTTGTATATAGGAGCAGTATTATAGTAGTTATATTGTTGTATATAGGAGCAGTATTATAGTAGTTATATTCTTGTATATAGGAGCAGTATTATAGTAGTTATATTCTTGTATATAGGAGCAGTATTATAGTAGTTATATTCTTGTATATAGGAGCAGTATTATAGTAGTTTATATTCTTGTATATAGGGGCAGTATTATAGTAGTTTATATTCTTGTACATAGGAGCAGTATTATAGTAGTTATATTCTTGTACATAGTAGCAGTATTATAGTAGTTATATTCTTGTATATAGGGGCAGTATTATAGTAGTTATATTCTTGTATATACTGTAGGAGCAGTATTATAGTAGTTATATTCTTGTATATAGAGGCAGTATTATAGTAGTTATATTCTTGTATATGGGGGCAGTATTATAGTAGTTATATTCTTGTATATAGGGCAGTATTATAGTAGTTATATTCTTGTATATAGGGGCAGTATTATAGTAGTTATATTCTTGTATATAGGAGCAGTATTATAGTAGTTATATTCTTGTATATAGGGGCAGTATTATAGTAGTTATATTCTTGTACATAGGAGCAGTATTATAGTAGTTATATTCTTGTATATAGGGGCAGTATTATAGTAGTTATATTCTTGTACATAGGAGCAGTATTATAGTTATTATATTCTTGTATATAGGGGCAGTATTATAGTAGTTATATTCTTGTATATACTGTAGGAGCAGTATTATAGTAGTTATATTCTTGTATATAGAGGCAGTATTATAGTAGTTATATTCTTGTATATGGGGGCAGTATTATAGTAGTTATATTCTTGTATATAGGGGCAGTATTATAGTAGTTATATTCTTGTATATAGGGGCAGTATTATAGTAGTTATATTCTTGTATATAGGAGCAGTATTATAGTAGTTATATTCTTGTATATAGGGGCAGTATTATAGTAGTTATATTCTTGTACATAGGAGCAGTATTATAGTAGTTATATTCTTGTATATAGGGCAGTATTATAGTAGTTATATTCTTGTACATAGGAGCAGTATTATAGTAGTTATATTCTTGTATATAGGAGCAGTATTATAGTAGTTATATTCTTGTATATAGGAGCAGTATTATAGTAGTTATATTCTTGTATATAGGAGCAGTATTACAGTAGTTATATTCTTGTATATAGGAGCAGTATTATAGTAGTTATATTCTTGTATATAGGAGCAGTATTATAGTAGTTATATTCTTGTATATAGGAGCAGTATTATAGTAGTTATATTCTTGTATATAGGAGCAGTATTACAGTAGTTATATTCTTGTATATAGGAGCAGTATTATAGTAGTTATATTCTTGTATATAGGAGCAGTATTGTAGTAGTTATATTCTTGTATATAGGAGCCGTATTATAGTAGTTATATTCTTGTATACAGGGGCAGTATTATAGTAGTTATATTCTTGTATATAGGAGCAGTATTACAGTAGTTATATTCTTGTATATAGGGGCAGTATTATAGTAGTTATATTCTTGTATACAGGGGCAGTATTATAGTAGTTATATTCTTGTATATAGGAGCAGTATTATAGTAGTTATATTCTTGTATATAGGGGCAGTATTATAGTAGTTATATTCTTGTATATAGGAGCAGTATTATAGTAGTTATATTCTTGTACATAGGAGCAGTATTATAGTAGTTATATTCTTGTACATAGGGGCAGTATTATAGTAGTTCTATATTATAGATCCTTACCTTGAGACCATTTGTTGTTTCTGGTCTCTCTTCTGGGAGGTATTAATATGAACCGTTAATTTCGCAAGAAGGAAATGACTAATTCTGAAGACGACATATTTTTCTTTTTTGGTAACTTCCATACAGAATGAATTATCCTCTCCGTTCTCTCTACACCGCAAGATTTATTCCATTTACAGAAATCTGCTTTATAACCTTCCCATAATCTGCTGCTGATTATACATAATTAGATTCATGTTCAGCACACTCGGTAACAGATATTTAAAGGAATATTTCACTTTCTTTAGTTTTCCTGCCTTTAGCTTTGCTGAAGTCCTATAATAATGCTCAATGGTGGTATACTGCACGAGAGATTGTGTGCGGAAAATGCTACAAAAAGTGATCAGTGCTCTGCAGACACAAGCCAGCAGGGGGCAGCATGCATGGCAGATTGACAGTCACCAGGAGAGCAGTAGAACTGGATGTAAGCGGAGTAAACTATGTCAGTGCAGTATCAGTGTGCTGATGTCAGTGCAGTGTCAGTGTGCTGATGTCAGTGCTGATGTCAGTGCAGTGTCAGTGCAGAGTCAGTGTGCTGATTTCAGTGCAGAGTCAGAGTGCTGATGTCAGTGCAGAGTCAGTGTGCTGATGTCAGTGCAGAGTCAGAGTGCTGATGTCAGTGCAGAGTCAGTGTGCTGATGTCAGTGCAGTGTCAGTGTGCGGATGTCAGTGCAGAGTCAGTGTGCTGATGTCAGTGCAGCGTCAGTGTGCTGATGTCAGTGCAGTGTCAGTGTGCTGATGTCAGTGCAGTGTCAGTGCAGTGTCAGTGTGCTGATGTCAGTGCAGTATCAGTGTGCTGATGTCAGTGCAGTATCAGTGTGCTGATGTCAGTGCAGTATCAGTGTGCGGATGTCAGTGCAGAGTCAAAGTGTTGATGTCAGTGCAGAGTCATGGTACCTTTACACGCCGCTACTGGATGGTGGCAACAACTGGCTACTTCACGTGCACGAGCACGCACAAACGGTTGCAAACGGTAATCGCATCACCTTTACACGCAGCAACAAGGTGCGCTACGGTAGGTTACATCTATCTCTGGATACACCGACGGGTGTCTCAAGTTACCTTCTGCAGAGCACCTTACCTCATTTACACACCGCTACAACAAGCTAATATGGGCGGACCTGGTGCAGCAGGGACAACACATAGGCGTGCCACAATTGTGGATTACGAGACGCTCGTACGCTGATAGGACAATGCAATAACATCATGATTGGGCAGCCAGCGCAGGAGGCTGATTAATACATGACGCTCGAGCAATTGTGTAGTGTGACAGGTCAGCTCCTTAAATATGCCTCCCTATGCAGCGACTACCAATCGTAATGCAGGAGCTTCCACCAATGATCGCTGATGGGGCGCGGTAACCCGGAGCCTGTGTCACGCCCCAGCTACATACCAGGTACATAGCCTGGTGTCGAAACAACCCTTCTGTTCCTTCTTTACACGCTGATACAAGTCGCTACCATCGTCTGGGTAACCACCTGTTTTAGGGCAGTGCTCTGAAACAGGTGCCGCCACTAGCGGGTGGCTACAACCGTCTTCACACGCCGCTACCTCGGGTTGATTTGGCGGTGCAAGATACATTTCTCTCATGTACCCGGTTGTTGCCACCATCCAGTAGCGGCGTGTAAAGGTACCCTCAGAGTGCTGATGTCAGTGCAGAGTCAGTGTGCGGATGTCAGTGCAGAGTCAAAGTGCTGATGTTAGTGCAGTGTCAGTGTGCGGATGTCAGTGCAGAGTCAAAGTGCTGATGTTAGTGCAGTGTCAGTGTGCGGATGTCAGTGCAGAGTCAAAGTGCTGATGTCAGTGCAGTGTCAGTGTGCTGATGTCAGTGCAGTGTCAGTGTGCTGATGTTAGTGCAGCGTCAGTGTGCTGATTTCAGTGCAGTGTCAGTGTGCTGATGTTAGTGCAGCGTCAGTGTGCTGATTTCAGTGCAGTGTCAGTGTGCTGATGTCAGCACAGAGTCAGTGTGCTGATGTTAGTGCAGCGTCAGTGTGCTGATTTCAGTGCAGTGTCAGTGTGCTGATTTCAGTGCAGTGTCAGTGTGCTGATGTCAGCACAGAGTCAGTGTGCTGATGTTAGTGCAGCGTCAGTGTGCTGATTTCAGTGCAGTGTCAGTGTGCTGATGTCAGCACAGAGTCAGTGTGCTGATGTCAGCGCAGAGTCAGTGTGCTGATGTCAGCGCAGAGTCAGTGTGCGGATGTCAGTGCAGTGTCAGTGTGCTGATGTCAGTGCAGAGTCAGTGTGCGGATGTCAGTGCAGTGTCAGTGTGCTGCTTTCAGTGCAGTGTCAGTGTGCGGATGTCAGTGCAGAGTCAGTGTGCTGATGTCAGTGCAGAGTCAGTGTGCGGATGTCAGTGCAGTGTCAGTGTGCTGCTTTCAGTGCAGTGTCAGTGTGCGGATGTCAGTGCAGAGTCAGTGTGCTGATGTCAGTGCAGGGTCAGTGTGCGGATGTCAGTGCTAGTGTTCATGACGTGTGATCAGCAGAGGAGACGAGCTTCACTTGTTAATTATCTGTCCCCTCCCCTAATTATCTGGTGTCACTAATAAGAAGTTGCTTGAACAGTAATGAAATCTGTTCTTCTTGGATTATGAGATATTGACACCCAGATGTGATTCGCACCCCGTGATCCGAATTGTGGAAACTTCCTAATCATAAAATAAATGGAGTGTGTCAGCCACATCTGACATTGGACATTGCCTTTTATAGCCCCTCCTAAAATCTCACCTTCAGTGATCCAATCGCTGCCTCTGTTCTACAGCGCACTCTGGGCGTGGCAAGAGATCTCAGCAGACTGTGCCGCCCATTAGTTGTGTATGTCTCTGCCTCCCTCACTGGTGATTGACAGCACTGACTTGTTTGAACTTTCTATGAAGATATTGATCATGGCAGACAAGCCTTAGCTGTCAATCACCAGGGAGGGAGGCAGTACAGAGCAGTGGGCTCCAGGCTCCCCGTCCTACAGCGCATTCTCTTGTCACCAGCTGTGTCACTCTGTGAAGACCCTGGGTGGGTCTTTCAGCTCTTTCCCCTCCTCTATGTGATTTAATTAGATTAAAATGATCCAGCACCTGACAACGTCTCCAATATCTTCAAAGTGCATTATTTGTGCATTAAATCATAAAACAGATAACATGGGACATGAGTCCCACCGAAATGCCAAACGCGTTTCGGACACAAGTCCTTTATCAATGGCATAAAGTTTTGTATGATACATACATCCTTAAATAGGGAACAAACAAAAAAGTGCAAACAGATGAAATTCATGAGCATCATCAGTGTATGGGTTGGAGACACACCCATTAAGGTTAACATTTTGTTGTCATAAAATCACATAAAGATAACATGCTGGCCCCTGACAACAAAATGTTAACCTTAGTGGGTGTGTCTCCAACCCATACGCTGATGATGCTCATGAATTTCATCTGTTTGCACTTTTTTGCTTGTTCCCTATTTAAGGATGTATGTATCATACAAAACGTTATGCCATTGATAAAGGACTTGTGTCCGAAACGCGTTTGGCATTTCGGTGGGACTCATGTCCCATGTTATCTGTTTTATGATTTAATGCACAAATAAAGCACTTTGAAGATATTGGAGATGTGTTCAAGTGCTGGATCATTTTAATCTAATAACTCTGGATTACATTGGAGGTCCATCCGTGCACCAACGGCAATCGGCCATTCAGGTGAGGCATTTTTCCACCTCCCCAACCCCCATCTATTCAACATGTGATTTAATCCTTGACAATCCTTGACTTTCTTCCACCTGATACTGCAGACGCCTCATTGCACAATCAATGTCATTCACATTTTGAGCTAATTCCTTCACATTAATAAACTTATGTGTGATCTGATGGCGCCAAGATGACATTTCTCTATATAATGTGGATGACAAAGAAAAGAGGAATGAGGCCAGTCCTCTATATCTGTAACAAAATAGAGGCTGTGACAAAGCGTAGGGACCATACTACTACTGGGCGGTTATCGATATGGCCATATTTATAGGCTAAGTTTATCATTAGCTATAATAATGTTCAATATTCAATTACATGTCTAGTATTCCAGAGTGCCGCTGCTTTTTGTTACAATGTATCATGTTCAGCGTTGCACCTGTGCACACTATATCATTGAGTGACACAGATTTTTTTTCTTGTATATTTGGACCCTCATTGCTGTATCATCTCTATTATAAGGTAAAATGTTAACATCTACAAGTATGAACACGTTCTCATCTATCCAAGGAATCGCCGTGGGGTCTACAACGAGTAAAAAATATTATTTAATGGTCTTAAATATTTAATGCTTCCTACAAATCCCTGCAGTGCCCAAAGTGAAGCTCTGTAGGCCTCCTAATTGTATTCTTTGCAATAAACCTCTAAGACGACATGGATACATGTAGTTGCTGAGCAATTATTACAATGAAATGAGTAGCACTACCTTAATGTTTACAGTCTATGGGGATGTATACCTACAGTCAATTGTTTTACTATGGATTGAGTGTAGCAATTTTCTATAACAAACATCTAGTATAATAACATCAGAATGTTTCTATTATGAAATATTGCATTTCCTGTTCATGCCACTAGAGGTCAGCACAACAGACAACCCATTATAGTATCTGAGGTCAGTGTGAGACTGGATCATCTGATCAGACATTCATTGTACTGAGACCAGATGAAAGGCAAATCACAGAGACAAGAGAAAGCAAAACACATAGAGGGTCATAAGAGCTGCTCATAAAGACCAGATTATAGGCAGCAGGATCAGCAGATAGAGGAAAGACTGGAAAACCAGCAATAATAAACCCTCCTGACTGATGATATCAGAGGGTGGAAGGATCAGGGGCTGAAGTGCATGACTAATCTTGTACTATCTGGAGATAAAGTGGAGAGAAGACAGAGGTAGAAGACAAGAGAAGTCTTCAATAAACTAAAAAGAAGGAAGCGAGCACAGATAGGGTCTTATCTTTTTAACAATCAGCGGCTTAAGAGCCGTAATGATAACTGCTCACCTGGTCTAGTTGTGTGACACACAACCAGTATGAAAATCATGTAATGGCGGCTGCTGCTGGATCCACACCTCCACGTGCTATGTGGTCGAATTCCAGATTTTTCCAGGGACAATCTGTCGTCGGTCCGCGCTGCCACAAATAACTCTAATCAAGAGTTCACTCTATACATTTATTTGGATCCATCCAACGCGTTTCGGAGCCTGCTATTCTCCCTGATGAAGGAGCATAGCAGGCTCCGAAACGC
Organism: Allobates femoralis; assembly: GCA_033576535.1. Classification (NCBI taxonomy): domain Eukaryota; kingdom Metazoa; phylum Chordata; class Amphibia; order Anura; family Aromobatidae; genus Allobates; species Allobates femoralis. Next base: position 36,057,437 of record JARQOC010000009.1, read on the forward strand.
GTTGGATGGATCCAAATAAATGTATGGAGTGAACTTTGGATTCGAGTTATTTGTGGCAGCGCGGACCGACGACACATTGTCCCTGGCAAAAATCAAGAGAAGTCTTCAGGAAGAGGACAGAGGAGTCTGGAGGAAGAGGGCAGAGGAGAAAAACAGTGAAGTCTGGAAGGAGAGGACAGAGGAGTCTGGAGAAGAGAGGACAGAGGAGTCTGGAGAAGAGAGGACAGAAGAGTCTGGAGAAGAGAGGACAGAAGAGTCTGGAGAAGAGAGGACAGAAGAGTCTGGAGAAGAGAGGACAGAAGAGTCTGGAGAAGAGAGGACAGAAGAGTCTGGAGAAGAGAGGACAGGGGAGTCTGGAGAAGAGAGGACAGGGAGTGTGGAGAAGAGAGGACAGGGGACTCTGGAGAAGAGAGGACAGGGGATCTGGAGAAGAGAGGACAGGGGAGTCTGGAGAAGAGAGGACAGGGGAGTCTGGAGAAGAGAGGACAGGGGAGTCTGGAGAAGAGAGGACAGGGGAGTCTGGAGAAGAGAGGACAGGGGAGTCTGGAGAAGAGAGGACAGGGGAGTCTGGAGAAGAGAGGACAGGGGAGTCTGGAGAAGAGAGGACAGGGGAGTCTGGAGAAGAGAGGACAGGGGAGTCTGGAGAAGAGAGGACAGGGGAGTCTGGAGAAGAGAAGACAGGGGAGTCTGGAGAAGAGAAGACAGGGGAGTCTGGAGAAGAGAGGACAGGGGACTCTGGAGAAGAGAGGACAGGGGAGTCTGGAGAAGAGAGGACAGGGGAGTCTGGAGAAGAGAGGACAGGGGAGTCTGGAGAAGAGAGGACAGGGGAGTCTGGAGAAGAGAGGACAGGGGAGTCTGGAGAAGAGAGGACAGGGGAGTCTGGAGAAGAGAGGACAGGGGAGTCTGGAGGATGAGGATATACAGTAGGCGCCAGCAGTGGCTAATCTTCCCTCTCTGCATACAAAACTCATGTATACATAGGTCTATGTTCGTGTATTGGGGACTTGGGGCAGATAGTTTTCAGTGGCAAAAATGCCAACGTCAGCTGTCGTCTTCTACACTGGCTACAGAAGTGGACGCCATGTATAGTGGGGGTGGAGGAAGGTGAGAAGAGTGGGGTAACTTTTAAATGTGTCAGAGAATAGCACAGAATGGGGAAAATTATACCAGGGTGGGAACACTATACTAGGAAGATGCTCAATATGGATGACATTTACTGGTTGGGGTCGAGATTGGGGGACATTATAGTAAGGGTCCCTCATCCGACATAATTTCTGGAAGGGGCACATGATGTTGGACATTATACCAGCAAGAGGTTCATGATAGGGGACATTATTACATTACAGGGGGGTACATGTATGTTTATATAAAATTTAGAGCATTACAAGGGCCCATTCTTCTGACCAACATGCACGTGGGGGCCCAGGTCTAAATTTTGCACTGGGGCCCATTAGATTCTAGTTACATCACTGGTTCCAGGAGAAAATAATTAAAATCTGCAAAATAATGATCCAGTGTAAGAGATGCTGCTCAATCCTCTGAAGTCGAGTTGTATTTGTAACTCGATGACAATAACTCTCATCAGTCCATCGATCACTATGAGGATAAACCCCACAGAATGCTTATAAAAAAAGACCCAGCCTTAGAGATCCATGCCTGCAGCTTTCATAACTACGGTAGTATGGAAACCTCCATGCTTTACACTGCAGGCAGCATCCAAAGAAATGGAGAGCAATACAAAATAAAAGCAAGGGTGTCACAGCCAATTACAATGAGAGTCACATGATTTATGGGAGAGCCCCCACAGATTTCAGGGCTCCTCCGCAGACCGCCCTGGTGTATGATAATCGTGTCTTCAGGGCTCACAGATCAGCGCTGGCAATCTTGTCGGCCTCTCCCTGTCATCCAGATGTTCATGATGTCATCTCCAGATCTGTGGCCACCGCACATTGTGCTGGAGTCACCCGAGGAGAGCGGAGGCTCCGTGCAGGGGATCGCCAGCGCCTGCAATGTGCTGCGAGGGTCACAGAGAAAAGGCATCTCCTACACTGTGCCACCCCAAACTGTGTCACCGTCCGTACACCATGCCACCCCAGAGTGTGTCACCCCAAAATGTGCCACTGCAGACTGTGCCAGACTGTAACCACCTGTAAATCAGTGCAGCAGGTGACTGACGTGTGCAGAATGACACCACTATTTGTTGTTTTTTTTTTATTCCTCCCTTGTGGGCCTGGAAGTCTGCTGTACGGCTGCTTTCACATCACCTTTTCCTGCAATCCGATGCTGTCCGTTGTAAATCGGACAGCATCGGATCCCTTCTGATGCCTGGAATCGGATGCCAAATAGGCACCCGATTCCGGCATTAAATCGTAGCCTCCGGGCTGAAAAAAAGAAAAAAATATAAGTTTACGCTCACCTCCCCTCGAGCCCCCGCCGTCTCCCGCCGTCTTCCTGCAGGCTCCTGGTGGCTCCCGCAGGCTGCAGAGGTCCTCTTCATGTGTACAGGACCTGCGGTGATGTCACAGTCACGTGACAGCAGGTTCCACCATGGTAACCCGCAGTCACATGACTGTGACATCACCGCAGGTCCTGTACACATGAAGAGGACCTCTGCAGCCTGCGGGAGCCACCAGGAGCCTGCAGGAAGACGGCGGGAGACGGCAAGGGCTCGGGGGGAGGTGAGCGTAAACTTTTTTTTTAACCCCTGTGCTCCCAGTTAGGAGCAGTTTTACTGTACTGAGCATGCTCAGTACAGTAAAATCGGGTCCGAGGAGACATCAGATGTTTCCTCGGACCCTTCTCCATAGGGCCCCATGTTATAGGGATCGGGTCAGATCGGATGTGCACTAAATGCCATCCAATTTGGTCCAATCCGATTCTGTCAGATTTTATTTTTGGTGCAAAAATCGGAGCAGGCTCCGATTTTTGCACCTATAATAAAATCGGACAGAATCGGATCGGACCAAATCGGATGGCATTTAGTGCACATCCGATTCGGTCCGATGCCCATAGGGCTGCATGGGGCCAAATTCGGATCCGATGCTGTCCGATTTTGATCGGACAGCATCGGATCTGAAAAATCCGTAGTGTGAAACCAGCCTTATCCAATCCTGTCTAATTTCTTTGCAGCAGCCAAAATCGTAGACTACTGCGATTTTGGACTCCGCTGCAAAAATCGGATCAAATCGGATCCGATTAAAATAATATGGGAGTCTATGGGGATCAGATCGGATGGAAAATCGGATCTGATATCGGATCCGGTTTCTGTATTGAGCATGCTCAAACTCCAAGACCTCCCACAGCCCTCCCCCATTTAAACCGGATCCGATAAAAAAATCGGACCAATGGCATCCGATTTTGAGCATCCGATCCGATTTACAACGGACAGCGTCGGATTGCGGGAAAATGTGATGTGAAAGCAGCCTAAGCGGAATCCCCCACCTGGATGAGTATGGATGAGAGGGAGAGGGTAGCAGGTTTGGCTTACAGCAGAAAGACAATCCCACAGGGGAGGAATAAAATAAAAACCCAAATAGTGATGTCATGCTGCTCACATCAATCACCTGCTGCACTGATTTACAGGTGTTTAAATCCTGGTGGCCGGTTGCCTTTAAGTTGCGTTCATTATTAACGATAGTTTTGTGTCTATTTTGGATTTGTGTCTGAACTGCAGCCAAATTCTACTGCCAGAATACAAATCGTTCCAAAGGCGCGAATCAGACTCCACAACTGCTCCTTCTATACAACATGAGAGACGTTTCAGGTCTTAAGAATTTCCAAAGTCAGTGACACCACAATGCGATCCTCATGTCGGCAGTGTAGGCCATGTTCACACGTTGCACATTTTGCTGCATTCTTACAGACTGTAGACATCTCCTTACTGTTTTTTCCTGAGAGAAATGGAAAAGTGTGTTTTTTTTATCTAAACATGTTCATTTTTTTCAGTTTTCGCAGCATTTTTTCCCCACAGAAAGCAACGAGAAAGTGCAAAAATTCAACTATGCATTTTTCATCTGTTTTTTGCTGCTTTTTTTGGTAAATAAAACTAACTTTATTAAACATTAACTATAGACAAATGACAATCTGCACCAAAAAGGCAGCAAATAATACACCAAAAATGCAACAAAACCAGCAGCACGACCTGCTCTTTGGAAGCAGCTATTTTACAGCCATGAGAGCAGGTTTTGCCTTCAGAAAAAAAGCAGCATAAAATGCAACGTGTGAGTGACAGGCAGATCAGGACAACGTCCAGCCAGCAACCTGCCCGGAGCTGAGCGAAACGTGAAATCATCTGTTTACCGTCTCCGAGGGAGAGAAAGTGTCAACTTCTCTGATTACAAGTTATGGACAGAAATTACAAAGACGACTCAATCCACGTTTCACATCATTTATACTGCGGCGTTCCTTATGTGTATTGTTAATTACAACTCCCAGGAGGGTCTGCCTTCTAATTAAACGTCACTGGATAATAGAACTGGACACTACAGGGTGCTATGGATTAATATATCTGTTGTACTGTATAGTCTTAGATGACAGCATGCGGGAGTACTCTGGGATGCTCACTTTATAGTAGAGATATCCAAAAAATGTTTCTTGTAGAAGGCAAAAAGGGCACTCACCAGTTTTGTGCTTTAATTCTCCTTTATTTTTCATCAATCCGGATTCAAATGCAATGGTGCAGGGAGGGGGTGTGAGGGACGGCGGACAAGAGCCCATTTCATCCTGTTCGGCACTTCAACTGGTCCTTACCCTTTTTGCGGCCCGTTTTATGCTGTTCGGGACTTCAACTGGTCCTTACCCTTATCACGGCTCGTTTCGTGCTGTTCGGCACTTCAACTGGTCCTTACCCTTATCACGGCCCGTTTCGTGCTGTTCGGCACTTCAGCTGGTCCTTGCGGCATGTGACATAACTTCCCCTTCTTATAAGGGGAGGTGACTCCTTACACATCATCGCCATGTTAAAACAACATTTAAATATCATGGTAAGGACCAGATGAAGTACCGAACAGCACGAAACGCCCCGTCCCTCACACCCCCTCCCTGCACGATTTTATTTGGAACCGGATTGAGGAAAAATAAAGGGGAATAAAAGCACAAAACTGGTGAGTGTCCTTTTTGCCTTCTACAAGGAAAATTGTTTGGATACTTCTAATTAAACTAACAGGGTTTCTCAATACAGACAAAGGATTTCCCACATCTGAGGGTTTGTTACAATTGCATCCAGCATAGAGATAAACACACCAGGAGCACAATTTTACTATTCATTCTGTAAAATTTGCTACAAAGCATTGGTGTAGGATGGGCTGATTTTATATCTGTTTTGGAGGACCCTTTGTTGTAGATCTATCCAAAAACATGGAAACCCAACAGGCCCCGTTGTGCTCAATAGGGGACATTGCTACTGTTCTTAAAGGGAACCAGTCATGTCCTTTTTTTTCTAAACCGCCCCCAAGATAGTTTAGATCCTGCACTGTGCATCACTAGCCTCGTGTATTTATCATACAAAAGCACTGTAAATGCTTAGATGTTTACATTAGATGTCTGCACAAATGGTCATTGGGGTGGAGACTTCGGCTGGTATCAGTCACATCAATCCACTGCAGTCATTAAAACGTAGTCACGCCCCCTGCCTTGTAATATTCACATCAGCAAATGCAGAAATACCCAACATGTGGAAGGACCTGTGGTGATGTCACGACCATGACTAATAGGCGGAGCTAAGCAGGCCTCAAGTCAAAGACTGTTATCTTAGCTCTGCCCATTATCCACATGGTCGTGACATCACCACAGGTCCTTCCACAGGATGTGTATTTTAGCACTTGGTGATGTGAATATATTACAATGCAGAGGGGGTGTGAGTACTCTTTAATGACTGAATATGGATTGATGTGACTGATACTAGCTAAACTCTGCACCCCGACGACTGTTTGTGCAGGTACCTAATGCAAACATCTAAGCATATAAAGTGTTTTTATGATAAATACAGAAAACGCACAAGATAATTGACAGGGATATTTTTTCACGCATGCATTTTCTGCAGCAAAAACATAACACCTGAAAATGTACATGTGCGCATAGTTTATATATTTTATTAAATCACTTAGACTTTAATGATAAAGCTGTGGGTGATGGGATTTTGCTGCGGAAACGCAGAAAAAAACCGCAGCAGAAACTTCCAGTGGGCACATAGTCTTAGGTCAGGACAGGTTTCTCATCTTGAGAGACAAATAATGAACATCACACTATTCCTTACTCCAAATCCCACCTTTTGCGACTAAGCAATAGTCTTACAGACTCTCTCTACGGATGGAAACACTCTATGTGAGATACTGCGAGTATCTCGCATGCATCTCGCATGAGTCACCTGGCCCCTGTATCTCTGTGTTTCTATAGAGCTCTATGCTCCTGTTCACAGAGACCAGGTGACTCATGAGAGATGCATGTGAGATACTCGCATGCAGCTCGCATAAGTTTGGCTCTGTCCTATTCCTGAGAAAAGGAAGATAGTTTTTGCAAAAACACATCCCAGTCCCCAACTGTTTTTTTTTTTATACCACAGATTCTTGTGCAAATTTTACAGCTGAAACATTTTAATAAATTGTGACTTTTTGCTATTAAAGTTGCAGAAACTGTAAAAAATAATAGAGAGCATTGGTTAATTTGTGTAAAACTCATGAACTACATGCATCATTCTGAAGAATTTACCACAAAAAAAGGCAAAAAACATAAGACAACAAAAAAGAAGAAAATTGACTTAGCCCCCACCATACACACAATCAGTCCAAAGTCCATTAGAAAGTTATAAAACTAAGGTTTATTTACAACCAATGGAAAATCTTTAACATAGAAACTATAAATATTTATGATAAAAGTTTGCATCCAGAGGAATAAAGTAAAAATATTTCCAGAACCCAAACACATGGATTCTGCGTGTTATCTGATGGTGGCGATAAGATAAGGGCAGCTGCTGATAACGACATTTATATAGCCATTATTAATATGTGTCAGGTAAACACAGGCAGCTGATAAGAGGCAGTGCCTGCCAGGACACTGCACCACTTGCTGGACACAGAAGATGCTGCCAGAACACTGTGCCACCTGCTGGACACAGAGGATGCTGCCAGCACACAGCGCCGCCTGCTGGACACAGAGGATGCTGCTAGGACACAGTGACGCTTGCTGGACACAGAGGATGCTTCCAGGACACTGTTGCCTGCTGGACACAGAGGATGCTGCCAGGATACTGTTGCCTGCTGGACACAGAGGATGCTGCTAGGACACAGTGACGCTTGCTGGACACAGAAGATGCTGCCAGAACACCGTGCCGCCTGCTGGACACAGAGGATGCTGCCAGGACACAGCACCGCCCGCTTGCTGGACACAGAGGATGCTGCCAGGACACTGTTGCCTGCTGGACACAGAGGATGCTGCCATTACATGGCGCCAGCTGCTGGACACAGAAGATGCTGCCAGCGCACAGAGCCACCTGCTGGACACAGAGGATGCTGCCAGGACACAGCGCCGCCTTCTGGGCACAGAGGATGCTGCCAGGACACAGCACCGCCTGCTGGGCACAGAGGATGCTGCCAGGACACAGCCCTGCCTGCTGGGCACAGAGGATGCTGCCAGGACACAGCCCTGCCTGCTGGGCACAGAGGATGCTGCCAGCACACAGAGCCACCTGCTGGACACAGAGGATGCTACCAGGACACTGTTGCCTGCTGGACAAAGAGGATGCTGCCAGGACACTTTTGCCTGCTGGACACAGAGGATGCTGCCAGAACACATGTCGCCTGCTGGGCACAGAGGATGCTTCCAGGACACAGTGCCGCCTGCTGGACACAAAGGATGCTGCCATTACATGGCACCAGCTGCTGGACACAGAGGAATGCGAGCCAGCACACAGAGGATACTGCCAGGACACAGCGCAGCTCACTGGACACAGAGGATTCTGCCAGCACACAGTACTGCATGCTGGGCACAGAGGATGCTGCCAGTACACAGAGCTGCCTGCTGGGCACAGAGGATGCTGCCAGTACACAGAGCTACCTGCTGGACACAGAGGATGCTGCCAGCACACAGCGCCGCCTGCTGGACACAGAGGATGCTGCTAGGACACAGTGACGCTTGCTGGACACAGAGGATGCTGCTAGGACACAGTGACGCTTGCTGGACACAGAGGATGCTGCCAGGACACTGTTGCCTGCTGGACACAGAGGATGCTGCCAGGACACTGTTGCCTGCTGGACACAGAGGATGCTTCCAGGACACATGTTGCCTGCTGGACACAGAGGATGTTGCCAGGACACTGTTGCCTGCTGGTCACAGAGGATGCTTCCAGGACACGTCACCTGCTGAACACAGGAGGATGCTGCCAGCACACAGCGCTGCCTGCTGGACATAGAGGATGCTGCCAGGACACAGAGGATACTGGCAGCACACAGCACTGCCTGCTGGACAGAGGATGCTGACATTACACGGCACCACCTGCTGGACACAGAGGATGCTGCCAGAACACAGTGTCACCTGCTGGACACAGAGGATGCTTCCAGGAGACAGTGCCGCCTGCTAGACACAGAGGATCCTGCCATTACATGGCGCCAGCTGCTGGACACAGAGGATGCTGCCAGCACACAGAGCCACCTGCTGGACAAAGAGGATGCTTCCAGGACACAGTGTAACCTGCCGGACACAGAGGATACTGCCAGGACACAGCGCAGCTTACTGGACACGGAGGATTCTGCCAGCACACAGTGCTGCATGCTGCACACAGAGGATGCTGCCATTACACGGCGCCTTCTGCTGGACACAGGATGCTGCGAGCACACAGAACTGCCTGCTGGACACAGAGGATGCTGCCGGGACACAGAGCCACCTGCTTGACACAGAGGATGCTGTCAGCACACAGCGCCGCCTGCTGGACACAGAGGATGCTGCCAGCACACAGCACCGCCTGCTGGGCACAGAGGATGCTGCCAACACACAGCCGCCTGCTGGACACAGAGGATGCTGCCAACACACAGAGCCGCCTGCTGGACACAGAGGATGCTGCTAGGACACAGTGCCGCTTGCTGGACACAGAGGATACTGCCAGGACACAGTGTTGCCTGCTGGGCACAGAGGATGCTGCCAGGACACAGCGCTGTCTGCTGCCAGAACACAGCGCCACCTGCTGGACACAGAGGATGCTGCCAGGACACATGGCATGTTCACACTGACCATCAAACAGACTAAACCTGAGGAGAAACAGTATACAAAATGTGCAAAAATAACCTGCCAAGAATAAATAAGTTAAAACCAAATGCAAGTATAGAACAGGGTACTTAGTATATATGTTTTTGCACGAAGGTAAGAAGCCATCCCACCAACGTCAAGGTGTACCCACTTCGGGACGGTACCTATATAAATTAAAACCTGTTCATGTGTCAACTGACCTCAATGAAAGCGGGATGAAGAGTGTGACCTCGGTCCCAAAGTGGACACACAGCAATGGGACAGCCATGATACACCTCCCCCTGATGAAGCGGCCATAGGGATTTACCTGGGCCGCGAAACACTGTAGGGGTCCACTGCCCTGACTCTCCCCTGCCCTGGGCGCTCTCTATTTGCAGCAACTGGTAAATACCTGGTATCACTGAGGTTTTATACTGTGCAGTAGGTTACCGGCTTAAATAAGTAACTAGTGTTACTGAGATTGTATGGCTCTTGTTCATATAGGTGCTGTGATATTGATGAAGGTTTTATACTGTGTACAACCTTAATACCTTTCTAGGAGCTGACGAGCTCTTGTTATGTATATATACATGTAACCTATTTGAGTTTGTAAACTATGTAATTGGCTCACCCTTTTGGGTCCATGAAAAATCTATGTCTCTGTAACTATTGTGTATAATACCTCTGTATGTGCCAAGTACATGTATATGAACCTTTTTTGGTCACACAACTAATACTGTATACCTAGTTGCTGTGATATGAGGGCTCCTTGCCGTCCTCATCTGCCCTCCAAATCAGCTTTATAATTTTTATTCAGGCAATACTCTCTGTCTCTTCTGTTAAAGTTAATAATTGAGTGGCTAGCAGGAGATCCATTGTCCAATGGGTGTCCTGTTTTATTTGGGAATATCTGTAATAACACAGCAATGGGAGACAAAATAAATGATTAGCTCAGTAAACACAATTCACTAGATACAAGAGGAGTGAGGACCCTGCTCACAAACTACGATGTATGACATTATTACAAGCAACCAAGAATTGGGGTTAAAGGGAACCTGTCACCCAAAATCACCCTTGTTAGCTGTAAATACATGTCCCTGAAGCATAACACCACAGTCCTACACATCCCTTTGTGGTGTTTTAGTTCAATATGAAAGTGCACTTTAGTCGTTTCAAAACTTACAAAATCCGTGGCAGTGGGGCGTTCCCAAGCCTTCTTGTCTATGAGGCGGTTCCCCTGTGCCGCTGTATTACGCCCTAATGGGCGTTGTTTCAAACTTTGTAGCGCGGGCACGATTCATAATATCGCGGCCGCGACGTCACGGTCATGTGATGCCGTGACGCGTCATTTCCGGGCGGACGGGGCGCTGTTGTCTGACGCGCACCGGCCGACTTCATAAAGCGATCTGCGCATGCGCTGAAGTTGGCCAGTGCGCGTTCACAGACAGAGGCAGGTGGGCAGGCTACGGTGAATCCCCCTCCCTCCCCTGTGTCATCCTCCTTCCCTGTCTCTCGCTCTCTGTCTGTGACCCCCTCCATAACTGTGCCCCCACTGCTTCACTCCAAGTAATAAAAAAAACAAAAAAAAAAATGTCAATATACACTATATATATATATATAGATGTGGATATAATATATATATATACAGTTAGGGCCAGAAATATTTGGACAGTGACACAAGTTTTGTTATTTTAGCTGTTTACAAAAACATGTTCAGAAATACAATTATATATAATATGGGCTGAAAGTGCACACTCCCAGCTGCAATATGAGAGTTTCCACATCCAAATCGGAGAAAGGGTTTAGGAATTATAGCTCTGTAATGCATAGCCTCCTCTTTTTCAAGGGACCAAAAGTAATTGGACAATGGACTCTAAGGGCTGCAATTAACTCTGAAGGCGTCTCCCTCGTTAACCTGTAATCAATGAAGTAGTTAAAAGGTCAGGGGTGGATTCCGTGTGTGTGTTTGCATTTGGAAGCTGTTGCTGTGACCAGACAACATGCGGTCAAAGGAACTCTCAATTGAGGTGAAGCAGAACATCCTGAGGCTGAAAAAAAAGAAAAAATCCATCAGAGAGATAGCAGACATGCTTGGAGTAGCAAAATCAACAGTTGGGTACATTCTGAGAAAAAAGGAATTGACTGGTGAGCTTGGGAACTCTAAAAAGCCTGGGCGTCCACGGATGACAACAGTGGTGGATGATCGCCGCATACTTTATTTGGTGAAGAAGAACCCGTTCACAACATCAACTGAAGTCCAGAACACTCTCAGTGAAGTAGGTGTATCTGTCTCTAAGTCAACAGTAAAGAGAAGACTCCATGACAGTAAATACAAAGGGTTCACATCTAGATGCAAACCATTCATCAATTCCAAAAATAGACAGGCCAGAGTTAAATTTGCTGAAAAACACCTCAAGAAGCCAGCTCAGTTCTGGAAAAGTATTCTATGGACAGATGAGACAAAGATCAATCTGTACCAGAATGATGGGAAGAAAAAAGTTTGGAGAAGAAAGGGAACGGCACATGATCCAAGGCACACCACATCCTCTGTAAAACATGGTGGAGGCAACGTGATGGCATAGGCATGCATGGCTTTCAATGGCACTGGGTCACTTGTTTTTATTGATGACATAACAGCAGACAAGAGTAGCCGGATGAATTCTGAAGTGTACCGGGATATACTTTCAGCCCAGATTCAGCCAAATGCTGCAAAGTTGATTGGACGGCGCTTCATAGTACAGATGGACAATGACCCCAAGCATACAGCCAAAGCTACCCAGGAGTTCATGAGTGCAAAAAAGTGGAACATTCTGCAATGGCCAAGTCAATCACCAGATCTTAACCCAATTGAGCATGCATTTCACTTGCTCAAATCCAGACTTAAGACGGAAAGACGCACAAACAAGCAAGACCTGAAGGCTGCGGCTGTAAAGGCCTGGCAAAGCATTAAGAAGGAGGAAACCCAGCGTTTGGTGATGTCCATGGGTTCCAGACTTAAGGCAGTGATTGCCTCCAAAGGATTCGCAACAAAATATTGAAATATAAAAATATTTTGTTTGGGTTATGTTTATTTGTCCAATTACTTTTGACCTCCTAAAATGTGGAGTGTTTGTAAAGAAATGTGTACAATTCCTACATTTTCTATCAGATATTTTTGTTCAACCCTTCAAATTAAACGTTACAATCTGCACTTGAATTCTGTTGTAGAGGTTTCATTTCAAATCCAATGTGGTGGCATGCAGAGCCCAACTCGCCAAAATTGTGTCACTGTCCAAATATTTATGGCCCTAACTGTATATATATATATATATATATATATATATATATATATATATTATATCCACATCTATATATATATAGTGTATATTGACATTTTTTTTTTTGTTTTTTTTATTACTTGGAGTGAAGCAGTGGGGGCACAGTTATGGAGGGGGTCACAGACAGAGAGCGAGAGACAGGGAAGGAGGATGACACAGGGGAGGGAGGGGGATTCACCGTAGCCTGCCCACCTGCCTCTGTCTGTGAACGCGCACTGGCCAACTTCAGCGCATGCGCAGATCGCTTTATGAAGTCGGCCGGTGCGCGTCAGACAACAGCGCCCCGTCCGCCCGGAAATGACGCGTCACGGCATCACATGACCGTGACGTCGCGGCCGCGATATTATGAATCGTGCCCGCGCTACAAAGTTTGAAACAACGCCCATTAGGGCGTAATACAGCGGCACAGGGGAACCGCCTCATAGACAAGAAGGCTTGGGAACGCCCCACTGCCACGGATTTTGTAAGTTTTGAAACGACTAAAGTGCACTTTCATATTGAACTAAAACACCACAAAGGGATGTGTAGGACTGTGGTGTTATGCTTCAGGGACATGTATTTACAGCTAACAAGGGTGATTTTGGGTGACAGGTTCCCTTTAAGGACAGCTGCTAATGGCGGCCACTACACTGCCGATACGGTAGCCACCACCCCATGTAATGGCCTAGACATCCCGCGCTGCTATACAGGTTACTTCCCGCTCTACCTGTATCAGCCCTCACTGCAATCCTGGCACGCTACTCATAAATCAGTCAGACCATCACCCAGCGGACACAGTAGTGCCCCAGTTACATCAAGAAATGGCAAATATCCGAAGAATGCAAAGTGCTCCGAACCTTAAGACGTTTTATAAGAGGCGGCGATTTCCTGAAATAGTCTCCTTCCTCTGAGAAAGCCAAAGTTTCCTGTTCTGACAGATACTAATCAAAAGAAGGAAAACTCGACACAAAAATAAAACCGAAAAACATTATAAAATCACACAGCAAAGAAAGGGAGACTCTGAGCACAAGTGAACCCCAAAAACTAATGCCATTGTCTGGTACCTCAAGGATTAATGTTATAGGTGTATGATGTCGTCAGCAGGGGGCGGAGCTGACAACCTCTCGCATGACCGCTCCACCGGTTTAGGTATACAGCTGCTGCACAGACCTAGGTGTTTCCAGAGTAACAGACGACAAATAAATCCTCTGCAGCCTGATCCCATTGGTAACTCCGCTTCCTCCTCTCGGGATAGATACTTTGTTGCCTGTAACCATTGGTAACGCTGCTGTCTCTCGGCTTACATTCTTTGATGTCTGTAACCATTGGTAACGTCGCTGTCTCATCTCGGGATAGATTCTTTGACGTCTGATCCCATTGGTAATGTCGCTGTCTCCTCTCGGGATAGATACTTGCAGCCTGTAACCATTGGTAACGCTGCTGTCTCTCGGCATACATTCTTTGACATCTGTAATCATTAGTAATGCCGCTGCCTCCTCTCAGGACACTTTGATGTCTATAACCATTGGTAACGTCGCTGTCTCATCTCGGGATAGATTCTTTGATGTCTGATCCCATTAGTAACTCCGTTTCCTCCTCTCAGGATAGATACTTTGATGTTTGTAACCATTGGTAACGCTGCTGTCTCCTTTCGTGATAGATACTTTGATGTCTGTAACCATTGGTAACTCCACTTCGTCCTCTCGGGATAGATACTTTGATGTCTGCAACCATTGGTAATGTCGCTGTCTCCCCTCAGGATAGATACTTTGATGCCTGTAACCATTGGTAACGTGCTGTTCATCTCGGGATAGATACTTTGATGTCTGTAACCATTGGTAACTCCACTTCGTCCTCTCGGCATACGTTCTTTGACGTCTGTAATCATTAGTAATGCCGCTGTCTCCTCTTGGAATAGATTCTGTGACGTGTGTAACCATTGGTAACGTCGCTGTCTGCACTCAGGATACTTTGATGTCTGTAACCATTGGTAACGTCGCTGTCTCATCTCGGGATAGATTCTTTGATGTCTGTAACCATTGGTAATGTCGCTGTCTCCTCTCGGGATAGATACTTGCAGCCTGTAACCATTGGTAACGCCGCTGTCTCTCGGCATACGTTCTTTGACATCTGTAATCATTAGTAATGCCGCTGCCTCCTCTCAGGACACTTTGATGTCTGTAACCATTGGTAACGTCGCTGTCTCATCTCGGGATAGATTCTTTGATGTCTGATCCCATTAGTAACTCCGTTTCCTCCTCTCAGGATAGATACTTTGATGTTTGTAACCATTGGTAACGCTGCTGTCTCCTTTCGTGATAGATACTTTGATGTCTGTAACCATTGGTAACGCTGCTGTCTCATCTCGGGATAGATACTTTGATGTCTGTAACCATTGGTAACTCCACTTCGTCCTCTCGGGATAGATACTTTGATGTCTGCAACCATTGGTAATGTCGCTGTCTCCCCTCAGGATAGATACTTTGATGTCTGTAACCATTGGTAACTCCACTTCGTCCTCTCGGCATACGTTCTTTGACGTCTGTAATCATTAGTAATGCCGCTGTCTCCTCTTGGAATAGATTCTGTGACGTGTGTAACCATTGGTAACGTCGCTGTCTCCACTCAGGATAGATACTTTGATGTCTGTAACCATTGGTAACGTCGCTGTCTCATCTCGGGATAGATTCTTTGATGTCTGTAACCATTGGTAATGTCGCTGTCTCCTCTCGGGATAGATACTTGCAGCCTGTAACCATTGGTAATGTCGCTGTCTCCTCTCGGGATAGATACTTGCAGCCTGTAACCATTGGTAACGCCGCTGTCTCTCGGCATACGTTCTTTGACGTCTGTAATCATTAGTAATGCCGCTGTCTCCTCTCGGGATAGATTCTTTGACGTGTGTAACCATTGGTAACGTCGCTGTCTCCACTCAGGATAGATACTTTGATGTCTGTAACCATTGGTAACGCTGCTGTCTCCTCTCGGGATTGATACTTTGATGTCTGTGACCACTGGTAACGCTGCTGTCTCTCGGCTTACATTATTTGATGTCTGTAACCATTGGTAACGTCGCTGTCTCATCTCGGGATAGATACTTGCAGCCTGTAACCATTGGTAACGCCGCTGTCTCTCGGCATATGTTCTTTGACGTCTGTAATCATTAGTAATGCCGCTGTCTCCTCTCGGGATAGATTCTTTGACGTGTGTAACCACTCAGGATAGATACTTTGATGTCTGTAACCACTGGTAACGTCGCTTTCTCCACTTGGGATAGACTTTGATGTCTGTAACCATTGGTAACGTCGCTGTCTCCACTTGGGATAGACTTTGATGTCTGTAACCATTGATAACGCTGTTGTCTCCTCTCGGGAGAGATACTTTGATGTCTGTAACCATTGGTAACGCTGCTGTCTCCTCTCGGGAGAGATACTTTGATGTCTGTAACCATTGGTAACGTTGCTGTCTCTACTCAGTATAGATACTTTGACGTCTGTGACCTTTGGTAACGCTGCTGTCTCCTCTCTGGATAGATACTTTGACGTCTGTGACCTTTGGTAACGCTGCTGTCTCCTCTCTGGATAGATGCTTTGATGTCTGTAACCA
Source organism: Allobates femoralis (assembly GCA_033576535.1). Lineage (NCBI taxonomy): Eukaryota > Metazoa > Chordata > Amphibia > Anura > Aromobatidae > Allobates > Allobates femoralis. The sequence goes on from JARQOC010000009.1 coordinate 36,073,552, forward strand.
TTGGTAACGCTGCTGTCTCCTCTCTGGATAGATGCTTTGATGTCTGTAACCATTGGTAACGTCGCTGTCTCCTCTCTGGATAGATGCTTTGATGTCTGTAACCATTGGTAACGTCGCTGTCTCCTCTCTGGATAGATGCTTTGATGTCTGTAACCATTGGTAACGCTGCTGTCTCCTCTCGGGATAGATACTTTGACGTCTGTAACCAATGGTAACGTCGCTGTCTCCTCTTAGGATAGATACTTTGATGTCTGTAACCGTGGGGCACACATAGATCTGCAGCAGAGCTGTACACACTAAACTAGATCATTTGCACAATTGTTAACTTTTTAAACGGATTTTGTCACTAATACATTTATCACTTATCTATTTTAGGACCCCATTTTTGGGATTGTGGGGATCATGTTTATTATCATCCACTTTGTAATGGATCCCAGTCACTTTAATATACAGATGAGTGTTTCCCTCATTACATGAGTGTGAACAGAACCTAAAAAGGAGAAAGCCTTGTAATGGACCCAATGTGCAGTGGTGGGGGATGGGGACCACATGTTTCTGCTGATTACGTGACACGTGTCTATGATATGTCGCTATCTCTGGGAGCAGACACAAGACCCAGTGCCTGCTGCATGGAGATTACAATCCCAAACATGACAACAAAAATGTACAATGGTGACTGACAGAGCCAGAGTTATAACTAAATGCAGAAGTTTACACACCCTGTGTTATAAGCCTGTGTGGCCACCATGAGATCTGCCCCATGTGCCACCAACTGAGAACTATACTGCATTCAACTGGAAGATGGTGAGAGCTGTAATGTCAGAAACTTTACTAATGAACTGAACAAAAAAGAGAATTTAATCATTGTGGATAAAGAGATGAGAAAAATTCCTCCAACACAAAGTTGTCAGGAAATGATCAAAAGAGATGAGAGACAGTCTTACAGAGAAGAGCACAATGTTCTGCAGAGAATCACAGACAGACTGCTGCCCCATCAGCTCCTCTGTTCCCCATCAGACTCCTCTGCCTCCTCCTCTACAGACTCCTCTGCCCTCCTCTACCAGACTCCTCTGTCCTCCCCTCCAGTCTCCTCTGTCCTCCTCTCCAGCTCCTCTGCCTCCTCCTCCAGACTCCTCTGACAATCCCACATCTCAGACCCCTGCTCAATCATCAGACTCCTTGCATCCTCCATCAATCTCTGCCCTCCTCTACCAGACTCCTCTGTCCTCGTCTACCAGACTCCTCTGTCCTCCTCCTCCAGACTCCTCTGTCCTCCCCCTCCAGTCTCCTCTGTCCTCCTCCATCAGACTCCTCTGCCCTCCTCTACCAGACTCCTCTGTCCTCCTCCATCAGACTCCTCTGCCCTCCTCTACCAGACTCCTCTGTCCTCCTCCCCCAGTCTCCTCTGTCCTCTTCCACTAGTCTTCTCTGTCCTCCTCCCCTCCAGTCTCCTCTGTCCTCCTCCTCCAGTCCTGTCTGTCCTCCTCCTCCAGACTCCTCTGTGAAGACAGTAGGAAGGAGATAATCCCAAACAATCTGACAGAAGACACCACAGTGTGAATAATATGGGACACAGAAGAGCTATAATATTCCAGTATCTGTGGAGGAGGGAGTAGCTGCATCTGCTCATATAGATCTACACAAGGAGATCTGAGGCCAGGGTCATAGGCAGGATACAGGATGGGTGGAGGGACACTATCATTACTGCTGAACTCTGCAAAAATAATTCAAAGACCATGGCAACTACATTCAAAATTTATACGACAATGATTGATGTATTTATCCAATAAATGTTCATGACAACACAATAGTATATATAGTAATACATGCATGGAGCTATCAGAAATTGTTATGTACTCGTGATATATACGAGTATGCATATCATTGATTACTGATAATGGATGCACTGATACAATACACTGCTACACAATGTAGTCACTACTATACAGGATCACTGTATACACTGGATATACTTACAGATGCATTGCATATACAAGATACACTGCATATACTGGATTACACTAATACATACAAAATCACTCATATAGTATACTTAACATGGATAATGGATTGCCAATACATAACACAACGGTACACTTACACTGTATACACTGCATTACGAAATATACATAACGGATATGTACACTGCATATACTGGATATCAACTGTATAACTGGATACACACTGCATATACCATCAGTACGGATACACTACGCTACATACATACTCTGCACATATTGTATAATGGATGCACTGATATACAGGATACACTGGAAAATGGATATGCACATACTGGTTATACTGCAGATACTCTGTATATAGTGAACACTGGAGACCCTACATAACCACATTCCCTGATTACGCTCCATGCACTGTATATACTATATATACTCATTGTGCTGTACACTGTATATAATAAACACTTGTGTATTTTGGATAAAATATCAAATTCAAAACCTCATATTATTAATTACGATTTTGCACATTTTTTCATTGTTATGCAGGATGCAGCCAGGTCCATTGGGTTGTTTGTCCTGTGGGGTGCACTCCTATAGTGCTGGACAGCCTGCCGGATCTAGCAGTATAGGCGTCACTAATAGGCTGTGAACCAGACACTGTGCATCACACGTATCTGGGTGACTGGTGCCCTACTCAAACCTTATCTGTGTGTATATACAGTGGGTATGGAGTATTCAGGCCCCTTTAAATTTTTCACTCTTTGTTTCATTGCAGCCATTTGGTAAATTAAAAAAAAGTTTATTTTTTTTCCCTCATTAATGTGCACTCTGCACCCCATCTTGACCGAAAAAAACTGAAATGTAGAATTTTTTGCAAATGTATTAAAAAAGAAAAGCTGAAATATCACATGGTGATAAGTATTCAGCCCTTTGCTCAGTATATTGGTGATAAGTATTCAGCCCCTTTGCTCAGTATTGATGATAAGTATTCAGCCCCTTTGCTCAGTATTGATGATAAGTATTCAGCCCCTTTGCTCAGTATTGAGTATTTGCACCTTTGGAGCTCGTACGGCCATGAGTTTTCTTGGGAATGATGCAGTTTTTCCCCCTGGATTTGGGGATCCTCTCATTCTTCCTTGCAGATCCTCTCCAGTTCTGTCAGATTGGATGGTGAACGTTGGTGGAGTCATTTTCAGGTCTCTCCAGAGATGCTCCATTGGGTTTAGGTCAGGGCTCTGGCTGGGCCGGTCAGGAATGGTCACAGAGTTGTTGTGAAGCCGCTCCTTTGTTATCTTAGCTGTGGCTTAGGATCATTGTCTTGTTGGAAGGTGAAGCTTCAGCCAAGTCTGAGGTCCAGAGCTCTGGAAGAGGTTTTTATCCAGGATTCTCTGTTCTTGGCCGCATTGCAACCAGTCATTCTGTCCCTGCAGCTGACACCCCTCCATAGCATGATGCCGCCACCACGTTTCACTGTTGGGATGGATTTGGCCAGGTGATGAGCGGTGCTTGGTTTTCTCCACCGCTTACAATTATCACCAAAACGTTCTTGCATTTGCAATCTTGTGTTGGATAATGGCTGCTTCTGGTATTTTTTACATTTTTTAATTTATATTTTTTTCTGTGAACTGTAAATCCTGCAAATACTGGATACACTGCATAAAGTAGCAATGCACATACTGATGGCAGCTGGGAAGCGCGTGCACCAGCTGTGACGTTATGTAAATGCTGCGGTCAGTGGCGTCCAAATAGTTAACAGCTTGGCCCCGGCCGCAGATTTTAGGCACAGATGCAGGCTGTTTAATAAATCTGCTGTGTGTGAACAGAGCTCAGATCCTGCCCCCCCCCCCCCAGTCCCCGGCACATGTGCTCACCCCAGGGCAGAGACATATGGTGGGGTTACACGTCCCGATATCGCCGCGATATCGGAGGCAACGCCGCGGGAGCGCGCATTTTTTGAGCGCTTTTCCCGATATCGCATCGGCGGTTTACACGCTGCGATATCGGGAAACAACGTCCCTCCGATGTCTACGCCCACCAACCCAGTAACGACCATTTAACATGGGAGTTAATGGGTGAGTTGCGAGTACGCATCGGAGTTGGGCTGTCACACGCAGCGATCCTGCTACAACGGCCTTGCGATATCGGGCGGTTGAATAGCTCTGCTATTCAACTCCGATATCCTTTTGGCATCGTTCCAGGATCGCGTTGTACGCTCAAACCGTACAACGCGCGCCCGATATCGGCTCCAACTCGCGACCCACGTGACTTTTTGTCGGAGTTGGGTCGGAGTTGGACGCCGATATCGCGGCGTGTAAACCCACCATCACAGATAACAGGTACAGGTCCCCCTCTCACACCTGATCATCCTCCCACTGATTGAAAACACAGACTTTAATTTTACCTTCAAACTACAGGTCCATCTCAATGAATTAGAAGATCATCAAAAAGTGACTTTATTTCAGTAATTCAATATATAGATGTTGATGTTGTTGGCTTACAGTGCAATGAAAACACAGAGGTCATTACCTCAAAAAATTAAAGTAGGGAGGATGAAGGGTTAAACACCAGGCTGCTGTATTCCACAAGATATCAAAGGGTGAATATAATATTGATTTGTTACGCCTTGACTAATAAATCCATATTATTATCACCCTTTCATATCTCGTGGAATATGGCAGCACGGTTTTTTAACTCTTCACCCTCCCTACTTTACTTTTCTGGGATAATGACCTTCAGGTGTTCATTGGCTGTAAGCCATAATCATCAACATTAACAGAAAGACACTTGAAATAGATCCCTCTGTGTGTAATGACTCTATATAATATAAGTATATTATTTACTTATGTATTGAATTACTGAAATCAATTAACTTTTTGATGATATTCTAATTCATTGAGATGATCCTGTATATTTTACTGCTCAATGTTCACATCCTTTCGCCCATCACAGACATGTGACATTCGATCATTTTCCTCATTTAAAACATTACAAAGTTGCTCGACTTGGTTCATTATCTACTTTTAGGCCGGGTGCTAAAATTTGGGGCACTTTTAAGCCAATTATATAAAGAAATATGGAAAAATGTAAAGGGTTTAATAAGGGAACCTGTCACCAGATTTTTGCAACCGAATCCGAAGACCCCTTTACACACACCAACTTATCTGTCCAACTTCTGAACAACTTACTGGTTGCAGTGAAATCATGGACACATTGTTCCATTTGTACACAGCCACAAAACGGAGCAATGTGTCCATGATTTCACTGCAACCAGTAAGTTGTTCAGAAGTTGGACAGATAAGTTGGTGTGTGTAAAGTGGCCCTGAGAGTAGCATAATATAGGACCTGAGATCCTGACCCCAGCGATGTGTCACTTAAGACCCCGTTACACGGCACAACATCGTTAATGACATCGCTGATACGTCACGGGTTTGGAGGTGTACCAGTGAAGTCGTTGCGAGCTCGTTGCCTTAGTCTCGGGCAAGTTGCTACGATAAATCGTTGGATCGGAGTTGACAGGTTTACCAACATGTTGAAAAACCTGACGATATCAACTCAAGCAACCTGCTGCTTCGTTCTGTGTGACACCGTGATAACGATGTCGTGGACGATTTCGCAAACCCTGCAAACGATCCCTGCTCATTGCTGTGAATGGGCGAACGATACCTGCTCAAAACATCGTTGATGAGTGGTTCACGATATCTAGACATGTATCATCTCACCAACGATGTTGAACTGATGCCAAAAACAACCGCGCCCCCCCCCGAGATCGTTGCTGACATCGTTTCAACATCGTGCCGTGTAACGGGGCCTTTACTGGGCTGCTCAGTGTAGTTTTGATAAAATCACTATTTAATCAGATGGAGATTATCATTAGTCTGGCATATTCAGACTGCTAAATCTGCAGCTGGGAAAACACTAATTTTACCAAAATTGACAGCAAGCAGCTCAGTAAGTGACACATAGATGGAATCAGGGTCTCTGTCTTACATTATGCAGCTTAGAGATGGGATGGCAAAAACCTGGTGACAGGTTCCCTTTAAGAAACTCTCACTACACATAGTTGTGGCCAAAGGTTTCGAGACTGACATAACGTTTGCTGCTTCAGGCTTGTTTCACACATCGTGTCACCATGGATGTGCGAAACAAGGCCGTTTGGGGGCGGGGCATAGACTCATGTGTCACGGACATGTGACACGATGGGTGCTGTCAGTGTGCTATCCGTGCATCCACGGATAGCACACGACAGTCTGTCACCGCATTCTCACCTCGCCCCAGCGCTGACAGTTCCTCTCACTTCCGGTCCGCTCTTGGGCTCAGTGAAGTGAATATTCATGAGCCCTAATGAGCGGCACCGGAAGTGAGAGGAGCTGTCAGTGCTGGGGCGAGGTAAGCATAAAATTCTTTATGTTCAGGTTTTACACTTTTGTCCGTGGTCGGTGCACACGGATGTCACACTGTAAACATCCGTGTGCAGGATGTTTGGACGTAAATGCGGTCCGTGGTTCCGCATAAAAACGGACTCGTCGCCGTGTGGAGCACATGGACACGCATGTGCTCCACACGGAGACACGGTCCGTGCGGAATCACGGACATCTGCATGGGTCCACAGGGGAACATGTGTCCCCATATGTCCGTGTCTCCGGCGTGTGTCGGCACGGACATGTGAATGAGGCCTCAGTGTCTGGAGAAAAATATTAAGATTTGAGAGTCATCAGGTGAAGAGAAGAGGTGACAAATCGCTCTATGGAGACCCCTCCGCCATTATCCCTATGACCGACACATGCGCAGTGCTATGTTTACATTATAGTTGAACTTGAACCCTTCAATAAAACAGCGCCAGAGTCAGCGCATTCGCATAACGCGATCTCCGGCGACATTTCTGTGCAAATATTATCTGAAACAAACTGGTGACTGGTAATATTAGCAGACACAGGGTCTTCAACAAAATGGCGTCAGAGTTTGCGTTATATGCACATGCTGACTCCAGGGCCATTTTATTGAAGAATTCAACTACAATGTGAACATAGCACTGCGCATGCATCGGCTTTGGATAGAAGGACTCCTTCTTATCTATTCCTCTCATGGTTGCTTTCCTCCCCTTTATTTAAATTTTGCGCTGTGGCCACCATTATCCCAATGGCCGGCATGTGTACAGTGATATGTTCAAACTGGTGGCTAGTGATATTAGCAGAGACAGTGTCTTCAAGAAAATGGTGCTAGAGTTCACTGTATGACCCCGGTGCCATTTTATTAAAGAATTTAACTAAAATGTAAACATAGCACTGCGTACGCGCCAGCCATAGGATAATGGCGGCAGGAGGACGCGCTCAGCATTATATTATAGATATTGGTTATCCTTGATAAGGGTCTAGTTGTCCATAACATCCAATCACAATTCAGCTTTCACTTTACCTCAGCAGCTTCAATGCAGACAGCTGCACTCCACTCTGCAACCAATCAGAGCTCAGCTTTCATTTTACCTCAGCAGCTTCAATGCTGACAGCTACACTGCGGTTGCTATAGGTGACCAAAACGATCATTATTGAGGCCCCAAATGCTTCTATAGTGGCCCTTCAAATGGTTCAATCCCAGTTTTGGAGAGAAGGACGCATTCATCATTAGATTATATATAGATTACTGGTTATGCTTGATAAGGGTCTACCGTAGTTGTCCATAGGAACCAATCACAGCTCAGCTTTCACTTTACCTCAGCAGCTTCACTCTGGTTGCTATAGGCGATGATGGAGGAGTCCTCACAGCTCTGATTTGTTACCATCTTTTCAGTTCGCCTGAGGACTCTCACATTGTAAGATTTTTCTATCTAATGGATAACACAGTACAAAGTAATTTTTTCCTGTATCAGTGTCAGGCCTGTGGAGCCGGCAAGCCAAACCTCCGACTCCGGACTCCACCAAAATGGACTCTGACTCCACCAAAATGGACTCCAACTACACCAAAATGGATTCCGCCTGTACCAAATGGACTCTGTCTACAAAATGAACTCCCGACTCCACCAAAAAGGACTTCGACTCCACCAAAATGGACTCCGACTCCACCAAAATGGCCTCTGATGCCACAGCGCTGACTGTTTGTAGAACTAAAAAAGTGAAAATAAAAAAATCCCTGCATCCAACCATAAAATTTAGGTAAACGGGAGCAGCTGGACGTGTACAGGACCCTGCCCACTGCCCTAAAGTGAAACACAATAATAGTAATGAAAATCACATCAGCTCTTCAAAACCTCAAAGAGTCTCCTAAAACTGTCCGTACACATATACTGTACCGAGAAATAAGCCAAGAATACTAATAATAACAAATCCCGTCTCCAGCAGTATGGAACACTGATATACAAAGGTTCTAGCACAAAATGCTGGAAATATTGGGGAACGTACCATAAGCCTTGCAGCGTTCCCAAGTAAGAATACAGTCCCAGCCAAATGTTAGCTCTGTTTATCCAGAAGTCCGTAAGGATGAAGACAAACAGGGAAAAGAAAACGTGTTACCATCCTCTGAAGGCAGAACGCCTGATACTCTGACTGCAATGGCCCCGGCCGGTGGCACGTACAGTGAGAGGGAAATAGAAAATAGTCCACAAGCATTGTCTGAATGGCGTGTGATGTCAGACCCACACACTCAGAACAGGAAGCTTCCACTGCACTGGCGCTGAAGATCCTCACGTGTTTCCACAACTTGCGAGTTCCTTCATCAGAGGAGGGGGTGTGTATACACCTATAGGTCTATGTCTATAAATGACCTCTTATGACACACCCCCTCCTCTGATGAAAGAACTCGCAAGTTGTGGAAATGCGTCAGGATCTTCAGCATGTTCATCCGTCCATCACGTTCATCCGTCCATCACGTTCATCCGTCCCCAACGTTCATTTGTCTACCACGTTCACCCATCTACCATGTTCATCCGTCCACCACATTCATCCGTCCAACACCTTCCTCCTTCCACCACCTTCATCCATCCATCACCTTCCTCCGTCCATCACCTTCCTATGTTCATCACCTTCCTCCATCCATCACCTTCATCCATCACCTAACTCTGTCCATCACCTTCATCCGTCCACCACGTTCATCCCTCCACCACGTTCATCCGTCCATCACCTTCCTCCGTCCATCACCTTCCTCCGTCCATCACCTTCCTCCGTCCATCACCTTCCTCCATCCATTACCTTCCTCCATCCATCACCTTCCTCCATCCATCACCTTCCTCCGTTCATTACCTTCCTATGTTCATCACATTCCTCCGTCCATCACCTTCCTCCGTTCATTACCTTCCTATGTTCATCACATTCCTCCGTCCATCACCTTCCTCCGTCCATCACCTTCCTCCGTTCATTACCTTCCTATGTTCATCACCTTCCTCCATCCATCACCTTCATCCATCCATCACCTTCATCCATCACCTAACTCTGTCCATCACCTTCATCCGTCCACCACGTTCATCCCTCCACCACGTTCATCCCTCCACCACATTCATCCGTCCATCACCTTCCTCAGTCCATCACCTTCCTCCGTCCATCACCTTCCTCCGTCCATCACCTTCCTCCGTCCATCACCTTCCTCCGTCCATCACCTTCCTCCGTCCATCACCTTCCTCCGTCCATCACCTTCCTATGTTCATCACCTTCCTCCATCCATCACCTTCCTCCATCCATCACCTTCCTCCATCCATCACCTTCCTCCATCCATCACCTTCCTCCATCCATCACCTTCATCCATCCATCACCTTCATCCATCCATCACCTTCATCCATCCATCACCTTCATCCATCCATCACCTTCATCCATCACCTAACTCTGTCCATCACCTTCATCCGTCCACCACGTTCATCCCTCCACCACGTTCATCCGTCCATCACCTTCCTCAGTCCGTCACCTTCCTCCGTCCGTCACCTTCCTCCGTCCATCACCTTCCTCCGTCCATCACCTTCCTCCGTCCATCACCTTCCTCCGTCCATCACCTTCCTCCGTCCATCACCTTCCTCAGTCCATCACCTTCCTCAGTCCATCACCTTCCTCAGTCCATCACCTTCCTCCGTCCATCACCTTCCTCCGTCCATCACCTTCCTCCGTCCATCACCTTCCTCCGTCCATCACCTTCATCACCTCTTCTTGGTCACTTGTACTCAATGAAGGAACTTGGCATTAGATTGCTCCAAACATCTTGGAGAACTGACCACAGGCAGATACTGACCCATCATGTGATACTGTCAGGAGGCGACTGATTGGCTCCAAATTTATTCTTCAGCCAGCAACAACCCCCAATAACCAGCCAATGTCACGAAGTGTGAGGAGTCCTGGGGCCGATGATCCTCAGAGTCCTGATCGACATCATCCCATCTGTCTGTGATCAAGGATCCGCACAAGACATAGAAGATCTGGGGTCAGTTCTCCAAGATGTTTGGAACACCCTCCTGCCTAGCTCCTTCATAACCAGTGTAGAGGTGACGAGAAGAAGTGATGGAGGCAACGGGCGGTCACCGAATACTGAGGATGGAACAGACAGGCAGTCACCAAATACTGAGGACGGAGGAGAAGGAGACAGATGGTGATCAAATACTGATAATGGAGGAGACGGATAGTAACCGAATACTAAGGACAGAGGAGATGAGTAGTCACTGAATACTGATGACAGAGGGGGCGGGCAGTCACCAAATGCAGAGGACAGAGGGGATGGGCAATCACTGAATACTGAGGATGGAGGATACAGGAGGTCACTGAATACTGAGGATGGAGGAGACGGGCGGTCACTGAATACTGAGGACAGAGGAGACGGGCGGTCACTGAATACTGAGGACGGAGGAGACGGGCGGTCACTGAATACTGAGGACGGAGGAGACGGCGGTCACTGAATACTGAGGACGGAGGAGACGGGCAGTCACTGAATACTGAGGACGGAGGAGACGGGCAGTCACTGAATACTGAGGACGGAGGAGACGGGTCGGTCACTGAATACTGAGGACGGAGGAGACGGGTCGGTCACTGAATACTGAGGACGGAGGAGACGGCGGTCACTGAATACTGAGGACGGAGGAGACGGGCAGTCACTGAATACTGAGGACGGAGGAGACGGGCGGTCACTGAATACTGAGGACGGAGGAGACGGGCGGTCACTGAATACTGAGGACGGAGGAGACGGGCGGTCACTGAATACTGAGGACGGAGGAGACGGGCGGTCACTGAATACTGAGGACGGAGGAGACGGGCGGTCACTGAATACTGAGGACGGAGGAGACGGGCGGTCACTGAATACTGAGGACGGAGGAGACGGGCGGTCACTGAATACTGAGGACGGAGGAGAGGGCGGTCACTGAATACTGAGGACGGAGGAGACGGGCGCGTCACTGAATACTGAGGACGGAGGAGACGGGCGGTCACTGAATACTGAGGACGGAGGAGACGGGCGGTCACTGAATACTGAGGACGGAGGAGACGGGCGGTCACTGAATACTGAGGACGGAGGAGACGGGCGGTCACTGAATACTGAGGACGGGAGGAGACGGGCGGGTCACTGAATACTGAGGACGGAGGAGACGGGCGGTCACTGAATACTGAGGACGGAGGAGACGGGCGGTCACTGAATACTGGAGAGGACGGAGGAGACAGACGGGGCGGTCACTGAATACTGAGGACGGAGGAGAACGGGGCAGGGTCACTGAATACTGAGGACGGAGGGACGGGGGTATGAGGACGGGGGACGGGCGTCACTGAATACTGAGGACGGAGGAGACGGGCGGTCACTGAATACTGAGGACGGAGGAGACGGGCGGTCACTGAATACTGAGGACGGAGGAGACGGGCGGTCACTGAATACTGAGGATGGAGGAGACGGGCGGTCACTGAATACTGAGGAGGAGGAGACGGCGGTCACTGAATACTGAGGACGGAGGAGACGGGTGGTCACTGAATACTGAGGACGGAGGAGACGGGCGGTACTGAATACTGAGACGGAGGAGACGGGCGGTCACTGAATACTGAGGACGGAGGAGACGGGCGGTCACTGAATACTGAGGACGGAGGAGACGGGCGGTCACTGAATACTGAGGACAGAGGCGGTCACTGAATACTGAGGACGGAGGAGACGGGCGGTCACTGAATACTGAGGGGATTTACATTTCTCTTTGTTCTGTTGCTTTTCATTTTGTTAATTCATAAAAATAAATTATTAACACTTCTATTGTTTTAAAGCATTTTTACATCTCAGAATTGTTGTCCACACCTGCGTAGCACATATGGATAATACAATATACCACAGATCTCTATATACACATGTAAGCTGCACATGCATGTAACATACAGACATACACATGAATGGTATATAATGAATAATGACGGCACATATCCTCATCCTGCACCGCTATACACAGATATGTATAATGTGACACAATACACACGATGCACCGCACATCTCCGCCGTCTCCATCCTCCTCCCGGGGCCTGATCCCCGGTCCCCCGGTCCCCCCGGCTCTGCGGCAGCACACACCGGCCCTCTCCGCCGCTGATCTCTCACGGCCGCCGCCCGCAGCACAATGGGCAGTGCCAGCCGCCTCCTCTCCCCGCACAGCCCGGTACTCACCAGCCCCGCCGTCCTCCAGCTTCACGGTGCTCGGTGTCTGCAGACTGAAGAGAGCGGAGTCCGGCAGCTCCGGGGGAGGAGACGAGAGGAGGAGGGGGCGATAACACTGACAGCATGGTGAGAGGAAGGAGGGGGCACCGACACCACTAGAGGGGCACAGACATCACTGGAAGGGGCACAGACAGCACTGGAGGAGGCACAGACATTACTGGAGGGGGCACAGACACCACTGGAGGGGCACACAGACAGCACTGGAGGGAGGCACCACAGGACATTCACTGGAGGGGGCACCGACACCACTAGAGGGGCACCAGACATCACTGGAGGGGGCACCGACATGCACTGGAGGGGGCACCAGACATCACTGGAGGGGGCACGACATCACTGGAGGGGGCACAGACACACTGGAGGGGCACAGACATCACTGGAGGGGGCACAGACACGAGGGACACACTGGAGGGGGCACCGACACACTGGAGGGGCCAGACTCACTGAGCACGCACATGGAGGGGCACGACACACTGGAGGGGCACGACACACTGGAGGGGCACAGACACACTGGAGGGGGCACAGACATCACTAGGAGGGGGCACAGACAGCACTGGAGGGGCACAGACAGCACTGGAGGGGCACAGACATCACTGGAGGGGCACAGACATCACTGGAGGGGCACAGACATCACTGGAGGGGGCACAGACATCACTGGAGGGGCACAGACACACTGGAGGGGGCAACATGACCGATCACTGGAGGGGCACAGACATCACTGGAGGGGCACAGACATCACTGGAGGGGCACAGACATCACTGAGGGGGCACAGACATCACTGGAGGGGCACAGACACACAAGACCACTGGAGGGGGCACAGACACCACTGGAGGGGAGCACTGAGGACACATCACTGGAGGGGGCCACAGACATCACTGGAGGGGCACAGACATCACTGGAGGGGGCACAGACATCACTGGAGGGGCCACCAGGGACATCACTGGAGGGGCACAGACATCACTGGAGGGGGCACAGACATCAACTCGGAGGGGCACAAGGAACATCACTGGAGGGGCACAGACATCACTGGAGGGGGCACAGACATCACTGGAGGGGGCACAGACCATTCACTGGAGGGGCACCAGACATCACTGGAGGGGCACAGACATCACTGGAGGGGCACCGGACACCACTGGAGGGGCACAGACACCACTGGAGGGGACGCACCAGGCACGACACACTGGAGGGGCACCGACACCACTGGAGGGGCACATACATCACTGGAGGGGCACAGACATCACTGGAGGGGCACAGACACCACTGGAGGGGCACAGACATCACTGGAGGGGCACAGACACCACTGGAGGGGGCACCGACATCACTGGAGGGGCACCGACACCACTGGAGGGGCACATACATCATTGGAGGGGCACAGACAGCACTGGAGGGGCACAGACAGCACTGAAGGGGCACCGACACCACTGAAGGGGCACAGACACCACTGGAGGGGCACAGACACCACTAGAGGGGCACAGACAGCACTGGAGGGGCACAGACACCACTGGAGGGGCACAGGCAGCACTGGAGGGGCACATACACCACTAGAGGGGCACAGACACCACTGGAGGGGGCACCGACACCACTGAGAGGGGGCACCGACACTACTGGAGGGGCACAGACAGCACTGGAGGGGGCACGGACAGCACTGGAGGGGGCACGGACAGCACTGGGGGGGGCACAGACATCGCTGGAGGGGGCACCGACACCGCTGGAGGGGGCACCGACACCACTGGAGGGGGCACCGACACCACTGGAGGGGGCACCGACACCACTGGAGGGGCACAGACAGCACTGGAGGGGGCACAGACACCACTGGAGGGGCACAGACAGCACTGGAGGGGGCACAGACAGCACTGGAGGGGGCACAGACAGCGCTGGAGGGGGCACAGACACCACTGGAGGGGCACAGACATCACTGGAGGGGCACAGACATCACTGGAAGGGGCAACGACAGCACTGGAGGGGGCACCGACAGCACTGGAGGGACCACTAGAGGGGCACAGACACCACTGGAGGGGGCACAGACACCACTGGAGGGGGCACAGACACCACTGGAGGGGCACAGACACCACTGGAGGGGCACAGACATCACTAGAGGGGGCACAGACATCACTAGAGGGGGCACAGACAGCACTGGAGGGGGCACAGACAGCACTAGAGGGGGCACAGACAGCACTGGAGGGGGCACAGACAACGCTGGAGGGGCACAGACAGCACTGGAGGGGGCACAGACAGCACTGGAGGGGGCACAGATAGCACTGGAGGGGCACAGACATCACTGGAGGGGCACAGACATCACTAGAGGGGCACAGACACCACTAGAGGGGCACAGACATCACTGGAGGGGCACAGACAGCACTGGAGGGGTACAGACAACACTGGAGGGGGCACAGACATGGCTGGAGAGGGCACCGACACGACTGGAGGGGCACAGACATCACTGGAGGGGGCACAGACATCACTGGAGGGGCACAGACATCATTGGAGGGGGCACAGATACCACTGGAGGGGGCACGGACACCACTGGAGGGGGCACAGACACCACTGGAGGGGGCACAGACACCACTGGAGGGGCACGGACATCACTGGAGGGGCAGAGACATCACTGGGGGGGGGGGGGCACAGACACACACTGGAGGGGGCACAGACATCACTGGAGGGGCAGAGACACCACTGGGGGGGGGGGGCACAGACACCACTGGAGGGGGCACGGACATCGCTGGAGGCGGCACCAACACCACTGGAGGGGGCACAGACACCACTGGAGGGGCACAGACAGCACTGGAGGGGGCACAGACAGCACTGGAGGGGGCACCGACAGCACTGGAGGGGGCACCGACAGTACTGGAGGGGCACAGACAGCACTGGAGGGGCACAGACAGCACTGGAGGGGGCACCGACACCACTAGAGGGGGCACAGACAGCACTGGAGGGGCACAAACAGCACTGGAGGGGCACGGACAGCACTGGAGGGGCACAAACAGCACTGGAGGGGCACAGACATTACTGGAGGGGGCACCGACAGCACTGGAGGGGGCACAGACAGCACTAGAGAAGGCACAGACAGCACTGGAGGGGCACAGACATCACTGGAGGGGGCACAGACACCACTGGAGGGGGCACAGACAGCACTGGAGGGGACACCGACACCGCTGGAGGGGGCACAGACATGGCTGGAGAGGGCACCGACACCACTGGAGGGGGCACAGACATCACTGGAGGGGGCACAGACATCACTGGAGGGGGCACAGACATCATTGGAGGGGGCACAGATACCACTGGAGGGGGCACGGACACCACTGGAGGGGGCACAGACACCACTGGAGGGGGCACAGACACCACTGGATGGGCACGGACATCACTGGAGGGGCAGAGACACCACTGGGGGGGGGGCACAGACACCACTGGAGGGGGCACGGACATCGCTGGAGGCGGCACCAACACCACTGGAGGGGGCACAGACACCACTGGAGGGGCACAGACACCGCTGGAGGGGGCGCCAACACCACTGGAGGGGGGCACAGACACCACTGGAGTGGGCACATACACCACTGGAGGGGGGCACAGGCAGCACTAGAGGGGCACAGACACCACTGGAGGGGGCACCAACACCACTGGAGGGGGCACAGATATCAGTGGAGGGGCACAGACATCACTGGAGGGGGCACAGACAGCACTAGAGGAGGGCACCAACACCACTGGAGAGGGGCACCAACACCACTGAAGGCGGGCACAGACATCACAGAAGGGGGGCACAGACACCACTGGAGGGGGCACAGACATCACTGGAAGGGGCACAGACATCACTGGAGGGGGCACAGACATCAGTGGTGGGGGAGACAGCACTGGAGGAGGCACCGACACCACTGGAGGGGCACAGACATCACTGGAGGGGGCGCCAACACCACTGGAGGGGGCACAGATATCACTGGAGGGGGGCACAGACATCACTGGAGGGGGGCACAGACATCACTGGAGGGGGGCACAGACATCACTGGAGGGGAACACAGACACCACTGGAGGGGGCACAGACAGCACTGGAAGGGGCACAGACAGCACTGGAGGGGGCACAGACATCACTGGAGGGGGCACAGACATCATTGGAGGGGGCACAGATACCACTGGAGGGGGCACGGACACCACTGGAGGGGGCACAGACACCACTGGAGGGGGCACAGACACCACTGGAGGGGCACGGACATCACTGGAGGGGCACAGACATCACTGGAGGGGCACAGACATCATTGGAGGGGGCACAGATACCACTGGATGGGGCACGGACACCACTGGAGGGGGCACGGACACCACTGGAGGGGGCACAGACACCACTGGAGGGGGCACAGACACCACTGGAGGGGGCACGGACATCACTGGAGGGGCAGAGACACCACTGGGGGGGGGGGCACAGACACCACTGGAGGGGGCACGGACATCGCTAGAGGCGGCACCAAACCACTGGAGGGGGCACAGACACCACTGGAGGGGCACAGACACCGCTGGAGGGGGCGCCAACACCACTGGAGGGGGGCACAGACACCACTGGAGTGGGCACATACACCACTGGAGGGGGGCACAGACATCACTAGAGGGGGCACAGACAGCACTAGAGGGGCACAGACACCACTGGAGGGGGCACAGATATCATTGGAGGGGCACAGACATCACTGGAGGGGGCACAGACAGCACTAGAGGAGGGCACCACTGGAGAGGGGCACCAACACCACTGAAGGCGGGCACAGACATCACAGAAGGGGGGCACAGACACCACTGGAGGGGGCACAGACATCACTGGAAGGGGCACAGACATCACTGGAGGGGGCACAGACATCAGTGGTGGGGGAGACAGCACTGGAGGAGGCACCGACACCACTGGAGGGGGCACAGACATCACTGGAGGGGGCGCCAACACCACTGGAGGGGGCACAGATATCACTGGAGGGGGGCACAGACATCACTGGAGGGGAACACAGACACCACTGGAGGGGGCACAGACATCACTGGATGGGGCACAGACATCAGTGGTGGGGGAGACAGCACTGGAGGGGGCACCGACACTATTGGAGGGGGCACCGACACTATTGGAGGGGGCACCGACACCACTGGAGGGGGCACAGACATTGCTGGAGGGGGCACCGACACCACTGGAGGGGGCACAGACATTGCTGGAGGGGGCACCGACACCACTGGAGGGGCACAGACACCACTGGAGGGGGGCACCGACACCACTGGAGGGGGCACAGACACCACTGGAGGGGGGCACCGACACCACTGGAGGGGCATAAACACCACTGGAGGAGGCACAGACATCGCTGGAGGGGGCACCGACAGCACTGGAGGGGGCACAGACATCATTGGAGGGGGCACACACCACTGGAGGGGGCACAGACATCATTGGAGGGAGTACAGACACCACTGGAGGGGGCACAAACATTACTGGAGGGGGCACAGACACCACTGGAGGGGTCATACATCACTGGAGGGGTCACAGACACCACTGGAGGGGCACAGACATCACTAGAGGGGCACAGACATCACTAGAGGGGCACAGACATCACTAGAGGGGCACAGACATCACTGGAAGGGGCACAAAATTTGTTATTAGATTCTTTGAAAGACACAAAAAGAAGTGCCTGTGCACATAGGGCACCACCTGGAGATGACCACATGGGGCACCACCTGGAGATGACCACATGGGGCACCACCTGGAGATGACCACATGGGGCACCACCTGGAGATGAGCACATGGGGCACCACCTGGAGATGACCACATGGGGCACCACCTGGAGATGAGCACATGGGGCACCACCTGGAGATGACCACATGGGGCACCACCTGGAGGTGACCACATAGGGCACCACTTTGAGATGATCACATTGGGCACCACCTGGAGATGACAACATGGGGCACCACCTGGAGATGACCACATAGGGCAGCACCTGGAGGTGACCACATAGGGCAGCACTTTGAGATGATCACATTGGGCACCACTTTGAGTTGACATCATGAGGCACCATCTGGAGATGACCACATAGGGCACCACCTGGAGGTGACCACATAGGGCACCACCTGGAGATGACCACATGGGGCACCACCTGGAGATGACCACATAGGGCACCACATAGGGCACCATCTGGAGATAACCACATAGGGCACCACCTGGAGATGACCACATAGGGCACCACCTGGAGATGACCATATGGGGTACCACCTGGAGATGACAACATGGGGCACCACCTGGAGATGACCACATGGGGCACCACCTGGAGATGACAACATAGGGCAGCACCTGGAGGTGACCACATAGGGCACCACCTGGAGATGACCACATAGGGCACCACCTGGAGATGACCACATGGGGCACCACCTGGAGATGACAACATGGGGCACCACCTGGAGATGACCACATAGGGCACCACCTGGAGATGACCACATAGGGCAGCACCTGGAGATGACCACATAGGGCACCACCTGGAGATGACCACATAGGGCAGCACCTGGAGATGACCACATAGGGCACCACCTGGAGATGACCACATGGGGCACCACCTGGAGATGACCACATAGGGCACCACCTGGAGATGGCCACATAGGGCAGCACCTGGAGGTGACCACATAGGGCACCACCTGGAGATGACCACATAGGGCACCACCTGGAGATGACCACATAGGGCACCACGTGGAGATGACCACATAGGGCACCACCTGGAGATGACCACATGGGGCACCACCTGGAGATGAGCACATGGGGCACCACCTGGAGATGACCACATGGGGCACCACCTGGAGATGACCACATAGGGCACCACCTGGAGATGACCACATAGGGCACCACCTGGAGATGACCACATAGGGCACCACCTGGAGATGACCACATGGGGCACCACCTGGAGATGACAACATGGGGCACCACCTGGAGATGACCACATGGGGCACCACCTGGAGATGACAACATGGGGCACCACCTGGAGATGACAACATGGGGCACCACCTGGAGATGACCACATAGGGCAGCACCTGGAGGTGACCACATAGGGCACCACTTGGAGATGACCACATAGGGCACCACCTGGAGATGACCACATAGGGCACCACCTGGAGATGACCACATAGGGCACCACCTGGAGATGACCACATAGGGCACCACGTGGAGATGACCACATAGGGCACCACCTGGAGATGACCACATGGGGCACCACTGGAGATGACCACATGGGGCACCACCTGGAGATGAGCACATGGGGCACCACCTGGAGATGACCACATAGGGCACCACCTGGAGATGACCACATAGGGCACCACCTGGAGATGACCACATAGGGCACCACCTGGAGATGACCACATAGGGCACCACCTGGAGATGACCACATAGGGCACCACGTGGAAATGACGTGGGGGTTTCAGGTGACAGTTTGCTGAGTGACAGCTCTTGTGATTCGCTCAGGTGATGTGAACAGATGCAGCCAGCGGCTCCTTCCCTACATTGGTCTATACTCCTCCAGAGGTTGTTGTTGGGGTCCACTTCTGTCAGACACCAGTGGATTGTGTCTTTTCAGGAGGATGGTGATGTCTGGTGATATTGGGTGATGTGCGGACAGATGTGCGCAGTCTGTAAGGTACAAAGTCGTTCATTGATCTGCACAATCATTTTGTCGAGAGTCAAATAGGACTTCTAGAAGGAGCCGCGGCAGCTGTGAAACATCGACAGTATAAGGCATCTCTGGATGTGTCTCTGGATGTGTCTCTGGATGTGTCTCTGGATCTGTGTCTCTGGATGTGTCTCTGGATCTGTGTCTCTGGATGTGTCTCTGGATGTGTCTCTGGATCTGTGTCTCTGGATGTGTCTCTGGATGTGTCTCTGGATCTGTGTCTCTGGATCTGTGTCTCTGGATCTGTGTCTCTGGATCTGTGTCTCTGGATGTGTCTCTGGATCTGTGTCTCTGGATCTGTGTCTCTGGATCTGTGTCTCTGGATCTGTGTCTCTGGATCTGTGTCTCTGGATGTGTCTCTGGATCTGTGTCTCTGGATGTGTCTCTGGATCTGTGTCTATGGATGTGTCTCTGGATGTGTCTCTGGATGTGTCTCTGGATCTGTGTCTCTGGATCTGTGTCTCTGGATCTGTGTCTCTGGATCTGTGTCTCTGGATGTGTCTCTGGATCTGTGTCTCTGGATGTGTCTCTGGATGTGTCTCTGGATCTGTGTCTCTGGATGTGTCTCTGGATGTGTCTTTGGATGTGTCTCTGGATTGTGTCTCTGGATGTGTGTCTCTGGATGTGTGTCTCTGGATCTGTGTCTCTGGATGTGTCTCTGGATCTGTGTCTCTGGATGTGTCTCTGGATCTGTGTCTCTGGATGTGTCTCTGGATGTGTCTCTGGATCTGTGTCTCTGGATGTGTCTCTGGATCTGTGTCTCTGGATCTGTGTCTCTGGATGTGTCTCTGGATGTGTCTCTGGATGTGTCTCTGATCTGTGTCTCTGGATGTGTCTCTGGATGTGTCTCTGGATCTGTGTCTCTGGATCTGTGTCTCTGGATGTGTCTCTGGATGTGTCTCTGGATGTGTCTCTGGATCTGTGTCTCTGGATGTGTCTCTGGATGTGTCTCTGGATGTGTCTCTGGATCTGTGTCTCTGGATGTGTCTCTGGATCTGTGTCTCTGGATCTGTGTCTCTGGATGTGTGTCTCTGGATGTGTCTCTGGATCTGTGTCTCTGGATCTGTGTCTCTGGATGTGTCTCTGGATGTGTCTCTGGATCTGTGTCTCTGGATCTGTGTCTCTGGATCTGTGTCTCTGGATCTGTGTCTCTGGATGTGTCTCTGGATGTGTCTCTGGATCTGTGTCTCTGGATGTGTCTCTGGATGTGTGTCTCTGGATGTGTCTCTGGATGTGTCTCTGGATGTGTCTCTGGATGTGTCTCTGGATGTGTCTCTGGATCTGTGTCTCTGGATGTGTCTCTGGATGTGTCTCTGGATCTGTGTCTCTGGATCTGTGTCTCTGGATGTGTCTCTGGATCTGTGTCTCTGGATGTGTCTCTGGATGTGTCTCTGGATCTGTGTCTCTGGATGTGTCTCTGGATGTGTCTCTGGATCTGTGTCTCTGGATGTGTCTCTGGATGTGTCTCTGGATCTGTCTCTGGATCTGTGTCTCTGGATGTGTCTCTGGATCTGTCTCTGGATCTGTGTCTCTGGATGTGTCTCTGGATGTGTCTCTGGGTGTGTCTCTGGATCTGTGTCTCTGGATCTGTGTCTCTGGATCTGTGTCTCTGGATCTGTGTCTCTGGATGTGTCATCAGATTGGTCCAAGTGAGAAATTAATAACCTGAGCAGAAGCCTAAGTAACAGAGCAGATATAGTCCGTGTCTGCGGAAAGCTGGGTGATGGACGTCTATGGACACTGTCATGGCAGCCATTAGAGGTGGTCACCTGGGAATGACCCAGAATTGGGCGAGTAGGATATCAGTGATTTATAGGGAAATGTCAGATGCTGTATAACTAACTGTATTCTTACAGGACTCGCCCTGAGGGTCAATATGACCTGAATAATAGTCCTATTAATCAGTACACTGACTAGGTGAAGCAGGGGGTTCTGGGTAACAATGCCTAATAATGATGGAACCATCCAATGAAAAGGCTTGTCATCCATCCTACAAACATTCAGGGTTTGTCTATGACCCCCGGATTCATCTTAAATCGGCTGCTAAGGTAAATTTCACTTTACTCCAGAGTGGACCCTTAATCAGTCCCGCCACCCCTGAACACCAGGTTGCAGACCTGCCATCAGTCACAATTCCCAATCACGTGCATCTCAGATTTAATGGTGCCACTCACCTCAGGATATGCAATGGGATCAAACGATGTGCAAACTGGCACAACATCCAGAAATGCAGCTTCATACTTACAATCAGGGCCACCTTAAGGGGAGTACAGCTCTGCCTGGAGTCAGGGGCCCCCGGGCCTGACTGCAGGGGGCATGGCCATTGGATTAGGGGCTGGGAGTCCGGCTGTGACACAGGTGGTGTGGCCGTTTGGAGCAGGGAGGCTCGCGCCCCCTGCCGACACACGCTGATGCTGCTCTGCTGGGCCCATGCAAGACATGAGGGGGCGGGCCATGATCTCCTCCGAGTCCTGCCCCCTCACATCTTGCATGGGCCCTCTCTCCTGTCAATCACCTCCAGGCCCCGCCCCCTCACTTCTTGAGCAGACCCTGTCTCCTGTCCATCACCGCTGCTGCAGTACAGCCTGCAAACCGGAGGTCACACGGGCACCAGCAGGATGCATGGGACTGGAGTCAGGACGAAGCTGCTGCTGCTGCCACCGCTACTACTAGTGCTGGTGGTGAGTATGCTCATTTGTCTATCTCTCTGTCTGTCTCTGTCTTTGTCGCTCTCTGTCTGTCTTTCTCTCTGCCTATATCTGTCTGTGTGTCTGTCTCTACACAGCAGTATACTCTATATACAGGTCCACACTACACGCTGTATTTGTGCATCTACACTGTGTTCCAAATTATTATGCAAATTGGTTTTAAGTGTCATAGAGTTGTTTTTTTGTTTGTTTTTTAATGAACCCCATTGCTGGTTTTGTGTCTCAGGGTCTTTGGATCACTGAAATCAATCTCAGATCCCTGTGATAATTAGTTTGGCAGGTGAGCCCGATAAAAGGAAAACTGGGTGTTCCACAATATTACGCAAGTCACAGTTTTCAAGTAACATGGGACAGAAAAAGGATGTCTCTGCTGCCGAAAAGCAACAAATAGTGCAATGCCTTGGACAAGGGATGAAAACATTAGATATTGCAGGAAATGTAAGTGTGATCATCGTACTGTGAAGAGATTTGTGGCTGATTCTGAGCACAGATGTGTTCGTGCAGATAAAGGCAGAATGAGGAAGGTTTCTGCCAGGCAAGTTCATCAGATTAAGAGAGCAGCTGCTAAAAAAGCCTTACAAACCAACAAACAGATATGTGAAGCTGCTGGAGCCTCTGGAGTCCCTCCAACCTCAAGGTGTAGGATCCTTCAGAGGCTTGCTGTGGGGCATAAAGCTACTATTCAGCCACCCCTAAACAGTGCTCACAAGCAGAAACAGTTGCAGTGGGTCCAGATATACATGAAGACTAATTTTCAACCAGTATAGTTTACTGATGAGTGCTGAGCAACCCTGGATGGTCCAGATGAATAGAGTAGTGGATGGTTGGTGGATGCCACCATGTCCCAACAAGGCTGCGACGTCAGCAAGGAGGTGGAGGAGTCATGTTTAGGGCCGGAATCATTGGGAAACAGCTGGTAGCCCCTTTAAGATTCCTGAAGGTGTGAAAAGACCTCTGCAAAGTATATAGAGTTTCTGACTGAGAACTTTCTTCCATGGTACAAAACGCAAAAACAGGAGCAAAATCATCCTCATGCAGGACAATGCCCCATCTCATGCTGCAAAGAAAGAATACCTCTGTGCCATGGGCTGCTATGGGCATAAAAGGAGATAAACTCATGGTGTGGCCACCATCTTCCCCTGACCTCAACCCTATAGAGAACCCTAGGATTATAATCAAGCCAAAGATCTATGAGGGTGAGAGGCAGTTCACATCAAAACAGCAGCTCTGGGAGGTGATTCTGACATCATGCAAAGAAATACAAGCAGAAACTCCCCGGAAACTCACAAGATCAATGGATGCAAGAATTGTGAAGGTGAGATCAAAGAAGGGTTCCTATGTTACCATGTAACTTGGCCTGTTAGGATGGTTTGGAGGTAAATAGCTTTTTATTTCAGTGAATGTGACCTCCTAATGCTGCAAATTCAGCAAATCAGCATTTTCAGTTCTTTAAAACATATCAAATGTTTAGAAACTCTCCTGTGCCGAATAATGTGGAACAGGGAATTTAGAGGTTTTTTTAATTTTCAAGATTATACTGTTATCATTGGGAGGTTTCTTCAATACAATTTGATGTATCCTATAACGGGTGATGACTTGTATTACACTGACTGTCATCTGCACTGACCATTTAGGAAAATCAGAGAAAAAGAACATTTGCATAATAATTTGGAACACAGTGTATATACTGTATGTATATAGTGTGGACTTGTATATACAGTAGAGTGCTGTCTGTGTATGCAAGATATACAGCCGGCAGTCTCTGCATACAGCCAGCAGTCTCTGTGTATATATATTGCACAATGTCCAATGTGTATACATCCCGCAGCAGTCACTAATGTGTATACAACCCACTGCAGTCTCTAATGTGCATACGTCTCGCAGCAGTCTCCATTGTGCATAGGTCCCGCATCCATCTCCATTGTGTATACAGGCAGCAGCGGTAACTATTGTGTATTCTCTATTGTGTGTACAGCCCGCAGCCGTCTCCATTGTCTATACGGCCCCCAGCCATCTCTATTGTGTATACAGCAGCAGACGTCTCTATTGTGTATTCTCTATTGTATATACAGCTATTGTGTATTAAGCCCACAGCAGTCTCAAGTGTGTATGTGAGTGATATATAATAGAGAGCGAGAGTGTAAAAAAAAAAAGAAGAAAAAACAGCACAAAAATATAGAAAAAAACTTTATTGCCCAATGGCGTGGCCACGAATTGGACAATAATGTCCACTTTTTTCTATTTTTTTGTGCTGTTTTTCCTTTATTTACTCTATTGTAAGGAACCATCTGGATTGCTGGTTGGGGAAGCTTTGCACATAAATTGAGGTCAATTTTGGGACTGTTCCAATTTTTAACTAAAAAGATAATGTATGTTTGGTGGAGACGGAGCATAGGTGTAGGCTGAGCATTGGTGGAGACAGAGCATGGGTGGAGGCTGAGCATAGGTGGAGGCAGAGCATGGGTGGAGGCAGAGCATAGTAGAAGGCTGAGCATGGGTGGAGGCAGAGCATGGGTGGAGGCTGAGCATGGGTGGAGGCAGAGCATGGGTGGAGGCAGAGCAAGGGTGGAGGCAGAGCATAGTTGGAGGCTGAGCATGGGTGGAGGCTGAGCATGGGTGGAGGCTGAGCATTGGTGGAGGCAGAGCATGGGTGGAGGCAGAGCATAGTTGGAGGCAGAGCATGGGTGAATGCTGAGCAAGGGTGGAGGCAGAGCATAGTTGGAGGCAGAGCATGGGTGGAGGCAGAGCATAGTTGGAGGCAGAGCATGGGTGGAGGCTGAGCATGGGTGGAGGCAGAGCATGGGTGGAGGCTGAGCATGGGTGGAGGCAAAGCATGGGTGGAGGCAGAGCATAGTTGGAGGCAGAGCATACTTGGAGGCTGAGCATGGGTGGAGGCTGAACATGGGTGGAGGCTGAACATGGGTGGAGGCAGAGCATGGGTGGAGGCAGAGCATAGTAGAAGGCTGAGCATGGGTGGAGGCTGAGCATGGGTGGAGGCTGAGCATGGGTGGAGGCTCAGGATGGGTGGAGGCAGAGCATAGTTGGAGGCAGAGCATGGGTGGAGGCAGAGCATGGGTGGAGGCTGAGTATGGGAGGAGGCAGAGCATGGGTGGAGGCTGAGCATGGGTGGAGGCTGAGCATGGGTGGAGGCTGAGTATGGGAGGAGGCAGAGCATGGGTGGAGGCAGAGCATGGGTGGAGGCTGAGCATGGGTGGAGGCTGAGCATGGGTGGAGGCTGAGCAAGGGTGGAGGCAGAGCATAGTTGGAGGCAGAGCATGGGTGGAGGCTGAGCATGGGTGGAGGCAGAGCATGGGCGGAGGCAAAGCATGGGTGGAGGCAGAGCATAGTTGGAGGCAGAGCATGGGTGGAGGCTGAGCATGGGTGGAGGCTGAGCATGGGTGGAGGCAGAGCATAGTTGGAGGCAGAGCATAGTTGGAGGCTGAGCATGGGTGGAGGCTGAGCATCGGTGGAGGCTGAGCATCGGTGGAGGCAGAGCATAGTTGGAGGCTGAGCATGGGTGGAGGCTGAGCATGGGTGGAGGCTGAGCATGGGTGGAGGCAAAGCATGGGTGGAGGCAGAGCATAGTTGGAGGCAGAGCATACTTGGAGGCTGAGCATGGGTGGAGGCTGAACATGGGTGGAGGCTGAACATGGGTGGAGGCAGAGCATGGGTGGAGGCAGAGCATAGTAGAAGGCTGAGCATGGGTGGAGGCTGAGCATGGGTGGAGGCTGAGGATGGGTGGAGGCAGAGCATAGTTGGAGGCAGAGCATGGGTGGAGGCAGAGCATGGGTGGAGGCTGAGTATGGGAGGAGGCAGAGCATGGGTGGAGGCTGAGCATGGGTGGAGGCTGAGCATGGGTGGAGGCTGAGTATGGGAGGAGGCAGAGCATGGGTGGAGGCTGAGCATGGGTGGAGGCAGAGCATAGTTGGAGGCTGAGCATGGGTGGAGGCTGAGCATGGGTGGAGGCTGAGCATTGGTGGAGGCTGAGCATGGGTGGAGGCAGAGCATGGGTGGAGGCTGAGCATGGGTGGAGGCAGAGCATGGGTGGAGGCAGAGCAAGGGTGGAGGCAGAGCATAGTTGGAGGCTGAGCATGGGTGGAGGCTGAGCATGGGTGGAGGCTGAGCATTGGTGGAGGCAGAGCATGGGTGGAGGCAGAGCATAGTTGGAGGCAGAGCATGGGTGAATGCTGAGCAAGGGTGGAGGCAGAGCATAGTTGGAGGCAGAGCATGGGTGGAGGCAGAGCATAGTTGGAGGCAGAGCATGGGTGGAGGCTGAGCATGGGTGGAGGCAGAGCATGGGTGGAGGCTGAGCATGGGTGGAGGCAAAGCATGGGTGGAGGCAGAGCATAGTTGGAGGCAGAGCATACTTGGAGGCTGAGCATGGGTGGAGGCTGAACATGGGTGGAGGCTGAACATGGGTGGAGGCAGAGCATGGGTGGAGGCAGAGCATAGTAGAAGGCTGAGCATGGGTGGAGGCTGAGCATGGGTGGAGGCTGAGCATGGGTGGAGGCTGAGCATGGGTGGAGGCTCAGGATGGGTGGAGGCAGAGCATAGTTGGAGGCAGAGCATGGGTGGAGGCAGAGCATGGGTGGAGGCTGAGTATGGGAGGAGGCAGAGCATGGGTGGAGGCTGAGCATGGGTGGAGGCTGAGCATGGGTGGAGGCTGAGTATGGGAGGAGGCAGAGCATGGGTGGAGGCAGAGCATGGGTGGAGGCTGAGCATGGGTGGAGGCTGAGCATGGGTGGAGGCAGAGCATAGTTGGAGGCAGAGCATAGTTGGAGGCTGAGCATGGGTGGAGGCTGAGCATCGGTGGAGGCTGAGCATCGGTGGAGGCAGAGCATAGTTGGAGGCTGAGCATGGGTGGAGGCTGAGCATGGGTGGAGGCTGAGCATGGGTGGAGGCAAAGCATGGGTGGAGGCAGAGCATAGTTGGAGGCAGAGCATACTTGGAGGCTGAGCATGGGTGGAGGCTGAACATGGGTGGAGGCTGAACATGGGTGGAGGCAGAGCATGGGTGGAGGCAGAGCATAGTAGAAGGCTGAGCATGGGTGGAGGCTGAGCATGGGTGGAGGCTGAGGATGGGTGGAGGCAGAGCATAGTTGGAGGCAGAGCATGGTGGAGGCAGAGCATGGGTGGAGGCTGAGTATGGGAGGAGGCAGAGCATGGGTGGAGGCTGAGCATGGGTGGAGGCTGAGCATGGGTGGAGGCTGAGTATGGGAGGAGGCAGAGCATGGGTGGAGGCTAGAGCATGGGTGGAGGCTGAGCATGGGTGGAGGCTGAGCATGGGTGGAGGCTGAGCAAGGGTGGAGGCAGAGCATAGTTGGAGGCAGAGCATGGGTGGAGGCTGAGCATGGGTGGAGGCAGAGCATGGGTGGAGGCAAAGCATGGGTGGAGGCAGAGCATGGGTGGAGGCAGAGCATGGGTGGAGGCTGAGCATGGGTGGAGGCAGAGCATGGGTGGAGGCAGAGCATGGGTGGAGGCAGAGCATGGGTGGAGGCAGAGCATAGTTGGAGGCAGAGCATAGTTGGAGGCTGAGCATGGGTGGAGGCTGAGCATCGGTGGAGGCAGAGCATAGTTGGAGGCTGAGCATGGGTGGAGGCTGAGCATGGGTGGAGGCTGAGCATAGTTGGAGGCTGAGCATGGGTGGAGGCTGAGCATGGGTAGAGGCTGAGCATGGGTGGAGGCAGAGCATAGTTGGAGGCTGAGCATGGGTGGAGGCTGAGCATGGGTGGAGGCTGAGCATGGGTAGAGGCAGAGCATGGGTGGAGGCAGAGCATAGTTGGAGGCTGAGCATGGGTGGAGGCTGAGCATGGGTGGAGGCTGAGCATGGGTAGAGGCTGAGCATGGGTAGAGGCTGAGCATGGGTAGAGGCTGAGCATGGGTAGAGGCAGAGCATGGGTAGAGGCTGAGCATGGGTAGAGGCTGAGCATGGGTAGAGGCTGAGCATGGGTAGAGGCTGAGCATGGGTAGAGGCTGAGCATGGGTAGAGGCTGAGCATGGTTGGAGGCTGAGCATGGGTGGAGGCTGGGCGGAGTCTCAGGGGGCCCCAAAATTTTGCCAGTCAGGGGCCCCAAAATTCCTAGTGGCAGCCCTGCTTACAATGTAAATTTCTCTATTTTCTGCTGATTTCAGGAGAGATTGGCAGCTCGGGATTCATTGGCAGAATGCAGAGAGAATGTGCAGGTCTGTGGGAATCTGCAGGACACAATGTTACACTGATGGCTGATACAATGTAACACTCGGCAGGAGGAGGGGGTCGGGGACTGAATGCCATCGCTTTTATGTCACTTTTCGGAGTGACCATCGTCGTGGAGACTGTTACCCTGGAGGAATTTGACATGGCAGCCCTATTGGTTGTCCCCCAACATTTCCAGGAACGGAAAATAAGAAGCGTCTGAACCCCTCCAGAGGACACAGGTCAGGAGCATGGGAATATTCGGAAGTGCAGGCTAAGGACAGATCTACAGTAAAGTCCTGGCACGGACTCCGTCCCGGTCCAGCAGGTACCAGGGTCCGTAAGGCCACACATGTCAGGTATCAGGCGTCCTAGCAGGTACAACACGGGAAAATGAGTGTAACTCAGGAAAAGGACAAGGGGTCGGAACATTCCCTTCAAATCTGCAAGAAAGCGAAGGAGGGGGGGCCGAGCGCAGCACAGAGCACACAAAGAGCTTGTTGTGTACACAGAGCACAGATGGGGCCGGGGACAGGTGCTGCCAAAAACCGCCAGAAATCCAAATCCCAGCACACAGGTCCCACGTTCCAGAGATGTAAAGATGTAGCCGTCAGCCCCTCCTGGGATGTCCCGGGATGGATGGATGGAGAAACGGACTGTTCCCCATGTCTTAATCATTGAATTCCATCTTTTTCTCTGGCCCCCAGTATATAACATGCTGACCCATTGCCGTCAGGGTATATCTTTCAGCCTAGAGGCATAACTAGAGTCTGATGGGCCCCAGTGCAAAATTTGGACCTGGATCCCCTTTCCCCGCCTGTTGGTCAGGTGTCTGGGTCCTTGTAGCATAATAAAAACTATAAAGACATGTTTCCCCTCTCCCTTCATTATGTAGTAATGTTCCCCATCCTGCGCCCCTTCCTGGTATATACAGTTGTGGCCAAAAGTATTGACACCCCTGCAATTCTGTCGGATAATACTGTTTCTTCCTGAAAATGATTGCAATCACAAATTCTTTGCTATTATATCTTCATTTAATTTGTCTTCAATGAAAAAACACAAAAGAGAATGAAGCAAAAAGCAAAACATTGATCATTTCACACAAAACTCCAAAAATGGGCCGGACAAAAGTATTGGCACCCTCAGCCTAATACTTGGTTGCACAACCTTTAACCAAAATAACTGCGATCACCCGCTTCCGGTAACCATCAATGAGTTTCTTACAATGCTCTGCTGGAATTTTACACCATTCCTCTTTGGCAAACTGCTCCAGGTACCTGATATGTGAAGGCGCCTTCTCCAAACTGCCATTGTTAGATCTCTCCACAGGTGATCTATGGGATCCAGGTCTGGACTCATTGCTGCCACCTTAGAAGTCTCCAGTGCTTTCTCTCACACCATTTTCTAGTGCTTTTTGAAGTGTGTTTTGGGTCATTGTCCTGCTGGAAGACCCATGACCTCTGAGGGAGACCCAGCTTTCTCACACTGGGCCCTACATTATGCTGCACGATGTGTTGGTAGTCTTCAGACTTCATAATGCCATGCACGCGGTCAAGCAGTCCAGTGCCAGAGGCAGCAAAGCAACCCCAAAACATCAGGGAGCCTCCGCCATGTCTGACTGTAGGGAGCGTGTTCTTTTCTTTGAATGCCTCTTTTTTTCTCCTGTATGTTATCTTATCATCAATACAGAGCAAAGGGGCTGATTACTTATCATCAATACTGAGCAAAGGGGCTGAATACTTATCATCAATACTGAGCAAAGGGGCTGAATACTTATCATCAATACTGAGCAAAGGGGCTGAATACTTATCATCAACACTGAGCAAAGGGGCTGAATACTTATCATCAATACTGAGCAAAGGGGCTGAATACTTATCATCAATACTGAGCAAAGGGGCTGAATACTTATCATCAATACTGAGCAAAGGGGCTGAATACTTATCATCAATAATGAGCAAAGGGGCTGAATACTTATCATCAATGCTAAGCAAAGGGGCTGAATACTGATCATCAATAATGAGCAAAGGGGCTCAATACTTATCAATAATTAGCAAAGGGGCTGAATACTGATCATCAATAATGAGCAAAGGGGCTCAATACTTATCAATAATTAGCAAAGGGGCTGAATACTTATCATCAATACTGAGCAAAGGGGCTGAATACTTATCATCAATACTGAGCAAAGGGGCTCAATACTTATCATTAATAATTAGCAAAGGGGCTGAAAACTTATCACCATGTGATGTTTCAGTTTTTCTTTTTTAATAAATTTGCAAAACTTTCTACATTTCAGTTTTTTCAGTGTAGATGGGGGGCACAGTGCACATTAATGAGGAAAAATGAACTTTTTTGAATTTACCAAATGTCTGCAATGAAACAAAGAGTGAAAAATGTAAAGGGGTGTGAATACTTTCTGTACTCGCTGTATATTTGACCTTAGAAAACACGAAGGCCCCAACTAATAAAGTAAAGGCCAAAACTCTAAAGGAATTGGAAACTTTATTGAATAAACTTAAAACTAAAAACATTTAAAAGGAAACATAGAAAACCATTTTGCAGCAATAAATCGTGAAATGAGCGAAGTCATATAAATACTACATTGCTCTTATTGAAAAGTAGTTTAGGATGAATAAATAACTAAGGCTGGGGTCACAGTACCATTTTTCACATGCATTTTTGGAGACCTGCGTTTTCAAAAACGCATGTAAAAAACGCACCCATAGGCCCCCATGTTAAAAAACGCATGCCCTAATAGCCAAAAAGCATGTGTGACTGTCCCATGCGTTTTTGGAGCATATCCAAAAACGCATGCGTTTTTGTAGAAAACGCATGCGTTTTTGTAGAAAACGCATGCGTTTTTTTAACATGGGCTCCTATGGGAAACGCATGCGTTTTTGAATGGCACTAAAAGGTGCTAACTGTACATGCGTTTTTGCATGCGTTTTCCATAGGAACCCATGTTATAAAAACGCATGCGTTTTCTACAAAAACGCATGCGTTTTTCAAAACGCTCCAAAAAAATACTACAAGCACTATTTTTATGTGCAGATTCAAAAACGCAGCCAAAAACGCAGGGAGCCATCAGAGACCTTAAAAAACTCATGCTGACATGAAAAACGCATGTAAGGCTGTGGTCACAGTTGCCATGCGTTTTTTTTTAGTGATTTAACAAAACTCATGCGTTTTTTCATGTCAGCATGACTTTTGTAAGGTGTGTGATGGCTCCCTGCGTTTTTGGGTGCGTTTTTGAATCTGCACCTAAAAATAGTGCTTGTAGTATTTTTTTGAGCGTTTTGAAAAACGCATGCGTTTTTGTAGAAAACGCATGCGTTTTTATAACATGGGTTCCTATGGGAAACGCATGCAAAAACGCATGTACAATTAGTACCTTTTAGTGCCATTCAAAAACGCATGCGTTTCCCATAGGAGCCCATGTTAAAAAAACGCATGTGTTTCCAGAAACGCATGCGTTTTTTTAACATGGGCTCCTATGGGAAACGCATGCGTTTTTGAATGGCACTAAAAGGTACTAATTGTACATGCGTTTTTGCATGCGTTTTCCATAAGGCCCCTTATTAAAAAACGCATGCGTTTTTGGATATGCTCCAAAAACGCATGGGACAGTCACACATGCTTTTTGGCTATTAGGGCATGCGTTTTTTAACATGGGGGCCTATGGGTGCGTTTTTTACATGCGTTATTGAAAACGCAGGTCTCCAAAAACGCATGTGAAAAATGGTACTGTGACCCCAGCCTAAAAAAGCATGCGTTTTTAAAAGGCACTAAAAAAATGCATGTCAACTGTGACCCCAGCCTAAGGGGTAAAGCAAGATGGAGAGAAATATTAATAATGAAATATAGACATTGTGCAGCTCACAGGGTAATAATGCAAGAGCAGACTGACAGGAGAGTCATGAACGGGTGACATCAAAATATGTCAGGGGTGACGGGGAAATCGTCAATCACAAGATCAATATGGCTGTAAATGACTCTCATGGGGTATTAAAACAAGTGCAACAAAGCGCCATAGGAGCTGATCACACATGGGAATTTACAGGGAATATTTCAACGTGTAAATAGCCCAAATGGCAAGAAAGACACATGTATAAGCCAATACAGTAGATAAGTAAAGCAGCTCAAAAGATCGTGCAGCAAATATGGACACAATAAAGTGGAATGAAAACTCCGGAGACACCGGAGAGATAAAGTGTAACAATGATGAAGATAAAAGTAGCGGGAATCGCCCCAACGCGCGTTTAGCTTCTTGCATACACTATGGGCCTGATTCCACAAAGCTTTGATACAAGTGTAAAACACAGGGGTGTAACTACAACAGGTGCAGGGGTTGTGATCGCACCCGGGCCCTGCAGCCTAGGGGGCCCCAAAAGTCCCTCTGGCCTATAGAAAAAGACCATTACTATTAAAGATTTGCAATAATTGGAGCATTTGCACCGGGGACCCTGGGCCTGAAGTTTCGCCACATCTAAAATAACAGCATTCTCACCCGACTCCGAAAAAGTGGGAGGAGCCAGGGCAGGATGGGGCGTGGCTACCAGCGCTCGTTAGGTTCATGGCTGGAGTAGGATTTGTGGTACTCCAGCCCATCTCCCCAACACCGACTGATGAAGACATGACATCCTCTATTACCAAACCTAGAAGATCTGAGGTTCTTCTTAGTTAACGTTTTTTTGATCAAGAAGCCTAAAATCCTCCAATCACCACAAAGGGATCTGATATGATCCAGGCTGTAATGAGAGATGGGTGGATACTGGATCTCGGCCGGCAGGGGCCACACAAGCAATGTACACTACTAAATAACAAAGAGCGGGTGCTGCTCCCCTCCCACCTGGGCTCCAAAATCCACCATCTCTCCGACCAGCTGGTTCCTATCTCTTCTCCATATCATATCAGTCCGGACACATTGATTGGAGTCATCAGACATGAGGGCGCCTCCGTGCGAGGTCGACGCACCATTTATACACATTTAAATCAAACAACTTTCACTAAGACGCCGACATCTTTACATGTCTGACAATAGGGGATTTACTTTTAGGTTTGTATATTGGCCACAAAGTATTTGTGCACCTGCATATTCATTTAATAAAGGTGTGCGGGTCCTACATCATAGATAATAGATAGATATAGATGGACATAACTACAACAGGTGCAGGGGCTGCAATCGCACTTGGGCCCTGGAACCTAGGGGGCCCCAAAAGACTTTGCAATAATTGGGGCCCATGAGCTTCAATGACTGTGAGGTTGCTCCGCTGTTGGCGGCTGTAGGGTTAATGTGCTTCGCTCTGGGCACCTCGTTCTAGGATTACAGGCAGGAGCTGGGAGATCCCGGTGCCAGCTGTGCTATCCCGGATATGGTGCCGGAGCGGGGGGCGGCTCGTCTTATCTGGGGGGTGCAGTATTACTGCCAGGAGCTCATTATAACGTCTCCTTGTCTGATAATCCCCAGTCCTGGCAGCAGCGGGCACGCTCGGCACCATGGCTCATGCACCACTCTCCAATCTCATCATTTTGCCGCCTCCTGCCCGGCAGCGTCATTAATCCATCCTGAAATGTGCGGACATTCCTGGGGAAGGATCCACCGCGCAGGAGGACGGGGCTCAGACAGTTTCACAACAGCGAAGCCTGGAATCCGTGTTGATACATTCTAGATTCTATGATGCAGGAAGATTCTTGTGAAATATGACATCAGCTGCCAAATACTCGATAAGTCCCTAGTATTGGACCTCTGCCGCCCCCTGCTGGGAAGAGCAGGAAAGGGGATGATAACTATCCCAAATACATAAACACATACACAGTATACACATACAAGGAGCAGCTCAGTAATTAGAAGATCAAAAAGTGACTTTATTTCAGTAATTCAATACATAAAGTGACACATATATTATATATAGAGTCATTACACACAGAGGGATCTGTTTACTTCTGTTGATGTTGATGATTATGGCTAACAGCCAATGACAACCCGAAGGTCATTATCTCAGAAAATTAAAGTTGGGAGGATGAAGAGTTAAACACCGCGCTGCCGTATTCCACCAGACATCAGAGGGTGAATATAATATGGAAAACCGTGCACTCTTGTTTCACAAATATACACTGAATATAACATTGATTTATTAGTCATCGTGTTTCAGGACTCCCCGGCCTCTTCCTCAGGACAAATCAATCTCATATTGACATGTTTCAAGGAGACCATAAACAACTCTGCAAATAGTATCACACAGGACAGGATTAGATACACAACTCAGCAAATAGTATCATGATAGGATTAGATACACAGCTCAGCAGGTGTTACTACATAGGATGGGATTAGATACACAGCTCAGCAAACAGTATCACCAGGGCCGGCTCCAGATTTTTGTGGGTCCCGGGAGAAAGAGTCTTAATGGGCCCCTTTTATACTCCACCTCTCCAAATTATATGACACACACACCTCTGCTACATGCCCATAGACATAAATGGCTCTACTACATGCACATGTAGACACACAAGTCTGATACATGCACATTACACATAATAAACACACACAGCTTTACCACATGCATACTACACATACAGATACACATATGGCTCTGCTACATGAACACTATATACCCAGCTCTGCTACATGTACAGTGCATACACATACAAACACACACAGCTCTGCTACATGCACATACAAACACACAGCTCTGCTACATGCACATACGTATACACAAATACAGATATACACAAATACACACATACAAACAAAGTATAGATACACACAGAGACACACACATACATATATAGATACACAGACACACAGACACATACAGATATAGATACACAGACACTCACACACACATACAGATATAGATACACAGACACACACACACACACACATACAGATATAGATACACAGACACATACAGATATAGATACACAGACACACATACACATACAGATATAGATACACAGACACATACAGATATAGATACACAGACACACACACACATACAGATATAGATACACACACACATACAGATATAGATACACACACACATACAGATATAGATACACAGACACACATACACATACAGATATAGATACACACACACATACAGATATAGATACACAGACACACACACACATACAGATATAGATACACACACACATACAGATATAGATACACAGACACATACAGATATAGATACACAGACACACACACACACACACATACAGATATAGATACACAGACACACACACACACACACATACAGATATACACAGACACACACACACATATAGATATACACAGACACACACACACACACACATACAGATATAGATACACAGACACATACAGATATAGATACACAGACACACATACAGATATAGATACACACACACATACAGATATAGATACACAGACACACACACATATATTACCACATTCAGATGATCTTGATCTGTGCAGAGCAGGAAAGGAGTCACTGGGAGCTGCACAGAGACTGCAGATGTTAAGTAGAAGCAGTTCCTTCTAGGACATTGATTTAAGTCATGTGATCAGTCACATGACTGGAACTTGAAGGTCCTTCAGCCTCCATTCAGCTCCCTGTAAACTTGTTCTCCTGCTGTGTACCATCACAGGAGAGGATTAGATACACAGCTCAGCAGACAGTATCACACAGGAGAGGATTAGATACACAGCTCAGCAGACAGTATCACACAGGAGAGGATTAGATACACAGCTCAGCAGACGGTATCACACAGGATAGGATTAGATACACAGCTCAGCAGACAGTATCACACAGGATAGGATTAGAT
Organism: Allobates femoralis; assembly: GCA_033576535.1. Lineage (NCBI taxonomy): Eukaryota > Metazoa > Chordata > Amphibia > Anura > Aromobatidae > Allobates > Allobates femoralis. Next base: position 36,110,473 of record JARQOC010000009.1, read on the forward strand.
ACACAGCTCAGCAGACAGTATCACACAGGATAGGATTAGATACACAGCTCAGCAGACAGTATCACACAGGATAGGATTAGATACAGCTCAGCAGACAGTATCACACAGGAGAGGATTAGATACACAGCTCAGCAGACGGTATCACACAGGATAGGATTAGATACACAGCTCAGCAGACAGTATCACACAGGATAGGATTAGATACACAGCTCAGCAGACAGTATCACACAGGATAGGATTAGATACACAGCTCAGCAGACAGTATCACACAGGAGAGGATTAGATACACAGCTCAGCAGACAGTATCACACAGGAGAGGATTAGATACACAGCTCAGCAGACGGTATCACACAGGATAGGATTAGATACACAGCTCAGCAGACAGTATCACACAGGATAGGATTAGATACACAGCTCAGCAGACAGTATCACACAGGATAGGATTAGATACACAGCTCAGCAGACAGTATCACACAGGATAGGATTAGATACAGCTCAGCAGACAGTATCACACAGGAGAGGATTAGATACACAGCTCAGCAGACAGTATCACACAGGAGAGGATTAGATACACAGCTCAGCAGACGGTATCACACAGGATAGGATTAGATACACAGCTCAGCAGACAGTATCACACAGGAGAGGATTAGATACACAGCTCAGCAGACAGTATCACACAGGAGAGGATTAGATACACAGCTCAGCAGACGGTATCACACAGGATAGGATTAGATACACAGCTCAGCAGACAGTATCACACAGGATAGGATTAGATACACAGCTCAGCAGACAGTATCACACAGGATAGGATTAGATACACAGCTCAGCAGACAGTATCACACAGGATAGGATTAGATACAGCTCAGCAGACAGTATCACACAGGAGAGGATTAGATACACAGCTCAGCAGACAGTATCACACAGGAGAGGATTAGATACACAGCTCAGCAGACGGTATCACACAGGATAGGATTAGATACACAGCTCAGCAGACAGTATCACACAGGATAGGATTAGATACACAGCTCAGCAGACAGTATCACACAGGATAGGATTAGATACACAGCTCAGCAGACAGTATCACACAGGAGAGGATTAGATACACAGCTCAGCAGACAGTATCACACAGGAGAGGATTAGATACACAGCTCAGCAGACGGTATCACACAGGATAGGATTAGATACACAGCTCAGCAGACAGTATCACACAGGATAGGATTAGATACACAGCTCAGCAGACAGTATCACACAGGATAGGATTAGATACACAGCTCAGCAGACAGTATCACACAGGATAGGATTAGATACAGCTCAGCAGACAGTATCACACAGGAGAGGATTAGATACACAGCTCAGCAGACAGTATCACACAGGAGAGGATTAGATACACAGCTCAGCAGACGGTATCACACAGGATAGGATTAGATACACAGCTCAGCAGACAGTATCACACAGGATAGGATTAGATACACAGCTCAGCAGACAGTATCACACAGGATAGGATTAGATACACAGCTCAGCAGACAGTATCACACAGGATAGGATTAGATACAGCTCAGCAGACAGTATCACACAGGATAGGATTAGATACACAGCTCAGCAGACAGTATCACACAGGAGAGGATTAGATACACAGCTCAGCAGACAGTATCACAGAGGATAGGATTAGATACAGCTCAGCAGACAGTATCACACAGGATAGGATTAGATACACAGCTCAGCAGACAGTATCACACAGGAGAGGATTAGATACACAGCTCAGCAGTGTCACACAGGATAGGATTAGATACACAGCTCAGCAGACAGTATCACATAGGAGAGGGTTAGATACAGCTCAGCAGACAGTATCACACAGGATAGGATTAGATACACAGCTCAGCAGACAGTATCACACAGGAGAGGATTAGATACACAGCTCAGCAGACAGTATCACACAGGATAGGATTAGATACACAGCTCAGCAGACAGTATCACACAGGATAGGATTAGATACACGGATCAGCAGAGAGTATCACACAGGAGAGGATTAGATACACAGCTCAGCAGACAGTATCACACAGGATACGATTAGATACACAGCTCAGCAGACAGTATCACACAGGATAGGATTAGATACACAGCTCAGCACACAGTATCACACAGAATAGGATTAGATACACAGCTCAGCAGACAGTATCACACAGGAGAGGATTAGATACACAGCTCAGCAGACAGTATCACACAGGATACGATTAGATACACAGCTCAGCAGACAGTATCACACAGGATAGGATTAGATACACAGCTCAGCACACAGTATCACACAGAATAGGATTAGATACACAGCTCAGCAGACAGTATCACATCACACAGGATAGGATTAGATACACAGCTCAGCAGACGGTATCACATAGGATAGGATTAGATACACGGATCAGCAGAGAGTATCACACAGGAGAGGATTAGATACACAGCTCAGCAGACAGTATCACACAGGAGAGGATTAGATACACGGATCAGCAGAGAGTATCACACAGGAGAGGATTAGATACACAGCTCAGCAGACAGTATCACACAGGAGAGGATTAGATACACAGCTCAGCAGACAGTATCACACAGGAGAGGATTAGATACACAGCTCAGCAGACAGTATCACACAGGATAGGATTAGATACACAGCTCAGCAGACAGTATCCCACAGGAGAGGATTAGATACACAGCTCAGCAGACAGTATCACACAGGATAAGATTAGATACGCAGCTCAGCAGACAGTATCACACAGGATATGATTAGATACACAGCTCAGCAGAGAGTATCACAGGAGAGGATTAGATATAGCTCAGCAGACAGTATCACACCAGATAGGATTAGAAACAGTTCAGCAGACAGTATCACACAGGATAGGATTAGATACTCAGTTTAGCAGACAGGAGTAGATTACACATCTCAGCACACAATATCACACAGAAGATTAGATATACAGCTCAGCACATGGTATCACACATGACAGGCTTAGATACATGTGGTACATAGATCTGTCAGACTCGTCAGTGTCATTTCTCTTGGTCGCGTCTGATGATCTGAGGGGAAACATCTGAGACATCTGGTAACTTTCTGGTCTTTCTTCTCGGCTGTGGATATTGTGGGCGACATCCGGAGACGATCAGAATCCGCCTTTATAGAAATTTTGGGGCATTTTCTGAAAATGTCAGAATGGTCATCGAGAAAGGAAAAGAGCAAACTGTGAATAAACTGAGACAATGGGACGACCACAGGGTGCTGGAGAGGCTGACCCGGGGGGGGCTGTGCTGGAGAGGCTGACCAGGGGGCTGTGCTGGAGAGGCTGACCCGGGGGGCTGTGCTGGAGAGCCTGACCCGGGGGCTGTGCTGGAGAGGATGACCCGGGGGGCTGTGCTGGAGAGCCTGACCCGGGGGCTGTGCTGGAGAGCCTGACCCGGGGGCTGTGCTGGAGAGCCTGACCCGGGGCTGTGCTAGAGAGGGTGACCTGGGGGGTTGTGCTGGAGAGGCTGACCCGGGGGGTTGTGCTGGAGAGGCTGACCCGGGGAGCTGTGCTGGAGAGGCTGACCCGGGGGCTGTGCTGGAGAGGATGACCCGGGGGGCTGTGCTGGAGAGCCTGACCCGGGGGCTGTGCTGGAGAGGATGACCCGGGGGCTGTGCTGGAGAGCCTGACCCGGGGGCTGTGCTAGAGAGGGTGACCTGGGGGGTTGTGCTGGAGAGGCTGACCCGGGGGGCTGTGCTGGAGAGGATGACCCGAGGGGCTGTGCTGGAGAGGATGACCCGAGGGGCTGTGCTGGAGAGGATGACCCGGGGGGCTGTGCTGGAGAGGCTGACCTAGAGGGCTGTGCTGGAGAGGCTGACAAGGGGGGGCTCTAATGGAGAGGCTGACCAGGGGGAGGCTGTGCTGGAGAGGGTGACCTGGGGGGTTGTGCTGGAGAGGCTGACCTGGAGGGCTGTGCTGGAGAGGCAGACCAGGGGGGCTGTGCTGTAGAGGCTGACCAGGAAGGGGTGCTCTAATGGAGAGAATGACCCAGGGGGCTGTGCTGGAGAGGCTGACCATGGGGGCTGTGCTGGAGAGACTGACCCGGGGGCCGGCCTGGAGAGGCTGACCCAGAGGGCTGTGCTGGAGGCTGACCAGGGGGGCTGCACTGGAGAGGCTGACCAAGGGGGCTGTGCTGGAGAGGTTGACCCGGGGGGCTGTGCTGGAGAGGCTGACCAGGGGGGCTACGCTGGAGAGGCTGACCAGAGGGGGCTCTAATGGAGATGCTGACCTGGGGGGCTGTGCTGGAGAGGTCGACTGGGGGGAGAGCTCTAATGGAGAGGCTGACCCAGGGGGCATTGCTGGAGAGGCTGACCCGGGGGGATCTAATGGGAGAGGCTGACCAGGGGGCCATACAGCTGAGGTTGATCAGGGGGGCTCTAATGGAGAGGCTAACCTGGGTGGCTTATGCTAGAGAGGCTGACCTGGTGGGCCATGTTGGAGAGGCTGACCAGGGGGGCTGTCCTGGAGTGGGTGACCTGGGGGCCTCTAATGGAGAGGCTGACCCAAGGGGCCATGCTGGAGAGGCTGACCCGGGAAGCTGTGCTGGAGAGGCTGACCCGAGGGGCTATGCTGGAGAGGCTGACCCAGGGGACTGTGCTGGAGAGGCTAACCTGGGGGGCTTATGCTAGAGAGGCTGCCCAGTGGGCCGTGCTAGAGAGGCTGCCCAGTGGGCCGTGCTAGAGAGGCTGACCCGGGAAAAGGAGGGGGGCTGTGTTGGAGAGGCTGATCCGGTGGGCTGTGCTCAAGCGGCTGACCCAGGGGAGAGTGTACTGGAGAGGCTGACCTGGGGGGGCCACGCTGGAACTGCTTACCCGGGGGCTATGCAGGAGAAGCTTCCCGGGGAGGGGGATGTTGGAGAGACTGACCCGAGGGGCTGTGCTGGAGCAACGGACCTGGGGGGGTGGATGTGTTGATACAGGATGACGAAAATCCACCGACTGCTGCTCTAATAGCAAGACGACGTGCCGAAGGCATCTGGAGGGGCAATAATAATATTTCTATAGCGCCAACATATTCCGCAGCACTTTACACTTCAGGGGGCTCCACTACAGTCCTGAGATAAAAAAAAGGGAAAAAAACCTACAGACTCAGCTTTCCCGGAGTCCTGACCAGTGGAGGCCGCTCTTTGTAGACAGGGGGCTCTATGTATACAGGGGGGGCTCCTTGTATACAGAGGGGCTGTTTGTATACAGAGAAGCTGTTTATATACAGGGGGGGGGGTTCTTTATATACATGGGGAGCTCATTGTATACAGGGGCACTCTTTGTTTTACTGGGGGGGTTGTTTCTATACATGGGGCTCTTTGTAGACAGGGGGGACTCTTTATATATGGGGGTTCTGTATATACGGGGGGCTCTGCATATACGGGGGGCTCTTTGTATACGGGGGGTTCTGTATATACGGGGGGGGGGGCTCTTTGTATACAGGGGGGGGCTCTTTATATATGGGGGTTCTGTATATATGGGGGGCTCTTTGTATACAGGGGGGGCTCTTTATATATGGGGGTTCTGTATATACGGGGGGCTCTTTGTATACGGGGGTTTCTGTATATACGGGGGGGGCTCTTTGTATACAGGGGGGGCTCTTTCATGTGCACTCAGCATTACAGGACACCAGGTGGGTAATGGGGTCTGCGGCTGGTAAATGTATAATCCTGGGAAAGGGAGACCGGTAATAGGAGAGGAGGCGTCCTATAGAAGGAAAATAAAGAGGGTGAGGAGCAGGACAAAGGGGGTTCAATGGTCCTGGAGGGGGATGGATACACTGAACAGTGACAGATCGGATACACGTATCCCATCTAGATATATCCATTATCTACAGGAACAATGAAGCTGATTGTGCCGGTGATAACACATCTTAAAGGGGCCGCAGCAGATTATGTCAGTCGGTCACTGCGGCCTCATACGGCTGATCAGTGGAGGAGCGACAGTCAGACCCCAAACTCCATACTGCCCCCTGAAGGTTTTATTGTCTGATCAGCTTCGTCACGTTCTCCTCCAATCACTCGCTGATGTGGAAAGCTCTTATTCATCTGTTCATCCGAGCCTCCTGGTTCATGAGCAGATTATCAGGACTGAGGAGAAGAGAACAGAACTCGCTTCTGAGATTTGTTTATAGCTGTGGCATTGATTACGTGGCTGTATCATAGTGCGTGGTGGGGGGAGCATTTTCTGGAAGCATTATACTCTATGGGGGGCCATAGGGATAGTGGAGGGTGAGAACACTATTCATCCCACACTCCAAAAACATTGTGATAGTGAGCCCCTATGGAGACTGTGGTGATGATGTCTGTACAGCTCTGTGGCATATGATGGTGCTATATAAAAAGGATAATAGGTAAATCGTGCTCCGTGTGTTGCAACGTCCGCCCTTGAGGCGCGTCTATGCATCATGGCAGGGCCTGCTCTGGAGGGGGTCATTGGGGATCCATGATTTCTATGGACGCCTCAAACTAATGAACTATGACCCCTATAGGACAAGATCTAAACCAGAATCCCGCGCTCCGGACGGATCTGGTTGTTTTATACCGAAGGAGCAAAATTCTAGAGATTCCAAATATCCGATTATCTAAGAACCTGAATGAAGACGCGGCAGCTCCTCGTGTCCCGTCCGGTGAAGGCCGAGCGCCAAGAAAGTGAAGGAGCCACCAAGACGACAGCGGGGAAAGGAGAGAGCGATACCCGGGATGAATTATTCACCAGGACGCCAGTAATGGATCCACATCTTAAGGTTTCATCTCCAAGACGATGAGGAAGTGAAGTGCGAGGTCCGGCCGCTGTGTATACGAGCCGGTGATACCATCTGCCCGTGTATCTGAACCACCTGGATATATTTCTTATAAACCTGATCCTGTTCATTGTATATTACAGCAGGTATAAGGGTCAGGGGCTCAGTGTCCGGCTCCACTTACACTTTCCATTAAAGGGGATGTTTGGATTTGAGGTGAAGTCTGCAGGTATCCATGTAACTGTGCACTTCTGAATCTTAAGCGCGCACATCGCACACTGTCAGGATTCTCACATGTTTCCGTAGAGGGCAGGTGGTGATGGGTGCTCAGCCGTAGTCTTCAGAATGTGGCAGTATAACTGTGGACACACGGCTGTCCACCCTCTCTGGTCTCAGACTTCAGAATGTGGCGGTATACCTGCGCTCACATGAGCGTCCATCCTCCCAGGCCACAGACGTAAAAATGTGGCAGTGTAACTGCGGTCACATGACCATCCATCCTCCCCGGCCATGGACATCAAAACGTGGCAGTATACCTGTGGTCACATGACCATCCATTCTCCCAGGCCACAGACGTAAAAATGTGGCAGTGTAACTGCAGTCACATGACCGTCCATCCTCCCCGGCCGTGGACATCAAAACGTGGCAGTATACCTGTGGTCACATGACCGTCCATCCTCCCCAGTGTGGACATCAGAATGTAGCAGTATACCTGCAGTCACATGACCGTCCATCCTCCGTGTGGATGTCAAAACGTGCAGATACCTGCAGTCACATGACCATCCATCTTTCCCGGCCACGGACGTCAAAATGTGGCGGTATACCTGCGGTCACATGACTGTCCATCCTCCCTGGCCGTGGACGTTAGATATGACATATACCTGTGGTCACTGACTATCCACCTTCTCGCGAAGACGTCAGATGTGCGGTCTACTTGCAGTCACATGACCGTCCACCCTCTCCGCCGCAGAATCAGATGGGTTACCTGCAGTGACATGACGTCCACTTCTCCGCCGCAGACGTCAGATGGGGCGGTCTACTTGCGGTCACATGACCGTCCACCCTCTCCGGCCGCAGAAGTCAGAATGTGGTGGTATACCTGCAGTGACATGACCGTCCACCTTCTCCGGCCGCAGACGTTAGAATGTGGTGGTATACTTGCGGTCACATGACCATCCCCTTTACAGTTTGCATCATTTGGATTTGGTTCCGCTGCGTGTTTCAGCTGCGCTCACGTGTCTCAGCCGCTGTCTATGACCCGGCCACCATTACACCACAAGAGAGAATCCGCTGCGGTGAAAGACGTCACACTTCAGGAAGCGTTGTGCAGAAGACGATGAGGCACCAGTGCATGCTGGGAACTGTAGTCCCAGCAGGAGCTGCTTTCATCCCTTCAGAGCTGCGCTCTCAGGCCCAAGGATGTAACTTAACAACTTAGAAAAACACTTTTAATATACAAAAAAGTGAAAATGAAGAAAATACAAACACCGACCACAGAATAAACCAGCGGCCGAACGATATCAACATTAAAAAAGAAGTGATGGATAAAAAACAAAACACAACCTATAAAAATAAAGATTCTCCAGCAGTCTCGGTCTCAGCACCTGCCGGCGTCCTTGAACCTCTGGAGCAGCGGCTCGTCGGCCCGCAGGGCGTAGGTCAGGGTGCGATCGCTGTAGTATTGAGAGTTCAGCTCCAGGTTCTGGATGACGTCAGTCAGCAGATGAGCGCGCTCCACCGTGATCCCCGGAGCGTCGTGCCCCAGCGCTACGAAGTGAACGTGCAGGTGGTAATACGAGGGCTGGTAATGGAGATAGATCCGCAGACGGTGACCCGGCACGCCGTACCGCGCCAAGATGGCCGCCTAGGACAGAACCGCAGGAAAAGAGAAAATAAACAACTGAAACACGGACACCTCTTTATATGTGAATACTTTTTTAACCCCTTAATGACCTGTGATGCAAGTTATCGCAGCTTCATACCCAGCAGATTCTTCCGCTTACACAGTCCACAACCGGTGAGCGAGCGCCACCATTAACCATTTAGATGCCGTAAAGAGTTAATGGAAATCCATAGCAGCAGGGGGTCCGCTGAAGACCCCCGGAGATCCCATCTGAGTCCTCCTCCTGAGAAACTCAACCACAGCCCGGGCTTCACAGAAAACTGCAATATATACTGCAATACTAATGTACTATACAGAACAAGACCCGGCCGAGGAAAGGAAAAAAGATGGCAAAAATACAAATATATCAAAGCTCAAAAATAAAGGACTTGAAAGTAATAAACATATTTGGTATAGCTGTGTCCGATCACACTAACTTAAAGTGTAAATAGGAAACAAATGTGCAAAAAATGTAATAAAAAAAAAAACAAAACAAAAAATCTGGGTCATTAAAGGGTGAAAAGTACAGTCTGGAGACACACGATTTGTAGTCACAAAATAAATAAACTCATTTTGTGCGGATGGTCTGCACGTGAATTTCTAAAACAAAAGCAAATATTGCAATCTCAGATTCTGAAGACACCTACAGTACATATATACATAAGCAAAAGAGAAAAAAAAACAAACAGCGTTATATGCTGTGGTAAATACGACAGGTGACGTAAAGCAGAGTCAGGTTAGGGAGGGGTGGAGGAGCAGGGAAAAGCGAAACCAAATTTCTGAGATAAGCGGAACACATTGTATAATTGCTTTATGGTTAGTGGCCTGTGGAGACCTGAAAATACACAAGTGAGTTGTGGAGAGCAGAGTTCACAGAAGAAAAGGGAAAGGTTCATTGTCCTCAAAATGGAGTCTGTTGGAGATGCGATATCCCCAATCCAGACTACAATCAATATTCCCGGATCCCCCACTCTTGTGTTTTAGACAACCTCCGAATCTAAAAAACATCATTGTCAGAAGCGCCCTGTTCCCTCCAGCAGCTACAGGAACCTTCCCTGCAACCAGAACAGGTGCAAAACCTTCATCTATAATAATAACGGACAAGATAAAGATTCCTGGGACAGATCAGGACTACAAGATCCCAGGTAGCTTCAGCTGCACCACAAGCAGTGGGGTGTACTTAATTATATGTACCAAATGTCCAACAGGTGGCCTGTACATAGGGGAGACCGGGCAAAGATTCAGGACAAGAATGAATTCTCAGGATTAAATGTATCACATGGATTCATGGGTTTTTATATAAAATGAGTGGGCATTTGGGGACATCACAGATTCATGCGTTTTTATACAAATTGAAAGGACATTCGGGGATATCACATCTCCAACAATCTCCATTTTGAGGACAATGAGCTTTTGCCTTTTCTTACGTGAACTCTGCTCTCCACAACTCACTTAAGTATTCTCAGGTTTCCACAGGCCACTAACCATAAAGCAATTATACAATGTGTTCCCTCTTTTCACTGCTCCTCCACCCCTCCCTAACCTGACTCTGCTTTACGTCACCTGTCGTATGTCCCACAGCATATAACGCTGTTTGTTTTTTTTTATCCTTTTTTTTGTTTCTTTTGCTTATGTATATATGTACTGTAGGTGTCTTCAGAATCTGTGTCATTACCAGCCTGATGAAGGGGCCACAGTGTCTCGAAAGCTTGCTATGTTTACCATCTTTTCAGTTCGCCATTAAAAGGTATCAACCCCTGAGGACTCTCAGATTCCAATATTTTCTATCTACTGGCTAACACGGTACACATCATATTTTACAGATACTCAGCTGTGGGAGCAGGACATGACAGGGTCTATAGTCAGAAACTGAAAATAGGAATGTCTGCATTCACTGACAGCAAGCAGAAGTCATGAGGAACAAAGGGAGGGCGACTTATGGAGATGGCAACAGGCCAGAGCCAAATCATCAGCTCTGGTGCACATTTTAATAGAGGTGTCCGGCCCTTTAACATTGATCCCCCCCGCATCCTCACCTGCCCCCCTACCCCTCTATATCCTCACCTGCTTCCCCCCCCCGTGTCCTTACCTGCTTCCCCCTAAGCACCCTTCCCCATGTTCTTACCTACCCCCACATCCCTCTGCATCCTCACCCGCCCCCTGCCTCTCCCCATGTCCTCACCTGCCCCCCCCTCTCCCCATGTCCTCACCTGCCCCCCCATCCTTCATGTCCTCACCTGTCCCTCCTCCAGGATGTTCTTCAGCAGCGGCAGATGATCACCGGTCAGGTCTCGTAAGGACTTGATGCCGCGCGGGTGACAGATAGCGATGAGGTACAGATCCTCTACCTGAAAAACAAGGGGTGGACATTGGGGGCAAAGGTTAAAGTTGGACCCCAGGCCGCCAGTACTGTACATAGCACACAGGGGCCCCTGGGGCAGATGTGGACAAGGGCCCAGGATCTTCAGTTTATGCCCGTTTTAGATCTGTGCCCTCCCACCACAGGAGCAGGGGGGGGGGGGGATCTCAGACTATAGCCTCCATATGGCACTATCAGCCGTGCCCCCCGCAGGCACCAGCCAGGTGAGAAGGTGTCGGCCCCCTCCCCTGTCCTCTGCCCACCTCCTTTATGTCTCGATGATGGTTTCCCATGTCGACACTCTCCGCCCTACCTGTGTCCCATCTGACAGCTCCACAGTAACCGGATCCCAGGAATCCACAGCCGGGATCTCACCAGACACAGCAGCATTGTGTGCAGTGATCAGAGCGGCTCTCACCAGTGACATGAAAGAGGAGCCAGCGACATCAGGATGGGGGATTCACAGGACTGCAGGTGCGGGGGCAACACACAACCGTGGTGACACCAGGACAGGGAGGATTCACAGGACTGTGGGGGGCAATGAGCCCCGAACAAGAGATGGAGAATATTACTAGGATGGGGGTGGGGGGCATCGATTAACCCTTACATCCCTGGAGGATATCTTGTACTCTGCTACTATAAAGTTAGACAGAAGTTGGGGGAGGAACAGTGAAAATAACATCAGCAGTAAAGACTGGGCAGAGCGAGTCCAACATGTCTGATCCTTCTGTTCCTGGGGAGAAGAATCTCCATCACAAGAAGCGGACAGCGAATCACTGCCCTCCTCTTACTGCTGACACATGTATGATGTATGCTCAGCCCAGCGGAGGGTGCACGTATACGGGGGTGGGATCAGCACAAATCTCACATGGAGCCCACGGGTCAGTGACTACAGAGAGGCTCCGACAACGTATCCGAGAATCAGCACCCCTGAGGGAAGACAGGAGCTGTTCTCGAAAGAGAAGAGACCAGGCTACCAATCAGAGCGCAGCTTTCTGCCAGAGCAGCCAATCAGATTTCTATGTCATGGTTGGATTTGACTAGTGACCCTGTGGATTACAGACTTCCTCCTTTCTTCTCCCCTTTTTGTGTATCCCCTTACAGATATGATGGACCCCCCAGACCCACCGACCTGTTTCTGATTCCACTTGAAGTCCGGTAACAGGATGAAGCCGAGCTCTGGATCCGGGTTCTCGTGGATGATCCGATCCTGCTCCGCTTTCTTCTCCAGGATGTTATAGACCCACTGTAATAAGACAACAGGTGATATCTGCACTCTGCCGCCACCATCGCACCAGGGCCAAGACCTGCACCTGATTGAATGAATCTGGAGCCACTCCTCGTTCAATACTTCTCACAGCTCAGGGTCCATCGCCATGTATCCAGTGCAGACCATCGCTCTGATAGGGTATGTATCAGTCTGCAGCAAAGGCAGCTCATCTCACACTGAATACATTGTAGCAAACCTTCAGCTGTGAAGTGCACCTGGCTTCCTACCGTATGAATCATTTTATAACAATATTACACCTGACCTGAAAAATGCAATGAAGCTGCGATTGTCCCTGTGGTGACAGTGCTGTACAGAGGGGTGTAGACTACAATAGCCCCAACACCACCTGTAACCTGCTGCAGGGTACAATGTCCCTCACCACCCGCAGTAACGTCCTCGCCACACCCCGACACCACCTCCATCACCACCGAGATCTGAACCCAATGATAAACCCGAGATACCTAGAAAATATAAGTCGTCCTCCTGCAGCAACGCTGCCGACTACAGCCAACAACCCGGCAACATCGCCGCTAATACTGGGGTTGTTAGACACCTTTACCAGCATGGCTGCAGCAGGAGAGGGGTTAACCTCAAGTATTAGGGTTCCTGTGGAGCGAGGGGACAGCGGTGCGAGCTGCGATGCTCAGAGTCACTGCACTCAGATTTAGCCATTCATTATGAGAATGCTGCGCAGCGTCACCTGGATGCTGAGGCTCTGCGCCTGGATGAAGGGCAGGGTGATGCTCCGGTAATCCTCGCCGCTCTCCTGCACCAGCTGCAGCTCCTGACGTAAATACTTCTTGATGTGTTTCTCAGTCGCTGGTCGTATGATGGTGGTCTTCACTTCTGTATAACGGGGACATGAGCGAAACTCAATTACATCATAATATATACTGCACACGCAAGAGAGACGCCGACACACACAGCACACACTCCATTGTCACACACTGTGGACGCTCCACCATGTGCACACCCCGTCACATAGCGCACGAAAGCCGCTATCACACACTGTGCACGCTCCACCCTGCACACATCCTGTCACACAGCACACGCTCCACCATGCGTACACTGTCACACAGCACACGCTCCACCCTGCACACATCCTGTCACACAGCACACGCTCCACCCTGCACACGTCCTGTCACACAGCACACGCTCCACCATGCGTACACTGTCACACAGCACACGCTCCACCCTGCACACGTCCTGTCACACAGCACACGCTCCACCATGCGTACACTGTCACACAGCACACGCTCCACCCTGCACACGTCCTGTCACACAGCACACGCTCCACCCTGCACACGTCCTGTCACACAGCACACACTCCACCATGCGTACACTGTCACACAGCACACGCTCCACCCTGTGCACGTCCTGTCACACAGCACACACTCCACCATGCGTACACTGTCACACAGCACACGCTCCACCTTGCACACGTCCTGTCACACAGCACACACTCCACCATGCGTACACTGTCACACAGCACACGCTCCACCCTGCACACATCCTGTCACACAGCACACACTCCACCATGCGTACACTGTCACACAGCACACGCTCCACCCTGCACACATCCTGTCACACAGCACACACTCCACCCTGCGTACACTGTCACACAGCACACGCTCCACCATGCTACACTGTTCGCACAGCACACCTCCACCCTGCACACGTCCTGTCACACAGCACACGCTCCACCCTGCACACGTCTGTCACACAGCACACGCTCCACCCTGCACACGTCCTGTCACATAGCGCACGCTCGACACTCCGCACATCCTGTCACACAGCGCACGCTCCACCCTGCACACGTCCTGTCACATAGCGCACGCTCGACACTCCGCACATCCTGTCACACAGCGCACGCTCCACCCTGCACACGTCCTGTCACACAGCACACGCTCCACCATGCGTACACTGTCACACAGCACACGCTCCACCCTGTGCACGTCCTGTCACACAGCGCACGCTCGACACTCCGCACATCCTGTCACACAGCGCATACTCCACCCTGCACACGCCATGTCAGCGCACTCTTCAAACTGCGCACGCCCTGTCACACATTGTGGACACTCCACCCTGTGCACGTCCTGTTACACAGTGCGCACTCTACCCTGGGCATGCACTGTCACACCGCATGCTCCACCCTGCACACGTCCTGTCACACAGCACACGCTCCACCATGCGTACACTGTCACACAGCACACGCTCCACCCTGTGCACGTCCTGTCACACAGCACACACTCCACCATGCGTACACTGTCACACAGCACACGCTCCACCCTGCACACATCCTGTCACACAGCACACACTCCACCATGCGTACACTGTCACACAGCACACGCTCCACCCTGCACACATCCTGTCACACAGCACACACTCCACCATGCGTACACTGTCACACAGCACACGCTCCACCCTGCACACGTCCTGTCACACAGCACACGCTCCACCCTGCACACGTCCTGTCACATAGCGCACGCTCGACACTCCGCACATCCTGTCACACAGCGCACGCTCCACCCTGCACACGTCCTGTCACACAGCACACGCTCCACCATGCGTACACTGTCACACAGCACATGCTCCACCCTGTGCACGTCCTGTCACACAGCGCACGCTCGACACTCCGCACATCCTGTCACACAGCGCATACTCCACCCTGCACACGCCATGTCAGCGCACTCTTCAAACTGCGCACGCCCTGTCACACATTGCGGACACTCCACCCTGCGCACGCCCTGTCACACATTGCAGACACTCCACCGTGTGCACGTCCTGTTACACAGTGCACACTCTACCCTGGGCATGCACTGTCACACCGCATGCTCCACCCTGCGCACGCCCCAACACACAGCATAGTCTTTAATACATATATGACCATTATACACTTCACAGAACATAACCCAATTATTTGTCACTGTCCGATTTATGGCTTCTCTTCCTGAACTCCATCCTATATATGACAGCCTCCAGAAATCACACTCCGTACCTATAAAATAACCATCACACGTATGGCTGGGACTTGTAGTTCCATCACAGATTGTTGCAGCTATATTAAGTACACTAAGGTGCTGGGATGTAATGGCGCCACCTGGTGTTCAATGTCTGTATACCTGTTATACTATAACAAGAGTTCTGACACTTTCCAGTACACTGTGGCGGCGGCACACATAGTGGAAAAATGGAATCATTTGTGCCAAATCTTTTGTGTATTCCCCTCGGCTCTCCCAATAATCATTTATCACCTTAATAATACATTTAGTGAAAATTTTACCAGCACAATGGATCAATCCTGGTCCTGCACTTCCCCACATTAGAGGAGACGGACGAGCCGCGTTCATGGATTATATTCTGCAAACTGCGAGTATTTTTGCATCTTAGACTTGTTGCTGCATTTATGTATTTGTTCCTCTGTCTTAAGCCCATTTTTAGCCTCTTCTGAGATTTGTAATGTTTTGGATTTCCCCGTGGCCCCGACTGCTCTTTTATCCTGGGCTGTGGAGTCGGAGTCAGGGAGTCAGAGTCAGGGAGTCAGAGTCAGGGAGTCAAGAGTCAGGGAGTCAAGAGTCAGGGAGTCAAGAGTCAGGGAGTCAAGAGTCAGGAGTCAAGAGTCAGAGAGTCAGGAGTCAGGGAGTCAGAGTCAGGGAGTCAGGGAGTCAGAGTCAGGGAGTCAGGGAGTCAGAGTCAGGGAGTCAGAGTCAGGGAGTCAGAGTCAGGGAGTCAGAGTCAGGGAGTCAGAGTCAGGGAGTCAGAGTCAGGGAGTCAGAGTCAGGGAGTCAGAGTCAGGGAGTCAGAGTCATGGAGTGGGATATGTGGCTTACTGATTGCACAGATCTGCTTTTATCAATACTATTTTGGGTCTGATAAAATGTTTCATTGCTTTTTCTTCTATTATTATGAAGACGGCAGGGAGCAACACAGCAACAGCCATTCTGATGATTACTTTTATCATTACCGGATGGTTCATCACGTTCTGATTGGTCGGACGCCTTCAGACGCAGCAGCGACTAGTGAACATTATTATTTCAGACTTTTGAAATGGAGAAGAAGGACTGATGTCGGGATGTAGCTCTTAGGCTTGTTACTTTATTATCTAGTCCGTCGGGAGCCTGGATATCATTTGTACGTTGTATTGTGACACCGGAGGATGAACATGGCGCCGCTGACCTCATCGCTGCCCCCTCCCCCCCTTACATGTCCGCTCACATTAGGCAGGTGGTGGGGTGTATTCTGTGCTTGTCTCAGCTGCACTCACCTGCCTATACCTCACCCCATGGTTTTGTGTCCACACCCCCTAGGGACCAGCTTGCACCGTTCACTATGGCGGGGGTGAAGTCTGCGCACCCGCCCGTCATGTCCGCTGACTGCTCAGCTGGGGATTGGGGGGGGTTGTAGTCTGTGCCCCCGCCCGTCATGTCCACTCACCGTTCAGCTGGGGATTGGGGGGGGTTGTAGTCTGTGCCCCCGCCCGTCATGTCCACTCACCGTTCAGTTGGGGCGGGGGGCTCAGCTGGTAGACGCTGTAGATGTCGTTCTTCAGCTGCAGTTTCAGCGCAGGTTCACTGGCGAGGAGACGACAGGCCGATTCCTCCTGGAAGGGCGAACGCTCCAAGATGACGACGGCATCTTCATCATTCACCTGAAGACAGCGAGAAACAAGCAGGAATAGAACAGTCAGTACAGGGGCAGATAACAGGGAGCAACAGACTGCACGAGCGAATACAACAGAAGACAAGAGAGCGGATGAAGCACGTCCACCTGGTGTCAGGAGCAGAGGCCTGGGGGTAACACCCTGCCAGCCTGTGTGGGGGAGGGGGGGCCTCTTACCCCCGACCTCCGCTTATATTATAAACAATTTCAAGACCACGAGGACTTAAAAATTAAAATTTATTCTGCACAAAGCCACGCCCACCTCTAAGATGGCCACACCCACTAATCAGATAATGCCCACCACCTAAGATAGCCACACCCACTAACTTCAGATAATGCCCACCACCTAAGATAGCCACACCCACTAACTTCAGATCACGCCCACCACCTAAGATGGCCACACCCACCAACTTCAGATCACGCCCACCACCTAAGATGGCCACACCCACTTCCAATCACCAATCCGGCAGGTATGTCGCACTAGCGATCACACAATACAGCAGCGATGTGATACCGCGGGGCGCTGTGTTGTTTGATACTTTGCAGATTTGGTTCAGATTTCTGTTTTTGCACTAAATGACAATTATATTTTGAGAGGCCGGAAGTTGTGGGGGGAGTGGTGGGCGTGGCTTGACATCAGTGGGCGTGGTTTGTCGTTGGTGGGCGTGGCTTCACATCTTTTCTGTGGAGGAATACACCTTCATTTATAAGTGCTCGCGGTCGTGCAGAGGATTATGATAATAGTGTGAGTCTGGGGGTGACGTGTGCTAGTGGCGGGGCGGCCATACAAGCGCTATCATCGATCGTGCTTCATCCCCCCCTGCTGGTCTCACCCCAGAATCACACTTTTATCATAATCCTCTGCATGACCGCGAGCACTTATAAATGAAGGTGTATTCCTCCACAGAAAAGATGTGAAACCACGCCCACCAATGACAAACCACGCCCACCAATGACAAACCACGCCCACCAATGACAAACCACGCCCACTCTCTTCCAGCCACTTTATCTACAATTCTGCCATTTGGTGCAAAAAAATAAATCTAAATCAAATCTGCAAAGAAATAAAAAAAAAAGGATCAAACAACGCAGCGCAGAGCAGTCGTTACAGTGTGGCAGCTGCCCCCACTAACTAACATGGTTCAGCATCACCACCCCCAACAACAATGGTTCAGCTCACACCCCCGCAGCAGTAGTATGGACCACACTAGTGATAACACCCCCTCAGCAGTGGTACGGCCCACACTAGTGACACCCCCGCAGCAGTGGTACGGCCCACACTAGTGATAACACCCCCACAGCAGTGGTACGAACCACACTAGTGATAACACCCCCGCAGCAGTGGTACGGACCACACTAGTGATAACACCCCCACAGCAGTGGTACGGACCACACTAGTGATAACACCCCCACAGCAGTGGTACGGACCACACTAGTGATAACACCCCCACAGCAGTGGTATGGACCACACTAGTGACACCCCCACAGCAGTGGTACGGACCACACTAGTGATAACACCCCCGCAGCAGTGGTACGGACCACACTAGTGATAACACCCCCGCAGCAGTGGTACGGACCACACTAGTGATAACACCCCCACAGCAGTGGTACGGACCACACTAGTGATAACACCCCCGCAGCAGTGGTACGGACCACACTAGTGATAACACCCCCGCAGCAGTGGTACGGCCCACACTAGTGACACCCCCGCAGCACAGCAGTGGTTCCGTCCGCTCAGGTGTAACCTCCTCTCCCTTCCCCCGGCACCTGTCCGTGCAGGAACATGGTCTTGTCTCTGGCGGACTCTCTCAGGACGCTCCGGAGCTTGAACCCTGTGAGGGGATGTTCTGTGGCCCCGGAGGTCGCGGACTCCCCGGCGCCGCCATTCTCTACTTCATCTTCCCGCTTCCTCTTCTCTCCGGGCTGAGCCATTGTAGTGTGGACTGTGGAGCATGCGCAGTAAGAGCCGCTCCACAGCGCCACCTGCCGCACGGTGCTGACATTACAGTGATGAGACGTGTGACAGCGCCACCTGGTGTCTATACGGGGAAGTGAGTGCAGGACGTCAGAGAGGGAAGTGAGGACTCTGCTCCCCAAGGAAAAACTGCAGGGAAAAGACAAACATTGCAAAAAAAAACACTGCAGTGTGGTGATATCCAGCACCAAATACATAGTAAAGGACTGGCATCACCTTATGTCTAGGTGCGAGCAAGAAAAAGACTGACATTTAAAGTGACAATCCGCTGCAACACTAGACAGTATATGTATATAGCTAATGGCTGACTGAAGAGCAGGGCTGTCTGCACAGCTGAAAAAGACATAGGGAAAAAAGACATGGCAGTAACGGCTTATGAATCTAAAGAAAATGGAGAAATCTTGGCTTAAAGCAGTGGCCACTGCGTCAAGAGCCCGACAACCACGTCACGGTCTTTCTCATTATATCGGGTCCCAGCCGTGTGCCTCTCTTGTGGGGTAATGCTGCATGTGTGGGTTTGCATGCTGCTATATACAATTAAAAGCAGCTGTGAGGGGCTATAATGGACATGACTACAACAAAATGGATACCAAACATGGCTACCGGGTGGGGGAATTACTGATTTTTGACTGAGCTCCCTTCCCCCGCCCAGTAGCCATGTTTGGTATCCATTTTGTTGTAGTCATGTCCATTATAGCCCCTCACAGCTGCTTTTAATTGTATATAGCAGCATGCAAACCCACACATGCAGCATTACACCACAAGAGAAGCACACGGCTAGAACCCGATATAATGAGAAAGACCGTGACGTGGGTGTCGGGCTCATGACGCACCGGCCACTGCTTTAAGCTAAGATTTCTCCATTTTCTTATGTTCAATTTTTCTTTATTGAAAAAGGGAAAAGGAATAGGGTGGGGGAAAGGGGGTAAGACATGTACATTATATAAAGTATACAATTCTCCATTTTCTTTAGATTCATAAGCAGTTACTGCCATGTCTTTTTTCCCTATGTCTTTTTTAGCTGTGCAGACAGACCTGCTATTCACAGTCCGCCATTAGCTATTCCCTATACATATACTGTCTAGTGTTGCAGCGGATTTTCACTTTACATATCCAGCACCAGTCCTGTGTGTCTGCTGATGGCCCGGTGCTCCTGTGTGTCTGCTGATGGCCCTGTGTGTCTGCTGATGGCCCGGTGCTCCTGTGTGTCTGCTGATGGCCCGGTGCTCCTGTGTGTCTGCTGATGGCCCGGTGCTCCTGTGTGTCTGCTGATGGCCCGGTGCTCCTGTGTGTCTGCTGATGGCCCGGTGCTCCTGTGTGTCTGCTGATGGCCCTGTGCTCCTGTGTGTCTGCTGATGGCCCGGTGCTCCTGTGTGTCTGCTGATGGGCCGGTGCTCCTGTGTGTCTGCTGATGGCCCTGGGCTCCTGTGTCTGCTGATGGCCCTGTGCACCTGTGTCTGCTGATGGCCCGGTGCTCCTGTGTGTCTGCTGATGGCCCGGTGCTCCTGTGTGTCTGCTGATGGCCCGGTGCTCCTGTGTGTCTGCTGATGGCCCGGTGCTCCTGTGCGTCTGCTGATGGCCCGGTGCTCCTGTGCGTCTGCTGATGGCCCGCCCGGTGCTCCTGTGTGTCTGCTGATGGCCCGCCCGGTGCTCCTGTGTGTCTGCTGATGGCCCGCCCGGTGCTCCTGTGTGTCTGCTGATGGCCCGCCCGGTGCTCCTGTGTGTCTGCTGATGGCCCGCCCGGTGCTCCTGTGTGTCTGCTGATGGCCCGGTGCTCCTGTGTGTCTGCTGATGTCCTTGTGCTCCTGTGTCTGCTGATGTCCTTGTGCTCCTGTGTCTCCTGATGGCCCTGTGCTCCTGTGTGTCTGCTGATGGCCCTGTGCTCCTGTGTGTCTGCTGATGGCCCAGTGCTCCTGTGTGTCTGCTGATGGCCCGGTGCTCCTGTGTCTGCCTGCATTCTAACCCATTCCTGTGTACCTATGCCAGCACTAGATGACGTCTGCCTGTCTTCTCCCTGATGTCCTGCACCTGCCTGTGCTTGTGCACCTGTCCCAGTCCTGTTTGTGTTCCTGTGCCTGCCAGTCTGACTCTAGTACGGTAACGCTGGGTGATGGGATGTGACCAACTCCACGCCAGCAAGTGCAGCTTGTCGGTTACATTTGGCGCAAATCATGACACTTTGTTGCCTTTGAGGCCTGGCGATACTCTTCACCCACCTGCCGATCCTGGCTAGGGGGGACTTCGGCAGAGACCTTGCCAGGTGGCGAATAGAGCGGCGGCTGATATCCAACCTCCCACCATCTGACTGTGTCATGAGGTACAACAGCTAGCACTATAGGGGACCCGGCATCCTGGGGCCCCTGAGTGGTACCATCGCCAGGTGCAGTGACGTCCCAGAGTACATCTAGAAGAACGACGTAGCCGGTCAGAGAAGGCACCTGTGCAAGCTCCACCCCTGAAGGTGAAGCCCCACCCTTCATGGCCAGCGAAGGGTGACAGGAGACCTGCCGGGGAGCACAACGGACCCGCTCAGAACCACCAGACCTGACCGTGCCCCCTCTGGAGGGGAGACCTCTGGACTCTCAGCACCCGGTTTGTAAGGAAACTTATTATGGAATTCAGCTCATTGGCATGGATGTGTCCCCTGGGGACCCGTGACCTCTCCTCCGGACCATACCCCTTCCAGTGGATTGAGTATTGAACCGAATCCTGCACCGTCCTGGGATCAGTTGTTCATTCATCTTCATACTCCTCCTTAATATCCACCAGGACAGGGGTGGGGGGGACGTACCAGCGGTCTTAGCTTTCTTAGGTAGGGACTGTAGTGTTTTGCTCACTGATCGTGTTGGGGGACACCAAAGGGTAGCCTGATTGAGGCAAACAGGCACGATTTTACAGTAAGATGAAGTCCATTCGGTTTATTCTCATACATGATACAGTCCATTATCATCAATGGAACATTGATGACACTGTCTGTTCCAATGGTGGGTACGCCCACCTGGCAGTATATACACAGTCTGTTACAGTGTCTGTGAAGGCATCACAACCTCCACTCACTGACCCCCTCAGTCCACCAATACTCAAAACAGAGAGAGATACTCCAGGCTCTCCACACATCCCTGGTCTCCTCACCACATACCGTCCAGGACACCAGCCACTTCCAAGCATTCATCCCAGGTGCCTTCCAGGACAATGATTGCCCCAAACACTCAGTGAGACCTTCCCTTCATAGGAACTGCCAGAGCTATCCCATGCTCTGCACACATGGATTCTCCTCCATGTGCTTCTGGCAACATGGCTGCTGCAAACCATGTGACCAAAGAGGAAGTCAGACTATATCCCATCTGTTCTACATGAGACACACCTATGAGAGGTTTCAGGTTTACCAGACACACTCGTAACTTCTGCTAACTTGCAAATCCACCAGTTGAAATGCATTGCCTGAACCTGTGTAACTACAAGTCCCAGCATAATGCATTGCTTAAACTTGCTAAACTACAAGTCCCAGCATACATATTTGCAGAGCAGCAAGTCGCTGCATCACAGGACCTATGAACAAATAAGGCCCATCTAGCTTGGCTTGGGTGAGGCCTCTTGGTGTTTTCTAAACTAAATTCTTATGATCCATGATCACCACGAATAGTTGTCTAGCCCATTCCAAAAAATGTCTCCATTACTCAAGAGCCCATATAATGGCCAACAATTCCCGGTTACCAACATCATAATTTAACTCTGTGGGTGAAAAGAGGTGCACGGCTGAAGATGAGAGACGCAGATCCCCGGGGGCTATACTGCTGTCACGATGGGGCTATACCTCTGTGACGATGGGGCTATACCTCTGTCACGATGGGGCTATACCGCTGTGACGATGGGGCTATACCTCTGTCACGATGGGGCTATACCTCCGTCACGATGGGGCTATACCTCCGTCACGATGGGGCTATACCTCCGTCACGATGGGGCTATACCTCCGTCACGATGGGGCTATACCTCTGTCACGATGGGGCTACACCGCTGTGACGACGGGGCTATACCGCTGTCACGATGGGGCTATACCTCTGTCACGATGGGGCTACACCTCTGTCACGATGGGACTACACCGCTGTCACGATGGGGCTACACCTCTGTCACGATGGGGCTACACCGCTGTGACGATGGGGCTACACCTCTGTGACGATGGGGCTACACCTCTGTGACGATGGGGCTACACCGCTGTGACGATGGGGCTACACCTCTGTCACGATGGGACTACACCGCTGTGACGATGGGGCTACACCGCTGTGACGATGGGGCTACACCGCTGTGACGATGGGGCTACACCGCTGTCACGATGGGGCTACACCTCTGTGACGATGGGACTATACCGCTGTCACGAAGGGGCTACACCGCTGTGACGATGGGGCTACACCTCTGTGACGATGGGACTACACCGCTGTGACGATGGGGCTACACCGCTGTGACGATGAGGCTACACCTCTGTCACGATGGGACTACACCGCTGTGACGATGGGGCTACACCTCTGTCACGATGGGACTACACCGCTGTGACGATGGGGCTACACCGCTGTCACGATGGGGCTACACCTCTGTGACGATGGGGCTACACCGCTGTGACGATGGGGCTACACCGCTGTGACGATGGGACTACACCGCTGTGACGATGGGGCTACACCGCTGTCACGACGGGGCTACACCTCTGTGACGATGGGGCTATACCTCTGTCACGATGGGGTTATACCTCTGTCACGATGGGGCTATACCTCTGTCACGATGGGGCTATACCTCTGTCACGATGGGGCTATACCTCTGTCACGATGGGGCTATACCTCTGTGACGATGGGGCTATACCTCTGTCACGATGGGGCTATACCTCTGTCACGATGGGGCTATACCTCTGTCACGATGGGGCTATACCTCTGTGACGGTGGGGCTATACCTCTGTGACGGTGGGGCTATACCTCTGTGACGGTGGGGCTATACCTCTGTCACGATGGGGCTATACCTCTGTGACGACGGGGCTATACCTCTGTCACGATGGGGCTATACCTCTGTGACGACGGGGCTATACCTCTGTCACGATGGGGTTATACCTCTGTCACGATGGGGCTATACCTCTGTGACGACGGGGCTATACCTCTGTGACGATGGGGCTATACCTCTGTCACGATGGGGCTATACCTCTGTCACGATGGGGCTATACCTCTGTCACGATGGGGCTATACCTCTGTCACGGTGGGACTATACCTCTGTCACGGTGGGGCTATACCGCTGTCACGGTGGGGCTATACCTCTGTGACGACGGGGCTATACCTCTGTCACGATGGTCTCTCTTACTTTGGAGACTTGTGACAGTTTTGGGACCTCTGTCTCACTCCTGTATTGGGACTTCACATTAATGTGTTTTTTACTTTTGGCAGTTTAGTAGTTAATGTCAGTTGCTGTTGCTAGCTAGTTCTTATTGTCGGGCCCTCGACCTTGGGTCTGGTCTTTCATGGACAGGGAGGCCAGTGCAAAGCAACCAGGTGAGTAGATGTATGTACATGTTTTGCCGCCATGATGCTCCGAGCGTCTGAACCGTCATTCTGTGCCGAGAGTCCCTATAAAATAATGTTCTGTCATTGGGGATCCAGCTTTAGTCCCACCCCCGCAGAACAGTTTTCGGGGAGAGGGGGTAGCGGCTCCTGTGCAGCATCTTTACTGTTTCTCTTGCTCTGTTTACAGCCACTATGTGCATGTGGTGGCAGCACTATCAGACCTGGCTACTCAGTAGGATCACAATGTAACGACACTGACACATCATAGCAGCTTTATTACAGCAGAAACCTGTCATAAAACATCTAGAAAGGAAAGACAACCTGGAAGGGGACCCGAAACGCTGTAATAACAGCCGCTCCTCCCCCGCCCCGGGTCCACGCTCTGCCGATGGTCAGACCTTGGTGTTTTGGCTGCAGTGGTGTCATCACATTGATTATACACATCACCGCTGCAGCCTGTCACTCTATTACCTGGACACAAGCACTCAGCTCAGTGATGGTCTGCAGCGGTGATGTGCTCTGTCAATGTGACGACACCGCTGCAGTCAACACTAAACATAATTACCAAAAAATATCAAGGTTGTCTCTGTGACGAGCATGAGAGTCAATGCCGCGGTCTGTGCCGGTGAGGCCTCCCGCCGCTCAGCTGAGGTCATAGTCGCTGCAGTCTGTGAGATCTGTGCACATGGACCACACACCGGAGTCAATGGGGTCTCGCTGTGACTCCCGGGGGAACGAGTCTTTTGTCGCTACTGTGAAGAGTTTACAATCTGCAAGGACTGACGAGCTGATAAGTGATACCGAAATGTCACTGTGAGGGTCCTGCAGCCAAGAGAGGGGCTCGTGTCTGGTCATAGAGGCCATCATAGACACATCACTGGTGGTCTTCAGTCTGGTCATAGAGGCCATCATGGACACATCACTGGTGGGCTCCTGTCTGGTCATAGAGGCCATCATGGACACATCACTGGTGGGCTCCTGTCTGGTCATAGAGGCCATCATAGACACATCACTGGTGGGCTCCTGTCTGGTCATAGAGGCCATCATAGACACATCACTGGTGGGCTCCTGTCTGGTCATAGAGGCCATCATAGACACATCACTGGTGGGCTCCTGTCTGGTCATAGAGGCCATCATAGACACATCACTGGTGGGCTCCTGTCTGGTCATAGAGGCCATCATAGACACATCACTGGTGGGCTCCTGTCTGGTCATAGAGGCCATCATAGACACATCACTGGTGGGCTCCTGTCTGGTCATAGAGGCCATCATAGACACATCACTGGTGGGCTCCTGTCTGGTCATAGAGGCCATCATGGACACATCACTGGTGGGCTCCTGTCTGGTCATAGAGGCCATCATGGACACATCACTGGGGGGCTCCTGTCTGGTCATAGACACATCACTGGTGGGCTCCTGTCTGGTCATAGAAACCATCATGGACACATCATTGGGGGGCTCCTGTCTGGTCATAGACACATCACTGGTGGGCTCCTGTCTGGTCATAGAGGCCATCATGGACACATCATTGGGGGGCTCCTGTCTGGTCATGGACACATCACTGGTGGGCTCCTGTCTGGTCATAGAGGCCATCATGGACACATCATTGGGGGGCTCCTGTCTGGTCATGGACACATCACTGGTGGGCTCCTGTCTGGTCATGGACACATTATTGGTTGTCTCCTGTCTGGTCAGATAGCCACTCATGGACACCTCACTGGTGGGCTTCACTGAGCTCCTGATAGTCCTTTCATCACTGGGCTCTTGGGTCATTGAGCTCCTGATAGTTCTCTTACAGGTGGGCCCCTGGGTCACTGGGCTCCTAATGGTCCTCTCATTGCTGAGCTCTTTAGTCACTGGGCTCCCGATGGTTCTGTCACTGGTGTGCTCCTGATTTACTAGACTTTCTACTAGGCTGTTTTCTACAGCATTACTGGTTCTCGGGCTGCTCTCAGGGGTCCGGCATCTTGGTAAATGTGCAGGAATGTGGTCGATGGTCACAGTTATCATGTCTTTTAGATCTATAAGAAAATATAAATAAGAAATGTTAACATAGAAAGTTCTTACCACGAGTGTACTGTGAACGTCATTAATATTTTACTTCCTGTTGCCATCGCTAGATGGCAGATTCTGAAGTACTGAATACTAATTAAATACAACAGGAGCTGAATACATCTGAATACAGGGAGCTCCCCCTAGTGGTGACTGCAGACAGGATCTTATCATGTATCTCTGTATACAGGGAGCTCCTCCTAGTGGTGACTGCAGACAGGATCTTATCATGTATCTCTGTATACAGGGAGCTCCCCCTAGTGGTGACTGCAGACAGGATTTTATCATGTATCTCTGTATACAGGGCGCTCCCCCTAGTGGTGACTGCAGACAGGATCTTATCATGTATCTCTGTATACAGTGAGCTCCTCCTAGTGGTGACAGCAGACAGAATCTTATCATGTATCTCTGTATGCAGGGAGCTCCCCCTAGTGGTGGCTGCAGACAGGATCTTATCATGAATCTCTATACACAGGAAGCTCCCCCTAGTGGTGACTGCAGACAGAATCTAATCATGTATCTCTGTATACAGGGAGCTCCCCCTAGTGGTGACTGCAGACAGGATCTTATCATGTATCTCTGTATACAGGGAGCTCCCCCTAGTGGTGGCTGCAGACAGGATCTTATCATGAATCTCTATACACAGGAAGCTCCCCCTAGTGGTGACTGCAGACAGAATCTTATCATGTATCTCTGTATACAGGGAGCTCCCCCTAGTGGTGGCTGCAGACAGGATTTTATCATGTATCTCTGTATACAGGGCGCTCCCCCTAGTGGTGACTGCAGACAGGATCTTATCATGTATCTCTGTATACAGGGAGCTCCTCCTAGTGGTGACAGCAGACAGAATCTTATCATGTATCTCTGTATGCAGGGAGCTCCCCCTAGTGGTGACTGCAGACAGGATCTTATCATGTATCTCTGTATGCAGGGAGCTCCCCCTAGTGGTGGTTGCACACAGGATCTTATCATGTATCTGTGGAGCATTGTACTTACACATTACTATGGCTTCTTTGACTTTCGAGAAAACGCTGGTGTCATTGAGCTCTCCCTTGATGGCATACATATGCCTCACCACTGATGGATACTGCGCAAATGAGAGTCCAATGATAACTGGGATTAACCGCCCGTTGGAGTTTGGCGCTTGTGCCAGGCACTGGTTCATCTGGTATGTACACCAGTTATCTGAGAGGAACTGTGGGGTCATCAGCATCACCCAGCAGTGGCTGCTTTCTAAGCCACTGCACATCTCGGAGGGTATCGGACTCCCCGCCACCATGTCCCTCATAGGAAGGAAGCAGCGCAGCTTCTCGGGCTGTAGCTCCAGGAATGACAGCATCTCCATAGCATAAGAGCAGTCGGCCTCGCTGTGGCAAATGTACACATCGTACGGCCTCTGCCAGCGCACACTGTGGTCCGGCCACACAGGGACGGGCGCGGGATTGGATGATTGCACTGGCCGCATTGCCATACTATGGCCGCTGGTCACCGTCCTGGTTCTGCTCCCACTGTCCGGAATCCTGGGAGATGACTTGAGTTTACTCTCCCTTGAACCCATATCCCAAAGCCTAGGGGAAAACAAGGGTTTATTTTAAAGGAATGGAATAGAATAGAAGCTTTACACTCTCCAGTCACAGCCAGAGCTGCATTCATAGTTGTGATATTTTTTTGTGGCTGCAGATATCACGTGTTCAGTGTCTGTACACACTGTGTTCTGCTGCACTGTGATCTAATATATCATAGAAACACTAAGAGTCAATGCAGGATCAGTAATGTAATGTATGTACACAGTGACTGCACCAGCAGAATAGTGAGTGCAGCTCTGGAGTTTAATACAGGAGGTAACTCAGGATCAGTAATGTAATGTATGTACACAGTGACTGCACCAGCAGAATAGTGAGTGCAGCTCTGGAGTATAATACAGGAGGTAACTCAGGATCAGTAATGTAATGTATGTACACAGTGACTGCACCAGCAGAATAGTGAGTGCAGCTCTGGAGTATAATACAGGAGGTAACTCAGGATCAGTAATGTAATGTATGTACACAGTGACTGCACCAGCAGAATAGTGAGTGCAGCTCTGGAGTATAATACAGGAGGTAACTCAGGATCAGTAATGTAATGTATGTACACAGTGACTGCACCAGCAGAATAGTGAGTGCAGCTCTGGAGGATAATACAGGAGGTAACTCAGGATCAGTAATGTAATGTATGTACACAGTGACTGCACCAGCAGAATAGTGAGCGCAGCTCTGGAGTATAATTGATCCCTTAGGAGTGAGCTTTCTAAAGCCCCCACCACACTAAGTGAGATCGCTGCTAAGTCACAAGTTTGGTGATGCAACAATGACCTCACCAGTGACCTCGCTATGTTTGACACTTCACAGTGACCGGGTCCCTGCTGTGAGATCACTGGTCGTGTCAGAGTCGCCTGGACCATTTTTTGACTGTCGGGCCCCCGCTGGGCAGCTGCATCGCTGTGTGTGACCGGGACAACGACCAACGATCTCAATACTACAGGTCTGAGAAACAAGGTCCCAACGACCTCCGGATCATTCCGGATCGTTGCTGCGTCGCTGGTGAGATCTGACTGTTTGACATCTCACCAGTGACCACATAGCGACGCTCCAGCGATCCCTACAGGTCGTATCATTGTCAGGATCACTGGTGCGTCGCCAAGTGTGACGGGACCCTACGTTTGGGTCTTGTTCTTATATTGGCTGCCTGCTGCTTTTCTCTTCTGTTCACCGCGGGGTCTGATTCTGAGGGTGAGTGGCTGTGACAGCCGCCATTATCCTTCCTCACCATTGTATGGGTGATCTGATATTAGCTTTGCGGTGGAGCAGATGTGACGTTATCACAGCACTGAGGGCCGATCCTGAATCATCCACAGCTAAGAATAAATCTGAGTCAGGGAAACAGGAAAATCCTGACCACGCTGGATAATTACACTGACTGCAAACCTGTAATATTACTACAGGTGAAGCATTACATAATCCACTGTGCGTTACATAGGACTGCAGGCAACAGCTACTACACAATCTGTACTCAGGGATATCACTGTGCTATCTGTGGTGTTACATAGGACTGCAGGTGGTGTCTACTGCATTATCTGTACTCAGAGATATCACTGTGTTATCTGTGGTGTTACATAGGACTGCAGGTGACATCTACTACATTATCTGTATTCAGAGATATCACTGTATGATCTGTGATGTTACATAGGAGTGCAGGTGACATCTACTACATTATCTGTACTCAGAGATATCACTGTGTTATCTGTGGTGTTACATAGGACTGCAGGTGACATCTACTACATTATCTGTACTCAGAGATATCACTGTGTTATCTGTGGTGTTACATAGGACTGCAGGTGACATCTACTACATTATCTGTACTCAGAGATATCACTGTATGATCTGTGGTGTTACATAGGACTGCAGGTGGTGTCTACTGCATTATCTGTACTCACAGATATCACTGTGTTATCTGTGGTGTTACATAGGACTGCAGAAGACATCTACTACATTATCTGTACTCAGAAATATCACTGTGTTATCTGTGGTGTTACATAGGACTGCAGGTGACATCTACTACATTCTCTGTACTCAGAGATATCACTGTGTTATCTGTGGTGTTACATAGGACTGCAGGTGACATCTACTACATTATCTGTACTCAGAGATATCACTGTGTTATCTGTGGTGTTACATAGGACTGCAGGTGACATCTACTACATTATCTGTACTCAGATATCACTGTGTTTTCCGTGGTGTTACATAGGACTGCAGGTGACATCTACTACATTATCTGTACTCAGATATCACTGTGTTATCTGTGGTGTTACATAGGACTGCAGGTGACATCTACTACATTATCTGTACTCAGATATCACTGTGTTATCTGTGGTGTTACATAGGACTGCAGGTGTACAATGCATTCATAGTATGCTATTACATTTGTAGTACTATGACATCTTACCAGACATTCCTCTTTCTGTATTTTCTAGCCGGATTAAGTATGGAAAATCTTCTGGAAAATAAAAAGCAAAAGTGTCATTCAGATCAACAAATAACTGAGCAAATATGAGATGGTATTTTCTGATGTCCAGTGATATCAATAAGACAATGAGACAACATTGATCGGCAAATGGTGACAGACACTGGAGTCACAGGAGACAAGTCCAGAGACGCTGCAGCCAGAGGAGACTTCCCTGCAGTGTGCCCTGTCCTGTCAGTCTGTACCCTGCAGTGTCCCGTCCTACCCTCTCTGTACCCTTCTGTGTGTCCCATCCTTCCCTGCAGTGAGCCCTGTCCTGTCTATCTGTACCCCACAATGTGCCCCGACCTGTCTGCCTGTACCCTGCAGTGTGCCCCATCCTTCCCTGCAGTGTGCCCTGTCCTGTCCGTCTGTACCCCACAATGTGCCCCGACCTGTCTGCCTGTACCCTGCAGTGTGCCCCATCCTTCCCTGCAGTGTGCCCTGTCCTGTCCGTCTGTACCCCACAATGTGCCCCGACCTGTCTGCCTGTACCCTGCAGTGTGCCCCATGCTTCCCTGCAGTGTGCCCTGTCCTGTCCGTCTATACCCCACAATGTGCCCCGACCTGTCTGTCTGTACCATGCAGTGTCCCGTCCTACCCTCTCTGTACCCTTCTGTGCCCCATCCTTCCCTGCAGTGAGCCCTGTCCTGTCCGTCTGTACCCCACAATATGCCCCGACCTGTCTGTCTGTACTTTGCAGTGTCACGTCCTACCCATCTGTACCCGTCAGTATGTCCCATCCTGCCCGTCTGCACCCCGCAGTGTACCGTCCTGCCAATACCAGTATATACTCAGTAGTGATCCCGGCCTTACAGTCTGTATCCCGCAGTATACCCAGCCCTGCACCTACCTATGTGATAGGTTTGTTACTTTTTGCTCAGGATTCCTCAGTGTTTGCCGTCATTCTCCCTGAGACTGGAGGTGTTGTGGTGAGGAGGAGGAGGCCAGACTCAGGGAGGAAGTCTCTGCTGGGAGGTGCAAAGTCCCACAGTGTCCTTCCTCCTGCTCACATGTACAGCCAGACCCCTGCCTAGTGCCAGCCTCTCATCTGGCAGCCATCACCCATAACTACTGTGCCAGATGTATCAACCAAGTCCAGAAACTTGTGCAGAAGAATGACCTGGAGGAAAGGAACCAGCACCGAGCAGGGATGTGAATACCAGGAAGCAAAACAAAGTCCTGGCAGCAGCAACAGACAGTGCAACAGGAACAGATAGCACAGCAGCAGACAGTGCAACATCAATAGACAGCACAGCAGCAGACAGTGCAACAGGAATAGACAGCACAGCAGCAGACAGTGCAACAGGAACAGATAGCACAGCAGCAGACAGTGCAACAGGAATAGACAGCACAGCAGCAGACCGTGCACCAGCAACAGACAGCACAGCAGCAGACAGTGCAACAGGAATAGACAGCACAGCAGCAGACAGTGCAACAGACAGCGCAAACAGTGCAACAGCACCAGATAGCACAGCAGCAGACAGTGCAACAGGAATAGACAGCATAGCAGCAGACAGTGCGACATCAATAGACAGCACAGCAGCAGACAGTGCAACATCAATAGACAGCACAGCAGCAGACAGTGCGACATCAATAGACAGCACAGCAGCAGACAGTGCAACATCAATAGACAGCACAGCAGCAGACCGTGCACCAGCAACAGATAGCACAGCAGCAGACAGTGCAACAGGAACAGATAGCACAGCAGCAGACAGTGCAACAGCAACAGATAGCACAGCAGCAGACAGTGCAACAGATAGCACAGCAGCAGACAGTGCAACATCAATAGACAGCACAGCAGCAGACCGTGCACCAGCAACAGATAGCACAGCAGCAGACAGTGCAACAGCAACAGATAGCACAGCAGCAGACAGTGCAACAGCAACAGATAGCACAGCAGCAGACAGTGCGACATCAATAGACAGCACAGCAGCAGACAGTGCGACATCAATAGACAGCACAGCAGCAGACCGTGCACCAGCAACAGATAGCACAGCAGCAGACAGTGCAACAGCAACAGATAGCACAGCAGCAGACAGTGCAACAGCAACAGATAGCACAGCAGCAGACAGTGCAACATCAATAGACAGCACAGCAGCAGACCGTGCACCAGCAACAGATAGCACAGCAGCAGACAGTGCAACATCAATAGACAGCACAGCAGCAGACAGTGCACCAGCAACAGATAGCACAGCAGCAGACAGTGCAACATCAATAGACAGCACAGCAGCAGACAGTGCACCAGCAACAGATAGCACAGCAGCAGACAGTGCAACAGGAACAGATAGCACAGCAGCAGACAGTGCAACATCAATAGACAGCACAGCAGCAGACAGTGCACCAGCAACAGATAGCACAGCAGCAGACAGTGCAACAGGAACAGATAGCACAGCAGCAGACAGTGCAACAGGAATAGACAGCACAGCAGCAGACAGTGCAACAGCAACAGACAGCGCAAAAGACAGTGCAACAGCAACAGATAGCACAGCAGCAGACAGTGCAACAGGAATAGACAGCACAGCAGCAGACAGTGCAACAGGAATAGACAGCACAGCAGCAGACAGTGCAACATCAATAGACAGCACAGCAGCAGACAGTGCACCAGCAACAGATAGCACAGCAGCAGACAGTGCAACAGGAACAGATAGCACAGCAGCAGACAGTGCAACATCAATAGACAGCACAGCAGCAGACAGTGCACCAGCAACAGATAGCACAGCAGCAGACAGTGCAACATCAATAGACAGCACAGCAGCAGACAGTGCAACATCAATAGACAGCACAGCAGCAGACAGTGCAACATCAATAGACAGCACAGCAGCAGACAGTGCACCAGCAACAGCACAGCAGCAGACAGTGCAACATCAATAGACAGCACAGCAGCAGACAGAGCAACAGATAGCACAGCAGCAGACAGTGCAACAGGAATAGACAGTGCAACAGGAATAGACAGCACAGCAGCAGACAGTGCAACATGAATAAACAGCACAGCAGAAGACAGTGCAACAGCAACAGACAGAACAATAACAACAGACAGTGCAGCAGCAAGACAGCACATCAGCAAGACAGCACAGCAGCAACAGACAGTGCAGCATCAACAGACAGCGCAGCGGCAACAGACAGGGGAGCAGCAAGACAGCACAACAGTATCAGACAGCACAGCAGCAACAGACAGCACAGCAACAACAGACAGCACAGCAGCAACAAACAGCGCAACTGCAAGACAGTGCAGCAACAACAGACAGATCACAGAGAGGACATGATAAATAATACATAATAAAAGACGCGAGCGCAGTTGACACAAGAAGTTAAAGAGAACCTGTCATGTCCCCCATTCCCTTCAACCCAGCAGCATTCGTATGTGTGTTGCCAAAGTCCCCAGCCTAACCGGCCATGTTAGTCACTGAAATCCAAGTTCAAATAAGTATTTATAGCTACAGCTTTCTTATGCTAATTAGGGCTTTAACTATTCAAGGGGCTGTTAATTTTCCCAGACTAGTCGCTCCTCTCCGCATGTTATCACACCCCTGAGAGCCTGATAACATGATTTACACGAGTCCGTGCCATCACCAGTGTATACAAAGCTGCGCATGCGCACAGCTCTACTCAGCAGCATCATCATCCCTCTAAAGCCGGGACGCGTACACACCAGGTGTAGAAAAGTTCAGCGTACTATCTAATATCTAATATATAAAGCTCAATATGTATATGTCCGGGACAAAATTTTGCAGAGTCACACGTCTGGACCCCGAGAGCGTTATAGGCTATGTTGTGAGGCAAAATTTTAACCCTGCGCGTTCCAGTTCACCAAACAATTTTGCCCCTATCTATATAATGGAGAAAAAGTGAAAGTAAAAGTGTTGGAGGAAAATCGACAGCTACAGCCACAAAATGTTGCACAGTCACACGTCTGGACCCCGACAGCATCATAGGCTATGTTGTGAGGCGAAATTTTAACCCTGGGTGTTCCAATTCACCAAACAATTTTGCCCCTAT
The DNA here is from genome assembly GCA_033576535.1 of Allobates femoralis. Lineage (NCBI taxonomy): Eukaryota > Metazoa > Chordata > Amphibia > Anura > Aromobatidae > Allobates > Allobates femoralis. The sequence goes on from JARQOC010000009.1 coordinate 36,145,008, forward strand.
CTACATAATGGGGAAAAAGTGCTCTGTCGGGTCTGGGTGTTTGGCTCTGTCGGGTCTGGGTGTTTGGCTCTGTCGGGTCTGGGTGTTTGGCTCTGTCGGGTCTGGGTGTTTGGCTCTGTCGGGTCTGGGTGATTGGCTCTGTCGGGTCTGGGTGTTTGGCTCTCTCGGGTCTGGGTGTTTGGCTATCTCGGGTCTGTGTGTTTGGCTATCTCGGGTCTGTGTGTTTGGCTATCTCGGGTCTGGGTGTTTGGCTCTCTCAGGTCTGGGTGTTTGGCTCTGTCAGGTCTGGGTGTTTGGCTCTCTCAGGTCTGGGTGTTTGGCTCTCTCAGGTCTGGGTGTTTGGCTCTCTCAGGTCTGGGTGTTTGGCTCTCTCGTCTGGGTTTGGCTCTCTCGGGTCTGGGTGTTTTGGCTCTCTCGGGTCTGGGTGTTTGGCTCTCTCGGGTCTGGGTGTTTGGCTCTCTCGGGTCTGGGTGTTTGGCTCTCTCGGGTCTGGGTGTTTGGCTCTCTCGGGTCTGGGTGTTCTCTTGGTCTGGGTTGGCTCTCTCGGGTCTGGGTGTTTGGTTCTCTCGGGTCTGGGTGTTTGGTTCTCTCGGGTCTGGGTGTTTGGTTCTCTCGGGTCTGGGTTGTTTTGGTTTCTCTCGGGTCTGGGTGTTTGGTCTCTCGGGTCTGGGTGTTTGGCTCTCTCGGGTCTGGGTGTTTGGCTCTCTCGGGTCTGGGTGTTTGGCCTCTCTCGGGGTCTGGTTGTGTTTGGCTCTCTCGGTCTGGTGTTGTCTCTCGGGTTGGTTTTGGCTCTCTCGGTCTGGTGTTTGGTCTCTCTCGGGTCTGGGTGTTTGGTCTCTCTCGGTTGGTTCTGGTGTGTTTGGCTCTCTCGGGTCTGGGTGTTTGGTTCTCTCGGTCTGGGTGTTTGGCTCTCTCGGGTCTGGGTGTTTGGCTCTCTCGGTCTGGGTGTTTGGCTCTCTCAGGTCTGGGTGTTTGGTTCTCTCGGGTCTGGGTGTTTGGCTCTCTGGTCTGGGTGTTTGGTTCTCCTCGGGTCTGGGTGTTTGGTCTCTCAGGTCTGGGTGTTTGGCTCTCTCAGGTCTGGGTGTTTGGCTCTCTCGTCGGTCTGGGTGTTTGGTTCTCTCGGGTCTGGGTGTTTGGCTCTCTCGGTCTGGGTGTTTGGCTCTCTCGGGTCTGGTGTTTGGCTCTCTCAGGTCTGGGTGTTTTTGTGCTCTCTCGGTCTGGGTGTTTGGCTTCTCTCAGGTCTGGGTGTTTGGCTCTCTCAGGTCTGGGTGTTTGGCTCTCTCAGGTCTGGTGTTTGGCTCTCTCAGGTCTTTGGTGGTTTGTTGGCTCTCTCAGGTCTGGGTGTTTGGCTCTCTCAGGTCTGGGTGTTTGGCTCTCTCTGGTTCTGTGTGTGTTTGGCTCTCTCGGTCTGGTGGGTGTTTGGCTCTCTCAGGTCTGGGTGTTTGGCTCTCTCGGTCTGGGTCTGGTGTTTCGGCTCTCTCGGGTCTGGGTGTTTGGTTCTCTCGGGTCTGGGTGTTTGGCTCTCTCGGGTCTGGGTGTTTGGCTCTCTCGGGTCTGGGTGTTTGGCTCTCTCGGGTCTGGGGTGTTTGGTTTCTCTCGGGTCTGGGTGTTTGGCCTCTCTCGGGTGTCCTGGGGTGTTTGGTTCTCTCGGGTCTGGGTGTTTTGGCTCTCTCGGGTCTGGGTGTTTGGCTCTCTCAGGTCTGGGTGTTTGGCTCTCTCAGGTCTGGGTGTTTGGCTCTCTCGGGTCTGGGTGTTTGGTTCTCTCGGGTCTGGGAATAGTTTCTAGTATCGGCTCAGGAGTCTTCTCGTTCGTGGGTGGCCGATAGCGATCACATCGGCCGACATCGCTTCTATGATCCCGTCATTCCAAGGTGTGCAGGGTTAACAGCTTACATATAAATAAGGTTTTTTCAGACAAAGTACACAAAGTAGTGTTACATACAATTATATATCAATTATAACGATAATTATAAAATCCATAGACAGTACCCTATAAACTAGGAAAACCCGTGATCTTCTTGTGTAATATAGAAAACTAAAAAAATCACAACTCATAAACAAGTGTCAAAAAATTCAATAAGTTTCCATTAGTCACCTATCTCTCACATAGGAGACAGAAGAATAAGTGATAGTGAAATAACCAATAAATTTCTATTAGTCACCTATCTCTCACATAGGAGACCACAGAAACAGTGACAATAAACTAAGATCAAACAGTGAAAATCAATCTAAATAGTGATTACCTGGTGTATCTACAGACTCTGCTGCACTCTACATGCACGTTTCGGCTTACGCCTTCATCCAGGAGTTTTTTTTTAAACTACCTGAATAATAAATTTGTATACGTTTTTGCGTAAAATCACCGTGTTTTTCTGATATAATTCTATTTGGTGAGCATTCACTTCCATGAAGTAGAGGGATGATGATAAGTTTTGAAATCATCCTCTGTAATGCCTAACTTTAGGGTTAACAGCTGTGGGTGTGACCAGAGCTGCGCGTTCTTATTGGTCTTTCCGGCGGAAGCTCCTCCCCACATGGAATGTTGTATAACTTTTCATAGCACGTGATGTAACCAAAACCGGCGGAGAGGAGAAATCAGCAGACAGCAGGTAATCATGAGTACTACTATCACCCCCATCATCCTCCACTGACCCTGCACTACTATCACCCCCATCATCCTCCACTGACCCTGCACTACTATCACCCCCATCATCCTCCACTGACCCTGCACTGCTATCACCCCCATCATCCTCCTCTGACCCTGCACTGCTATCACCCCCACCATCCTCCAATGACCCTAGTACTATCACCTCCATCATCCTCCACTTAACCTGCACTGCTATCACCCCCATCATCCTCCACTGACCCTGCACTACTATCTCCCCCATCATCCTCCACTGACCCTGCACTACTATCACCCATCATCCTCCACTGACCCTGCACTACTATCACCCCCATCATCCTCCATGACCCTGCACTACTATCACCCCCATTATCCTCCACTAACCCTGCACTACTATCACACGATCATCCTCCACTGACCCTGCACTACTATCACCCCCATCATCCTCCACTGACCCTGCACTACTATCACCCCCATCATCCTCCACTGACCCTGCACTACTATCACCCCATCATCCTCCACTGACCCTGCACTACTATCACCCCATCATCCTCCACTGACCCTGCACTACTATCACCCCCATCATCCTCCACTGACCCTGCACTACTATCACCCCATTATCCTCCATGACCCTGCACTACTATCACACGATCATCCCACTGACCCTGCACTACTATCACCCCCATCATCCTCCACTGACCCTGCACTACTATCACCCCATCATCCTCCACTGACCCTGCACTATTCACACCATCATCCTCCATGACCCTGATACTATCACCCATCATCCTCCACTGACCTGCACTGCTATCACCCCATTATCCTCCCTGACCCTGCACTGCTATCACCCCATCATCCTCCAATGACCCTGCACTGCTATCCCCCATCATCCTCATCTGACCCTGCACTGCTATCACCCCCACCATCCTCCAATGACCCTAGTACTATCACCTCATCATCCTCCACTTAACCTGCACTGCTATCACCCCCATCATCCTCCCTGACCCTGCACTCTATCACCCCCATCATCCTCCTCTGACCCTGCACTGCTATCACCCCACCATCCTCCAATGACCCTGTACTATCACCCCTCTACTCCTCTGACCCTGCACTGCTATCACCCCACCATCCTCCAATGACCCTAGTACTATCACTCCCATCATCCTCCACTGAACCTGCACTGTTATCACCCCACATCCTCCACTGACCCTACTACTATCACCCCCACATCCTCCACTGACCTACTACTATCACCCCCATCATCCTCACTGACCCTACCATCACCCACATCCTCCATGACCCTGCACTACTATCACCCCATCATCCTCCACTGACCCTGCACTACTATCACCCCATCATCCTCCACTGACCCTGCACTCTATCACCCCATCATCCTCCATGACCCTGCACTACTATCACCCCATCATCCTCCACTGACCCTGCATGACTATCACCCCCATCATCCTCCACTGACCCTGCACTACTATCACCCCATCATCCTCCACTGACCCTGCACTACTATCCCCCATCATCCTCCACTGACCCTGCACTTATCACCCCATATCCTCCACTGAACCTGCACTGCTATCACCCCCACATCTTCCAATGACCCTATACTATCACCTCCATCATCTCCATCCTGCACTACTATCACCCCATCATCTCCACTGACTGCATTATCACCCCACATCCTCCATGACCCTATACTATCCCCCATCATCCTCCACTGACCTACTACTATCACCCCATCATCCTCCCTGACCCTACCATCACCCCACATCCTCCATTGACCCTGCACTCTATCACCCCCATCCATCCTCCACTGACCCTGCACTACTATCACCCCATCATCCTCCACTGACCCTGCATACTATCACCCCATCATCCTCCCTGACCCTGCACTACTATCCACCCATCATCCTCCACTGACCTGCACTCTATCACCCCATCATCCTCCACTACCTGCACTACTATCACCCCATCATCCTCCATGACCCTCACTACTATCACCCCCATATCCTCCACTACCCTCATACTATCACCCCCATCATCCTCCACTGACCCTGCACTACTATCACCCCATCATCCTCACTGACCCTGCACTACTATCACCCCATCATCCTCCCTGACCCTGCACTGCTATCACCCCCATCATCCCTCTGACCTGCACTCTATCACCCCATCATCCTCCACTGACCCTGCACTCTATCACCCCATCATCCTCCACTGACCCTGCACTACTATCACCCCATCATCCTCCAACTGACCCTGCACTACTATCCCCCCATCATCCTCCACTGACCCTGCACTATTATCACCCCATCATCCTCCACTGAACTTGCACTGCTATCACCCCACCATCTTCCAATGACCTAGTACTATCACCTCCATCATCTTCCACTTAACCTGCACTACTATCACCCCCATCATCTCCACTGAACCTGCACTGTTATCACCCCTAGCATCCTCCACTGACCCTACTACTATCTCCCCACCATCCTCCACTGACCCTACTACTATCACCCCCATCATCCTCCACTGACCCTACCATCACCCCACATCCTCCATTGACCTGCACTACTATCACCCCATCATCCTCCACTGACCCTGCACTACTATCACCCCCATCATCCTCCACTGACCCTGCACTACTATCACCCCATCATCCTCACTGACCCTGCACTACTATCACACCCATCATCCTCCACTGACCCTGCACTACTATCACCTATCCTCCACTGACTGCACTACTTCCCCCATCATCTCACTGACCCTCATACTATCACCCATCATCTCACTGACTGCATACTATCACCCCATCATCCTCATGACCCTGCACTCTATACCATTATCTCCCTGACCTGCACTCTATCCCCATCTCTCCAATGACCTGCATTATCCCCATATCCTCACTGACTGCATGCTATCACCCCCATCTCATGACCTAGTACTATCCTCCCATCCTCCACTTACCTGCACTCTATCACCCCATCATCCTCCTCTGACCTGCATGCTATCACCCATTCCTCCTCTGACCCTGCACTCTATCACCCCCACATCTCATGACCTATACTATCACCCCATCTCTCCTGACCTGCATCTTCACCCCACCATCCTCATGACCTATACTTCACCCCTCATCCCATGACCTGCACTTTCCCCTCATCCTCCAGACCTACTCTATCACCCCCATCTCATGACCTACTACTATCACCCCCATCATCTCACTGACCCTACCTCACCCCATCCTCCATGACTGCACTCTATCACCAATCTCGACCTGCATCTATACCCCCTATCCTCCACTGACCTGCATGCTATCACCCCCATTTCTCATTGACCTGCACTATATACCCCATCTCCTCCTCCCTGCTACATCACCCACATCCTCACTGACCCTGCTACTATCACCATCATCCCCTGACCTGCATCTTCCCCCATCATCCTCCACTGACCCTGCACTACTATCACCCCATCATCCTCCACTGAACCTGCACTGCTATCACCCCCATCATCTCCATGACCCTAGCTACTATCACCCCATCATCTCATTACCTGCACTACTATCACCCCCATCATCTCACTGAACTCACATCACCTCATCTCACTGACCCTGCACTACTATCCCCCCATCATCCTCCACTGACCCTCACTACTATCACCCCTCATCCTCCACTGACCCTCCATCACCCCACCATCCTCCATTGACCCTGCACTACTATCACCCCCATCATCCTCCACTGACCCTGCACTACTATCACCCCATCATCCTCCACTGACCTGCACTACTATCACCCCATCATCCTCCACTGACCTGCACTACTATCACCCCATCATCCTCCACTGACCCTGCACTACTATCACCCCCATCATCCTCCACTGACCCTGCACTACTATCACCCCATCATCCTCCACTGACCCTGCCTACTATCACCCCATTCTCTCCTACCCTTCACTACTATCACCCCATCATCTCCATGACCTGCACTTCACATCATGACCCTGCACTACTATCACCCCCACTCCTGACTGCTCATCACCCTCATCCTCTTGACCCTGACTCTATCATCACCTCCCATGCATCTATCCCCACTCTCCATGACCCTGCACTACTATCACACCATCATCCTCCACTGACCCTGCACTACTATCCACCCCATCATGACCTGCACTACCCCATCTCCTCACTAACTGCATCCCATTCCATGACCTGACTATACCATACACCCCATCATCCATCTCCACTGACCTGCACTTTACTATTCCACCCCCACTCCTCTGACCCTACTTACTATACCCCACATCTCACGCCTCTCCATCTATTACTGCACACACCCCATCATCCTCCACTGACCCTTGCACTACTATCACCCATATCACTCCTCCATCACCCTCACTACTATCACCCATCATCCTCACTGACCCTGCACTACTATCACCCATTTACCTCCACTAACCCTTCACTACTATCACCCCAATCACCTTCACTACTATCACCCATCATCTCACTACTGACTCTATCACCCCATTTATCCTCCACTAACCCTTCACTACTATCACACCATCATCCTCCACTGACCTGCACTATATCACCCCCACCATCTTCATGACCCTAGTACTATCACCTCCATCATCTTCCACTGACCCTGCACCGCTGCTATCACCCCACCATCCTCATGGACCCTACATTACTATCACTTCTCCCTCTTTCAGTGCAGCCACCATGCCGCAGCGCTCCATCCACTGGTTCAGGAAGGGGCTGCGCCTCCATGATAACCCGGCCCTGCTGGCCGCCATGAGGGACTGCGCTGAGCTTCACCCCATCTTTATTCTGGATCCTGGTTCCCCAAGAACATGAAAGTCAGCGTGAACCGCTGGAGATTCCTCATCGAGTCCCTGAGAGATCTGGATGAAAACCTGAAGAAGATCAACTCCAGGTACAGAGGGGGCCCTGGGGGTTACACTGCGGCCCTGTAAGTGGGGTCCTCCTGGGTGGAGCTTGTGATTTATGTCGGGCTCATTCATTCCTTGCAGGTTGTTTGTAGTAAGAGGAAAACCGGCAGAAGTGTTCCCACAACTTTTCAGCAAGTGGAAGGTGACGCGTCTGACGTTTGAGGTGGACACCGAGCCGTACTCAAGACAGCGGGACGCCGAGGTGGAAAGACTGGCGGCCGAGCACAACGTGGAGGTCATCCAGAAGGTGTCCAACACCCTGTACGACATGGACAGGTGGGTGCAGGACAGACGGACCCTGGGCGATATGGACAGGTGGGTGCAGGACAGACGGACCCTGTGCGACATGGACTGGTGGGTGCAGGACAGACGGACCCTGGGCGACATGGACAGGTGGGTGCAGGACAGACGGACCCTGTGCGACATGGACTGGTGGGTGCAGGACAGACGGACCCTGTACGACATGGACAGGTGGGTGCAGGACAGACGGACCCTGTGCGACATGGACAGGTGGGTGCAGGACAGACGGACCCTGTACGACATGGACAGGTGGTTGCAGGACAGACGGACCCTGTACGACATGGACAGGTGGGTGCAGGACAGACGGACCCTGTGCGACATGGACAGGTGGGTGCAGGACAGACGGACCCTGTACGACATGGACAGGTGGGTGCAGGACAGACGGACCCTGTACGACATGGACAGGTGGGTGCAGGACAGACGGGACCCTGTACGACATGGACAGGTGGGTGCAGGACAGACGGACCCTGTACGACATGGACAGGTGGGTGCAGGACAGATGGACTCTGGGCGACATGGACATGTGGGTGCAGGACAGACGGACCCTGTGCGACATGGACAGGTGGGTGCAGAACAGATGGACCCTCTGCGACATGGACAGGGGGGTGCAGAACAGACGGACCCTGTACGACATGGACAGGTGGGTGGAGGACAGACGCGCCCTGGGTGACATGGACAGGTGGGTGGAGGACAGACGGACCCTATGCGACATGGACCTTGTACCATGTAGACAGGTGAGTGCAGGAGTGACAGAGCCGCTACCATGTGGACAGGTGGGGGTGACAGCGATCACACCGCCCCTCTTTTGTCAATGATTTTGATAGTCCCGCGTTTTATTCAACTTTTTTGATTTTCTTTATTTGTTCGGCAGAGTGATTGCTGAGAACAACGGCAAGCCCCCGCTAACCTACGTCCGCCTGCAAACTGTGCTGTCCTCCATAGGTCCTCTGAAGCGTCCGTGTCCACCCCCCACTGAAGAGAACATGAGAGGTACAGACTGGGGGTCTTCTGCGGCTCGGGCAGTGATCTGAGCCTGTGATCTGTCCTCAGCTCCTGGTGCGGGGGATGGGGTCACCACTACTTATCCGCCTTCTTCTTAGATTGCCGCACACCATGGAAGACGTCATATGAGGAGATATATGGGATTCCCACATTAGAAGAGCTGGGACAAGACCCCAGTAAGCTGGGACCTCACCTGTACCCCGGAGGGGAGAGCGAGGCTGTGCGGCGGCTGGACCTGCACATGAAGAGGACGGTGAGGACACGTCTGCAGCCATCAGATCACACGGATATATGCCGAGTGCTGATTGGCTGTTTCTTCCTCTCAGGTCTGGGTGTGTAACTTCCAGAAACCGGACACCGAACCCAATAGTCTGACCCCCAGTACAACGGTGCTGAGCCCCTACGTCAAGTTTGGCTGTCTGTCTGCACGAGTCTTCTACTGGAGACTGGTGGAGATCTACCAGGGGGTGAGAAGATCTGTCCACACAAGTCATTGCTATATTCACTTTATGGGTTCTGGGGAATACAAAGCACAACCCTCACTCCCTCTGCTCTATGACCGCCTTTCTTAGGCCTCCTCACTGTCTGTTCTCTCTCTGCTCTCTGGCCTCCTCGCTCCTTTTGCCTCCTCGCTCCTCTGCCCTCTGGCCTCCTCGCTCCTCTGCCTTCTTGCCTCCTCGCTCCTCTGCCCTCCTCGCTCCTCTGCCCTCCTCGCTCCTCTGCCCTCCTCGCTCCTCTGCCCTCCTCGCTCCTCTGCCCTTTGGCCTCCTCGCTCCTCTGCCCTCCTGCCTCCTCGCTCCTCTGCCCTCCTCGCTCCTCTGCCCTCCTGCCTCCTCGCTCCTCTGCCCTCCTCGCTCCTCTGCCCTTTGGCCTCCTCACTCCTCTGCCCTTTGGCCTCCTCGCTCCTCTGCCCTCCTCGCTCCTCTGCCCTTTGGCCTCCTCGCTCCTCTGCCCTCTGGCCTCCTCGCTCCTCTGCCCTCCTCGCTCCTCTGCCCTCCTTGCTCTTCTGCCCTTTGGCCTCCTTGCTCCTCTGCCCTTTGGCCTCCTCGCTCCTCTGCCCTCCTCGCTCCTCTGCCCTCCTTGCTCCTCTGCCCTTTGGCCTCCTTGCTCCTCTGCCCTTTGGCCTCCTCGCTCCTCTGCCCTTTGGCCTCCTCGCTCCTCTGCCCTCCTCGCTCCTCTGCCCTCTGGCCTCCTCGCTCCTCTGCCCTTTGGCCTCCTCGCTCCTCTGCCCTTTGGCCTCCTCGCTCCTCTGCCCTCCTCGCTCCTCTGCCCTCCTCGCTCCTCTGCCCTCTGGCCTCCTCGCTCCTCTGCCCTTTGGCCTCCTCGCTCCTCTGCCCTCCTCGAGCCCTCTGTGGCCTCTGGCCGCCTCGTTCTCACTCTTCTCTGCTGTCTGGCCTCCTCCTCGCTCCTTTTGCTCTCTGGCCTCCTTCTCGCTCTCTGTCCTCCTCCTCGTGCTCTCTCCTCTCTGATTGCCGATCTCTTGTGCTCTCTGTCCTCGCTCTCTCTGCCATGTCTTGATAATTTCCCCATGTTGTCCTTCTGTAGAGGAAGCACTCGTCTCCGCCGGTGTCCCTCCATGGTCAGCTTCTGTGGCGCGAGTTCTACTACGCGGCGGGGGCAGGGATATCCAACTTTGACAAGATGGTGGGAAACTCTGTGTGTGTGCAGGTGGATTGGGATGAGAACAAGGAATATCTGGCGGCCTGGAGAGAGGTGAGTGACCGGGGGGAGGAGGGTGACGGTGCTGCAGGCTCGTGCACTCTCTGGTTTGCAGGCTCGTGCACTCTCTGGTTGCTGTCCCTGTGCGCAGGCTCGTGCACTCTCTGGTGCTGCAGGCTCGTGCACTCTCTGGTGCTGAACACTAATCTGCCTCCTGTGGTCGGACTACCACCCCCAGCATTACATCACTGTCACAGTCTGTCATTAGCACAAAATTACAGTGACCGGCTCTGCTGTGTCTGGATGCTGTGGAGTGTCAGCCTTTGTGTCCAGGCCGCTCAGTGATCACTGTGTCTGACCTTCCTCAGGCCAGGACCGGTTTCCCCTTCATAGACGCCATCATGACGCAGCTGAGGACGGAGGGCTGGATCCACCATCTTGCTCGGCACGCCGTCGCCTGCTTCTTGACCCGCGGAGATCTGTGGATATCGTGGGAGGAAGGTCAAAAGGTCAGAAGGCGGCCATGTGCTGCCCCCTTGTGGGTGATGGTGACAGGCGGGATTGATGTCCGCCGTCCTACACCAGGTGGAGCAGGATGGCCGCTGACACCATGTTCCCCCCGCAGGTGTTTGAGGAGCTGCTGCTGGACGCAGACTGGTCGCTGAACGCTGGGAACTGGCTGTGGCTCTCCGCCAGCGCCTTCTTCCACCGCTTCTTCCGTGTTTACTCCCCTGTGGTGTTTGGGAAGAAAACCGACAAAAATGGAGATTACATAAAGTGAGTGGTGAGCCTCAGAGACCAGGAGCGACGCCGTCACCCTCTGACTATTAAAATCTCTGCTGTAACACAGGAACATCCCTGTAAGGCCTCGTTCACACCCTGAGATTTTTTGGTGCAGAAAAATTTGCAAATACTCCCAGTGTGCACAGCGCCTAATTGAGTTATTGGAAAGTGAGTGAGCGCGGGAGCCTGCCGGACGCCTCTGATGGGGCAGCTCCGGGCCCGGTGCATTGTGGGAGAGTTCATGCTGCGCTACACAGAGGAGCCGCTGATCTCGACACCGCTGATCTCTCTTTTGCTTTCACCCGGTAGGAAATATTTACCGATCTTGAGGAAGTTCCCAGCTGAGTACATATACGAGCCGTGGAAATCCCCCCGCAGTGTGCAGGAACGCGCCGGCTGCATCATCGGGAAAGACTATCCCAAACCCATAGTGCAGCACGAGATTGTGAGCAAGAGAAACATCCAGCGCATGAAGGCTGCGTATGCCCGGAGGGCGGAGAGCGGTGGGGAGGACGGGCCACAAAGCAAGAAAAAGGGTGAGAACAGGTCCAGGGTGATCGGGAACTGAGGGACGCAGCAGAGAGAACTTCCACTATTGTCTCACTCCCTAATGCTTTACACTGCAGCACTGCTTGGTTAGCTTGCCTGCTGTGTAGAAGGTCAGTCCAATGTCTGTGCGCATAGGTGATTTTTACAGACAGCAGCAACTCTGTTCGAACACTATGATGTATGCATTACACAGTACAGGTCATGGATGGTGGAGGTGACTGACGGATGGACAGTTGGATGGTGGGGGTGACGGATGGATGGACAGCTGGATGGTGGGGTGACTGATAGACAGCTGGATGGTGGAGGTGACTGACGGATGGACAGTTGGATGGTGGGGTGACTGACGGATGGACAGTTGGATGGTGGGGTGACTGACGGATGGACAGTTGGATGGTGGGGTGACTGACGGATGGACAGTTGGATGGTGGGGTGACTGACGGATGGACAGTTGGATGGTGGGGTGACTGACGGATGGACAGTTGGATGGTGGGGTGACTGACGGATGGACAGCTGGATGGTGGGGGTGACTGACGGATGAACAGCTGGATGGTGGGGGTGACTGACGGATGAACAGCTGGATGGTGGGGGTGACTGACGGATGGACAGTTGGATGGTGGGGTGACTGACGGATGGACAGTTGGATGGTGGGGTGACTGACGGATGGACACTTGGATGGTGGGGGTGATGGATGGTTGAATGGTGGGGGGGTGACTCTGGACCAGTACAGATATCTGCTCGCTGTCAGTGAAGTGTGATATTCAGTGCATGAAAAACTGCACTGCCCTGATCTGCTCGCACTGCTGCAGGTTTGTTACAGTGCATCACTGCTAGCATAGACATGATGAATCGAGGCAAGGCAATCCATATTCGCTGACAGCAAACAGAGGGACGCTACATCTGGTACAAATCTATTGGACTTTTGTTTACAAAACATAGAAAACTCCATTAAATTCACAGAAGTGACTTGTGACTGTCGGGGGTAGAAATCTGCACTGTGAGGTCCCCCGCTGCTTCTGCAGTACGACCCCCATACTCCGCCACCTGCTGGGGGTTGTAGTTTGTCAGCAGTGAACAGTTACATGTTGCTCCTTCCTTGCAGGAGTGAAGAGGACGGCGTCGGTGGCCGAGTTCTTCAAAAAGAAGTGAAGTGATGCAGAAAAAGGAAGCGACGGCTTGAACGAAGCGCGATGAACCTCGCGGCTCCAAGACCATAGCGCCGGTGCAGCGGTGGCGGTGTGCGCCCTTGTGTGGCGGTGACCGCCGTTATCGGGGCTGCAGCTTCTCTCCGCAGGGTGCATGTAACGCTCCGCTTGTGTCTTACTTGGTGCTTATCGGGGGACCCTGCCTGAGTTCTGCTAATGGAGGGTCTGGGGCGCGTCTGTGCTGGTTATGGACTCATTAGATTTGGAGCCTTTGATCTTATTCTTGTAGCCACATTAACCCTTTCCTGAACTGGCTAGCTTTATTTTGGTTTTAAACTCTTTTTGTGCAACTTTTTAGCTAAAAAAAAGTTTTATAAAATTTCTACAAAAGTTCAGGCGTCCTTAAAATCCTTCCTGGGTGTGGTGGGGGGAGGGGATGGGAGGAAATCTGTGCAAAAAAATAGCAACTTCTTACATTTGATGTATCAAAGACCCTTGTGAACTACAAACAAGGGCGGACGAGGATGAAAAGGGCATCAACCAAAAAAAGCACTAATGTAATAAGGAATCGTCTCAGCAATGATGGATCTGTGCGGAGATTCCATCTTTTGGTAACAGTTTTTTCCCCATTTTGTTACAATAAAAAAGTAGATTACATATTACGGAATTAGAAGAATGGCGCTGTCTGCGGTCAGAACCCGTCGCTGTTTGCTACATATGGGGGGATTATACCTAATAAGAGGTAATCCTGCTCCTGCTGAGGGTTTGCTACAATTGCATCCAGCCCTTTAAGGACTGTGCATTGAAACACTATAACAACTGTGGAGACTGCAGATGTGTAAAACTCCCAAGGAATTATCTAGACCAGATCCAATAGTAACAAACCTGCAGCTGTGAGATATATTATTGTTCACTGACAGGAAGCAGAGATCTGATAAAAGGTGAATATAGTAGAAAGCAGCGGATTGGATGCCCCCATTATATCCCTGAGTCCCCCAATGTCAGCTGTCACATGGTCCGGCATCATGTACCTGTGAGGACCGCGATTGTCTTGTGTAATCGCAGCCGCACATCACCTGATAATCCAGAGACCCTGATCCCTGCAATAAACCGATCACACAGGATCCCGTAATCAAAAATATATTGTATTTACTGAAAATCAGCATCTTAAAGGGACAGGACACATTCCCAGTAGATGATCATGGTAAATTCCCTATAACAGCTCTTCCCTGGCTCTGACCGCTCAGGGGCCCAAGAACAAAAAGCAGCAAAAGCTCCGAGGTCCAGAACGACAGAGAACAAGCGCAGGAAGAGTTGTCATAGGGTCACATATTACAGATGATTTCCCTTTAATTAGAATTTGCAGCAGATTGTACAATTGGCCACATTCATACAGTCTGTTGAGGTCTGTGATTGGTGCTGGTGGCGGTATGATTCCTGATGGTGGCGCTGTCGGCCTCCATCTTTCACCGGGTTTGATCTTTGGCCGCAGTAAACATTCAAGGCTCCAGACATCGAGGCGTCTCCCGTCCTCTCTGTATTGACAAGAAACCTTAAAAACATCAAAGATTGCAAAGGGTTAAATCGCACCCCTTCCCCTATTAGCACCACAATGGGGGATCCCCCAGCTTTCCACAGGCCCTGAATGGCACTTATATCCTAATGAAATGCAGGAATCTTGACTGCACCACACATTGTATTCATGGATGAGGCTGAGCAGCAGAACATACAGGGGTCTATGGAGTCATTGCTGTATGATCAGGGCAATGCCATAAGAGCGGGTGCAGATCGGCCTGGCGCTATCGCCCCCCACTCACCTCACACAATGTTCCTCTCCAGGACTGGTTGTTTAGAGATAAAACGCTGGAACCCGAAAGATTCAAGGTCCAATGTGGTGAACTGTCCGCTGTTCAGCACCTCCGCCACCGCGCGGCCCACCGCCGGAGCCTGCTGTAAGCCGTGCCCGCTGAACCCGCAGGCGAAGTACATGTTCTGCACCAGCGGGTGGATGCCGATGACGCCGTTCTGATCGTACGTGTTGTAGTCGTAATACCCGGCCCAGGCTGACTTCACCTGCACAAGAAACGCCGCGGTATTACAGACGAGCCAACCTGGGGCCCCCAGAGGGGCCAAATCATGGCAGGAAGGAAAGGTCTAATGATTGGAGGATCCCAGAGAGATGATGGGAGTGATGGGAAACGAGGCCTTAGCTGCACTCGACCCCCGAACCTTGTACCTTCAAGGACTCAAATGCCGGCACTCTGTGCGCCAGGAGCGGCCAGACCTTCTGCTGGAAATACTCGTGGTCCACATCCAGGTTACTGGTATCCGGCTCCTCGTCCTGCGCAGAACAACATTTACTGCAGCGTCTGCTCCGCCTGTGCTGTGCCACCCTGCACACAGCGCCCTGCACACTGCCAGCCACCCTGCACACAGCCAGCTGACCTGCACACAGCCAGCCGCCCTGCACACTGCCAGCTGCCCTGCACACATCGTCCTGCACACTGCCAGCCACCCTGCACACAGCCAGCCACCCTGCACATACACTGCACACTGCCAGCCACCCTGCACACACACAGCGCCCTGCACACTGCCAGCCACCCTGCGCACACACAGCGCCCTGCACACTGCCAGCCACCCTGCGCACACAGGCAGCGCCCTGCACACTGCCAGCCACCCTACAAACTGTGCCCTGGCACACTGCCAGCCACCCTGCACACACACAGCGCCCTGCACACTGCCAGCCACCCTGCGCACACAGGCAGCGCCCTGCACACTACCAGCCGCCCTGCATACAAACAGCACCCTGCACAGTGCTGCCACTCACCTCGGGGGGAGACAGGCCCCCAATATAGTTTCCTCCCATGCCCTCCCTCCTGAAATAAACCCCAGAGCTGTCGATCAGCATCGGGCAATCCAGACCAGGACCAGCAGGACAGTGGAACATGTAGATGTATCTGGAGGAGAAGTCAAAATGGCGCAAAGTAACAACCGAGCGGGGCGAGAGACAGAGCAGAAGCGGAGGACAGAGGACGGCGAGGAACAGAGCGGGTCGGGGGACAGAGAGGAATGGTGAGAGTGATCATACCTCTTTCTGGGCTCTACAGGGAGTTTAATGTCCTCATAGCTGCCCGGGCTCCCCAAGCCGATCCCAACCATCTCAGCCACCTTTGAAGACCAAGCGCCGGCGGCATTGACGACCGCCATACAGTCCACAGGCTGGTTCTCCAAACTATTCTGCGTCTGAACCTGGGAAATATCAGAATGTCCTGGATTTTGAAAAAACTACAAAGATCAATGTCTAGAATATAGGATGATATATATATATATACACACACACAGTATATAAAGAAGAATTAAAACCTCAGCGATCACAGGAGTCCCCTCCGGATTATACTCACAATTGCCTGTTTGATCACTTTGCAGTTCACCAGTTCGCCGTCCGTCGTCAGCATTTTTTGCGTCATGTAGTTGAACCCTGGAGACAGTTACATTGCGTTAGAAGTCCGTCATTCTGGGATATGTAGTTCTAGCACGAGGTCACATTGTCCTGTATACTACAGAGCGCCTGCAGCGCTGCCCCCCAGTGGTCACTGCTCGTGCTGCATATATTCATGTTTTGGTGATTTTTGACCCCTTTTCCTGACGCTCTGCTAGTGGTTGAGGACGTGCAGAGGAGATGAGGGGGTATGTGGGGGGATCTGGTGACACTCGCTTTGAGTGGCACTCACCTGACACCTCTCCGTGGCAGTGCACGACGCCCATGGACATGGCCTTACGCCGGAGAGCAGTGAGCAGCAGCCAGGGATCGAACCAGCCCTCGTTCTCCAGACCTGAAGACAGAGAAACCCGCAGTCAATCCAGTGATCCGGAAACCTGGTGATCCGGCACAGAGCAGAGCGGAGCTCACCGTACGACGCCAGCGCCACGTCCTGCGTGCTGATCCATGGGAACTTCCTCTTCAGCTGATCCGGGGACAGTAACGTCACTTTGGCCCCCTGCTCCCTGGGGTGCGAGAAAGTAATAAAGTGCCCAGGAGTCACTGTCTGCTCCCGGGAAAGCTGGGTGACCCCCGAGGCTGCAGGAGCCGCCGATCTCACACCCACTCGTGGGAAACGACCTGAGACACAAGGAGTGTGCAAAACCGACACAGCACAGGCCATCCTGCTCTCACAGATCCTGGGGGGGCCACTGGCCCAAAATATATCAGCCCTGCTGTTCCTGCATCACTACTCACCCCGGGGGCGGCTATGAGGGCGATAGAATGTAACACAGAGGATTGTCCACACTGGATACAATGTAACAAACCCTCTGCAAGTGTTAGGTCTCATTAAATAAACAAGAAGGTTCCATTCACCGACAACGAAGATTTCCACTATCTGATCTATTTACAGGATAATGGACCGGCCCTGGTACTACAACCACTACCATCCCCGCCAGTACCTCTGCACCCGGTAATTGTCTTCCAGGATCTCAGCTCCTTTTTCACTGGACAAGAATAGGTACCCCGAAGGGTTAAACTGAATGTCAACGGGGTCTTCATTTATAACACCTAAGTACTCCTGTAATAAGAGACACAGGGGTCTGAGGAGGATAATGTACATACAAAGGATGAACAGTATGCAATAACAACCAGCAGAATAGTGAGTGCAGCTCTGGAGGATAATACAGGAGGTAACTCAGGATCAGTAATGTAATGTATGTACACAGTGACTGCACCAGCAGAATAGTGAGTGCAGCTCTGGAGTATAATACAGGAGGTAACTCAGGTTTAGTAATGTAATATATGTACACAGTGACTGCAAAAGCAGAATAGTGAGTGCAGCTCTGGAGTATAATACAGGAGGTAACTCAGGATCAGTAATGTAATGTATGTACACAGTGACTGCACCAGCAGAATAGCGAGTGCAGCTCTGGAGTATAATACAGGAGGTACCTCAGGATCAGTAATGTAATGTATGTACACAGTGACTGCACCAGCAGAATAGTGAGTGCAGCTCTGGAGTACAATACAGGAGGTAACTCAGGATCAGTAAAGTAATGTATGTACACAGTGACTGCACCAGCAGAATAGTGAGTGCAGCTCTGGAGTATAATACAGGACGTAACTCAGGATCAGTAATGTATGTACACAGTGACTGCACCAGCAGAATAGTGAGTGCAGCTCTGGAGGATAATACAGGAGGTAACTCAGGATCAGTAATGTAATGTATGTACACAGTGACTGCACCAGCAGAATAGTGAGTGCAGCTCTGGAGTATAATACAGAAGGTAACTCAGGATCAGTAATGTAATGTATGTACACAGTGACTTCATCAGCAGAATAGTGAGTGCTGCTCTGGAGGATAATACAGGAGGTAACTCAGGATCAGTAATGTAATGTATGTACACAGTGACTGCACCAGCAGAATAGTGAGTGCAGCTCTGGAGTATAATACAGGAGGTAACTCAGGATCAGTAATGTAATGTATGTACACAGTGACTGCACCAGCAGAATAGTGAGCGCAGCTCTGTAGTATAATACAGGAGGTAACTCAGGATCAGTAATGTAATGTATGTACACAGTGACTGCACCAGCAGAATAGTGAGTGCAGCTCTGGAGTATAATACGGGAGGTAACTCAGGATCAGTAATGTAATGTATGTACACAGTGACTGCACCAGCAGAATAGTGAGTGCAGCTCTGGAGTATAATACAGGAGGTGACTCAGGATCAGTAATGTATGTACACAGTGACTGCACCAGCAGAATAGTGAGTGCAGCTCTGGAGTATAATACGGGAGGTAACTCAGGATCAGTAATGTAATGTATGTACACAGTGACTGCACCAGCAGAATAGTGAGTGCAGCTCTGGAGTATAATACAGGAGGTAACTCAGGATCAGTAATGTATGTACACAGTGCCTGCACCAGCAGAATAGTGAGTGCAGCTCTGGAGTATAATATAGGAGGTAACTCAGGATCAGTAATGTAATGTATGTACACAGTGACTGCACCAGCAGAAGAGTGAGTGCAGCTCTGGAGTATAATACAGGAGGTAACTCAGGATCAGTAATGTATGTACACAGTGACTGCACCAGCAGAATAGTGAGTGCAGCTCTGGAGTATAATACAGGAGGTAACTCAGGATCAGTAATGTAATGTATGTACACAGTGACGGCACCAGCAGAATAGTGAGTGCAGCTCTGGAGAATAATACAGGAGGTAACTCAGGATCAGTAATGTAATGTATGTACACAGTGACTTCATCAGCAGAATAGTGAGTGCAGCTCTGGAGAATAATAATATCTTTGTATCAGTTTCTTTATCTTCTGTTACATTACTGGCGTCTTACATTAATGTTGCGCAGGAAATGGGCTCCAAACAGCGACATCTGGATGTTTTCCGGTCGGGAGAATTGCTGCCGGATGCGCCTGCCGAGAGAACGGTGGAGGCGTGAGAGTACTATGGATGAGACAAGAGAGGGCATTACTGCAGCGTTACCTGGGTCCCCTCAATCTACAATATAATACACATATCGGGGTCACAGTTGTATCTGGGGGCCGCCATGCATCGGGTAGATGATATCACACAGGATCTTACAGGGCGGCTCCTGGTGTAATGGTCACATGATAATCCGGGGGTGCGCCCCGCCCCGATCTGCTGATAACCGTCACCCGGGGGTGAGACTCACGGTCGGGTCGCGCTCCACCACCAGCACCTTGTACGCCTTCCTCTTCGTCTGCATTCTCATCAGCCAATAAGCAACTGCCCAGCCCATGACTCCGCCCCCTGTGATCACGATGTCCGAATGTTCTGGTGGGAGATGATCCATAGACTTGAATGGTGACCAGTCGCTGCCCGGCAGAGCGTCCCGCACCTTATTGTGGATCTTCTGCATCTCACTGGACAGAACTGGGAGGAAAACAGAGAAATAAGGAGAAAACGGATCAAATCCAATCACAGACGATCGACAACAAATGTAACAAACCGAGCAACAAGGGGGAAGGAACCAGTGATGTCATCACCAGGAGGCGGAGCTGACATCATAACCAGTGATGTCATCACCAGGGGGTGGGGCTGACACCTATCACATGTCATTGAGTGATGTCATTACCAGGGGGTGGGGCTGACACCTATCACTATCAGTGATGTCATCACCAGGGGGTGGGGTCTAGGTCTAGGTTTTCTGGCACCTGGGGCAAGAGTTCAGTTTGGCACCGTTTGAGTAGACGTCATGTGACCAAGTGACCAATCATCCATACGCGATTTTTTCACTTACAGCCACAGTGACTGCTGTTCCTGACAGTGAGTATATTACACGTTGTTAGGGGCGGGCTAAGATGCGTTTGCGTTCCCTTACGTTTTTTAAAAGTCCCCTGGAAACGCAACATATTGCATTTTTGTGCGTCTGAGGAGGCTTGGTATATACACAAGCATCCTAAAGCGCACAAATAATACAAGCAGCTGAATGGAGCCGCACTGCCATATGGGTGGCACCGCAGCCAGGCGGAGTGTCTGGCCATCCGGATCTCTCTCTCCTCACCTCTTTTCTCGCTGCTCCCGTCTCCTCAACATTTGCTCTGCACATATCAGTACAGTGATGACAACATCGTGCCCCTCCATGCTGAGCTGCAGAGGGCAGAGAGCGGCAGAAGAGACTCTGGAGAAGAATGCTGCCGGCAAAGGCGGCTGGGACTATAGGAGCGGAATCCGCGGGGGGGGGGGGGGTGGTGGGGGGAGAGCTACCACTGGTACACATACCTCATATGCACGCGGCTCTGCTTTGTACGCGGCTCTGCTTCGTACACCTCATACAGACACAGCCCCACTCCATACACACACTCGGCTCTGCCCCGTGCACCTCGCACACACTCGGCTCCGCCCCGTACACACTCGGCTCCGCCCCATACACACTCGGCTCCGCCCCATACACACTCGGCTCCGCCCCATACACACTCGGCTCCGCCCCATACACACTCGGCTCCGCCCCATACACACTCGGCTCCGCCCCATACACACTCGTACACACTAGGCTCCGCCCTGTACACCTCGTACACACTCGGCTCCGCCCCGTACACCTCGGGAAGAGACGGCAGGAGGAGGCTGAGTGCGCCCTCCCTGCCTGCTGCATCGGGGCAGATGACCCCCCCAGCTCTCCCCTGGATACTGCCCTGGATGTGGGGGCTCTGCTCAAGGGCCCCCGAGGATGAGCTGTGGGGGCAGTGCTCAGGGGCCCCTGTTAGGCTAGGGTCACAGTTGCATTGTGACCCTAGCCAGGCGCAAGTATTTTCCGCTGCAACGCATAGCGTTTAATGCTATGCGCTGGAGCCCATAGAAACCCGCTGTTTACCTTGCCAACCAGTGGTTGGCAAGGTAAACAGTGGGTTTCTATGGGCTCTGTTGTCTTGCAGCGCATAGCATGATTAATGATTAAACGCTCTGCGCTGCAGTGGAAAATACTTGTGTCAGGCTAGGGTCACAACGTAAATGTGACCCTAGCCCTCAGGGGCCCAGTGGTCCTCTCCAAGCAGCCCAGGCCCGGCACTTACCCAGGTGCTGACGCCGACCCTGGCTGACACCCATCATAATAAGTGATGTCATCACCAGGGGGCGGGACTGACATATCACAGGTCATTATCAGTGAGATCATCACCAGGGGGCGGGGCTGACACCTATCACAGGTCATTATCAGTGATGTCATCATCAGGGGGCGGGGCTGACACCTATCACAGGTCATTATCAGTGATGTCATCATCAGGGGCGGGGCTGACACCTATCACAGGTCATTATCAGTGATGTCATCATCAGGGGGCGGGGCTGACACCTATCACAGGTCATTATCAGTGATATAATCAGGGGCAGGGCTGACACCTATCACAGGTCATTATCAGTGAGGTCATCATCAGGGGGCGGGGCTGACACCTATCACAGGTCATTATCAGTGAGGTCATCATCAGGGGCTGGGCTGACACCTATCACAGGTCATTATCAGTGATGTCATCATCAGGGGCGGGGCTGACATCTATCACAGGTCATTATCAGTGAGGTCATCATCAGGGGGCGGGGCTGACACCTATCACAGGTCATTATCAGTGATGTCATCACCAGGGGGCGGGGCTGACACCTATCACAGGTCATTATCAGTGATGTCATCATCAGGGGGCGGGGCTGACACCTATCACAGGTCATTATCAGTGATGTCATCATCAGGGGGCGGGGCTGACACCTATCACAGGTCATTATCAGTGATGTCATCATCAGGGGGCAGGGCTGACACCTATCACAGGTCATTATCAGTGAGGTCATCATCAGGGCCGGGCTCTCACACTATTTACAGGCTGGTTGTCAGCAGAGGCTTTTCTCAGCGAATATTTTGAACAGTCTGGAGTTAATAATGACTCTGATATAAACAGATAATGACACTTTATAACAGGTTTAGTCATTAACTTTTAATATTAAGCAATAACCAGAGATATCTTGTGCGCAGTCATCTGTGTTGTCATCGTCAGCAGTTGTTACGGCTCGTTCACCGCACGGGGTTAATACAAGGCATTATGTCCTGGTGTCTGATCCTGCGCTGGAGCTCCTGTTGGTTGTCGCACAAATCTTCTGCAACCAAATGATGGCAGACAGCGTCCGGATATACGGGAGAGACGCCATGGGGCAATGTGACTGTGAGCCCCGACGGGGAGAGACATCATGTCTGTACAGCGCTGTGGAGTATGATGGCGATATAAACTATAATACTGATAGAAGAAAAATCCTCCTCACTGCAATCTACCAGTACAATGTATGGAGCGCACAGTGCAGCCTCCTCCTGTGGCTGGTGTATATGGTCCTGTGTATACTGTACTGTCACATTGTATATACACTGGCAATAAAATGAGAGAACAATGTCTGATCACTTGATTTTTCAGACAGAATGTGATCTACACTGATGAACATTTGGCGGTCCCTGTTTAAGGGGTTCACCCGCCACTAGAACAGGGTTTCCCAAAATAACCAAAGTTTAACATTATTTTACACAAAACGGGATGATCATAATTAGAGAACAGCGATGACTGTAGACAGAGAAAGATTACAACTAAATGTTGTGCAGGTTACAACAGCCACCAATCAGTAGGAAGTGTGCAGGCCTTTGCCATGTCCAGGCCTTTGCTCTGAATGATTTCAGCACATCTGCGGCCACAGGACATCACTAGTCTCTCTCTGCTCTGAACCGCGTGTTGTTGAAGGTTTGATCCACACTTGCATTCACTCCGCCATGTACTTGTATGAGAGGTCCAACCCCTGCAGCACAAAACATTCCCCGAACCATCACACTTCCTCCACCACCTGTCACTGACTTCTTTACACACTTTCGGTTCAGTTTTACCCCAGTTTGTCGACGAACAAAATATGTTTCCCATCAGACCCAGAATTAAACTTTATTTCATCACTAACTGTGCACCACTTCTCCTCTGTCCACACAACATGCTCCTCATCAAAGGGGAGTCTAGGCTATTTGATTCTTTCTGCTAATGAAAGGTTTGGTCACTGCAGAGTGGGCTTTCAGTCCAAACGCTCTTAAACGTTGTCACACCTTATGATGAGACAGATCCCTACCCTGTTCAGCTATTCCAGCTGTAGTACCTCCACATTATCCTCTCCTCTTTTGCATTTGTCTTGGGGTGACCTGCCTTCTTGGGGGACTTGAAAGAGTTTGTGATGTTGTAAAGATGCAATATTCTATAAATAACAGACTTGGAACAACCAACTTCTGTGGCTATATACATATATACACACACACATCATAGTCCTGTATTGTATGTGTGTGTGTATATATATATACACATCATAGTCCTGTATTGTATGTGTGTGTGTATATATATATATACATCATAGTCCTGTATTGTATGTGTGTGTGTGTGTATATATATACATCATAGTCCTGTATTGTGTGTGTGTGTGTGTGTGTGTGTATATATATATTATATATATACATCATAGTCCTGTATTGTATGTGTGTGTGTATATATATATTATATATATACACATCATAGTCCTGTATTGTATGTGTGTGTGTATATATATATATATATACATCATAGTCCTGTATTGTATGTGTGTATATATATATATTATATATATATATCATAGTCCTGTATTGTGTGTGTGTGTGTATATATATATATATATATACATCATAGTCCTGTATTGTATGTGTGTGTGTATATATATATTATATATATACACATCATAGTCCTGTATTGTGTGTGTGTGTGTGTATATATATTATACATATACATCATAGTCCTGTATTGTGTGTGTGTGTGTGTATATATATTATACATATACATCATAGTCCTGTATTGTGTGTGTGTATATATATTATACATATACATCATAGTCCTGTATTGTGTGTGTGTATATATATACATACATCATAGTCCTGTATTGTGTGTGTGTATATATATATATATATTATACATATACATCATAGTCCTGTATTGTGTGTGTGTATATATATATATATTATACATATACATCATAGTCCTGTATTGTGTGTGTGTATATATATATATATTATATATATACATCATAGTCCTGTATTGTGTGTGGGGAGGGGGGCTCACTTACTTTTGTTGAAGTCATCCTCCTTCAGTGCGGCTGTGCATGTCCTGAATCCCCTGTGTGCTGTGGCCCCCAGGCTCGGGGCCCCCCGGCTCAGCAGCGCTCCCGTCCTGCACACCCTGCTCACACTCATTGCTACTTACACTGATCACAGCAGATAGAGGACTTTCACATTCTGTGACGTCATCAGGCAGCGTCGTGCTGACAGCCAATCAGAGCAGTGCAGTGAAATATCACAGGCTGCTCTGGTGATGGGTGTAGTAAGATGGCGGCCGGTGATAGCCTTCAGCGCGCAGTCCCCGCCTCTTCCGGTACAGGCGGAAGTGACATCATTCCCGGTGTTTCTCTGACGTGTCCCGGGCCGTGGGTGACGTGCGGTGCGCAGCGCGGACGGAGAAACATGTTGGACTTCTTCACCATCTTCAGTAAAGGCGGCATCGTGCTCTGGTGCTTCCAGGGGTGCGCGGCTCCATCAGCGGCCCGGTCAATGCGCTGCTGCGCTCCGTCATCCTGCAGGTGACCGCCGGGGGCCGCGGGGCTCAGATGTGGGGGCTTCTGTTGTCGGGACCACCGGAGAGATGTTCTGTCATTTTGGGGTCGTCATTATTTTGTGGTGTCAGATAACGTAACGTAACCGGAGAGTCCGGAGCCTGACGACCTGCGCCGTAACCATGACAACGGTGTTATATGGGGAGTGGAGGAGAGGGCACGACAAAAGAGGAATGGGGTGCGAGGAGAGGAGGGTCGAGATAGGGGCATAAGGAGAGGGGGCCGGGGTGCTAGGACAGGAGAAGAGGACCAGGGACGTGAGGAGAGGATAGGGGGACCAGGGACGCGAAGGTAGGAGAGGAGGACCAGGGTGCAAGGATTGGAGAGGACGGGGACGCGAAAATAGGAGAGGACAGGGGGACCGAGGACGCGAGGATAGGAGAGGAGGACCAGGGACGTGAGGATAGGAGAGGACAGGGGGACCAGGGACGTGAAGGTAGGAGAGGAGGACCAGGGTGCAAGGATTGGAGAGGACGGGGACGCGAAAATAGGAGAGGAGGGTCGAGATAGGGGCATGAGGAGAGGCCCGGGGACGCGAAGATAGGAGAGGACAGGGGGATCGGGGACACGAGGATAGGAGAAGAGAACCAGGGACGCAAGGATAGGAGAGGACGGGGACACGAGGATAGGAGAAGAGGACCAGGGACGCAAGGATAGGAGAGAACGGGGACACGAGGATAGGAGAAGAGGACCAGGGACGCAAGGATAGGAGAGGACAGGGACACGAGGATAGGAGAAGAGGACCAGGGACGTGAGGATAGGAGAGGAGCACCGGGGTGCTAGGATAGAAGAAGAGGCTCGGGGACGTGAGGCTAGGAGAGGACAGGGGAACCAGGGACGCAAGGATAGGAGAGAACAGGGGGCCCGGGGACGTGAGGATAGGAGAGGATCACTGGGGTGCAAGGACAGGAGAAGAGGCCCGGGGACGTGAGGGTCAGAGAGGAGCATCGAAGTGCAAGGACAGGAGAAGAGGCTCGGGGACGTGAGGATAGGAGAGGAGCATCGGGGTGCTAGGATAGAAGAGGAGGCCCGGGGATGTGAGGATAGGAGAGGACAGGGGAACCGGGGACACGAGGATAGGAGAGGAGGACCAGGGACGCAAGGATAGGAGAGAACAGGGAACCGGGGACACGAAGATAGGAGAGGAGGACCAGGGACGCAAGGACAGGAGAAGAGGACCAAGGACGTGAGGATAGGAGAGGAGCACTGGGGTGCTAGGATAGAAGAAGAGGCCCGGGGACGTGAGGATAGGAGGGGACAGGGGGTACCAGGGACGCAAGGATAGGAGAGAACAGGGGGCTCGGGGACATGAGGATAGGAGAGGATCACTGGGGTGCAAGGACAGGAGAAGAGGCCCAGGGGCGTGAGGATCGGAGAGGAGCATCGGGGTGCAAGGACAGGAGAAGAGGACCAGTGACGCAAGGATATGAGAGAACAGGGGGATCGGGGACGCGAGGATAGGAGAGGACTGGGGAACCGGGGACGCGAGGATAGGAGAGGAGGACCAGGGACGCAAGGACAGGAGAAGAGGACCAGGGACGCGAAGATAGGAGAGGACAGGGGGACTGGGGATGCGAGGATAGGAGAGGACAGGGTGGCCGGGGATGCGAGGATAGGAGAGGACAGGGGGACCAGGGTGCAAGAATAGGAGATGACAGGGAGAGCAGGGACGCGAAGATAGGAGAGGACAGGGGGACCAGGGACGCCAAGATAGGAGAGGAGGACCAGGGTGCAAGGAGAGGACAGTGGTCCATGGATGCGAGGATAGGAGAGGACAGGGGGACTGGGGATGCGAGGATAGGATAAGAGAGGAGGACCAGGATGCAAGGATAGGAGAGGATAGGTGTCCAGGGATGCAAGGATAGGAAAGGAGGATTGGGGATACGAAGATAGGAGAGGAGGACCAGGGTGCAAGGATAGGAGAGGACAGGGGTCCGGGGACGCGAGGATAGAAGAGGGGGACCAGGGCACGAGGAGGAGACCAGGGCAGTGACTCCTGGAGTGTCTGACTGCTTTATTCATTGATCTCCATGGCAATATTTGCTACAGATCTTTAGGGGACCATTTATGAAGCACAGTGGGTTTGGGGTTAAAGTGCATTATATGGGGGTTCAGTATGGAGATAGCATTACTGGTTTACTGGGGACCCTGTTAATGGAGCACTACTCTCATCATTGTGTCTTGTTATGGTTAATGGAGCACTACTCTCATCATTGTGTCTTGTTATGGTTTGTGGAGCACTACTCTCATCATTGTGTCTTGTTATGGTTTGTGGAGCACTACTCTCATCATTGTGTCTTGTTATGGTTAGTGGAGCGCTACTCTCATCATTGTGTCTTGTTATGGTTTGTGGAGCACTACTCTCATCATTGTGTCTTGTTATGGTTTGTGGAGCACTACTCTCATCATTGTGTCTTGTTATGGTTTGTGGAGCACTACTCTCATCATTGTGTCTTGTTATGGTTTGTGGAGCGCTACTCTCATCATTGTGTCTTGTTATGGTTAGTGGAGCACTACTCTCATCATTGTGTCTTGTTATGGTTTGTGGAGCACTACTCTCATCATTGTGTCTTGTTATGGTTAGTGGAGCACTACTCTCATCATTGTGTCTTGTTATGGTTAGTGGAGCACTACTCTCATCATTGTGTCTTGTTATGGTTAGTGGAGCACTACTCTCATCATTGTGTCTTGTTATGGTTAGTGGAGCACTATTCTCATCATTGTGTCTTGTTATGGTTTGTGGAGCACTACTCTCATCATTGTGTCTTGTTATGGTTAGTGGAGCACTATTCTCATCATTGTGTCTTGTTATGGTTAGTGGAGCACTATTCTCATCATTGTGTCTTGTTATGGTTAGTGGAGCACTATTCTCATCATTGTGTCTTGTTATGGTTAGTGGAGCACTACTCTCATCATTGTGTCTTGTTATGGTTTGTGAAGCACTACTCTCATCATTGTGTCTTGTTATGGTTTGTGAAGCGCTACTCTCATCATTGTGTCTTGTTATGGTTAGTGGAGCGCTACTCTCATCATTGTGTCTTGTTATGGTTTGTGAAGCACTACTCTCATCATTGTGTCTTGTTATGGTTAGTGGAGCACTACTCTCATCATTGTGTCTTGTTATGGTTTGTGAAGCACTACTCTCATCATTGTGTCTTGTTATGGTTTGTGAAGCACTACTCTCATCATTGTGTCTTGTTATGGTTTGTGGAGCGCTACTCTCATCATTGTGTCTTGTTATGGTTAGTGGAGCGCTACTCTCATCATTGTGTCTTGTTATGGTTAGTGGAGCGCTACTCTCATCATTGTGTCTTGTTATGGTTTGTGGAGCGCTACTCTCATCATTGTGTCTTGTTATGGTTTGTGGAGCGCTACTCTCATCATTGTGTCTTGTTATGGTTTGTGGAGCGCTACTCTCATCATTGTGTCTTGTTATGGTTTGTGGAGCGCTACTCTCATCATTGTGTCTTGTTATGGTTTGTGGAGCGCTACTCTCATCATTGTGTCTTGTTATGGTTTGTGGAGCGCTACTCTCATCATTGTGTCTTGTTATGGTTTGTGGAGCGCTACTCTCATCATTGTGTCTTGTTATGGTTTGTGGAGCGCTACTCTCATCATTGTGTCTTGTTATGGTTTGTGGAGCACTACTCTCATCATTGTGTCTTGTTATGGTTAGTGGGAGCACTACTCTCATCATTGTGTCTTGTTATGGTTAGAGGAGCACTACTCTCATCATTGTGTCTTGTTATGGTTAGAGGAGCACTACTCTCATCATTGTGTCTTGTTATGGTTTGTGGAGCACTACTCTCATCATTGTGTCTTGTTATGGTTAGTGGGAGCACTACTCTCATCATTGTGTCTTGTTATGGTTTGTGGAGCACTACTCTCATCATTGTGTCTTGTTATGGTTTGTGGAGCACTATTCTCATCATTGTGTCTTGTTATGGTTAGTGGGAGCACTACTCTCATCATTGTGTCTTGTTATGGTTAGAGGAGCACTACTCTCATCATTGTGTCTTGTTATGGTTTGTGGAGCACTACTCTCATCATTGTGTCTTGTCTCTGCAGGAGCGCGGCGGCAGCAACTGCTACAACCATGACTCCCTCACGCTGAAGTACAAGCTGGACAATCAGTTTGAGCTGGTCTTCGTGGTAAGATGATGGCGGCGGTGATCACTGCACTGATTGATATCCCAGGCTATTCTGTGTCCCCCTCGTTCATCCTGAGCCTGCTGGTGATCCGGGATGTGACTGCACAATAAGGGTCTGAGAACAGCAGGACCATAAAGAGAGGGAAGGGACTGGTCAGCAGATTAACCCTTGTGTGTCACCTCTTAATCAGTCTCTTGTCCCTGCAGGTCGGATACCAGAAGATTTTAACGCTGACATATGTGGACAAGTTAATAGACGATGTGCATAAAGAATTCCGGGATAAGTATCGCAATCAGATCCAGCAGAACGGCGCTCTGGGCCTATTAAGCGGCTCCTTCGATTTCCAGGATGATTTTGTCTTCCTTCTCAGGTCGGTCGGGGTACAGGGTGCAATCCACCCTCAATATGGGGGTGTCTGCCATTATCTGGGGGAGATATCTAGTCCTGACTTGTGTCTCTGCTGTATAGGGCAGCGGAGAAGAGCAGCCAAGCTCGAGCCCCTGCCGCCATGAAGACTTTCAAAGAGTCTGAGAAGTCCAAGAAAACAGTGAAGTCCATGATCGAAAAACCGGGAGAGAAAGCAAAGGAAAATCATAAGAAGAGCAAATCTTCTAAGAAAGAGAGTGAGTGCCGAGGATGACCTGTCCAGTGTCCAGGACAGAGATGACCTGTACTGTGGGGGTCCGTGTAAGGAAGGAGGGGGTCTCCTGCAGACACCTCACACACTGGAGTCTGCACAGCCTAGAATGAAGCATTCAGGATGGAGATGACCTGTACTGCGGGGGTCTGTGTAAGGAAGGAGGTGGAGAGAGGTGTCCACTGCATGCACATTGGGAGGGGGGGTCTGCACATCCGAGATTGACTTGTGCAGTGTTCAGTTCGGAGATGACCTGTATTGTGGGGGTCCGTGTGAGGAAGGAGGTGGGGAGAGGTGTCCTCTGCACACACAAGTTTGCACAGCCTAGAATGACCAGTGCAATATTCAGGATGGAGATGACCTGTATTGTGGGGGTCCATGTAAGAAGGAGGTGGTAACAGGTGTCCTCTGCACACACCTCGCACATGGAGGTCCGCACAGCCTAGAATGAAGCGTTAAGGATGGAGATAACCTGTACTGCGGGGGTCTGTGTAAGGAAGGAGGTGGAGAAAGGTGTCCACTGCATGCACATTGTGGGGGTCCGCACATCCAAAGATTGGCTTGTGCAATGTCCAGTTTGGAGATGACCTGTACTGTGGGGGGTCCATGTAAGGAAGGAGGTGGGGAGAGGTGTCCTCTGCATACATCTCGCACACAGGGGTCCACACAGCCAAGAATTACCAGTGCAGCGTCCAGGACGGAGACGGCTTGCACTGTGGGGGTCCATGTAAGGAAGGAGATGGGGAGGGGTGTCCTCTGCACAGACCTCGCACATTGTGGGTGTCTGCACGGCCTTGTGGAGTTCACCTACCTGTTCTCTCTGTGTGGCAGACATCGCACCAGAAGTTGTCACTTCCAATAAACCGAAGATGAGTGTGCCGCCGCCCTCTGTGGACAAGGAGGAGCTGAGTGCTGAGGAGACGATGCAAAGGAAGCGCGAGGAGTTCTTCAAAAAGAAGATGAAGACCGGGGACAAGGCCAGGTGCGGCCATGGCATGCGGGAGTCCCGGGCGAGGGTCCTGATGTGACTCAATACTGACAACTTCACTACTTTTTCATAGCAAATCTCCAAAACCGGAAGCTCAGAAGGAGAAAGGAAAGCGTCCTCGGGTCTGGGAGCTCGGAGCGTCCAACACCAAAGAGCTCGACTACAGCAAGCCCACCACCAACGGCAGCGCGGAGGAGGGGGCCGCGCCGGACGAGGACCTGGAGGCACTGGTAAGGCCCAACACCGCACATTGTTAACTCATACGATTACTGTAATGGTGGCTGTTAGTGGTAGTCATCCAGGTTTAGAGACTGTACAGGATCAAATAAAGATAGCAACATTCTTCCAACATGAAGCTGAGCTGTAATACCAGACACAACCTGTAGGCAGCTGTGGCACTGTTTTTGGAAGGAGGCAGCCACATCCCCTTTAATTGTTCATGCTATGTGTCTTTCAGAGATTCCGCAGTGGTTTTATGTCAGGAAACCCCCCGGATGTGGAGTATGAGAGCAGCAGTGAAGAGGAGGAGGAAGACGTCCCAATTGTCCAGAATAAAACTCCTTCATCTGTGGCTAAATCCAGGTAGTCCACCTGTCAGTGCGATTGGCAGGGGCTGGGGGTCTGTGCTGAGCTCTCACCACTATAGGGGTTTCTTTTAGTGCGAAGAAGAGCGGCTTTGGAGGAATGTTCGGTATGTTGAAGGGTCTGGTCGGGGCTAAAAGTCTGACCATAGATGACATGGAGCCGGTGCTGGAGAAGATGAAGGATCATCTCATAGGTGAGGCCAATCTAATGGAGGCCAGAGAAGGGCAAAAGCCATAAACAATATTCCAAAAGAATCATGCATTTATCTGCTTCACTTGTGATAATTTTCTGGATTTCTTACATGTTTGCAATTGTTACAGCCAAGAATGTAGCTGCGGACATCGCTGTGCAGCTGTGCGAGTCAGTGGCAAAGAGACTGGAAGGGAAAGTCATGGGAACTTTCTCAAGTGAGTCATATGACATTACTGTATTATATTCCAGAGCTGCACTCACTATTCTGCTGGTGCAGTCACTGTGTACATACGTTACATTACTGATCCTGAGTTACCTCCTGTATTATACTCCAGAGCTGCACTCACTATTCTGCTGGTGCAGTCACTGTGTACATACATTACATTACTGATCCTGAGTTACCTCCTGTATTATACTCCAGAGCTGCACTCACTATTCTGCTGGTGCAGTCACTGTGTACATACATTACTGATCCTGAGTTACATCATGTATTATTCTTCAGAGCTGCGCTGACTGTGTGCCCCTGTTCTCTCCTCTTTCCTCTCAGCGGTGACATCTGCAGTGAAACAAGCTTTACAGGAGTCCCTGGTGCAGATCTTGCAGCCAAAGCGCCGTGTGGATGTGCTGCGTGATGTGATGGATTCGCAGCGCATGCGTCGTCCATATGTCATCACTTTCTGTGGGGTGAATGGAGTGGGGAAATCCACCAACCTGGCCAAAGTAAGTGACAGATTGCAGGTTGTCTCTGTCTTCCGCTCCAGGCTAAAATATCGCCTCTTTTCCAGATTTCCTTTTGGCTGATAGAGAACGGGTATAACGTGCTGATCGCGGCCTGTGACACATTCCGAGCCGGGGCGGTGGAGCAGCTGCGCACCCACACAAAACGCCTTAATTCTCTGCACCCTCCTGAGAAGCACAATGGCCGCTCCATGGTGCAGCTCTATGAGAAGGGCTACGGCAAAGACGCCGCTGGCATTGCTATGGAGGCCATATCTTACGGTGAGCACACCCTGCACAGGAGCGAGTCACTTACTAGGCTTAGGTCTAGGCTTATGGTATTGATGACCTCTCCTGGGAGTAGCTGCTCTGGGGGTGTTAAAGCTGCATAGTAGTTAGTGTTGTCTTGTAAAATGAGACCCTCTGCAACTAAGCTCCATCTGTCTTTGTACAGCTCGGAATCAGGGTTATGACGTGGTGCTGGTGGACACTGCTGGCCGCATGCAGGACAACGCTCCTCTAATGACTGCGCTGGCAAAGCTGATCGCTGTCAACATGCCGGATCTCGTTCTCTTTGTTGGGGAAGCCTTAGTGGGCAACGAGGCGGTGGATCAGCTGGTGCGGTGACACGTTGCTGGGTTTGGGTGCATATCGGGGTGTGAGGTTGTGCTTCATGGAAATAATGTCTGTCTATTCTTATGCGCAGGTGAAATTTAACAAGGCGCTGGCCGATCACTCAATGTCTGAGAAGCCGCGGCTCATCGATGGGATTGTGCTCACAAAGTTTGATACGATTGATGATAAGGTAAATCTAAGGCCTGTCCGGAGCTTTCACTGGGGCCCTGTATTGTCCAGTGCTTTCCTCCATTCTGGGGCCCTGTACATCCTCCTTCATACATTCACTGGCTCCTTACACTGGGGCCTCGTACTGTCCGGAGCTTTCCTCCTTTACATCGTCACTGGCTCCTTACACTGGGGCCTCGTACTGTCCGGAGCTTTCCTCCTTTACATCGTCACTGGCTCTTTACACTGGGACCCCATACTGTCCGGAGCTTTCCTCCTTTACATCGTCACTGGCTCCTTACACTGGGGCCTCGTACTGTCCGGAGCTTTCCTCCTTTACATCGTCACTGGCTCTTTACACTGGGACCCCATACTGTCCGGAGCTTTCCTCCTTTACATCGTCACTGGCTCTTTACACTGGGACCCCATACTGTCCGGAGCTTTCCTCCTTTACATCGTCAGTGGCTCTTTACACTGGGACCCCATACTGTCCGGAGCTTTCCTCCTTTACATCGTCACTGGCTCTTTACACTGGGACCCCATACTGTCCGGAGCTTTCACTGGGGCCCTGTATTGTCCAGTGCTTTCCTCCATTCTGGGGCCCTGTACATCCTCCTTCATACATTCACTGGCTCTTTACACTGGGACCCCATACTGTCCGGAGCTTTCCTCCTTACATCGTCACTGGCTCTTTACACTGGGTCCCCATACTGTCCGGCTGAGGGAAGACGACTCACTGAAAAGGCAAGCGTCACTGCTGCTACTTTCCTCTAGTGGGAGTATGGGGTCCCATTGTTAGTGGTCAGTGTCTGTGTTCTCTGATTATTTCCATATATGCCATAAAAATTTCAGACCAAGCGCCCCAGAAATGGAGCAGTCTGCATCTAGCAATCGGCTCTTGGCTGACACAGGTTTTGGACAGGGCGGCCCCTATAATCGCTTCCAGTACGAGGGCTGTCATTATACTGAGCTATGCTTGTAACTTGTTGTTTTCAGAATAACCTTTGATTCCACCTCCCACGATCTTTCGTGGATAAGTTACTGATCGCTGGGGTCCTGACCACTGACACCCACAGGGATCCCAGAACAGAATCTCCTCCCCTAAGGACTTGAGTGGGGGCGCACGCTTGGCCTCCCTGCGTTCATTGTCTATGGGGTTGTGCTCTTGTATTTGTCAGTGCCGTACACAATGAATGGAGAAAGTATGCACCCTTTGCTCCGATCCTCAGAGGCTCTGCAGCCGCCTGTCTGTGGGGTCTCAGTGGTCCGGCTTCCAGCAATGCGCACGTTGGGTTGAGGATAATCCTTTAAAGCTGCCGATGCACCAAGACTTCAGTATGAATCTGGAGAAAGTTTCACTTTGTCTTTTGCTGTTTGCAGATTCTTTTCTCTCATCTTATTTCACCTCCTTCCACAATCTGTATCCGCTCCTGTCTCCTCTCCATAGTGGATACTTGGTGCCCTGCGGCTTGCTGTGCATTTCATTTTCTCGTCATATGTAAGATCTCTACTTGCTGTCAGGTCCTGAGTCATTCTTTGACCTTTCAGGTATTATCCTAGACCAAAGGCGGCATTTAATCTGTATGATGCCCTCAGATGGTGACTTCACTGAACCTAGACTACTTCAGCCACTGACGGCAAGCAGAGATAGTGATAAATGACCTGTGTACTGCACCACGGCGTATGGCGGTGTGATGTCCGCACTCCTCACCTCTTCTTTCTCTCTGCAGGTGGGCGCTGCCATCTCCATGACATACATCACCGGGCAGCCCATCGTGTTTGTGGGCACGGGTCAGACGTACTGCGACCTGCGGAGCCTGAATGTGAAGGCAGTGGTGGGCGCACTGATGAAAGCCTGAGCCGCGCACACATCTCGCCAGCATCCAGGTGTTATTATCTGCCATTTTCTCAGCTAATGCGACAGTCGCTGCCTGAATCCCTCGCCCCTATAGAGTTGCCCTCGCCATTAGCCCTTCACTTACTGGGGGCCTGAGTGTCCGGATTGGGGGGTGCAGGTCACGTCTTGCCCAATGATTCCAATAATCTGGCGTGGTCAGGAGTGCTGTATGGCTTGGCACTCCGGCCATGAACAGTCCATACTGGTGGCGCCCCATCTCCCAGCAGAATAGTCACCGGACTAAACGCTTTCAGGCAGTGACTGTCCAGCAGGTGGCGCCAACATCACATATTATATTGCTGCTAAATAAACTGTAATCCCTTAAAGGGGTCCTCCAGTTCTGTGTGGGTGACAGCGCCGTATCACATTCTTATATACCTTGGATTGTAGTCTCTGGCCAAGACCTCTGCTTGCTGTTAGTGAATGTCAGCAGTGCTGCACCCTTTCCTGACCAGTGCTTCTCACAGCTGAGGTTTGCTACAATTGTATCCAATCTAGACGATTTAGAGCTTAACAGTTCGAACTCAAAACAGACTCCAAATGTTTCCTGTAAATATTGTAACAGACTGTTCATTAGAGCGGAGTGTTATGGACGCTGAAAACCTTTCACTCAGAGAAGATGTTGGGGCCGGACATCACCAAATCCAACACATTCACTGACAGCAAGCAGAGATCCTGAAACACTTGTAATGGAGCGTATATAGGAAGGCTGCCTGTCAGGATACAGTGATGGCTGGAGGACCTCACCAGTGTTCGTCTCCGGCCCTCCCGGGGGCCACCCAGGATCTGACAGCTGCACACTGAGAGCTCATGAGACTCCTCCAGAGCAGTGCTCCTCCGTGCAGGGATAGGCGGCTGCCTGCAGGGGGTGCCCCTATTCCACGTATTGCTGGCCAGATCTTGGGGTTCATGCTTATCTGTCTTGTTTTAAGGCCTATGTCCATATGTATGTTCTGACGGGAGGTGCCGTACCCGATACCTTGTGCCTCCTGTAGTGGCGCCATGTTCTGCTCACGTGCAATATGGATCAGAGCGAAAATAATTTATAAGAGAATAAATTTCTTACATAATTATAAACTGTCTGCATATTATTACTAAGCTCATGTCATACCCTGGTGGGGGCCCAACCCTGCGGGGTTGTCCCTGCACCTGACATACCCTCTGGGGTGTGGGGCCTGCACTTGTCATACCCTCAGGGATGGTCTGCGGGGTCATCCCTGCACCTGTAATTACCCAGCAGTCTTTCACCGGAAGCATTTATTCAGTTTGCAGCTCGATTGCTTCTGGCCACAATGTGTAAACTGTAAAGCGAGCATCACAGCATAATATATAATCAAAAATCTGATATTGTTTTCCCCCCCATCCAGAGCAGCAATCAGATCACAGTTCTGTCCATCGGGGACCTGATTCACCATTGTCCGATGTGTTCCTCCCTCGCAGCAGCTGTTCAGCTCGGTCAGTCGGGGATGGCAGTGATCAGGGCCAGATTGCTGTAGAAGTCACAGTTCTGTTTTCTAATCCAAAACCCCTGCACAGTGGATTTCTGCCCTTGGCTACCTGGGAACATGGTAGGCTCCCTCTACTGGTGGCTATGGGCAGTGTTGCATCCACTATGTAGGAGCTTTGTATCAGTAATCCCCTCCATGTCCAGTGAAAGGAGAATCTGCAGCTGGAGACCGGGCAGGAATCGTGATCAGAACCATTCTGCTTCACATTTTCAGGCCCTGACATCTGAGTGTTTGCGCCAGTTGTGTCTGTTGGGTGGTAATTGCATTTTGATAGTTTGCTGGAGTTCAGTAAGATACATGGTAACAAAGCCCCAGCTGAGAAAAGGATCAGTTTTGTACAAATAATCTGTCCTCTCATTACACAATGCCCGGGGTCTGAACATCAGAGGGTCCCGGGTGTGAGACATGTGCGAGGTCGCACTACAGTAATGTGGATTGTCCTGGGAGTGTGTGTGGTGCAGACACTGGAAGGAGTGGCGGCATATCAGCTCCAGCGTTCCCATCCTCCAGGCTGATGTCGCCTCATCCTCCTGTACAGACTCGCATGCTGCAGCCTCGGCTGGGTGACATCACGACAAGCAGCAGCAGCATCATTTACCGCTACCTGTAAGAGAGGAACAAGAATCAATATCATGCAGTAATGACCCCCCCACACCCCGAGTAATGATCTCATTATGATGTATTATAGTATAAGAAAGCTGAGGCGTTTCTCCAGCACTCACGCCTCGTTACTTCCTGTAATGGCTAATAACAGACAATAAATTGAGGGAATGCTGCGCTGATCATCATCATCAGAGGAATAATATGACCCCGCAGAACATCGCAAGGGAGTAAGATTTCACACATCAAGGCAAGTGTCCACTTAAACCTGAGAGCCAATACCTGCACTGGGATTGGTCCCCCGCGTGTCTGGTGCCGGCCATACGCTACCAGCCAGGTGAGTCCAATCTAGCCCCTCTCCCGCCTGCTGGCCTAGATTGATGGGTCTCTCTATACATGCACAGAGGCAGACACGTGTTAATCACGGGCGGGGAGAAGCCGACAGGGACCCACCTGCTTGACTATGCTCCACAGCTCTGTCCCCTGTCTGAAACACGGCAGCGTATACAACCCCTGGCAAAAATGATGGCATCACCGGGCTCAGAGGACGTCCATTCAGTTGTTTAATTTTGTAGAAAAAAAGCAGATCACAGACATGACACAAAACTAAAGTCATTTCAAATGGCGACTCCCTGCCTTGAGGAAACACTAAAAGAAATCTTGAAAAAAGAAATATGCTAGCCAGTAATGGTTACTTTTGTAGACCAAGCAGAGGAAAAATGATGGAATCACTCAATTCTGAGGAATAAATTATGGAATCACCCTGTAAATTTTCATTCCCAAAACTAACACCTGAATCAAATAAGATCTGCTCGTTAGTCTGCATCTAAAAAGGAGTGATCACACCTTGCAGAGCTGCTGCACCAAGTGGACTGACATGAATCATGGCTCCAACATGAGAGATGTCAATTGAAACAAAGGAGAGGATTATCAAACTCTTAAAAGAGGGTGAATCATCACGCAATGTTGCAAAAGATGGTTATTCACAGTCAGCTGTGTCTAAAATCTGGTCCAAATACAAACAACATGGGAAGGTTAAAGGGAAACCTACTGGTAGACCAAGGAAGACATCAAAGCATCAAGACCGGAAACAAAGCAATATGTCTCCCAAACAGGAAATGCACAACAAAACAAATGAGAAATGAATGGGAGGAAACTTGAGTCCATGTCTGTGACCGAACGGTAAGAAACCGCCTGAAGGAAATGGGATTTACAGACAGAAAAGCTAAATAAAAGCCATCATTAACACCTAAACAGAACAAAACAAGGTTACAATGGGCTAAGGAAAAGCAATCGTGGACTGTGGATGACTGGATGAAAGTCATATTCAGTGATGAATTGCGAATCTGCATTGGGCAAGGTGATGATGCAGGAACTTTTGACTGCCTGAAGAGAGCATGCAAACTTCCACAGTCATTGATGATATGGGGCTGCATGTCAGGTAAAGGCACTGTGGAGATGGCTGTCATTACATCTTCAATAAATGCCCAAGTTTACAGTGATATTTTGGACACTTTTCTTATCCCATCAATTGAAAGGATGTTTGAGGATGATTAAATAATTTATCAAGATGATAATGCATCCTGCCATAGAGCAAAACTGTGAAAACATTCCTTGAAAGAAGACACACAAGGTCAATTTCATGGCCTGCAAATAGTCCGGATCTCAATCCAATTGAAAATCTTTGGTGGAAGTTAAAGAAAATGGTCCATGACAAGGCTCCAACCTGCAAAGCTGATCTGGCAACAGCAATCAGAGAAAGTTGGAGCCAGATTGATGATGAGTATTGTTTGTCACTCATTAAGTCCATGCCTCAGAGACTGCAAGCTGTTATTAAAGCCAGAGGTGGTGCAACAAAATACTAGTGATGTATCGGATGGTTGTTTTGTTTGTTTGTTTTTCATGATTCCATAATTTTTTCCTCAGTATTGAGTGATTCCATATATTTTCCTCTGCTTGGTCTACAAAAGTAACCGTTACTGGTAGCACATTTTTCTTTTTCAAGGCTTTTTTTTAGTGCTTATTCAAGGCAGGGAGCTGTCATTTGAAATTACTTTAGTTTTGTGCCATTTCTGTGATCTGCTTTTTTTCCTACAAAATTAAAACAACTGAATGAATGACTCGGTGATTGCATACTTTTTGCCAGGGGTTGTATATGGTTCATTATCCACAGACGCAACATCAAACTGCCCTTAGTTAGCAATTAATAAGAGTACAGCTCCGGAGTATAATACAGGTGGTAACTCAGGATCAGTAATGTAATGTATGTACACAGTGACTGCACCAGCAGAATAGTGAGTGCAGCTCTGGAGTATAATACAGGAGGTAACTCAGGATCAGTAATGTAATGTATGTACACAGTGACTGCACCAGCAGAATAGTGAGTGCAGCTCTGGAGGATAATACAGGAGGTAACTCAGGATCAGTAATGTAATGTATGTACACAGTGACTGCACCAGCAGAATAGTGAGTGCAGCTCTGGAGGATAATACAGGAGGTAACTCAGGATCAGTAATGTAATGTATGTACATAGTGACTGCACCAGCAGAATAGTGAGTGCAGCTCTGGAGTATAATACAGGAGGTAACTCAGGATCAGTAATGTATGTACACAGAGACTGCACCAGAAGAATAGTGAGTGCAGCTCTGGAGTATAATACAGGAGGTAACTCAGGATCAGTAATGTAATGTATGTACACAGTGACTGCACCAGCAGAATAGTGAGTGCAGCTCTAGGGTATAATACAGGAGGTAACTCAGGATCAGTAATGTAATGTATGTACACAGTGACTGCACCAGCAGAATAGTGAGTGCAGCTCTGGAGTATAATACAGGAGGTAACTCAGGATCAGTAATGTAATGTATGTACACAGTGACTGCACCAGCAGAATAGTGAGTGCAGCTCTGGAGTATAATACAGGAGGTAACTCAGGATCAGTAATGTAATGTATGTACACAGTGACTGCACCAGCAGAATAGTGAGTGCAGCTCTGGAGTATAATACAGGAGGTAACTCAGGATCAGTAATGTAATGTATGTACAGTGACTACACCAGCAGAATAGTGAGTGCAGCTCTGGAGTATAATACAGGAGGTAACTCAGGATCAGTAATGTAATGTATGTACACAGTGACTGCAGCAGCAAAATAGTGAGTGCAGCTCTGGAGTATAATACAGGAGGTAACTCAGGATCAGTAATGTAATGTATGTACACAGTGACTGCACCAGAAGAATAGTGAGTGCAGCTCTGGAGTATAATACAGGAGGTAACTCAGGATCAGTAATGTAATGTATGTACACAGTGACTGCACCAGCAGAATAGTGAGTGCAGCTCTGTGTTTATCTGTAATGTCCTTCGTTCATGTTCATAAAACAATCCAAGATTAATTACTAAATCGTTTAATAACCAAATACTATAAACTTTCATATTTTCATATTCATGAATAAGTCTAGCTTTTAGCTGCAGTTCCTGAGTCTTATTTGCGGCCTCTCTTTGCAGGCTTTGGTCTTAGGTCTGAGCTGTAGTGTAAGGCAATAGGGGGCGTTGTTCTTGCTCTCATTGAGTAGCGGTAGTGTGAAGGGGGAGGGGATGGCGGGATTGTGGCGGGTGACAGTCTGGCGATGATTTTCTCGGCTGCTGCCCTCTCCTGGTCACACACGGTTTGTGCGTCCCTCTGGTTGGCGCTTTGCTGGATCGCTAGGAGCTGTAAGCTTGCGGCCAGTTTGCTGATGTTGGTGTTCATCTGAGCGAGCAGATGGTTTCTCTCCATCTCCACCTTCAGGATCTTCCTGAACACAGCGCTGCTCTTGTCCGCACCCGCAGCGAGCTGGCACAAGTCCGAGTGTAACACATTCACCTTGGTCATTATCCCTCTTCGTAATCCCTCTTGTGCAGCCGTGAAGCTCCGGAGCTGCTCCTCCAGCCTCCAGCGCCCATGGTCCATCGGTGGCTCTGGAGTCCGGTGACAGTTGGTGCGCGGGGGATCCGTGGACTGAGGCATCATGGGAAGTGCGGACGGTAGGACTCCATGTTCTCCATTGGTCTGTGTGCACCGATCCATTCTGGGGTCCTCAAGGAAAAATGGCAGAAACTGACCTCTGGCCTCAGACTCCTCCGCTTCATAGCTGTGACCACATTGACCTAAAATGTTAACGTGAAGATGTTAAAAATCACGTAAGGTCATTGGATTGGGGGAGGGGGAAGGGAAGGCAGTGGTCAGTTTCATGCAGTCTTTATATACCAATAAGGCCGACGCTACAGGTCAATGGGGAACGTCACCAGCTCTGCGAGACCCCCGACCTCAAAGTCTGCCCAGTTATGTACAGGGAACCTGGATGATGGACAGTAGAGGTGAAGGAAGGTCAGCGACAACCGGGAGCGCAAATCCAAAATCAGACAAAAGAGGTCAGAAGAGTCTCGTCCGACAATGATCTGTCCGGGCAGTTACCGCGGGTACGTGGGTGGGCAGACGCTACAGGGTTCTGTCCGGGCGGTCTCCGCGGGGTTCTGTCCGGGCGCTCTCCACAAGGATGGTTCTGGGCGGTCATGACACAGATCTGTCTGGTAATCTGACGACTACACTGATGGATTGTGAGGTCACAGAATATTCTGCATCTGTAATGAAGTCTGGAAGTTGGGGCTGCAAGGGAGAGGTGCTGGGAGGTCGGCAATGGCACAGGGTGGAGTACTCGGAGATTGGCGCTGGCATGGGGGGTTTGGGAGGCCAGAAGCAACAGGGGGCCTTGGAGGTTGGCACCCAAATGTTTATTTGAAATGCCCCAAATTTTCTCCTAAATCCATCACCCACTGATTGCTCACCAGAGACCATGGCCCTACAGACCACCGTGTCCAGCCAGACCTTCCCTGCAAAGTCCTCTATATGAAGGGGAGCACTCGCTGGCGGACACAGCCAGAAGTACACTCCCTGACAGAAGTTATGTCTCTTATCCATATTATGTAAATAAAATCTTATAACCTGACGTTACATTCATCCATTGGTTGTATAAATTTCTCTTTTGAAAGGTGAAACCCTCCGAAATGTGGTTTAGGTTAAGAAAATAAATTGTCATCAATGCTGAAATATTGATCATTTAATGAACACAGAATGGTCAGATTTT
This sequence comes from Allobates femoralis, assembly GCA_033576535.1. NCBI lineage: Eukaryota > Metazoa > Chordata > Amphibia > Anura > Aromobatidae > Allobates > Allobates femoralis. Next base: position 36,187,336 of record JARQOC010000009.1, read on the forward strand.
GACTAGACAAACGTTTTGTCGCCCACAGAAAGTAATGTGATATTCAAACAATTAACTTAAAATACAAATATATGTTGCATAATATCGGTGAATGAAGTTGTGGTGCTATTAGAGTCATATTTAATATTTAGTGTGACTTCCATGAGCTTGAAGGACTTCATCCATGCGGTTCAACAATGATTCATACAATATATTAATGAAGTCATCAGGAATAGCAAAGAATGCAGTCTTACATGCCTCCCAGAGTTCATCTAGATTCTTTGGTTTTGTCTTCCAAGCGTCCTCTTTCATCCTACCCCAAACATGCTCAATGATGATCATGTCTGGTGACTGGGCTGGCCAGTCCTTGATCACCTTGATCTTTTTTGCCTGGAGGAACTTTGTTGTAGAGATGGGTATATGAGATGGAGCACCATCCTGCTGCAGAATTTGACCCCTTGTATGATTTGGAATGTAAGAGATAGCTAATACTTCTTGATATTTTAGGCTATTGATATTGCCTTCCACCTTGCAAATGTTTCGCACACCCCCATACTGAATGTAACCCCAGACCATGATCTTTCCACCATCAAATGTAACTGTTTTCTGGGTGTATTTTGGATCCATACGGGCTCCAGTAGGTCTCCTGCATTATTTGCTCAGACTGTAGTATAATTCCACTGAAGATTCATCAGAGAAATCCACCTTCTGCCACTTTTCCAGCGTCCATCTGTTTAGCACTGTGCCACACAGTTTTTTATTTGCCTTTTGTTTAGTGCTGGCTTCTGGGCACTGATTCCACCATGGAGGCCATTTCCAGACAGAATCCTACAAACTGTTCATGTGACACAGGGACTTGAGGTGGCCAGGCCTGTTGGAGGTCTGCTGCAGTGGAAGAGGGGCTTGCTTTGGATTTTCTAACCAACAAACGTTCCTCCTGAGCAGTTGTCTTGCGGGGTCTGCCGGACCTGGGCTTGTCAAACACATCTCCAGTCTCTTCAAATCTTTTTTTAATTCTTTGTACTTGACACTGAGACACATTAAAGGTGCCAGCCACCTCCGCAGTGGATCTGGTCTTCAGCCTCTTGATAATCAAGGCTTTGGTCGCAGGGTGGATTTTTGGCATGTTGTCAGAGCTATAGTTGCAGTTCAAGTGAAGGTCTGGGGTGCTGGGTTTCTTTTTGGACACACCCACTAATTAACCGATCATTTATTGAGCACAGGTGAGGATGTAAACTAGGATTGGGGGCATTATATGACCAGGCGACAAAACATTTGTCTTCTTAAAATCTGACTATTCTGTGTTCATTAAATGATCAATATTTCAGCATTGATGACAATTTATTTTCTTAACCTAAACCACATTTGGGAGGGTTTCAGCTTTCAAAAGAGTAATTCATACAACCAATGGATGAATTTAACATCAGGTCAGAAGCTTTTAGTTACGCAACATGGATAAGCGACATAACGTCTGTCAGGGAGTGTAGATCCCTGTGCAAGAATAGTATGTGGGTCCCTCTGTCTTCGACAAGACCCGCTTGCTGATTTGGAGGTGGAGTGACCCGCTTACCTCTCAGGCCCACACTTTTATGTCCGCCCCTGGGAGCACCCACCCAAACACACGGCTGCGTCCGTCTCAAGTGTTGGACTCCGGAGTCAGAGAAGTGATCACCACTGACCCTCATAACCAGTCCTGTTCGTGTCCTCCCAGCTCCAGGTCAGTCTTGTATTTGCTGCTGGTCTGGTTTTGTCCTGGTTTCTGCTCCTCTTCCTGCAGGACGGTTATGTCTGCTCAATCCTTGTTCTCTAAATCGCTTTGCTACTTCTAACGGACTCACTCGACTGTGTCATGACATTACTAAATACATGGGACGCCATCTTCTCCCCTTGGATTGTTTTCCCAGCTCAGCCTGACCATTGCTCTTCACCAAGAGAGACGTCTGGCGATCCAGGGAGTCGTGATCATTCACTACAAGGACTTGATCCCCTGAGAAGTTCCTACAAAGACCAAATCTAGGTCTCTTCCCATTAAAAAGAGACTTCGTCCACCAGGGAGCAATAAGTACGAACGACTGCCGCACAATCACCATCAAGGATGTAGCCTCCATCCTCACAGGCATTGACAGCAGAAGCCCCAAAACGGAATATTTAAGCACTTTTAAGGTTGACGGATATGAAATCTATGGAGATGAGTGAGGAGACATGTCGCCAACACACAGGACGCGCAGTACTGCAGGACAGAGACTGCGTCACATACAGAGACGTCCGACTGCTGAAGGCTCCTGAATGAGGACGACCAGAACGAGAGACCTCTATGCGATGGAAGCCACTATGGACAAGAAATGTACAAAGGCGAAATAGATCCGGACAGATATTCCCTCTATTCATGGCATTTTAACAAGTATTATATATATTACATTACTGATCCTGAGTTACCTCCTGTATTATACTCCAGAGCTGCACTCACTATTCTGCTGGTGCAGTCACTGTGTACATACATTACATTACTGATCCTGAGTTACCTCCTGTATTATACTCCAGAGCTGCACTCGCTATTCTGCGGATGCAGTCACTGTGTACATACATTACATTACTGATCCTGAGTTACCTCCTGTATTATACTCCAGAGCTGCACTCACTATTCTGCTGGTGCAGTCACTGTGTACATACATTACATTACTGATCCTGAGTTACCTCCTGTATTATACTCCAGAGCTGCACTCACTATTCTGCTGGTGCAGTCACTGTGTACATACATTACATTACTGATCCTGAGTTACCTCCTGTATTATACTCCAGAGCTGCACTCACTATTCTGCTGGTTGTTATTGGATACTGTTAATCCTTAGTGCAGTGGATTCAGGCAGACCTCGCAGTGATTGCCAGTGCCCGTGGTTTGCGCATTAACCCCTTGTACTCAGCACTCACCGTCCGTACCTGTGCGGCCCTTTGTGGAGATTTCGTTTGCGAGCCTCTCGAAGTACTCGGGGAGGTCGGAGTACTCGGTGCCGTAGGAGATGACCTTTATCCCTTTGTCCAGCATGTTCTCCCGCAGCTTCTTGAATTCGTCCACGTCCTCCCTCCGCACCAGCATGAAATGCTCCAGGTCTGACTTGTGTTTCACCGCCTCCAGGAATAAGGCCTGGAACGTGGTGTCATCCACGGTGCGGCCACAGCCCAAAAACAAGAAGGACTTAGTCTCATAGAGTTTCTGGATTTCTCTCTGTGGCAAAAAGTAAATAAAGAGAAAAAGTAACAGGGAGAGATACTAGATACAAAGTGTAGTACACAGAACATGTAACACTACAAACAGGAGCAATCGTGTGATGGGAAAGCAGCACAGAGGATGTCAGGATAGATGAATGCTGAACTGGAGGGCGGTAATCACAGAACATGGAAGGTGCAGCAGCACAGAGTGTTTCAGCAGTGTGAACTCACCATGACCTCGGTGTTGCGGAGGACGTTCTGGTATCCGGCCGGGTGCAAGACGATGCCGCTGGGGTTGGTGTAGACACCGTGTATGTGCAGGACGCTCAGCTGCTTCTTCTCCTGAGCCCATTCCAGAACCTGACACCGAAGAGGATGCGAGATTACAGAACTGAGGTGGATTATAACACACCAATGATACAACCAGTATATGAACGAGTAATATTCAATACTCGCATATTCATCCGAATAGCGAGTAATGTTAGTCAATTACTGATTGGCTCGGCTATAAAATGAGTCTTTCCAAGACAGGGCAGGAGGGTGGGATTTTTTACATTTCCACTGCATAAAACACCTTGCTGTGCCCCCCAGAGAGACCCTGACATTCAATCTGTTCTCACTGAGGTGCCAGCTCCCATTGTTTACTGAAGGGAGCCATCAATTTGTGTCATATCAATAATGATCGACACATCACTCACGAGCACCAGCGATACTCGCCGAGTAACGAGTATCACAAATACTGTACTATCCATGTGAATAGTAATGATTACACTCCATCATCACTAATGACCACCCAATGTACCCGGCACCGCCGCTCCAATATAACCAGACGTACCCGGCACAGCCGCTTCTATATAACCAGACGTACCCGGCACAGCCGCTCCTATATAACCAGACGTACCCGGCACCGGTGCTCCGATATAACCAGACGTGCCCGGCACCGCCGCTCCAATGTAACCAGACGTACCCGGCACCGCCGCTCCTATATAACCAGACGTACCTGGCACCACCGCTCCTATATAACCAGACGTACCCGGCACCGCCGCTCCGATATAACCAGACGTGCCCGGCACCGCCGCGCCTATATAACCAGACGTACCCGGCACCACCGCTCCTATATAACCAGACGTACCCGGCACCGCCGCTCCGATATAACCAGACATAGCCGGCACCACCGCTCCTATATAACCAGACGTACCCAGCACCGCTGCTCCGATATAACCAGACGTGCCCGGCACCACCGCGCCTATATAACCAGACGTACCTGGCACCACCGCTCCTATATAACCAGACGTACCCGGCACCGCTGCTCCGATATAACCAGACGTAGCCGGCACCACCGCTCCTATATAACCAGACGTACCCAGCACCGCCGCTCCTATATAACCAGACGTATCCGGCACCGCTGCTCCGATATAACCAGACGTGCCCGGCACCACCGCGCCTATATAACCAGACGTACCTGGCACCACCGCTCCTATATAACCACACGTATCCGGCACCGCCGCTCCAATATATCCACACGTACCCGGCACCGCCGCTCCGATATAACCAGACGTACCCGGCACCGGCGCTCCGATATAACCAGACGTACCCGGCACCGGCGCTCCGATATAGCCAGATGTACCCGGCACCGCCGTTCCAATATAACTAGACGTACCCAGCATCGCCGTTCCAATATAACAAGACGTACCCGGCACCGCCGCTCCGATATAACCAGACGTACCCGGCACCGCCGCTCCGATATAACCAGACGTACCCGGCACCGCCGCTCCGATATAACCAGACGTACCCAGCACCGCCGCTCCTATATAACCAGACGTACCCAGCACCGCCGCTCCTATATAACCAGACGTACCCGGCACCGCCGCTCCTATATAACCAGACGTACCCGGCACCACCGCTCCTATATAACCAGACGTACCCGGCACCGCCGCTCCTATATAACCAGACGTACCCGGCACCGCCGCTCCTATATAACCAGACGTACCCGGCACCGCCGCTCCTATATAACCAGACGTACCCGGCACCGCCGCTCCTATATAACCAGACGTACCCGGCACCGCCGCTCCTATATAACCAGACGTACCCGGCACCGCCGCTCCTATATAACCAGACGTACCCGGCACCACCGCTCCTATATAACCAGATGTACCCGGCACCACCGCTCCAATATATCCAGATGTACCCGGCACCGCCGCTGCGTTATAACCAGACATATCCCACACCGCCGCTCAGACGTACCCTGCACTGTCACTGCGATATAGTTAATATTTATTTATAGAGCACCATTGGTTCCAAGGTGCTGTACATGAGAAAGGGATGCATACAAACCAAGGCTGTGGAGTCGGAGTCGCTGCCCATTTTGGTGGAGTCGGAGTTAGAGTCGGTAGAAAACATTCCAACTCCGACTCCTAAAATATAAAATAAATTGGGTCCAGTAGTTCAATGCAGAATGTGCTGAATATTATTATTATGAATTATTATTATGTTCTATCTAAATATCTTGATTATTATGTCATAATGATTAAAGCCTAATGTTACCATTGACCTATAATAAATGTATCACTTTAAAACGAGCCATGAATGAAGGAGTCGGAGTCAAAGGAGTTGGAGTCGGAGCCAGGGAAATTCAGGAGTTGGAGTCGGTGGTTTGTTTTACTGACTCCACAGCCCCGATACAAACAAATTAAAAATACAATGATACAATGAATGAACAAACTAAGAGTGACAGACTGGTACAGAGGAGAGAGGACCCTTCCCTTGTGGGCTTACATTCTACAGGATATTGGGGAGGGGGACAGTAGGTTGGGTCTGCTCGGGTGGTGGTGGAGCGCCAGGTCTGATTTTGATGAGGTGGCACTGTGCTCATTGCAGGCTGTAGGCTGTTCTGAAGGTTTTCAGGTTCCGCTTGAAGGTTCCGAGTGTGGGGGACAGTCGGACATTTTGAGCTGCAGAATTCCAGAGAATGGAGGATGCTCGGGTGAAGTCTTGCAGGCGGTTAGATGAGGAACATACAAGTGTGGAGGAAAGGAGGAGGAGGTCTTAGAAGGATTGGAGGTTACGAGTTGGATGATATTGGGAGATTAGTTCAGAGATATATGGGGGGCAGGAGACAGATTGTGGACGGCTTTGTAAGTCAATGCTAGTAGTTTGAATTGGATACGTTGGAGAATTGGGAGCCAGTGGAGGGATTTGCAGAGGGGAGAAGTGGAGGAGCAGCGAGGAGAGAGGAGGATTAGTCGGGCAGCAGAGTTAAGGACAGATTGGAGAGGTTCAAGAGTGCTAGCAGGAAGGTCACAGAGGAGGAGGTTGCAGTAGTCGAGGCGGGAGATGATGAGGGCATGCACTAGTAGTTTAGCAGATTGAGGGTTGAGGAAGGGACGGATTCTGGAAATATTTTTGAGTTGGAGGCGGCAGGAGGTGGTGAGAGCTTGGATGTGTGGTCTGAAGGACAAGGCAGAGTCAAGGGTTACTCCGAGGCAGCGGACTTCAGGTACAGGGCAAAGTGTGATGTCATTTATTGTGATAGATAGATCAGGTAAGGAAGGTGCATGAGATGGAGGAAAGATGATGAGTTCAGTTTTGTCTACATTTAATTTAAGGAAGCGACAGGAGAAGGAGGATATGGCTGACAGACACTCCGGGATTCTGGACAGGAGAGAGGCGACGTCTGGGCCAGAGAGGTAGATCTGAGTGTCATCAGCGTACAGGCGATACTGGAAGCCATGGGACTGTATGAGTTGTCCGAGACCAAGAGTATAGATTGAAAAAAGGAGGGGACCCAGGACCGAGCATTGAGGGACCCGAACAGAGAGGGGATGGGGCGAGGAGGTCGTGTGGGAGTGGGAGACACTAAATGTGCGGTTGGAAAGATAGGAGGAGATCCACGAGAGGGCGAGGTCAGTGATACTAATGGTAGAGAGGATCTGTAATAAGAGGCAGTGGTCGAATGCAGAGGACAGGTCAAGAAGGAGGAGGATGGAGAAGTGTCTGTTAGCTTTGGCGGTAAGTAAGTCATTAGTAATTTGGGTTAAGGCGGTTTCGGTGGAGTGATGAGGGCAGAAGCCGGATTGAAGGCTGTCAAGGAGAGAGTTAGATGAGAGGTGGGATGAGAGGACAGTGTGGCTTTTCGAGAAGTTTGGAAGCGAACGGGAGCAGAGATATGGGCCGGTAGCTGGATGTGGAGGTCGGGTCGAGGGATGGCTTCTTTAGGATAGGTGTAATTGTTGCATGTTTAAAAGCGGAAGGAAAGGTACCAGAAGTCAGTGATAGGATGAAGAGGTGGGTTAGGGCTGGGATAAGTGTGGTGGTGAGGGTGGGGAGGAAGTGGGATGGGATGGGGTCTGATACACAAATGGTGAGGTGCGATCTGGAGAGGAGGTGTGCGAGTTCTCCTTCAGTGATGGATGGGAGGAGGGTTAGTGGGGGAGACGAGTGGTTTGGTATACATGGGGCTTGTGGTGGTTGGGGAGCAAAGACTTGTCTGATCTGATATGAACAATTTGCTGGTGAAGTGTGTTGTGAAGTCTTCTGCAGAGATACGAGAAGTAGCGGGGGCAGAGGAGGGAGTTAAATGTGTTGAACAGCTGCCTGGGATTGTGGGATAAAGAGGATATGAGGGTAATGAAGTAATACTGTTTAGTGGTGGTGAGTGCTGACTTGAATGTGAGAAGTGCTTGTGTGAATGCTGTGTATCTTCTTGTGATTGTGTTTTCTTACAGCACCGCTCTGCAACTCTAGCCGCTCGCCGCAGCTTTTTAGTGGTGTCTGTGTGTCAGGGTTGTTTGTTGGTTTGTCATGTTCTGCCATGAATGAGAGGAGCAGCTCCATCAATAGCTGATGTGAGTGTAGAGCTGTAGAAAGCTGTGGTGTTATCTGTGTCATGGAATGAGGACATGGAGGATAGTGGTAGGATAGAGTCAGAGTATACGAGTGTCAACGTGTGTGAGATTTCTGTGAGGGTGTGCGAGTTGGTGGACATGGGGGGCAGATAAGGAGGACAAGGATGAGAAGGTAAGTAGATGGTGGTCAGAGAGGGAAGATTGTGGGGTTAGTTAGGGAGCAGAGGCGGGTGAAGATGAGGTCTAGTGTGTGTCCGTCTGTGTGTGTGGCTGTGGAGGACCATTGAGAGAGGCCAAACGATGAGGCAAGTGACAGGAGGTTGGAGCCTGTAGACTGGTTGGTATCAATGGGGATGTTGAAGTCACCCATTATGATTGTGGGGATGTCAACAGATAGAAAGTGAAGAAGCCAAATGGAGAATTAGTCAAAGAACGCAGTGGTAGAGCCTGGTGGTCAATATATAACGGCCACTTGGAAGTTTGACGGAGAGTAGATACGGACAGAGTGCACTTCAAAGGATGAGAGGTTAAGGGCGGGAGGAGGAGGAGGAATTGGGTAGAAGGTGCAGTTGATAGTGCTGATATAATCAGATGTACCCGACACAGCCACTGCAATATAACCAGACATATCCCGCACTGCCTCTCCAATATAACCAGACGTACCCCGCACTGCCACTACAATATAACCAGACGTACCCCGCACTGCCACTGCGATATAACCAGACATATCCCGCACTGCCGCTCCAATATAACCAGACGTACCCCGCACTGCCACTGCGATATAACCAGACGTACCCCGCACTGCCACTGCGATATAACCAGACATATCCCGCACTGCCACTGCGATATAACCAGACGTACCCCGCACTGCCTCTCCAATATAACCAGACATATCCCGCACTGCCTCTCCAATATAACCAGACGTACCCCGCACTGCCACTGCAATATAACCAGACGTACCCCGCACTGCCACTGCAATATAACCAGACATATCCCGCACTGCCTCTCCAATATAACCAGACGTACCCCGCACTGCCGCTCCAATATAACCAGACGTACCCCGCACTGCCACTGCGATATAGCCAGACGTACCCCGCACTGCCGCTCCAATATAACCAGACGTACCCCGCACTGCCACTGCAATATAACCAGACGTACCCTGCACTGCCAATGCGATATAGCCAGACGTACCCCGCACTGCCACTGCGATATAACCAGACGTACCCCGCACTGCCACTGCGATATAACCAGATGTACCCCCACTGCTGCTGTGATACAACCACAGGTACCCGGTACTGCCGCCCCAATATAACCAGACGTACCCCGCACTGCCACTGCGATATAACCAGATGTACCCCGCACTGCAACTGCGATATATCCAGACGTACCCCGCACTGCCACTGCGATAGAACCAGACGTACCCACACCGTTGCTATGATACAACCACAGGTACCCCGCACTGCTGCTCCAATATAACCAGACATGTCCCGCACTGCCGTTCCAATATAACCAGACGTACCCTTTCCTGCCACTGCGATATAACCAGATGTACCCCCCACCACTGCTGTGATACAACCACAGGTACCCGGCACTGCCGCTCCAATATAACCAGATGTACCCGGCAACGCCATTGCGATATAAGCAGACATATCCCGCACCGCAGCTGCAATATAACAGGGTCCTCTCTCCTTCTGTACCTGCGTGCCTTATATTGTCAATGTACATTGTACTTGTCTATGTATACCCTTTCCACATGTAAAGAGCCATGGAATTAATGGCGCTATAATAAAAATAATATAACCACCCTATAATCACACAGTTGCTGAGTTTTACCTTCTTCTCGTCGGTCAGGTCGAGGGATTCCAGTTGTTTTCCCTGATGAACGGCGTAGATCTCCAGCAAGTTGTCAAAATTGGTTGTCAGGACCAGCGCGCCGTGCTCCATCAGCTGCAGCACGGACTGGAGGAGCTGCTTCCCCGTCTCCTCCATCTTTGACTCCAGGTCATCGAAGACTTCATAGAGACAATCCTTGAAGAAGGTGGAGCGGACATTGCTGGTGCGCTGTGAGGAAGGCGCGAAAGTGACAAGAAAGAGGTCACAAACAGAACGCGACATAGAAGATCACATCACACACCCCCAGCACACAGCCGTGACCCCCAGATCACATCATTGCCACCAGCACCAACCCCTGAGGTCACATGATCGCCCCCAGCACCAACCCCTGAGGTCACATGATCACCCCCAGCACCAACCCCTGAGGTCACATGATCGCCCCCAGCACCAACCCCTGAGGTCACATGATCGCCCCCAGCACCAACCCCTGAGGTCACATGATCGCCCCCAGCACCAACCCCTGAGGTCACATGATCGCCCACACCACTGACCGGTGACAGCTTCTGGATGAGGTCGTGGGCCACGTGGATCAGGTTCTTGTCCTCATGGAGACATTTCTGGAATTTCTTACTTTCTTCTTCTTCTAAAAGGTCGAAATCGTTAGCGGCATCGAGCAGGGCCTGAATTAACCCCTTCCAGGACTTCAGTGCTGGGACTTGTGGTGCTACAGCCGCACTGATCCCGGTCCCGATCACCAGCACCAGCTCCTGGGGCCTCTTGGTCTTTAGACTTGGTAAAAGTTTCCTGGAAAACACAAATTACGGTCTGATAAGACCAATACCAGCATCGTGCACCCCCGAGCATAATGATGCGACCCGATGCCATATCCAGCAAGAAGTGACATCACAGGAGGTTTATGACATCAGATGACATCACAAGACAAACAAGCGGAGGAGGAGCGGACAACTGGGCAGTAACCAGCAAAATGAGGCGTCCAGGACTGGAATAAAAGCTACCCCCGCACACAGGAGGGGGCCCCCGCTCCCGCACACAGGAGGGGGCCCCCGCTCCCGCACGCAAGAAGGGGGCCCCCACTCCCGCACGCAAGAAGGGGGCCCCCACTCCCGCACGCAAGAAGGGGGCCCCCACTCCCGCACGCAAGAAGGGGGCCCCCCGCTCCCGCACGCAAGAGGGGGGCCCCCGCTCCCGCACGCAGGAGGGAGGGCCCCAGCTCCCGCACGCAGGAGGGGGGCCCCAGCTCCCGCACGCAGGAGGGGGGCCCCAGCTCCCGCACGCAGGAGGGGGGCCCCAGCTCCCGCACGCAGGAGGGGGGCCCCAGCTCCCGCACGCAGGAGGGGGGCCCCAGCTCCCGCACGCAGGAGGGGGGCCCCAGCTCCCGCACGCAGGAGGGGGGCCCCAGCTCCCGCACGCAGGAGGGGGGCCCCAGCTCCCGCACGCAGGAGGGGGGCCCCAGCTCCCGCACGCAGGATTGTTTAGGGATCAGGGGCTGATACAGGTGGGGTCCATTTCCTTGGATTAGCCAGAGTTCTTCTAGCGGGTTAGGAATTTATATGGGTGGGGGTCTGCCTCTTCGATGTTGACACTGGTGGCCCCCGGGAGGCAGCAATCCTCGTTCAGCCGCTTGATGCTTTCATTTTTTGTGAAGAGAGCCAGGCACTGCTGAGTAAGATTGAGGGGTGCATAGGTAGGTTTACAAACCTTTGAACACAAATCAAAGACAAGTCACTGACATGTCAGCTGCGTTCAATGAATTTATCAGTTCACCAGTATAAAGGCCCCGGCTCACACTACGATATCATTGAAACGTCACGGGTGTTCAGTCATTCAAACGACGTCGTTCAGTGTGACACGTACAAACGATCAACGATAAGTCGGGTGATCATTGATAGCAGGTTTATGAACCAAGCGATGATTGTCCATTCAACCTGCAGCATCGTTGTGTGTGACACCTCGATAACTATGTCGTTAACAACTTCGCCTATTCAGAACTCAAGGACGTAGATGATCAAACGACCGCGAGTATCGTTCACTTGTCATGGAATTGTTGCTGCGTCGTTAATAATATCTGAACGTGTGACACCTCATCAGCGATCAATCGATCTAGGTCAAGTCGGATCGGATCACTGAGACATTGAAGCCTGAGACGGGGCCTTAACTCAGTGAGGGAACCCTGACAAGGGAGCGTCTCGTCTATTTGATCAATGGCGTCATTTTAACCCGAACAAAGAAGCAAAGAGGAAGAAAATGAGCCGGGACTCGACAGTTTTGTCATCTCATTCGGTTCCTGTATTGTTCACGTGAGTCACATCCAACATGGAGATGTGGAGCTGAAGGGGTTAATATTCCCACACTAAAGGATATTATAGGGGATCCCCCAATGCTCATCATAAGAAGTGAATCTGGGGGTCTCCCTATGTCTATAGAGAATCAAGGCCATAATTGCTGCCCCATATAGTGAACACCACACAGTACCCCAATACTACTGCCATATAGTGCTCACCTCACAGTACCCCAATACTACTGCCATATAGTGCTCACCTCACAGTACCCCAATACTACTGCCATGTAGTGCTCACCACACAGTACCCCAATACTACTGCCATATAGTGCTCACCACACTGTACCCCAATACTACTGCCATATAGTGCTCACCTCACAGTACCCCAATACTACTGCCATATAGTGCTCACCTCACAGTACCCCAATACTACTGCCATGTAGTGCTCACCACACAGTACCCCAATACTACTGCCATATAGTGCTCACCACACTGTACCCCAATACTACTGCCATATAGTGCTCACCTCACAGTACCCCAATACTACTGCCATATAGTGCTCACCACACTGTACCCCAATAATACTGCCATATATCGTTACATGATTACCACCACCAACAAGGTATCCTAATAATACTGTCAAGTAGGCACTGTAGGGCTGTGCACTAATAAAGCCTGAGCTGCCCCTGGTGTGGCGAGGAAGGACTGACGCCGGCCGCTTCTCCCGATTCCCTGATCTGGTGGTAGCGGGAGCCACAGAGGGGGGTGTGCAGTCTTATCGCGGTACATGAAGACATAAACATGTGACTATTATACATATCGGGGGACAGTTCCCATTTTGGGAAGGGTTGGTCTGACTTTGCATGACCTTCACAACCTCCTCATTCTCCCTCCTCCACCAGCAAAGGGGATTGTGGTCACAGGTGGAGCCGATCTCAGTGTCACCACACTACGTGGCCCCCGCGGGTCTGGATGAGCAGGGGGCTCTTACCTGGGCTTCTTGCTGGGGGGAATCCCGTCCTGTATGAGCGGCAGCCTCTCCGACTTCAGGTGCAGAGCAGAAGCCATCAACTGCGAGAGAAGACGGAGCGTCACCTCCAAGAGCGCAACGTACTGACGTATACACCGTCATACACATATACACCACCACACAATGTATACACCACACAACGAACACACAATGTATATACCGCACACTGAACACACAATGTATGTACTGCCACACAATGTATACACCGCACACCGAACACACAATGTATATACCGCCACACACCATATACACTGCCAATGTATATACCGCACACCGAACACACAATGTATGTACTGCCACACACCGTATACACTGCCACACAATGTATACACAACATACCAAACACACAATGTATATACCGCACACTGAACACACAATGTATATACCGCACACCATATACACTGCCACACAATGTATACACAACATACCAAACACACAATGTATACACCACACACCGAACACACAATGTATATACCGCACACTGAACACACAATGTATGTACCGCCACACACCACCCAAATCTGTACCGTCTCCCTGTCTCTCCGCTAGTTACCCCCGTCCCTCCGCTAGTTTCCTAATCCCTTCACTAGTTGCCCCCGTCCCGCCGCCATCCTCCGCTCCTCCACCGTCCTCGGTGATGTCGGCGGCTCCGCACTCACCGCCCCGGAGCCGGCGGTCGGGATGTGACTGGACCGGAGGTGGAAAATCTGAGCCCTAAGAACAGTGGAGCAATGAGGAGGAATCGCTGCCGCCGGGTGAGCGCGTCCTCCGCACTGCGACCTCCACAAACTGGGAAAAAAAAGTTTTTGTGCTAAGAAAGTGATTGTTTCCCAAGACAGCGGTGACCGCCGAGAAGGGCAGACGTCACCATGGCAACGCCGGCGGGAGCCGGGAAGTGACCGCCCCGCGGCTGCACATTAGTCACATTCTTCCACAGCTGCCAACTTCAATTTTTATTTTTTTACAGATTCTAAAAAAAAAATAACAGAAGTTTTTTTGATTTTTATTACAAACTGTCCAGGAATCTCTGGACTATTGGAAACCCGACATTCTCCCCACAACAAGGCGCTTACCTTTCTGTGCCAATCACGTCCTGACGGTGCGAGCGCTCAGATCATCGAGACCCTGAAAGAACAAGAACAGCTCAGAACTACAACTCCCAGCATGCTCAGACTGTGCAGCAAGAGAACTACAACTCCCAGCATGATCCAACTGTGCAGCAAGAGAACTACAACTCCCAGCATGCTCAGACTCTGCATGCCACCCTGTCCGCCAGGACCCGCATCCTAGATCATAGCCGGATGCTCCAGGGAACTAAATCTTCTCACCCATCTCCCACAATCCTCCGCTTGCTGTCAGTGAATGTGAAATTCATGTTTATATTCAGACACTGAAAACCAATCCTGACCCTACCCATCTCACAGCTGAGGGTTTGTTACAATTGTTTCCAGTGTAGACAATCCTCTGTGAGCTCCACAGACTCCAGAATGCCAGATCACCTGCACTGACACATTGTAACGAGCATGAGTGTACCCAGGATCAAAACTACCGTAGGAGGGGGGCAAGCCATGGTCGTTCAGGTTGTAAAATTGCGCACCGGGGCCCATCAGACTCGTTACGCCACTGGGGAGCCTTATGGGGGACTGTATATGATATGGGATCCCTATGGGGGGCTGTATATGAGATGGGAGCCCTATGGGGGGCTGTATATGAGACATCTGGAAGTTCCATCTCATATACAGCCCCCCCAATGTCCCACAGGGCTCACATCTCGTATACAGCCCTCCATAGGGCTGCCATCTCATATACAGCCCCCCATAGAGCTCCGATATCATATACTGCCCCCTTATACGGCTCCCTTATCATATATAACCCCACCATAGGGTACCCAAATCATATTCAGCCCCCTCATAGGGCTCCCATCATGAGAGCCCTATGGGTGGTTATATATGATACGAGAGCCCTATGGGGTGGGCTGTATATGATATGGGAGCCTTATGGGGGGGCTGTATATGATATTGGAGTCCCATCTCATATACAGCCCCCTGCAATACCCCATACAGTCCTCATATCATATATACAACAGCCCCCCATAGGGCTCCTATATCATATATAGGCTGTATATGATATGGGAGCCCTATGGGGGCTGTATATGATATGGAAGTCTCATATCCCATATCATATACAGCCCCCTAATGCCCCATAGGGCTCCCATATCCCATATAGCCCCCTAATGCCCCATAGGGCTCCCATATCATATACAGCCCCCCCATAGGGCTCCAATAATGGGAGCCCTTTAGGGGTCAATATATGATATAGGAGCCCTATAGGGTTGCTGTATGTGATATGGGAGACTATGGGGGGCAGGGCTGTATATGAGATGGGAGTACATGTCTCTGCTGGCTGCTGCCCCATGATTACCGCGCTGAGGTAACCGTTATCGCATTCACTACACACACAGGTGGAGGTGGTGGTGGTGTCCGGCCTCCGCTCAGCCTCAGACATTGTAATAGGTGTGCCCCCTGCCCCACGCTGGGTTCGCCCATGGTAACGAGACCTGTGCTGCTGACGATTACAGTAACTCACGAAAAACTAACCAGACTGGAAACAAGAGCAACAAACCCTCAGCTGTGAGAAGTTCAAGAACTAGATGATTCACTGACATCAGGAGAAAGAAACACAAAGGGGCCTATCCCCAATCTGCAATTTATGTCCTTTTTCCCTTTTTTGCTGATGTTTTTTTGCACCAAATTCTTCTACATTTATGCAAAAATAGATTTTTTTTTTCTGCTTTTAACCCATTTGTTTGACTTTATAGCCCCAAAAGTTGTAAATTCTTTAAAAAAGTTGTGAAAATGACAAATTGAAAACTCCTCTAGTAAATCTTCCTCCAGGAGAGAACTGGGGACGGCGGGGGAGCAAAGGGCGGACGGCGGGGGAGCAAAGGGAGGACGGCGGGGGGAGCAAAGGGCGGACGGCGGGGGAGCAAAGGGCGGACGACGGGGGAGCAAAGGGCGGACGGTGGGGGAGCAAAGGGCGGACGGCGGGGGGAGCAAAGGGCGGACGGCGGGGGGAGCAAAGGGCGGACGGCGGGGGGAGCAAAGGGCGGACGGCGGGGGGAGCAAAGGGCGGACGGCGGGGGGAGCAAAGGGCGGACGGCGGGGGGAGCAAAGGGCGGACGGCGGGGGGAGCAAAGGGCGGACGGCGGGGGAGCAAAGGGCGGACCGGCGGGGGAGCAAAGGACGGACGGCGGGGAAGCAAAGGGCGGACGGCGGGGGAGCAAAGGGCGGACGGCGGGGGGAGCAAAGGGCGGACGGCGGGGGGAGCAAAGGGCGGACGGCGGGGGGAGCAAAGGGCGGACGGCGGGGGGAGCAAAGGGCGGACGGCGGGGGGAGCAAAGGGCGGACGACGGGGGAGCAAAGGGCGGACGATCATGGGGAAGAAGCTCTGTATTACCTAAACAATAAGCCCACATCCCGTGTATTGTTAGTGGAGAGTCAGGGATTACAGTGTCAGGAAAACATGTCAGAAATATCACAACCATCACATGGGAACATCTGCTGTTAGAGGCACGACAGATATCCCGGAACTGAGGTCCTGTCCCTGCACTGCAGCACAAGAGCTGACAATCTAATATAACCACGACTGACCCCAGTAATAGAAGGGACTCGTACTCTATCACATGCAGTGCGGCGAAAGAGCTGACAATCTAATACAGATGAGAACAATAGCAATAACCCGTCCTCTATTACAGATGTACCCCCAGAGCTCTGCAATGTGCCACAAGAGCTGACAATCTAATGCGGATGAAGTACAATAGAGCTCAGCCCTGAACTGCGGCACAAGAGCTGATAATCTAATGCACACGACGTACCATAGAGCCCTGCACTACTGAAGAAGAGCTGACAATCTAATGCACACGACGTACCATAGAGCCCTGCACTGCTGAAGAAGAGCTGACAATCTAATGCACACGACGTACCATAGAGCACTGCACTGCTGAAGAAGAGCTGACAATCTAATGCACACGACGTACCAGGCCTCTCGGATGTTGCGTCCCGGCAGCTGCGCTCAGGTTGTGTCCTGTCTCGTCAGTCACCGCTCAGGTTTATCTAGGAAGGTGATGTAAGAGGAGCTGAGTGTTCGTGGACTGGGGGAGGGGACACTTCTCGTCGGGGGCCGTCCCTGCAGTCTTTGCTCAATTACAGCTGTGACCCCCCCCCCCCATGAACGAGGCACCCCACCCCAGAGTAACCAGTGCTGCTCCCGTCACAGACGCTGCCATCATGTTAGTTTCTTGCTGGGACAATTGCACAGAAGTCGCATGTCCGGAGTGTCTGAATGCGCCCCGGTCCGGCGGATCGTGCTGCGGCTGCTGCGCACATCTTCACATATCGTCCTCCATTCTACGAACTACGATCGGGAACGCTCGACTCACAGTTTTGGGGTTTTGAGTTTGTGCCGATTACAGTAGAATCAGAAAGGCGACATGATAAAAACCTGAACAATAACAAAACGTGTGACTGAGGCCCGGGGAGAGGGCACACGTGGCGCAACGTGGCTGCACCAGAGCTGCAATACCACAGCCAGGAACATAAGACGAGAATCAATTCACTGCGTCCTGGTCATTGCGGCTCTAATGGCCATGACGAACACTGACACCGCAACAAGGTAAACCCGTGATGTCTCCACAGACTTCACTGCAAGTCACACATGACCGACGCGATTGCAACCACAACTTGTGCCGTGCAGGATACACTGATCTGCAATCACTCCGCCGCCCTCGGGGGCGCTCATGAGCAGTGCTCATATAATTTTTACAGTGAAGTTTGCAAACTTGTAGCAAAAATTGTTACAAAGTTTTAAACAAAAACCAGGATATGACTCTGAGGTGTGAACGCAGCCGCTGCGAGCCGAGCAAAACGCGTCAGTGGAACCTCTGTGGTCTCATCGCACGATGCGTTACCATGGAGATTCTGTAAGGTTCCGAAGCGGCGGTGAGAACCGGTTATTACGGTGCAGCTGCCTCCTCTTTCCCGTAGAGGCGACAGCTGAGCGCACGGAGCCCTGGACAGACACCGGCGGACGACACGACAGTCTGTGGAGGAGAATCTAGAAGTTCATGCAATTCACTTACCAGCGCCATAAAGCAACAGACCGTGCCCCCCCCCATACCCCCCTCACCCTCTGCTTATCTGTTTACATTGTATTGTTCTTATTACCAGGCAAAGTGCAAGTTTACACAAGTATTCACACCTGTGATCAGCTGGAAGACTGGGATGGGGGCAGATGGCGCAGGGGGGAGACACTAAACACACGGGGTCGGCGGGGGTCCATGCACCCAACAACATACATGACATGGGGAAGAGAATAATGCGGCACGTGAGGTCCGACCATGAGAGGACCGGCTGCACCCGAGTACACGGTGTCGGTCCACGTGTCAGTACTCACCTCCTGGGGGGGTCGGGGGTCTCTACAGGGAGATTGGGGGATTCAGCTGAGCGGGGACTTACAATCTTATTCATTAACTTTTCCTCTTCACTGGTGTCGGAGCCTCAAGCTTGTTTTATATAACACAATACTGGTCTGCGAGTGCAACCTGCAGGGGGCGCTCCATGCGAGACCATGATGGCAACTGCAACAGACCACTGACGTCTCGCAACCGAGAAGATCTGCAGAACGACTGCGCCACTCGCGCGCCTTGTATCTGTCAGAGACTGACAGCGGCATCTTAAGGGTTAATCAGCCCCGCGGTGTAACAGGAGCCGCCTGCGCCCGATATGTGACATCAATGGACATCGGGAAGGGGAAAAAGTCACATAATGAAGCGGCAAATCTGCAACAGAAGTCGCCGGTGACCACAGATCTGAGCCGGATTCTTCTCTCATGAGGTTGTGATGGCGGCAGAGATCGTCCTCAGGGTATCACCTCCTCTGTGTGGACTCCGCCTGATCAGATCTACAAGATCCCGGGCCCTACAGGTCCAGAGAGTTAGAGTACCGTCACACCTGGCGATGTTGGCGGCGATTTTATAGGCCGACATCGCCAATGCATCGCATAATGTGAATAGGCGAGGGCGATGCATTTGAGTGGTCGCCTAGTTTCACAGCACATCACCCCATGCAACATGCCGACCGGCGATCTCCCAGGCTCCCACGTTACGGCATTGCCGCTGGGGTTTTCATACACCCCAGCGGCGCCGCTGCCTGTGAGATCGCCAGTGCATCGCCACATGTAAACATGCAACGGCGACGCTGGCGGGGCGCCAAAAATGTGCGTGCTCCCGCCCGTTGCCGCCGACATCTCCGGTGACGACACCTGGTGTGACGTGGCCCTTAGGCCCAGGGCACATCTCGGCTGTGCTGTGCGTTTTTGCACCCGGAGGCTCTGTGCACACTGTGCTTTTCTGCTGCGGTTTTGTGCTGCGTTTTCTGCACCAAAACCGCATGACGCAAATTTTTGTAATGAAACTCAATGTGATTTTCAAAACGCTGCTGTGCACTCGGGTGCATTTACAAAGTCCCGGTCAATTATCTTGTGCTTTTTTTGCGCTGCGTTGTGCAGTGGCCGCCATTGTAATGGGCTGGAAAACGCAGCGGAAAAGCAGTGTGCACAGAGCAGAAGAGCGGCCGTGGTTTATTTAAATGGCTGCGTTTTTGAGGCTGGAAAACAAATCTGCACAGTGTGCACTGAGGCCAGGGTCACACATTCCATCCGGTTTTGCCTTAAATCCTTTTTGGGAACATTTTAAACATTTTTTTTAAAGTCCAAAAACACGTATGCGTCAATGCATGTATCTGTGCGTTTTTGTGCAGCATACACTGCTAGCAGCGTTTATGGGTGCATTAAAAAAAATGCATGCTTTTTTTTAACATGGGGCCCTATGGGAGACGCATGCGTTACCGCAAGGTACATATAGGCACCATGTGTTAATGCATGCGTGTTTGGTGAAAAAAATTACTAAGGGTGACGGCACCACCGATGTATTAGGTGATGTAGGGGCGTGGCCTATTGGCGCTGATATCGCCCCTGCGTCGCCTAATGTAAAGGGGCGATGGCGGCGCCTCCGAGTGGTCGCCTGGTTTCACATCAGTGATGTCAAACCAGGCAGCTGACCTGGGGCGAATGTAAACGGCCGCCGGCGACCTGACAGGCGATGGAAACCATAGGCTCCCATTGTACTGCATCGTAGCTGGGGTGGGGATGGGGTGGGGATGGGATGAGGATGGGATGAGGATGGGATGGGGTTGGGGATGGGGTGGGGGATGGGGTGGGGATGGGGTGGGGATGGGATGAGGATGGGATGAGGATGGGATGGGGTTGGGGATGGGGATGGCATTTCTTGAACATCCCATCACTAGGCTTATACTGTACTGTGCAGTGTTGTGGACGCAGACTCTGCATATACTGATGGTGTGCACGCCGCCTATGGGTGCAAAAACCGCAAAGCAGCTGAGATGTGACCTCACCTCAGGGAGGCGGAATAGAGACATCACCATGTCACTGTGCACACACTGCGTCTGTCATTGTATCTGTGGCGGCCTCTCCGCGGTGTCTGTCTCTATTGTTCTCTATCGCTGCTCTCCCTTCTCTGTCACCGTCTGCCGTCGCTCTGCGTGTTCCGTTACAGTGTGTCAGTGTCGTGTCGTGTCTCATGTTGTCCATGGTTTCCTTTGTCTCCTGTTACCTTGTCTCTGTCCTGCTGCTAGTTGTCTGGGCGCTGAGGTGTCGCAGTCTGACTCTGCGTTTCCTCTGCGTCTTGTGTCGCTTCAGACTGAACAACGTGTCATTACCTGCGAGTCTGCCGCATTCAACCAGCGCTGAGAGCCGACATCACAGTACGGGAGCCGCCGGGGACAAACCTCCGGAAACCGCGAACTCCTCTACTGGCGGATGCCGGGAACTGCGAAAGTGGACCTCTGCTGCTCTCTGGTGGATGTTCTTTGTTACTACAACCCCTTATAGAGAATGTGGCGTCTGGTGCCCTCTGGCGGATATTCTGCGTTACTACAGCTCCATATAGATAATATGGCGTCGGGTGCTATCTGGTGGATGTTCTCTGCTACTACAGCTCATTATACAGAATATGGCGTCTGGTGCCCTCTGGTGGGTGTTCTGTGTTACTACAACTCCTTATAGAGAATATGACGTCTACTGACCTCTGGCGGATATTCTGTGTTACTACAACCCCTTATAGAGAATGTTGCGTCTAATGCCCTCTGGCGGAAATTCTGGGTTACTACAACTCCTTATAGATAATATGGCATTTGCTGCCCTCTGGTGGATGTTCTCAGTTACTACAACTCCTTATAAAGAATATGGCGTCTGCCGCCCTATGGTGGATATTCTGTGTTAGTACAACTCTTTATAGAGAACATGATGTCTGCTGCCCTCTGGTGGATATTCTGTGTTACTACAACTCCTTATAGAGAATATGGCATCTGCTGCCCTCTGGTGGATGTTTTCTGCTACTACAACTCCTTATAGAGAATATGGCATCTGCTGCCCTCTGGTGGATGTTTTCTGCTACTACAACTCCTTATAGAGAATATGACGTCTGGTGCCCTCTGGTGGATGTTCTCTGTTACTACAACTCCTTATAGAGAATATGACATCTGGTGTCCTCTGGTGGACGTTCTTTTTACTACAACTTTATAGAGAATATGGCATCTGCTGCCCTCTGGTGGATGTTTTCTGCTACTACAACTCCTTATAGAGAATATGACGTCTGGTGCCCTCTGGTGGATGTTCTCGGTTACTACAACTCCTTATAGAGAATATGGCATCTGCTGCACTCTGGTGGATCTTCTCGGTTACTACAACTCCTTATGGAGAATATGGCGTCTGCTGCCCTCTGGTGGATGTTTTCCAATTACTACAGCTCCTTATAGAGAATATGGCATCTGCTGCCCTCTGGTGGATATTTTCAATTACTACAGCTCCTTATAGAGAATATGGCATCTGCTGCCCTCTGGTGGATATTTTCAATTACTACAGCTCCTTATAGAGAATATGGCATTTGCTGCCCTCTGGTGGATATTTTCAATTACTACAACTCCTTATAGAGAATATGGCGTCTGCTGCCCTCTGGTGGACGTTCTGTTTACTGCAGCTCCTTAAAGAGAATATCCAATAGAGTTTTTTACCATTGTTAACAATATACCTGAGGAAGACATTTTTTACTGTCGAAACGCATTGTATGTGCATATCTTGAGAAATAATAAAAACTCTTTATGAATTACAAGAAGTTTTGGATCATCGACCTCTGGGAGCGCAAATAGCCTGGTAAAAAAACTCTTGGATATATACTCCTATGGTAACTCGGTCTGAGCTACTTACTAGCTACCAGGGATTTGCAGCATACCGAATACTGAGGAAATCTACGCCTGGATACATAATGGTCCCTAGTAACCGATACGCAAGTTAACAAGACCTAAAAAAGGTGAGTGCCATCTACATCCACCTACGATCTGATTATACATTTACATTTAGATCGGTGCGCTTTCTTCCTTTACTTTTACCAGAAACCTTATAGAGAATATGATGTCTGGTGCCCTCTGGTGGATATTCTGGGTTACTACAACTCCTTATAGAGAATATGGCATCTGCTGCCTTCTAGTGGATATTCTGGGTTACTACAACTCCTTATAGAGAATATGGCATCTGCTGCCCTCTAGTGGATATTCTGGGTTACTACAGCTCCTTAGAGAATATAGAGCTCTGCTGACATCTTGTGGCCATTTATCGGTATTGCACTCACTCAGAATATTGTTCTTGTACAGTATAAAGGAGGTTCCCTGGTGGTCTGGAGGCGTCCTGGGGAGTTTGTATTTGACATATAAGATTTAGTATTTTAACATTGGTGGTGATGTCAGTGGGACACCGGCCCCAGCAGTTATCGCTATGACATGTGATTGGCTGAAGATTTGGGTTCCTCTGTCCAGGACTGTGGAGTCATCAGTGACTATAAATACAAATGGCTTTTTCTGGATGTGTCCATTGTGTCTCTGCAGCTTTGATTAAATCCTTGTTTATTATATTCCACCCCGACTCTCTGTACTACCCCCCTCATCATGGGTCAGGAGGCTGTACTACTCCCCTCATCATGGGTCAGGAGCCTGCACTACTCCCCTCATCATGGGTCAGGAGGCTGTACTACTCCCCTCATCATGGGTCAGGAGCCTGCACTACTCCCCTCATCATGGGTCAGGAACCTGTACTACCCCCCTCATCATGGGTCAGGAGCCTGCACTACTCCCCTCATCATGGGTCAGGAGCCTGCACTACTCCCCTCATCATGGGTCAGGAACCTGTACTACCCCCCTCATCATGGGTCAGGAGCCTGCACTACTCCCCTCATCATGGGTCGGGAACCTGTACTACTCCCCTCATCATGGGTCAGGGGCCTGTACTACTCCCCTCATCATGGGTCAGGGGCCTGTACTACTCCCCTCATCATGGGTCAGGAGCCTGTACTACTCCCCTCATCATGGGTCAGGAGCCTGTACTACTCCCCTCATCATGGGTCAGGAGCCTGTACTACTCCCCTCATCATGGGTCAGCCTGCTCTGAGCCTCTGAGGTCGTGTCTGCCGCTGTGACGCCTCCTGATAATCGTGCATCCTTACACGAGGGCAGCGATAATCAGAACATAGAAGTGACTTCAGTCTCAGATCTACGTCTGATGTCGACCCCAGGAACATTTGCACGGAAAATTACAACTTTTCAGAAGTGACAAGTGGGCGTGGTTTAATCAGAGGAGGGTGGAGCTTACCTGGGACAATTGGTGCAAACCAGGAGGTAAATCTGCGCCGCTCACCGTGAGAGCAGCTGACGGCAAAACAACAAGCTGAGCGCAGAGAAATGTGCATTTATTATTATTAACGCCGTGTTTAGATTTCTAGAGAGAAGTGTAAGCTCTTGGGTTCATTCAGACGGACGAGTACGAGGTGCACAGTCCGGCCCCGCACTGGGGGGCCACATCTGTCTGTATGTGCCGGGGGCCCGGGGCCGCTCTCGCCCCGTCATTCACAGACGTCTGAATTCGACCTTTGGATTTCCCAAATGTAACAAACGTCGTCCGACACTTTGAGTTGATAAATGTCGCACAAATAGCAAAACTGACTTCAAAAAGTCCCTTCATGACTCCCCGCTGCCGTCAGTGCACCGTCATGGCGGCCTCTCTGGTGCTCCGCCCCCTTCACTAACACATTGCGCAGAAGCTCCAGCTCTTTGGGTGATCTCAGCTGATGTCGTCTCCGGGGATCCGGCTTCTCCATTGTCTCCGGGGATCCGGCTTCTCCATCGTCTCCTATCAGTCCAATGCTGGAATCATCTGCTCAGCGTCTGTCGGCCCCATAAGCCCCTGGAATTATGTATTTCCCTTTTTGCAGTCCTCTATGTTCTGGGGTCTCCATAGACGCAGCTGAGGAGCCGAGGGCAGAACCTTCATCTTCACAGGTACGTTATGTGTCGGGGGCTGCCCTCCTCTCTACACAGGTTGGGGTCGGAGATGTTCCTGGATTAAGGGGGGGCAGGAAGGAGCGTTATCCAGTTATTGGCCCCTCCTGACGAGATTTGGGCCCCTTCTTGGGGTATGTGAAACATGGGCTGATGCCAGCACAGCCCACATGGTCCTGGGTGAAATGCTGCGAGTAGCTTACAATCAGTAATGGGAAGTCTCTGGGCGTAGGGGAAGACGCTCAACCAGCCCAACGCCTCAGATGACGCCCTGTGATGTCGCCCTAATAGGGTGAGACGATCAGGAATCGAAGGTGAACAACACATCTATTCCGAAGATGCTGAACTTGAGGGTGATCTTCCAGCGCAGGTGCGGTGAATTACTCTGGGGGAGAAGATCACAGATATAGTTAGAGCTGTGGGGGGAGAGATCGGCAGCAACACAAACTGCAGGGAGGGATCGGCACAAACGCACCCCTTACCCCCAATACAAGCCGTGAGGGGAGAGACGGGCACCAACGCACCCCCAATACAAGCTGCAAGAGGAGAGACCGGCACCAACACCACTCAGCCCCAACACGAGCTGTGTCTTGTCCGTGATCGCCACAAGTCACATGACACCGAGGCAACAGAAAGAACCAGAAAACTGGATCAGATAGACAAGCGTTTCCTAACCCGCGAGGATTTCTGTGCGTCTTTACTGATTGTGGCGACTTTTTAAAAAAACTTTTACAGAGAGAAAAAAATGTAATAAGTTTGAGCAGCTTCATTCAGTAAATCTCCATCTCTGGGGAACATAGAATAATAGTCAGAAAGGTGAGGGGCGTCGTGTCTGTAGAGCGCCCGCACCCTGCGTCGTGTCTGTAGAGCGCCCGCACCCTGCGTCGTGTCTGTAGAGCACCCGCACCCTGCCTCGTGTCTGTAGAGCGCCCGCACCCTGCGCCAATCTGAGTCCTGCCCTGCAACAATGGCGCAAAATCAGATCAATCACCTGCGTGGCCCAGTGGATGGGGACGTCGCTGCACAGGATGTTGATGGGGACGCCCAGCTTGGTCCGATCGGCTTCTTCTCCTTCTACCAGATCGTAGGTTAAGTCATTGTCAGATGTTGTGTTCTGTGGGGACAGGAACAGTACATAGAATATGATGGAGGTTATAACTGAGGGTGGGGAAGGGACGAGGACGGTGTATGACAGAGGGCGGAGAAGGACCCAGGACAAAGTATGACCAGGGATAGAGAAGGACCAAGGACGGAGTATTACAAAGAGTGGATAAGGACAAGGACGGTGTATGATTCAGGGCAGGAAATTACCAAGGAAGGAGTATGATGGAGGGAAGAGAAGGACTAACAACGGAGTATGACCGAGGATGAAGTATGACGAAGACAGAGAAGGACCAAGGACAGCATATGACTGAGGGCAGGGAAAGACCAAGGATGGAGTACAACCAAGAGAGGAGAAAGACCAAGGGCAGAGTATGACTGAGGGGGAAAGGACCAAGGTTGGAGTATGACTGAGGACGGGGAAGGCCAAATGGTGGGGAAGACCAAGGATAAAGTATAACCGAGGGCAGGGAAGGACCAAGGATGGAGTATGACCAGGTGGAGAAGGACCAAAGACAGAGTATGATTGAGGGGGGATGGGGGGAGGGTGGGAAGGAAAGGACCAAGGATGGCGTATGACCGAGAGGAGGGAAGGACCAAGGTTGGAGTATAACCGAAGGTGAAGAAGAACCAAGAACGGAGTATGATTGAGGATGGAGAAGGATCAAGGATGGAGTATGGCTAAAGGCAGAAAAGGACCAATGACCGCGTATAACCAAGAGAAGGAAAGGACGAAGGACGGAGTGTGACTGAGGGTAGAGAAGGACCAACAATGGAGTATGACCAAGGTGGAGAAGACCAAGGCAGGGATATGACAGAGAGCAGGGAAGGACCAAGGACGGAGCATTACCAAGGACGAGGAAGAACAAGGATGAAGTATGACTGAAGATGGAGATGAACCATGCAGGGGGCATGATTGGGGATGGGGGTAAGACCTCGAGGGGTATAATCACAGGACCATAAGTGGGGTGTGACCACAGGTAAGGGTGTAGCTATGGGCAGAGGATGACCTTGGGTGGGGGAGGGGTGCAGTCACCTGTCTCTGGAAGTGTTTCATGACTCTCAGGACGTCCCTCATTGATGGGATGTTCATGTTGTTCATTTTCACCACGTAACATTTTGGGTTGTTCGTTCTCCTGAAGCCGATGAAGTCCTGGAGGAAGGAGAATAATGAGCAGCAGAAACAGCGCCGAGTCATGTGACCACACAGATCTGACAACACGGGCTGTTACAATGTATCACTTTGGATTCTGGAATGTTCATCTCCCAAACTAGACTGGATACACTGAAACAAACCCTCAGCTGATGATCTTCAGATGTCGGATCACTCACATGATTGTAGTCGTACAGAACAGTGGAGGAGACGTTGTTGGTGTTCACATAAAACGCTGCCACATTCTCCCCGTTGTTCACCATCACCGTCTGCTGGATCTTCTCTCCATTTTTGGCTTCAAAGGCCATTTGCACCACCTGCAGAAAACAGCAAGCAGTCCTATGTAAACCCACAAGTAACACCACAGATAACACAGTGATATCTCTGAGTACAGATAATGTAGTAGATGTCACCTGCAGTCCTATGTAACACCACAGATAACACAGTGATATCTCTGAGTACAGATAATGTAGCAGATGTCACCTGCAGTCCTATGTAACACCACAGATAACACAGTGATATCTCTGAATACAGATAATGTAGTAGATGTCACCTGCAGTCCTATGTAACACCACAGATAACACAGTGATATCTCTGAGTACAGATAATGTAGTAGATGTCTCCTGCAGTCCTATGTAACACCACACATAACACAGTGATATCTCTGAGTACAGATAATGTAGGAGATGTCATCTGCAGTCCTATGTAACACCACAGATAACACAGTGATATCTCTGAATACAGATCATATAGTAGATGTCAACTGCAGTCCTATGTAACACCACAGATAATGTAGTGTGAGGTAATGCACACCTAGGGGACTCGCTTGGCAACGGAATGACACCAACAACCTTGTTTCTTTTCCAAAGTAACACAATACAGCACTTTATAACTGTAATAAACTGCTTAGAACATACAATACATATTACAGGTCACATATAATACACGATTCACATAGCACACGAACATTAATCACAGTGCAGCACAATACCTAATTACAGGTGTTATACACCGGAGCACCACCACCAGCTCCATCGACTATCAGGAGCACTACCCGTAGCTCCTCTGGCGGTCCCGGCCCCCTAGCCGTATCTACACTCTGTACATCCTACAACACAGTATTTACATCTGAACATCATACATTGCAGTATTTACATTCATTATATCAACAGAACCTCATGGCGCCCCTTACAGACCCGGTCTGGTTCTAATGGCGGCTATGCCCGCCTGGCATTATTTACATATCTACAAAACCCAATACCTCTACAGGGATCTTTATACCCAGCGCCCACCATTGTAACAGGAATCTTTCTGCCCAGTACATACGAGACCTTTACGGATCCACCGGGATCCGGTACACATCCAGTACATCCAGGACCATCACGACCGGACAGTACCAATGGCAGTTAGTGCGCCTGCCCTTTGAGACATTCCCAAGCTCACTCAAGAAAACCGTCCATTATGAGGCTACGTGAACTTCCGCCTAGTACCGGGCCCATACAATTGTCATCCAGTCCATCATACTACATCCATGGACTGCAGCCTACTCAGGCTCATACACATCCACACACACAGTCCATCATAAGATTTCCATGGACTGTGACCCTTACAATGCACAGCCTCATACACATCCACACACACAGTCCATCATAAGATATCCATGGACTACAGCCTATACGGGCTCAAGCCAGGGTTTAGCAAACCTGAGCTACCGGGTAAACCAGGCGTCCCCAAGGTCTCCTTACCACATGTTTCCAGGTCCCCAGCCGCCTCCAAACCTCCACACCAGGCAGGTCTCCAGGACCACGGCTGCACCCCCACATTCGAGCTAGAACCCTCTAGGTTTGGCCAGACTCCCTCAACTCCAGGAGCCATCTCAACCCCCAGTCTGGCCACAGGCTCAGACACTCGTCAGAGGGACAGGTGCCTCCCGCATGGAGAGGGCAGGCTTCTCCACACGTCCCAAAGGGACGGGACGCCTCTGACCCACAACCTCACATCTCAAAAGGTTCATTCTGATCTGACCTCTCTCTCAGCCCTGGGCAGCCTAATATCCCTGCCAGCCACACCCACACCTGGATTCAGTGAGTCATCAGCATTCACACAAACCTAGCTGCAGTTAACCCCATGTGTACTACTACAGAGCTAAAACACACTTAAACCTATGTGTACTGCTAGGTCCAGCAATCACCCAGATTGCCACAAGCACATGTGAGTCCTCCCAGCCATGTGCTATAGTGCCGCCATGCCTCTTAATAGTGATATCTCTGAGTACACAGAATGTAGTAGATGTCACCTGCAGTCCTATGTAACACCACAGATAACAAAGTGATATCTCTCTAAATATAGATAATGTAGTAGATGTCACCTGCAGTCCTATGTAACACCACAGATAACACAGTGATATCTCTGGGTACAGATAATGTAGTAGATGTCACCTGCAGTCCTATGTAACACCACAGATAACAAAGTGATATCTCTCTAAATATAGATAATGTAGTAGATGTCACCTGCAGTCCTATGTAACACCACAGATAACACAGTGATATCTCTGGGTACAGATAATGTAGTAGATGTCACCCGTAGTCCTATGTAACACCAAAGAACACATTGATATCTCTCGGAGTACAGATAATGTAGATGTCACCTGCAGTCCTATGTAACATCACAGGTAACAGTGATATCTCTGAGTACAGATAATGTAGTAGATGTCATATGCAGTCCCATGTAACATGTTGTCATCTGAGCTGTAGACCTGCATACAATCTCTTGCACTCACCTCCTCAATGTGCTTCTGTGTCATGTAGACCCCAATCAGTGTGGCCCCCACTACTATTATGGCCAGTAATAGGAGGACAGCGGTGGCCCAGGCCCAGGTCTTCTTCCCCTCCTTCATCTTGGGAACTGACAATGAATTCTGAAGAAATGTAACAGAAGAAGAAGAAATAATAATAACAGTAACAATGTGAATCCCGGGACACGTGCGGCCCCCGGACGTCCCATCATAAACAGTCATTGATCAGGTAATTACTGGGGACGTTGCAGTAATTAGGGATATTGTCGCTGGGGTGTCGCTCGCTGCAGCCGGAGACTCGGAATAACAGTAATTATCACTGCTCAAGTTTGTTAATTTTGTAGGTAATTATTATTTCCTGTAATTGAGTTGTGATATAAATATTAAAGGGATCCTGACACCCGCAGAGGGTGTGTATGTGGGTGTGTGCATGTATGTATGTATGTGCGTGTGTATGTGTATGCATGGGTGTGTGTGTGAGGAGGGCTGTCAGGTTCCCTTTGAAGAGAATTTGTCACGAGATTTTGCCATCTAATCATAGAGCAGCATAATGTAGAGACAGGGATTCTGATTCCAGCGATGTGTCACTTACTGGGCTGCACAGAGTAGTTTTGATAAAATCACTGTTTAATCAGCAGGAGATTATCATCACAGGGCCACTTGGCTGCTACAGATAGTTCAGCATATTCATGAATTGATAAATCTGCAGCAGAGAAAATAGTGATTTTATCACAATGACCGCAAGCAGCTCAGTAAGTGACACATCGCTGGAATCAGGGTCTCTGTCAGATGTGATGGCTTCGTCCACATCGGGGGTGACAGCATTAGAGCACAGGGGCCCTGGTGGTCAGGGGCCACCTCCAGCTTCTGTCACTGACACATAAAGGGGCACAGTATTGGGTCCATATAAAGCTCCTGCATCGGGGCCTTTTCTGTCTACAATCGCCTGCAGGACTCAGGTACAACCGCAGCCGTTGTATCCCCTATAGTTAGATGATCGGTGGGGTCTGGCTTCAGCAGGAGGGGGCTGGTTGTGTCCTTACAGATAGGACCCCTTTATCTATGGAGGACAACAGAGGTCAGAACCCAAAACTCTCACGATAATGGACTGGAGCCATCAGTGGGAATCTCTGGAAACCCCTGGAAGGCTGATTATAATATATATAATATATTGCAGAATTCCCTCCCTGTCCTGCAGTTATGCGGTTGCAGATGATAATCTCTGTCCTCGCCTTTATACTGTGATTAATGGATTAATCAGAGATTAGGCAATTAGGGACATTAGTGGATTATTATCTCGCCTCCTCTGGGATTGATGCAGCGATTTAAAGGGCCGGTCTGGTGTTACCTAAATAATTAGCTTCATCATCGTGTAATGGAAAGTTCTGTGACTTCTAATGTGTTTTGTGTTTCACGTCCTGAACATTGTAAAGTTCTGGAATCTTCTTTCCGTCCTCGTATTCGTTGTGGTTCTGCAGACAGAAGCTGGACGTGCGTCGATGTATCACACGGGGTCAGCGGGGATAGTTTGGGGCGCAGCCTCTAATTTGGGCTTCTTAACTGGTGCATAAATAATAATGCTCAGCAGCTTGTGGCTGTCGGCACACGATGGGAGTGGTAGTCTGTTACTACAGAGCGGCTTTGTCTCTTGGCCACAGACCTCTGGGCGCCATTTCTACACCTCAGCACGGTGCAAAGTATCAAACCAGATCTCAGCACGGTGCAAAGTATCAAACCGGATCTCAGCACGGTGCAAAGTATCAAACCGGATCTCAGCACGGTGCAAAGTATCAAACCAGATCTCAGCACGGTGCAAAGTATCAAACCGGATCTCAGCACGGTGCAAAGTATCAAACCGGATCTCAGCACGGTGCAAAGTATCAAACCAGATCTCAGCACGGTGCAAAGTATCAAACCGGATCTCAGCACGGTGCAAAGTATCAAACCGGATCTCAGCACGGTGCAAAGTATCAAACCGGATCTCAGCACGGTGCAAAGTATCAAACCAGATCTCAGCACGGTGCAAAGTATCAAACCGGATCTCAGCACGGTGCAAAGTATCAAACCGGATCTCAGCACGGTGCAAAGTATCAAACCAGATCTCAGCACGGTGCAAAGTATCAAACCGGATCTCAGCACCGGTGCAAAGTATCAAACCGTATCTCAGCACCAGTGCAAAGTATCAAACCGGATCTCAGCACCGATGCAAAGTATCAAAACGGATCTCAGCACGGTGCAAAGTATCAAATTAGATCTCAGCACGGTGCAAAGTATCAAACCGGATCTCAGCACGGTGCAAAGTATCAAACCGGAATAAGTTACAGTCAGGATCATTTGGTCTTTTTGTGATTTGCTTTTAGTTTGCAGATCACAAAGTGAATCCATTCACCACTCCTGGAAATGGCGCACAGACATCTATGGCCGAGAGACAAAGACGCTGCAGAGGCCCAAGTGGGACATGTCAGCTCCAGCGCCTGCTCTGATACATTGTAACGATTTCTGCACTCTGCATAGCTCATACAGAGGATTGTGAGCACTGACAGATTGAAACGATGTGCTGTGCTCTGCATAGCTCATATAGAAGATTGTGAGCTCTGATTGTCATCTATAGCTAATCAATAAGGGTCAAATTCACCAACAGCTTCAGATCTTACACGGCACAGCGTTATACGAGGAGGAAATGTTATTTCGTGAAACTTAATGGGAGAAAATGTTTAAATCAGGAGCAAAATCCTGGAGACGTCAGTCCTGATCCCCAACTGCCCATACGGGGGCGCTGTCATGTGCAGCTGTCACTGAGGCAGCTCCTCTCCCCCCCCCATATATCATACACAGTCAGCAATGTCATTTATAAGGGAGAATAATCCTGACAGATTCCTGGGGATATTATCAATACACGCGACCACACATCATCATCTACAAGATGTGCATCCAACTTATATATAGAGAAAGAAAGAAAAGAAAAAAAAAAGAAAGAAAGGAAAGAAAGAAGAAAAGAAAGAAAAGAAGAAGAAGAAAAGGAAAAGAAAAGGAAAGAAAAAAGAAGAAAGAAAGAAAGAAAGAAAGAAAGAAAAGAAAGAAAGAAAAGAAAGAAAAAAGAAAGAAAAAGAAAGAAAGAAAGAAAGAAGAAAGAAAGAAAGAAAAGGAAAGAAAGAAAGAAAGAAAGAAAGAAAGAAAGAAAGAAAGAAAAGAGAAAGAAAGAAAGAAAGAAAAAAGAAAGAAAGAAAGAAAGAAAGAAAGAAAGACTTGGTTGTGCCATTACCTCCATGTGATGCTCCTCTGGTTAGTTCCCTCCGCAGTGTCCTCCTCCTTATATTAGGCGTTGTGTGTTGGGGATGACACACTCAGGGTGGAGGTGCGGAACACCCTAATGAATTCACTAATAAATATATCGCAGGTGACAACATCTCCTGACCTTGGAGCAGCCCCAGACCTGTCGGAGAAGGTGACAATGTGCTGAGCGACAGGCGAAGAGTTAAGGGATATTTTCCCCTATACAGAGAACACGTGAATGTTTGGCCTCCAGAAATCCTGAAAATGTAAGACCCAAAGTCCTGAGTGAGAACGCAGCGCTGCTGAGCAGGTGTGACCTCCGCTCCATTCACTTCTATGGGACTGAAAGAGACAAATAATAAAACAGATGAAGAAATCTAAATCCACAAGATACAGAGACAGAAACTACTAACTCCTAGATCCAATAACAGATCTGTATTCTGGAGAGCAAAACACAAATCTCCAGAGCAAGATAAAATGCAGCGAATAGTGAGTGCAGCTCTGGAGTATAATACAGGAGGTAACTCAGGATTAGTAATGTAATGTATGTACACAGTGACTGCACCAGCAGAATAGTGAGTGCAGCTCTGGAGTATAATACAGGAGGTAACTCAGGATCAGTAATGTAATATATGTACACAGTGACTGCACCAGCAGAATAGTGAGTGCAGCTCTGGGGTATAATACAGGAGGTAACTCAGGATCAGTAATGTAATGTATGTACACAGTGACTGCACCAGCAGAATAGTGAGTGCAGCTCTGGAGTATAATACAGGAGGTAACTCAGGATCAGTAATGTAATGTATGTACACAGTGACTGCACCAGCAGAATAGTGAGTGCAGCTCTGGAGTATAATACAGGAGGTAACTCAGGATCAGTAATGTAATGCATGTACACAGTGACTGCACCAGCAGAATAGTGAGTGCAGCTCTGGGGTATAATACAGGAGGTAACGCAGGATCAGTAATGTAATGTATGTACACAGTGACTGCACCAGCAGAATATTGAGTGCAGCTCTGGAGTATAATACAGGAGGTAACTCAGGATCAGTAATGTAATGTATGTACACAGTGACTGCACCAGCAGGATAGTGAGTGCAACTCTGGAGTATAATACAGGAGGTAACTCAGGATCAGTAACGTAATGTATGTACACAGTGACTGCACCAGCAGAATAGTGAGTGCAGCTCTGGAGTATAATACAGGAGGTAACTCAGGATCAGTAATGTAATGTATGTACACAGTGACTGCACCAGCAGAATAGTGAGTGCAGCTCTGGAGTATAATACAGGAGGTAACTCAGGATCAGTAATGTAATGTGTGTACACAGTGACTGCACCAGCAGAATAGTGAGTGCAGCTCTGGAGTATAATACAGGAGGTAACTCAGGATCAGTAATGTAATGTATGTACACAGTGACTGCACCAGCAGAATAGTGAGTGCAGCTCTGGAGGATAATGCAGGAGGTAACTCAGGATCAGTAATGTAATGTATGTATACAGTGACTGCACCAGCAGAATAGTGAGTGCAGCTCTGGAGTATGATACAGGAGGTAACTCAGGATCAGTAATGTAATGTATGTACACAGTGACTGCACCAGCAGAATAGTGAGTGCAGCTCTGGAGGATAATGCAGGAGGTAACTCAGGATCAGTAATGTAATGTATGTACACAGTGACTGCACCAACATTGGGAACGTAGAGAAGAGACCAAGGAGCAGATTTCAGTGGAGACATGACTGAATGTGATGGAGATCTGCCCAGAAGGATTCAGGCAGAGCTGATGGATTTACCAAATACTAACAAAATAATAAAAGTTAAAATTTAGATTTTTAGGATCAAAACAGTAACAATGCAGCAACACGACAAGAATCTGCATAACTCATCATATGCTAAATATCTGCAAGTCACATTTATGTGTGAGATACCAAGATGATTGTCTATAACCTGAAGGTCGTCTCACGCTCAAAGCTGTGGAGGATGGAGGGATCTGGAGCCTGAAAGGCAAAAGTGCAGAACATTGTTACCCTTCTGCTCGTCGGTGTATATACAAAGAGCATAAATGGCGAGTTACAAAACAACAAATGCCAGCCTTCTATCTGATCCCTAAAATGAACAAAGACCCGCAGGATCCACCTGGTCGCAGACAATGCCAGATTGTGTGAGATAACACGTCAAGTCATTGGCTTTTATTTAATACCTTTAGTTTCAACATTGCCTTCATACATTAAGGATACCACAGCTGCGTTTCACCCTCCATGGGCCGAGGGACCACAATCCATCAGGGATGGCATTATTGGCGCACGCTCCATGTCCATGTTTATCCCCCCTTCTTCATTGCAGCGATCGTCATTGGCGCTAATAGAAAAATATTGCCGTCCCCTCCCCAACACACACCTGACAAAGAAGGGCGAAACGTGCGTTGGGGCGACAGGGACGGGCAGAGTACCAGTCTTTAGTGTAAGTGAACTCCTTTAGACATAGCCGTCTACTACATTTCTGACACTTCTATTAACTATGGGACATTGACCCTGACCAGGTGCACAGAGTGTTTCTATGGCACAGGCCTGCACAACATCTGGCCCGCGGATCTGTCTGGAGTGAGACATCGCCATCTCCCATATACATATGAACACCGAGACACCTTGGCTGGAGCAGAGAAAGCGCTCGTCAGCTCCCACCATTGTGCAGCGGCATGATGAGGTCAGCACGCTGCTGATGACATCACACTGCTGACGAGACTGCACAGTCAAAGGAGATGTCAGCACTGGTCAGCACTCCATGGAGGAGCTGAAGATGAAACGTCAGGTTATTATAGATGAGGGGCCGGGGAAGGGAAGGATTGTGTTACTACGAGGGCACATAGTGTGACAATTGGGAACATCGTGGGGGTAATTTAGGACATTATGGTAAATTTGGGGCCTTATGGAGGACATTATAGGGGACATTATGGGACAATTTGGGACATTATAAAATCCATTATGGGGCAATTCGAAACATGTGGCAATTTGGTACATTATGGGGCGATTTAGGACATTATGGGCAATTTGGGACATTATAGGGCAATTTGGGGTGATTGTTAAATGGGGCATAGTATAGTGAGGGACAGTGGGGGGGGGGTCTTGGAAAGAGGCATTTTGGGGGAGATATGAAAAAGGCACTATGTGGGGGGACATTGTAGAGGATTATGTGGCAGATATTTTGTGGGGGAGATATTATATAGAGGGGCAGTGTGGAGAGATATAATGGAGAAGGGCAGTGTGTGAGAGGGGTATTTTATAGAGGGGAAGGGTGGGGGGAACATATATTGATCGTGGTTCTGGCACTGCATTCATGTATTGACGGTGGTTCTGGTGCTGGATCGTGTACTCACAGTGGTTCTGGTGCTGCATTCATGTATTGACAGAGGTTCTGACACTGCATTCATGTATTGACGGTGGTTTTGGTGCTGAATTCATGTACTCACAGTGGTTTTGGTGCTGCATTCATGTATTGACGGTGGTTCTGGTGCTGCATTCATGTATTGACGGTGGTTCTGGCACTGCATTATTGTATTGACGGTGGTTCTGGTGCTGCATTCATGTATTGACGGTGGTTCTGGCACTGCATTCATGTATTGACAAAGGTTCTGGCACTGCATTCATGTACTGACGGTGGTTCTGGCACTGCATTCATGTATTGACGGTGGTTCTGGCACTGCATTCATGTATTGACGGTGGTTCTGGCGCTGCATTCATGTATTGACGGTGGTTCTGGCACTGCATTCATGTATTGACAAAGGTTCTGGTGCTGCATTCATGTATTGACGGTGGTTCTGGCACTGCATTCATGTATTGATGATGGTTCTAGTGCTACATTCATGTACTGACTATGGTAAAGGCGCTGCATTCATGTACTTTCGGTGTTTAAAATAGGCAAATGTTAATTAAAACATTTAACTATAGAGGGATTTATCAGATTTGGGTTGAAATAGCCTATTAATCTGGCATTTTTTAATCGCCTTTGATCTGGCAACTTTAAATCAGGAATATCTAATATTTCTGACATCACCCGAGGTTGTGGCATTTCTGGGCACAGGTTTTTACTTTGCGTTATAACTGATTTTGCTCAATAGATGGCGATGTCGCTGCAGAACATTCACACTTGTGTCCTGCCCTCATCTGGGTGAAAACTGCTGCAAAAGCATTGAAAGAAGCGACGTGCTGCAGATATGAAACAATTCTTTGAAGGCTCAAATCTGTAAGGAAAATGATCAGCAGCGTGTGCAGGAGATTGCAGAAATCTCATCCATGTTGCTGATGCAAAAGTAGTGTTTTTTCATGGATATTACACCCAGAAAAACTGAAACATGTGAACTAGCCCTAAGAATTGCTTGCACTGAATAAAATTGTAACAAACCCTCAGCTCTGAGATGCATTAGTTGTGAAAAAAGAACACAGGTATATTATTTTATTCCTTGACAGCAAGTAGAGATCTTGATATAGTATTGAATTAAAAACATCTATTAGAAAGTTATAGAAGGTGGTATCATACACTGATTAAACCGAGTTTACATAGGACTGCACAGTAAGAGCAGAGCGAAAAAGACAGAGACACCGACCATGCTGCTATTGCTGGATTCATACACTGCTCAGCACAGCTGTGTAATGTCCTCAATGTGGCTACTACTTCTAATAAGTATAAGATCTGGATTTACAGCTGCACTAATACTGCTAGATTCACAGCCTAGTACTGCTGTACATTGAAAACACTTACTAGGAGGTATCATAGAAGATATTATACAGCAGTACTGAGCAGTGTAACTGTGAATCCATCTCTGGGATTATAGAAAACTCTTACTAGCAAGCATCATAGAGGATATTATACAGCAGTACTGAGCAGTGTAACTGTGAATCCAGCTCTGGGGGTGAGAGAAAGCACTTACTACGAAGCATCATTGAGGACACTCACCCCCGAGCTGGATTCACAGTTGCATTGAATAATGTTCTTCACAGTTACACTGCTCAGTTCTGCTGTTGTATAATGTCCTCCATGATGCTTTCTGGTAAGTGTACTCACCCCAGAGCTGGATTCACAGTTACATTGTATAATGTCCTTCATACTGCAGCCTTCTATTAATTGTTTTCTGTAACCCCAGAGCTGGATTCACAGTTACACTGCTCAGTACTGCTGTATAATGTCCTCCATGTCCCTGCTGAACATGTGTTATTTAGAGACAGGAGGACATAAGCCCCTCATGTCTGTGCACTGTGTATGGAAGCATCAGAGTAGCTCATCTCCACCCGTCTGAGGGACAACTGAAAAGTAGAGAAATCTGCATTTTGGTTAAAAATGCAGAATATTATGGCAGCTAAATACTGGGGGGTTATACAGAATACAAGTCATGAAACATCCAGAAATGGTGTTATTTCTTATGTGCACACAGGACGGCTGATTCTGGAAATGACAGGAATGTTGGTTGTATCTCAGGGTATTCCTTGCTATTTCTACTTCCAGTAATTCACATTTTATATATTATGGATTTGGTGTATAAGGAACATTGGTTACCTGTAGAGAAGCAATTACTATCATCTGACACCTGAGGTCTCTGGATAATGGAATGTTGCTTTGTGATACATTATTTAACCCCTTCTCTGTCTCCGCATTCTGGAGACTAAAGACTAAAACAAGTTTAGCATTTTTAAAGAAATTAAGTTTCTCTTGTCTTCTGCCAGATTTACTCCTGTATTTAGTCTGATCACATGGACACCAAATATACGGGAAGGGAGGGGGGGCAGTGTGTTAGTTTTTACCCTGGTATCACA
This sequence comes from Allobates femoralis, assembly GCA_033576535.1. Lineage (NCBI taxonomy): Eukaryota > Metazoa > Chordata > Amphibia > Anura > Aromobatidae > Allobates > Allobates femoralis. The sequence goes on from JARQOC010000009.1 coordinate 36,226,110, forward strand.
TCTACAATACGTTGATAGATTTCACATTTAAGGTAAAATGTTATTTTCAAAAATCAGATCAGTCCTGAAGTTTCACTGCAGACCGAAGTCTTATACATTGCTGTAATATCTATTTGAATGACTTTTTATTTAACCCTCTTACTACTTTACCATAACCCAAACCCTAAAATTAGGAAAAAATTAAAAATATAAAAATTGTTTAAAAATGGGAGGTGCTGAGGGTAAGCCCTCCCAGGAGGTCTCTGTCTGGGAGGAGGGAGCTGTGGGAGAGCCCTCCTTGTCTAGATGTTAGAGGCCGCAGACACCACAGAGTAAACAGGCAGCTCTGCAGAATAAACCCCATTAATGACCTGTAAAAAAGTGTGTTGTCAGTCATTAAAGGGTTAGAATTGTGGCTTTATTAGTTTGCTGTTTATTCACGTAAAATTATTAAAAAGCACTAGTGTTGCAGTTCTCACCTGGGCCACTAGATGTCAGCACTACTGTTTGCAGCCTGACTGCAGCTCATTTTACAACCTGCTGTGAAATAAAACCATATCACGTCATTGAAGACTGAGGCGCAGGCACTAGACATATGGGAAAGACATGAAGGTGTGGGTGACATTACTGCTCCATATCGGGACTCTGATAGGTGGGAGGTTTTGCATGTCTGTGACACTCGTGTCCCTAGTTTGGGCTCCGCTCCACGTCAGGCTTTGCAGGTATCCCCATGTGTCTCTATATGATGAGCTACCATGTCCTGTGTAAGGGCTTATTGGACTGACACTGGGCCCCTGGGATTGATGGAGACAATGTGTGAGTGAGGTCTGAGGGACTGACCGGAGTCGGTTTGTAGGCTGCATCTTGGCTTCTGTTGTGACCTGTCCCCGGGTCTTGGACCTTCTGTGTCATGTTGTCATGTTATGCTAAGGGCAAAAAGGGGGAATGGTGACCCCTAGAACAACTAGCGCTGACACCTGGCTCCCCTAACGTCCCTATACAGCTTCCACAACTGTCGCTGCCAGGATACCTATTCCCTGACTGTCCCTGGACTACCACTACACAGGGCTCAGAGCAGGTGAACACTAGTCAACCCGGATAGCAACTAGAAAACACTCAAGGAAAACACACAGATTGGAAAGAGATACACTTAGCTTTAGCAGATCCAAGCAGCAAACCAGCAGACTCCAAGAAACACTGCTCTGATCCAAGAAACAATCAGGAACACTTGAGGCTATCACCAGCAGTGCATTCTGGGAGTTAAGGGGAATATATAGGCAGCTCCAAGGTAAGGAATCAGCTGGGTCCTAGTGACCTCCAGCTTTAACTAAAAGGGAAATGCCTCTTAAAGCAACAGAGACATTTTTATTTAGGATGTGGACTGTTTGGCCAAACGCTGGGACCTTCTGCGAGTGACCTCTACAGTCTCATCCGTGCCTCCTGACACACCCGTGACACATGTCCACCTTTGGTTTGGTGTGGTGTCTGTGTTGCTCCTGAGTCTTCTGCCTGCAGTCAGTGACTCTGCTACCTGTGATATCCAGTCATCTTGCTGCCTGTGTCCTCTCATCAGTAACTCTGCTACCTGCCTGCCTGTGATCGCCAGTCCTCCTGCTGCCTGTTTACAGCCGTCTGTATTCCCGATAGTCTTCTGGGGTCTTCGGCTTCTCCTCCATCTGTCCCAGGTCTTCGGTTACTCTGCCGTCTGTCCTCGCTGTTCAGGTTACATTTGTCAGTTATATTCTGTATCTCTGCCCATGTCCGTTATTTGTCTGTTAATCCATGGACTTTATTAAACTGTTAATTTTGTATTTTTCGCTTCCGTGTTCCATAAACCCCATCCAACGGGTTCACCGGCGCTCACGCGTCCACCTGGACCAGCAGGGGATCCACCGCATGAGCCCACCTCACATATGAGTGTCACTCCGCCACACTGGCACCTGATTATGGAAGAGGAGACACTTTAGGGAAGCACCGCACTCCTGGCAAGCAGACGTCAGGAATTTTTTATTGGAAAAGGTTTTATCAGAATATTGCTGGGGTCTCTGGCTCCCACCTGTTGTGACCAGCCCCCTCTATTCTCCTGCCCTCACCTGTTGTGACCAGCCCCCTCTATTCTCCTGCCTCCAGTGCTGGGGTCTCCAGCTCCCCCCTGTTGTGACCAGCCCCCTCTATTCTCCTGCCCCCAGTGCTGGGGTCTCCAGCTCCCCCCTGTTGTGACCGGCCCCCTCTATTCTCCTGCCCCAGTGCTGGGGTCTCCATCTCCCCCTGTTGTGACCAGCCCCCTCTATTCTCCTGCCTCCAGTGCTGGGGTCTCCAGCTCCCCCCTGTTGTGACCGGCCCCCTCTATTCTCCTGCCCCCAGTGCTGGGGTCTCCAGCTCCCCCTGTTGTGACCAGCCCCCTCTATTCTCCTGCCTCCAGTGCTGGGGTCTCCAGCTCCCCCCTGTTGTGACCGGCCCCCTCTATTCTCCTGCCCCAGTGCTGGGGTCTCCAGCTCCCCCCTGTTGTGACCGCCCCCTCTATTCTCCTGCCTCCAGTGCTGGGGTCTCCAGCTCCCCCCTGTTGTGACCGGCCCCCTCTATTCTCCTGCCCCCAGTGCTGGGGTCTCCAGCTCCCCCCTGTTGTGACCGGCCCCCTCTATTCTCCTGCCCCCAGTGCTGGGGTCTCCAGCTCCCCCCTGTTGTGACCGGCCCCCTCTATTCTCCTGCCCCAGTGCTGGGGTCTCCAGCTCCCCCCTGTTGTGACCGCCCCCTCTATTCTCCTGCCTCCAGTGCTGGGGTCTCCAGCTCCCCCCTGTTGTGACCGGCCCCCTCTATTCTCCTGCCCCAGTGCTGGGGTCTCCAGCTCCCCCCTGTTGTGACCGGCCCCCTCTATTCTCCTGCCCCCAGTGCTGGGGTCTCCAGCTCCCCCCTGTTGTGACCAGCCCCCTCTATTCTCCTGCCCCCAGTGCTGGGGTCTCCAGCTCCCCCTGTTGTGACCGCCCCCTCTATTCTCCTGCCCCCAGTGCTGGGGTCTCCAGCTCCCCCTTGTTGTGACCGCCCCTCTATTCTCCTGCCCCCAGTGCTGGGGTCTCCAGCTCCCCCTGTTGTGACCGGCCCCCTCTATTCTCCTGCCCCCAGTGCTGGGGTCTCCAGCTCCCCCCTGTTGTGACCGGCCCCCTCTATTCTCCTGCCCCCAGTGCTGGGGTCTCCAGCTCCCCCCTGTTGTGACCAGCCCCCTCTATTCTCCTGCCCCCAGTGCTGGGGTCTCCAGCTCCCACCTGTTGTGACCGGTCCCCTCTATTCTCCTGCCCCCAGTGCTGGGGTCTCCAGCTCCCCCCTGTTGTGACCGGCCCCCTCTATTCTCCTGCCCCCATTGCTGGGGTCTCCAGCATCCACCTGTTGTGACCGGCCCCCTCTATTCTCCTGCATCTCAGGTTCCTGGTAATTCGGAGAACTCTGGTGACATCTCGCCCATGTGTTGTTGGTTATCAGAGGGGCAGGTGTCACCGGTGGCCATGTGTCAGCTCCGCGTGATGTTCTTTATACTATACACATTGCTGTCAGTGAAACTAATTAATTAGATTATATATTGTCAGTGATTTCCTGAGGGTATATTCAGCCAAGGAAAACAGATCCTGCGCCAGATTCCTCCCCGGAGGCACCAAAAACAGCAGGACGCCATCATAAAGGAGGAGGACGATCATGTCTGGATGAACCGGTCACTAGATTAAACCTGGAATAGGTGGGTGCACATTGTGAGCCCCTGTAGGAGGGTCTACCTGCTAATAAAGATATGTAGTGCCCTCCAACACCCGCACCGGACTCCTGCAGCCCCATCATGTTAATTACTAACACAGATCTGGTGGGGGAGGGGGCAAGTTACTCTACGATGGCCGGTACATGAAGATCCACACCAAACTACCAAGTAGAGGACAACCCAAGTATCCGCAGCTCTTATGGTGTGTGCAAACATATTACCAATTGGAAGCTACAAAAATAAAGGAACAGGGCAGAGAGCTCGTTACTATATTACAACCAATGCAGATAATTGTGGAGGCCGGAGGACGCCCTGATCTGTAGAGAACAAATGCAAATGACAATTCTCACCTGCCATCATGAGTGACTCTAATATCATGTGGGTTCTTCCTCTGACCTGCTGAGGCCCAGACTCCTCATAGGTTGTTCTTCTTCTGACATGAAGCCCAGACTCCTCATAGGTTGTTCTTCCTCTGACCTGCTGAGGCCCAGACTCCTCATAGGTTGTTCTTCTTCTGACCTGCTGAGGCCCAGACTCCTCATAGGTTGTTCTTCTTCTGACCTGCTGAGGCCCAGACTCCTCATAGGTTGTTCTTCCTCTGACCTGCTGAGGCCCAGACTCCTCATAGGTTGTTCTTCCTCTGACCTGCTGAGGCCCAGACTCCTCATAGGTTGTTCTTCTTCTGACCTGCTGAGGCCCAGACTCCTCATAGGTTGTTCTTCCTCTGACCTGCTGAGGCCCAGACTCCTCATAGGTTGTTCTTCCTCTGACCTGCTGAGGCCCAGACTCCTCATAGGCTGTTCTTCCTCTGACCTGCTGAGGACAGACTCCTCATAGGTTGTTTTTCCTCTGACCTGCTGAGGCCCAGACTCCTCATAGGTTGTTCTTCCTCTGACCTGCTGAGGTCCAGACTCCTCATAGGTTGTTCTTCTTCTGACCTGCTGAGGACAGACTCCTCATAGACTGTTCTTCCTCTGGCCTGCTGAGGCCCAGACTCCTCATAGGTTGTTCTTCCTCTGACCTGCTGAAGTCCAGACTCCTCATAGGTTGTTCTTCTTCTGGCCTGCTGAGGCCCAGACTCCTCATAGGTTGTTCTTCTTCTGGCCTGCTGAGGCCCAGACTCCTCATAGGTTGTTTCTTCCTCTGACCTGCTGAGGTCCAGACTCCTCATAGGCTGTTCTTCCTCTGACCTGCTGAGGCCCAGACTCCTCATAGGTTGTTCTTCCTCTGACCTGCTGAGGACAGACTCCTCATAGGTTGTTCTTCTTCTGACCTGAGGCCCAGACTCCTCATAGGTTGTTCTTCCTCTGACCTGCTGAGGCCCAGACTCCTCATAGACTGTTCTTCCTCTGACCTGCTGAGGACAGACTCCTCATAGGTTGTTCTTCCTCTGACCTGCTGAGGTCCAGACTCCTCATAGGTTGTTCTTCCTCTGACCTGCTGAGGCCAAGACTCCTCATAGGTTGTTCTTCCTCTGGCCTGCTGAGGACAGACTCCTCATAGACTGTTCTTCCTCTGACCTGCTGAGGTCCAGACTCCTCATAGGCTGTTCTTCCTCTGACCTGCTGAGGTCCAGACTCCTCATAGGTTGTTTCTTCTTGACCTGCTGAGGCCCAGACTCCTCATAGGTTGTTCTTCTTCTGGCCTGCTGAGGCCCAGACTCCTCATAGGTTGTTCTTCCTCTGACCTGCTGAGGCCCAGACTCCTCATAGGTTGTTCTTCCTCGGACCTGCTGAGGCCCAGACTCTTCATAGGTTGTTCTTCTTCTGACCTGCTGAGGCCAAGACTCCTCATAGGTTGTTCTTCTTCTGACCTGCTGAGGACTCCTCATAGGTTGTTCTTCCTCTGACCTGCTGAGGCCCAGACTCCTCATAGGTTGTTCTTCCTCTGACCTGCTGAAGCCCAGACTCCTCAGAGGTTGTTCCTCCTCTGATCTGCTGAGGTCCAGACTCCTCAGAGGTTGTTCTTCTTCTGACCTGCTGAGGCCCAGACTCCTCATAGGTTGTTCTTCTGACCTGCTGAGGACAGACTCCTCAGAGGTTGTTCCTCCTCTGATCTGCTGAGGTCCAGACTCCTCATAGGTCGTTCTTCTTCTGACCTGCTGAGGCCCAGACTCCTCATAGGTTGTTCTTCCTCTGATCTGCTGAGGTCCAGACTCCTCATAGGTTGTTCTTCTTCTGACCTGCTGAGGCCCAGACTCCTCATAGGTTGTTCTTCTTCTGACCTGCTGAGGCCCAGACTCCTCATAGGTTGTTCTTCCTCTGACCTGCTGAGGCCCAGACTCCTCATAGGTTGTTCTTCTGACCTGCTGAGGACAGACTCCTCAGAGGTTGTTCCTCCTCTGATCTGCTGAGGTCCAGACTCCTCATAGGTTGTTCTTCTTCTGACCTGCTGAGGCCCAGACTCCTCATAGGTTGTTCTTCCTCTGATCTGCTGAGGTCCAGACTCCTCATAGGTTGTTCTTCTTCTGACCTGCTGAGGCCCAGACTCCTCATAGGTTGTTCTTCTTCTGACCTGCTGAGGCCCAGACTCCTCATAGGTTGTTCTTCCTCTGACCTGCTGAGGTCCAGACTCCTCATAGGTTGTTCTTCTTCTGGCCTGCTGAGGCCCAGACTCCTCATAGGTTGTTCTTCCTCTGACCTGCTGAGGCCCAGACTCCTCATAGGTTGTTCTTCTGACCTGCTGAGGCGCAGACTCCTCATAGGTTGTTCTTCTAACCTGCTGATTTTATCTGACGGAGCAAATATTAGCTCCAAAACACATTAGAATAAATCACTCACTATCTTTTAACTAAAATTGGAGACTGATCCCCCGACAGCGCGGCATATTCACCATCTTCTACTACCGGTTCCTGATGGAAAATTTGCTGTATTAGACCAGGTTACGTTTTTCCATTTCTCTGTGATCCAGTTCTGATGATTAGGAGTCCATTGTAAATGCTTTCAGTGGTGGACAGGGGTTAGGATAAAAAAAGCCAAGAAGCCAGCGCTGCCTGTGGTTAGCACGCAATACAAAAAGTGCATGTGCACATATTAATTTCTAACTGTGCTTTAAAACTGAGACATTTGGCAAACAATTGATCAATTCTTTGAGCTACCCCGCCACGTCATGGCATTCTCAGATGGGGCAGTCCTACTCTACGTTTTTTATATACGCTGTGTCATTATGACCTCCTGAGTATATTGAAATTAAGACTATATTAAATACACACGTACCTGAAGAATTTCTGAACTACTCCCATGGCGCCAGAAGGACAGCGCAGATAAAGGCAGACCAGGTCCGGACATGACATCCGGACATTATCAGATCTGACCCCCACACTAGCAACCATGGATGAGGGTGGAACAGGCACAGACACATGTGCAACAATTAAGCAGAGCCTTTTCACAGTATGGAAGTAATATGTGTATTTACACAATTTATTTTGCAATATGCTTTTTGGCTGTGCTGGCTTCTTTTGTTTTTCCCTTGGATGGTTTAGTGACTGACCACCAATTTGCCGTGGAAGTCAGATTTTGCCTGTTTCCATCTGTATTGACGGTAGCATTCTTGGTAACTGTTCACACACGGTTATCACACCCTGCCCTCAGGCTTTGTTTATTTTAGCTTCATTCACCTGAACCTAACCTGCTTTCATCCATGTGCGCTGGTCTGGTGCAGTGAGGGTTAACTGTGAAAAGCCCAAACATTTGTGGTGTAGGCTACAGGTGTGGGGGCCTGAGTCACCTTTTATTCAATTGGTCTAATCTGGCACCTTGGAAGCAGGTCTGAGGTGTATAAGGTGAGTGCTAGTTTTATATGGTCCACTTTATGTTGATATTTGGGGTCATATGACACTATAAAAATTATAGAGCAGGACCACCCTATCTAAGAATGCCTTGATGTTGGCAGGGTGGCTCAAAAGATTATCTAATCTTTTGCCAAATGTCTCAATTTTTTATAGTACGGAAGTAATATGTGTATTTACACAATTTATTTTGCAATATGTTTTCTGGCTGTGATGGCTTCTTTTGTTTTTCCACAGGGGTCAGGATGGCACTCTGAAGATCATTTAAGCTGCAATATACAGCAAGCTGTGATGCTCTGCATGTCCTAAACAATTTCAATCAAAGCTGCAATGCTCTGTGTGTCCCAACTCCTTTCTATCATAGCTGTGATGTTCTGTGTGTCCTGACTCCTTTCTATCATAGCTGCGATGCTCTGTGTGTCCTGACTCCTTTCTATCATAGCTGTGATGTTCTGTGTGTCCTGACTCCTTTCTATCATAGCTGTGATGCTCTGTGTGTCCTGACTCCTTTCTATCATAGCTGTGATGCTCTGCGTGTCCTGACTCCTTTCTATCATAGCTGCGATGTTCTGCGTGTCCTGACTCCTTTCTATCATAGCTGTGATGTTCTGTGTCCTGACTCCTTTCTGTCATAGCTGTGATGCTCTGTGTGTCCTGACTCCTTTCTGTCATAGCTGTGATGTTCTGTGTGTCCTGACTCCTTTCTATCATAGCTGTGATGCTCTGTGTGTCCTGACTCCTTTCTATCATAGCTGTGATGTTCTGAGTGTCCTGACTCCTTTCTATCATAGCTGTGATGCTCTGTGTGTCCTGACTCCTTTCTGTCATAGCTGTGATGCTCTGTGTGTCCTGACTCCTTTCTATCATAGCTGTGATGCTCTGTGTGTCCTGACTCCTTTCTATCATAGCTGTGATGCTCTGTGTCCTGACTCCTTTCTATCATAGCTGTGATGTTCTGTGTGTCCTGACTCCTTTCTATCATAGCTGTGATGTTCTGTGTGTCCTGACTCCTTTCTATAATAGCTGTGATGCTCTGTGTGTCCTGACTCCTTTCTATCATAGCTGCGATGCTCTGTGTGTCCTGACTCCTTTCTATCATAGCTGTGATGTTCTGTGTCCTGACTCCTTTCTATCATAGCTGCGATGCTCTGTGTGTCCTGACTCCTTTCTATCATAGCTGTGATGCTCTGTGTGTCCTGACTCCTTTCTATCATAGCTGTGATGCTCTGCATGTCCTGACTCCTTTCTATCATAGCTGTGATGCTCTGTGTGTCCTGACTCCTTTCTATCATAGCTGTGATGCTCTGTGTGTCCTGACTCCTTTCTATCATAGCTGCGATGCTCTGTGTGTCCTGACTCCTTTCTATCATAGCTGCGATGCTCTGTGTGTCCTGACTCCTTTCTGTCATAGCTGCGATGCTCTGTGTGTCCTGACTCCTTTCTATCATAGCTGTGATGCTCTGTGTGTCCTGACTCCTTTCTATCATAGCTGCGATGCTCTGTGTGTCCTGACTCCTTTCTATCATAGCTGTGATGCTCTGTGTGTCCTGACTCCTTTCTATCATAGCTGTGATGCTCTGTGTGTCCTGACTCCTTTCTATCATAGCTGTGATGCTCTGTGTGTCCTGACTCCTTTCTATCATAGCTGTGATGCTCTGTGTGTCCTGACTCCTTTCTATCATAGCTGTGATGTGTGTGCATTTTTTGCGCGCGCTTTTCAAAAATGTGTGTGCGCGTCTGCCGGCAAAGTGAATGTGAAATCCACTTTGCCGTTCAGACACTGTGTAAATATACGCAATGCTTTTATGGGAGAAAGCGCGAGCGTAAAAAGAATGACGATGTCAATTCTTTACGCACCTGCGCCCGCGCTTTCTCCCATAGAAGCCCATTATTGCCACTGGTATTATGCCGTTCAGACAATGCGCAATTCCAGCGGGAATATGCCAGCGCTGCAGAATGTGATGTCACACAGGGGAGGCAGCTCAATCAGAAACACTGCGATACACAAAAGGGGCTGTCACAGATGTCACACAGGGGAGGATTCCACCACCCCTGTGTGACATCACATCTCCCCTGCGCTATAGGGGGACAAGCAGCCCCGTAAAAAAAAGCGGTGTGTGAATGCACCGTTTTTTTTTTGGACTTTATTGTGTGGGTGCAAAACGCTGCAAAAAAGCACCCGCGCAAAAAAGCGCTATGTGTGAACGTAGCCTTAGTGTCACTATGATTTTCTGACTCTGATTCTTCCCCGCCTCATAGCCAGGTTAAAGTTCACCATCTTGTTGTAGCCAGGTTCCTAATCACACCCATACATGCAGATTTCCATTGCACTTAGAGGCATAAGTACACCCATACATGCAGATTTAAATCACAAGTAGAGGCATAAGGTTAGGTACCCGATAGAGGTGAACACCTTGATGTTGGTTATTGGGCTCTTTATGCATTGGCCAATGTATCAGCTACGTTTCTCAATTGTTTTCAACATTCCTAAGCAGTTTTTGCTGTCTCTTTTCCCCATACACTTTTGTATTAGCTTTACGTGTTTGTTTTGCCGTTCATTTTTATACTAGATCATGTTTTCTCTTAGTGTTCAGTGTGCAAGAGATGGGATACAGACTCTGCTGGGAGAGGAATCTTCTAACCCTTATGATGTGAATGATTGCCCAGTTTGTAGGCAAACTAATCTGAATAAGCTTCTCTTCTCCTCCTTGTTCTGACAGTCCTCACCCTGGGGGGGTGCTAACAAAATTACTAGAAGAAGCAGCCTTATTGAGGACACTATGTAGCACTACTGAGCAGCACAGCTGTGAATCCAGCTCTTGTCTGAGATTGAAACCTGTTAGAAAGATGCTGCATGGACCACATTATACAAAAGTACTGAGATGAGTGGCTGGGAATCCAACTGCGGGATGAGACACTTGCTAGAATGAAGCAGCATGGAGGGCCTAATACAGAAGTACTAAACAGCACATCTCGCAATGCAGCTACGGGGGGGATAATAGAGCACACGCTGACTCCGTTTGCACCATTTAAGTCAATGGCCCTGTCAGTACATACATCTGAAGCCCTTTTTCGGATGTAAGCCCCGACGGGAACACTGAACGTGCAGCAGAACGCAATGTCAAAGCAACCTTAGACAAACAATATAAAAGCACTATACATAGAGAACACAATATAGAAGTACTAACTAGTGTATCTGTGAGTCCAGCTTTGGGTTCATATAAACACCTACTAGGAAGCAGAAGAATGGAGGACATTATAGAGTATCTGTGATAAACATTTACTAAAATGAAGCAGCAGGTGGACACTACACAAGAGGATTGAACAATATGAAGTCTTGATCTTTGCTGAGGAATAAGATAATCGGGATATGACATCACCTACAGCTCCGGGTTCTGTTATTTGGTTTCCTTGAAAAGATCCAAGTACAGACTTTGGGGAGACTGATGTCCTAGTGTGTGGGATTGAGAGGTTAGATTGTGAGCTCTTCAGTCATCTACAAATGAGATGAAGATTAGATCTGTCCGTCCTGGCGCTGCCTCGTCTTCATCATCTATTACAGTCACCTTTTGTAATCTTTGCCAATGGCAACATAATAAAAGAATAGAACGTCCCCAGGAGCAGGAACACTGACGCAAACCGGAGGATGTCACAATGTCACAACATGATCCAAAAAGTACAACAATAATATGTTATATAAGTGAGTACACCCCTCCTGTATGTTATATACAGTGCTCAGCATAAGTGAGTACACCCCTTCTGTATGTGTATATACAGTGCTCAACATAAATGAGTACACCTCTCCTGTATGTTATATACAGTGCTCAGCATAAGTGAGTACACCCCTCCTGTATGTTATATACAGTGCTCAGCATAAGTGAGTACACCCCTTCTGTATGTGTATGTACAGTGCTCAACATAAATGAGTACACCTCTCCTGTATGTTATATACAGTGCTCAGCATAAGTGAGTACACCCCTCCTGTATGTTATATACAGTGCTCAGCATAAGTGAGTACACCCCTCCTGTATGTTATATACAGTGCTCAGCATAAGTGAGTACACCCCTCCTGTATGTTATATACAGTGCTCAGCATAAGTGAGTACACCCCTCCTGTATGTTATATACAGTGCTCAGCATAAGTGAGTACACCCTTCCTGTATGTTATATACAGTGCTCAGCATAAGTGAGTACACCCCTCCTGTATGTTATATACAGTGCTCAGCATAAGTTAGTACACCCCTTCTGTATGTGTATGTACATTGCTCGGCATAAGTACCGTAAGTACACCCTTCCTGTATGTGTTACATACGATGCTCAGCATAAGTGAGTACACCCCTCGTGTATGTGTTATATACATTGCTTACCATAAGTGAGTACACCCCTCCTGTATGTGTATGTACATTGCTCGGCATAAGTGAGTACACCTCATCCTGTATGTACAGTGCTCAGTATAAATGAGTACACCCCTTCCTGTGTGTTATATACAGCACTCAAAATAAGTGAGTATACTCCTCTTGTATTTGTTATACACAGTGCTCAGCATAAGTGAGTACAACCCCTCCTGTATATGCATATACTGTACAGTTCACGGCATAAATGAGTACACCCCTTCCTGTGCGTTATATACATTGCTCAGCATAAGTGAGTATACCCTGTCCTGTATGTTTGTACAGTGCTCAGCATAAATGAGTACACCCCCCCTGTATGTACAGTGCTCAGTAAAAATGAGTACACTCCTTCCTGTATGTTATATACAGTGCTTAGAATGAGTGAGTACACCCCTCTTGTATATGTTATACACAGTGCTCAGCATAAGTGAGTACACCACTCCTGCATATGTATGTACTGTACAGTGCTTGGAATAAATGAGTACACCCCCTCCTGTATGTGTTATATACAGTGGTCAGTATAAATGAGTACACCCCCTCTGCAAACTAAGATTTTAAAAAATATTTCACTGAACATAAAAACAATTTCCACAATTCATAGAACCTATTTCCCCTCCATAACATAACAAGAAAGTTAATAATAGACCTTTCATTACAAAATCTGCAGTTAAGGCCATGTTCACACTGTGCATTTTTGATCTGTTTTTTTGTGCTGAGTTTTGGTTCATTTTTCAGCGGCAAAACTGGATCATTTTTGAAAAGAAAAAAAAATGCATTGTGTTTTGATGCATTTTTGATCTTTTTTTAAGCTGTATTTATTTCCCATTACAATGGAGTCAATGAAGAAAATGACGGAGAAAACACGGATCACTAATTGACGCTCATTCTTTTTCTGGATGCGACTTTTGCTCCAAAAACGGACCAGTAAAAAAACGCAGCGTCTGAACAGTGTTCTGAAACCTCATTGACTTTGCTGGGCATCACACGACGTGATCTGTTTTCCATGCTAAAACGTATCACAAAAAAATGGATCAAAAACACAGTGTGAACATGGTCTTACTCCGATCATTTTCTGCAGTAATGAGTACACCCCACATCATTCTCTGCTACATCCAGTATGGTGTACGACCACCATGATGTGTGAGGACGCACCGAGGCAGAAAGTCATTGCTGATAGTTATGGACACCTTGAAATTGTTCCAGAAAATGAAGTATTTCTCCCAGAAAATGATAGCAATTAAATGTTTATTTCCTTTGTGTGTATTGGAATAACACAAAAAAAGACGATCCCCATATCACATTATTATTATTATTATTATTTATTTATAGAGCACCATTGATTCCATGGTGCTGAACATCACATAAGACACAGTCTGCACAACCAGATCTCACCGGAGGCACCAGGAGGTTTTCTTTGTCCTCCTCACCTTAGTGATATCATTTGTTATCTATAGATAAAATATCAGACTATATCGGCCATTGGATACCTATAAATGAGAAATGAATCTAATGGTGACAGAGGACTAGGGCTCTACACTAAATCCCTGTTCACAAGGCAATAAGCCACAGAATCCCAAGACACCAGGGACAGGGCACTAAACACCTGCCCGCCAGGGACTGGGCACTAAACACCTGCCCGCCAGGGACGGGGCACTAAACACCTGCCCGCCAGGGACGGGGCACTAAACACCTGCCCGCCAGGGACAGGGCACTAAACACCTGCCCGCCAGGGACAGGGCACTAAACACCTGCCCGCCAGGGACAGGGCACTAAACACCTGCCCGCCAGGGACAGGGCACTAAACACCTGCCCACCAGGGACGGGGCACAGAACACCTGCCCACCAGGGACGGGGCACTAAACACCTGCCCACCAGGGACGGGGCACTAAACACCTGCCCACCAGGGACGGGGCACTAAACACCTGCCCGCCAGGGACAGGGCACTAAACACCTGCCCGCCAGGGACAGGGCACTAAACACCTGCCCGCCAGGGACAGGGCACTAAACACCTGCCCGCCAGGGACGGGGCACAGAACACCTGCCCACCAGGGATGGGGCACAGAACACCTGCCCACCAGGGATGGGGCACAGAACACCTGCCCACCAGGGACGGGGCACAGAACACCTGCCCACCAGGGACGGGGCACTAAACACCTGCCCGCCAGGGACGGGGCACTAAACACCTGCCCGCCAGGGACGGGGCACTAAACACCTGCCCGCCAGGGACTGGACACTGAACACCTGCCCACCAGGGACTGGACCCTGAACCCCTGCCCACCAGGGACTGGACAGTGAACACCTGCCCACCAGGGACGGGGCACTAAACACCTGCCCGCCAGGGACTGGACACTGAACACCTGCACACTGGGGACTGCACAAAAAACTAATTGCTATGATTGGCCGGACACTAAACCACTGGACATGAAAAACATAACAGATGCTAAGAACGTGATCCTAAACCCCTGGGCACCAGGGACTGGTCAATAAACCCCTGGGCACCAGGGACTGGTCAATAAGCCCCTGGGCACCAGGGACTGGTCAATAAGCCCCTGGGCACCAGGGACTGGTCAATAAGCCCCTGGGCACCAGGGACTGGTCAGTAAACCCCTGGGCACCAGGGACTGGTCAATAAGCCGCTGGACACCAGGGACTGGTCAGTAAACCCCTGGACACCGGAGACTGGTCAGTAAACCCCTGGACACCGGAGACTGGTCAGTAAACCCCTGGACACCGGAGGCTAAACTTACGGACAGTGGGGATCGGGGCACTGAGCTGACAGACACCTTGTTGGGACTTCTTTTACATGGGCAGATGTTCGCCCCTTATGAGTGCTCATTGATGGTATACAAGTCTATCTGCGTCCAGAATACAAGGGAAAGGAATGATCATTAATACAATTTATTATTATTAATCCGGAGAATCCACTGACTCCTTCAGGACATAACTATTGTGGGAGACAAGAGTATGTGACGTGGGTGACACCAGGGATTGCATCAATAACTCTTTCATTAATTGGGGCTCAATCCAAGTTCCTTCTGCGGGAAGGCCCCGATTGTGAACCTGTCCGTATATATAGCCCTGTTGTGCTGGAGGTTTCACAGACTGAAGCAGCCATGGAGGAAAAGACGCAAGAACAGCTCAACATGAATCTGCCGGTAAGAATCACCTACAAGGATTATAAATTATAATAATATGATTTCTATGGGGGCAAATAATAATACAATGTACAGTATACAGGGGCTAATAGTAATGTTCAGTATATAGGGGGCTAGTAACAAAATATGGTACTGTATATAGAAGGCCAATACATTGCATTACTTTATATGTGGACTAGTAATAATATTACGTATGGTAGATAGATTAATAGTGATAATATAATGTATGATATCAGTGTATCATTATATGCGTTTCTCTATCAGCCATACAGCCTGTTCTCCAAACCCCTGGACCCCTGGAAGAAGTGGCTGGTGACCATTGTGGTCGGACTCATCCTCGCTGTGACAGTCGCCATTATCGTATCTCTTACCTTTTATATGAATCAGAAGAACGCAGAGAAGGTGACGCTCTATCGATAAATCAATGTGTTTCTATGTATTTTAATATTAAGCCTAGAAAAACAAAATCGTCTGTTAATACCTGAAAATAATCAATAAGTTTCCAGACTGAATGTGAATGTTCAGACATCGGGGCTGATTTCCACTTTTTTCTTATTAATTGCTGACTTCTTACCTCTTGTTAATGGCTGCACAGTTTTCCAGACACAATGTTGCCATTAATAAGAAGCCAGTCATTTGTGATTAATTTCTGGTGGAAAGTCGCTGCCGCACCTGGCGCAGACCTGAGCCACGCGGGCCCCGCACCGGCCGCTGTGTGGGGCCCCAGCCTCCATCACTACTGTGCACTGAATATACTCATCAGACATGTGATAAGAGATCTGTCAGGGGCAACTTGCTGACAGTTTCCAGATAACACCATGAAAACTGCAAAAATGTAACAATGATATTCTCTGCAGACACTAGAGTTGGTCCCTATAGATCCCTGTAGATCCCATGTGCAGAGCGCTCACTTTCACCTTTCGTTGTCTGGATCGTTTTCTGCTGTTACAATGTAACAATCCTTCTTGCAGGTGGTGGAGACGTCTTACGCTTTGGAGTCGGGAGAGAACGTCCATCAGACTTTTTATAGTCACGATGGGGGAAACGTATTCACCATCTATATCACATCCGATAAGATCTCCGCCTCTGTGCTCCTGGACTACAACCAGGTGAGATCTGTTTATGGGATCGGTGAGAATATAAAACTGACACCAAAATGGTAAATCCCCCAGACAGAGGGATTCCCAATTCATGGACAGAGCTGATAACAATATGCAGTCATTATCAGAGGGGGATCACCCAGCTTTCCCAGACTCCTGAAAAATAAAGCTTCTCCCTATTTTACTGTGTATTTTATTCCTGCACAGAAACTTATCGGGGTCCGGATTGGGAACCGCTGCTACCTGCTGAGGATGGACGAGTTCACAACCCCGTCCAAATCAGACCTGCTCCAGAGGATAGAGCACTACCAGGCCAATGTAAGTCCAGCTTAGACTGACGGCTGCTCACACCTCCACAATGGTGGGCACAGACAGAATCGGCCCGTGTAAAAGAACAGCATATGGGCACTTTGCAGTACATTATATCCTCATAATGTACAATTCCTGCTGCTCTGGTTGTAGATGTGGTCCCCTGACCTCTCGGGTCCCAGTACAGCTGCAGTTTGTACCAATGGTATGTCGGCCCCTGGTTAGACCCCTGTAACACGTCCTTCTGCTTATGTGTCAGGAGAAAGAAGAAGGTTTTTGGCAGACTTGAGATGTTGCATTAAGGCCCCGTTACATGGTACGAGATCGTGAACGATATTGCGCAAACGTCACGGATTTGGAGTCGTTGAAACGACATCGTTAGGACGTCGTTGCGTGTGACACTGAGATACGACTATGATAAATTGTTGGATCGCTGATCGCAGATTTGAGAACATGTTCATGAATCAGACGATCCTCGAGCAGCCGACCTGCTGCATCGTTGTGTGTGACACCGCGATAACGATCTCGTTAATGACTTTGCCTATTCACATCAGTGAACAAGTATCATTCGCTGGGTTGAGTGAATGATAGCTGCTCGCTACATCGTTGGTGCGTCGTGCACGATATCTACACGTGTGACCTCTCACCAACGATGTCAAAAAGATGTCCTAACAACCGAGAGCGTTGGTGATATCTTAACGACATTGAAGCGTGTAACGGTACCTTATGTCTAGGCGGGAGATGATGAGGGCGGGCTCCAGATTTTTACCCTTTTTCAAGGGAGCAAATTTAGGAAATGTTCATGAAGGAGGCAGGACGTGGTGAAGGCTGATGGTGGGTTTACACACACCAATTTATCTGTTCAATCTCTGAACCAATCTCTGGTTGCAGTGAAATCATGGATGCATTGCTCCATTTTGTGGCTGTGTACAACATGGAGCAATGTATCCATGATTTCACTGCAACCAGAGATCTGTTCAGAGATTGAACAGATAAATTGGTGTGTGTAAACCCACCATTAGATTAGAGGATTGAGAGTCAGAAGGAAACCAAAGGTTATCCAGAGGCATCGGCCTCATGAGAGTGGGGAAAGTGTGCAGCTCTTAAAGGGGGATGTCTGGTGAAAGTTCTCACCTGTCCGCAGTCTATGTGATAAGCTGCAGATCGGCGAGGTCTGACTGCTGGGACTTACACAGTTCAGCATCGGGGCACTTATATCCCTGTGAGCAGCAGTGCACAATCACTATAGGGCTGCAGATCGGAGGATCTGACTGCTGGGACTTGCAGAGTTCAGCATCGGGGCACTTCTATCCCTGTGAGCAGCAGTGTACAATCCCTATAGGGCTGCAGAGCGGCGGGGTCTGACTGCTGGGACTTGCAGAGTTCAGCATCGGGGCACTTCTATCCCTGTGAGCAGCAGTGCACAATCCCTATAGGGCTGCAGAGCGGCGGGGTCTGACTGCTGGGACTTGCAGAGTTCAGCATCGGGCACTTATATCCCTGTGAGCAGCAGTGCACAATCCCTATAGGGCTGCAGATCGGCAGGATCTGACTGCTGGGACTTGCAGAGTTCAGCATCGGGGCACTTCTATCCCTGTGAGCAGCAGTGTACAATCCCTATAGGGCTGCAGAGCGGCGGGGTCTGACTGCTGGGACTTGCAGAGTTCAGCATCGGGGCACTTCTATCCCTGTGAGCAGCAGTGCACAATCCCTATAGGGCTGCAGACGCTGCACTCGGCTTTCTCCGGAGAATGAATGGAATGGTGGCTGAGCGTCTAACGTGCAGCTCTATTATGTAATGGGGCTGAAGGTTCTCCATTGGGTATTACAAATCTCTATTCTGATCAGTGCGGTCCCAGAGGTCAGACATCCACCGTAGAGCAACGTCTCACTGATCCCGCAGATGGTGAGAAGAACTGGTTTTCAGCAGATCACCCCTTTATCTGTGATTGATAGATCTGGTGGTGGCATGAGTGACAGATGATGGGAGTGAATGTGCAGGAAGCCGAGCCGGTCATATATAATGATACATTACTCATCTCTGTTTGTATCTGTTTATGTGGAATCTCAGGTTGATACATTACCGACTGATTCCTACTCTACAGGGCGGGCCATTTATATGGATCCACCTAAATACAATGGGAATGGTTGGCGATATCAACTTTCTGTTTGTGGCACATTAGTATATGGGAGGGAGAAAACTTTTCCAGATGGGGGGTGACTATGGCGGCCATTTTGGATCCAAGTTTATTTTTTTCAATGGGAAGAGGGTCATGTGACACATCAAACGTATTGAAAATTTCATAAGAAAAATAATGGTGTGCTCGGTTTTAACGTAACTTTATTCTTTCATTAGTTATTTACAACTTTATGACCACTTATAAAACGTGTTCACAGTGCTGCCCATTGTGCTGGATTGTCAATACAACCCTCTTCTCCCACTCCTGACACTGATAGCAACACAGCAGAAGAAATGCTGCACAGGCCTCCGGGATCCGCTGTGTCAGATGCTGCACAGGCCTCCGGGATCCGCTGTGTCAGAGGCTGCACAGGCCTCCGGGATCCGCTGTGTCAGAGGCTGCACAGGCCTCCAGGATCCGCTGTGTCAGATGCTGCACAGGCCTCCAGGATCCGCTGTGTCAGATGCTGCACAGGCCTCCAGGATCCGCTGTGTCAGATGCTGCACAGGCCTCCAGGATCCGCTGTGTCAGATGCTGCACAGGCCTTCAGGATCCGCTGTGTCAGAGGCTGCACAGGCCTCCAGGATCCGCTGTGTCAGATGCTGCACATCTCGTATCTTCACACCATAGACAATCGCCTTCAGATGAGGGATGAGGGAAACTTTTTTGTGAATGGTGAAGTTACCAAACAAAACCCAGCGCTATTGGTCTGACACTAACCCACAGTGGATAGATCCCTCCAAGACTGCTGGAACACAGACATTGATGGTATGGTGTGGTGTATGGGGTACGAAGATAGTGGGGCCATTCTTCATCAATGGAAACCTTAATGCCACTGGATATGTGAAATTGCTACATAATTCACATATCCAGTGGCACTGAGGTTTCCATTGATGAAGAATGGTCCACTATCTTCGTACCCCATACACCACACCATACCATCATTGTCTGTGTCCCAGCAGTCTTGGAGGGATCTATCCACTGTGGGTTAGTGTCAGACCAATAGCGCTGGGTTTTGTTTGGTAACTTCACCATTCACAAAAAAGTTTGCCTCATCCCTCATCTGAAGGCGATTGTCTATGGTGTGAAGATACGAGATGTGCAGCATCTGACACAGCGGATACTGGTAACGATTAAGGGGAAGCATCCCCGAAACGTGTATTGCTTGAACCCTATGGGGTATGTGACGTTTTTATTTTGTATGTCGCAATAAAGCTCCTGCATTGAAGCAACGACACTGGATCTCTACAATTTTTTTCCATATACTAAAGTGCCACAAACAGGAAGTTGATATTGCCAACCATTTCCATTTTATTTAGGTGCATCCATATAAATGGCCCCCCCGTATAACCCTTGTGGGAAGGGGTGTAACTACAGCAGGTGCAGGGGTTGCAATCACACACGGGCCCTGGAGCCTAGGGGGCCCCAAAAGACCCTTTGGCCTATAGAAAAAGACTAATGCTATTACAGATTTGCAGTAATTGTGGGCCCTGTTGGAGCCTCATCGGGACCGATGAGCTTCAAGTAACGCCACTGCTTGTGGGTTCTGCATGTCCAGAGGTTCTCCTTTATCATTATCTCTTTCCATTGCCCCCACAGAACTCCACTCTCGGAGACCCCATCACCTTCAGCTTTATATCAGTTGAGGAGGCGAAACCTGAGAATTTGGGCTTCAATATAAATCTGATGTGCAGAGACCTCGCCACCTACTGGACAACAATGGTAAGTGACGTGTTACTGTCTGGGCATTATGTCACAGGACATTAGCTATAAATGTTTTTTCTCTTTCCAGGGAAAGATGACACGAAAAGCAGCTGCACTGCAGGATACAGTTATTATCCAGGATGGTGATACAACTATTGTTATAAAGGATGAGGGTCCAATTGTTATTACCAAGGGAGATGGTACAGTCATTGTCATACGCTTTTAAATTGTGAACCCTCGCGAGCAGGGTCCCCTCTCCTCCCCTACTGTATCCTCACCCATCCCTTTAGACTGTGAGACCTCGTGGGCAGGGTCCTCTCTACTCACCTACTGTATCCTCACCCATCCCTTGTAGACTGTGAGCCCTTGTGGGCAGGGTCCTCTCTCCTCACCTACTGTATCCTCACCCATCCCTTGTAGACTGTGAGCCCTTGTGGGCAGGGTCCTCTCTCCTCACCTACTGTATCCTCACCCATCCCTTTAGACTGAGTCCTCGTGGGCAGGGTCCTCTCTCCTCATCTACCGTATCCTCACCTACTGTATCCTCACCCATCTCGTGTAGATGGTGAGCCCTCGCAGGCAGGGCTCTCTCTCCTTCCCTACTGTATACTCATCCATCCCTTGTAGACTGAGCCCTCATGGGCAGGGTCCTCTCTCCTCATCTACTGTATCCTCCCTCATCCCTTGTAGACTGTGAGCCCTTGTGGGCAGGTTCCTCTCTCCTCCTGTACCTGTCTGTGCCTTGTATAGTACATGATTATTGTACTTATCTATGTATGCCTCTTTTTCACATGCAAAGCACCATGGAATAAATGGTGCTATAATAATAATAACAATAATGATGATAATACACTGATTCCAGATTACCAGCTCTCCGATCACTTGATGTCATATGTAATCCTTTATATATGCATCAATAAATGCAGAAGATCCCACAGTGATCTGATAAATGCAGAAAATGACAAAACCTTGATAATCTGTATAATGTCTTATTGTATCAAATGTCCTGACTTGTCTCCTGGAATAAAGATTTAGGATGTGATTCATCAGTGTTCAGCAGTTTGTTGGTGTGAATATCACTCAATTAGTAACTTTAAATAAGCTTCAATAGTTGCAGATTTAAGTTTTTTTTCCCCCAAATTGAAGTTGCACAACAGTTTTGCTGTTTGTGGTTTCTCTGCTGGTCCAGATAACTTCACCGATGTGGATGGGGTTGGGCTTGACTGGTCATGACGAGGCGCCACAGGGTTGGGGTTGGGCCTGACTGGTCATGACGAGGCGCCACAGGGTTGGGGTTGGGCCTGACTGGTCATGACGAGGCGCCACAGCAAATTCATCAACATTTACCACAGTTTAGTGGCTGTAAATAAATCACACAGACTTCACATCCAGCCTATATTACTGGAGAGACACACAGACCTCACATGTGAGCTCTGTGTGTCTCTCCCAGTAATATAGGCTGGATGTGAGCTCTGTGTGTCTCTCCAGTAATATAGGCTGGATGTGAGGTCTGTGTGTCTCTCCAGTAATATAGGCTGGATGTGAGGTCTGTGTGTCTCTCCCAGTAATATAGGCTGAATGTGAGGTCTGTGTGTCTCTCCCAGTAATATAGGCTGTATGTGAGGTGTGTGTCTCTCCAGTAATATAGTCTGGATGTGAGGTCTGTGTGTCTCTCCCAGTAATATAGGCTGGATGTGAGATCTGTGTGTGTCTCCAGTATCATAGGCTGTATGTGAGCTCTGTGTGTCTCTCCAGTAATATAGGTTGGATGTGAGGTCTGTGTGTCTCTCCCAGTAATATAGGCTGGATGTGAGCTCTGTGTGTCTCTCCAGTAATATAGGCTGGATGTGATGTCTGTGTGTCTTTCCAGTAATATAGGCTGGATGTGAGCTGTGTGTGTCTCTCCTGCAATATAGGCTGGATTAAGATCTGCGTGTCTCTCCCTGATATATATATATATATATATATATATATATACACTGAATATATTGATTAGATCACTGGTTATTTAATGTGCAAGATAATTATATAGCGGCCGTCACACGCTACGATATCTTGAAAGATATCGCTTGAACGCGCCAGATTAAACATCGCTTGAACGATGTCTCTGCGTGTGACGGCAAGATACGACCAGCGAGAAATGTTAAAATCGCAAAATCGAGATCTGAGCTCCGGAGCTCAGATCTTGCGATGAACGATTTAACGATCTGCTTCATCGTGGTGTATGACACCACGATGAACGATCTCTCAGCGGCAGAGCCTATGCTGGGAGATGGTAACTATGGTACACGTCGGGTTACTAAGCGATGCGCGGCGCCTAGTAACCCGATGTGTACCATAGTTACCAGCGATCTCGCTGGCCCATATCGCTGGTGAGTCTGTCTGTGTGACATCTCACCAGCGATGTGAGCGATATTGTAAGCGATCGCGCGTGCACGTGATCACTAACAATATCGCTAGCGATATCGTAGCGTGTGACGGCCGCTTAAGTAAGATGCACACACAGGAAAGCTAAGGAATTTAAATAGCTGAAGATCAAGTGCAGTATACGGCTCTATGTCCCTCCACCCCGACACATGTATCGCTCAGCCTCCTTCTTCCTTAGTTATCTGCAGGCCATAGGGCCCCTTTACACACGGCTACATTTCTAGGGTGGCTACAGGTAACTTACTGGTTGCAGTGAAATCATGGAGACAAGGTTCTATCTTGTTGCTGTGTACAAATGGAATAATCTCTCCATGATTTCACTGCAACCAGTAAGTTACCTGTAGCCACCCTAGAAATGTAGCCGCGTGTAAAGGGGCCCTTAGGGTTAGATGTACCCTAGAATTCATAGCTTTGTGCTGATAATAAGGATTAATTTTTAATCTCCTGGTTCTGTATTGATTATAGTGAATTCCATATATATGTGCTGGCAGGAGCTATTTTGTATACTAATCTCTGAGGCTCTGCTCTTCTGCTTTTTTATTTCAAATTCAATAAAGATATTGTTACTTTTCCTATTTACTTCCTCTTTCTTTCTTTTTTTATTTAGATACATGGGGACATTATTTTAGGGATTTTCTGACAATTGTTGCGATTCCCAG
The DNA here is from genome assembly GCA_033576535.1 of Allobates femoralis. Lineage (NCBI taxonomy): Eukaryota > Metazoa > Chordata > Amphibia > Anura > Aromobatidae > Allobates > Allobates femoralis. The sequence continues at coordinate 36,249,540 of JARQOC010000009.1, forward strand.
CAGCTGTACCCCCACTGATCAGCACGTTATCTCCTGCCCTGATGATATATGATAATTTATTTTCATTAGTCATTAATAACTGATCAATAGATTGAGAATCCAACATTGTTGCCTGCAGATCATTCCAGATTGCTCCTCAGTACCTATGTCTATGGTTGTGTAGTAATATATTGGGAGATGCAAGCCTGTGGGTACAACATATTAAACCGCTGTGTAATATGATGGCGCTATATAAGCAATTAGGGGCGTAACGACAACAGGTGCAGGGGTTGCAATCGTACCCGGGCCCTGGAGCCCCAAAAGTTCCTTTGGCCTATAGAACATTTTCAATAATTGGAGGCCCCATTGGAGCTTTCGCATCAGGACCCATGAGCTTCAAGTTACGCCACTGTCTAAAGCAATGCATAATAAATATAGGACCCACCTCCTATTAGTGTCAGACCGCAGGGTGCAGTACATACAAGTATCCAGCAGATGGCAGCAAAGAGCCAGAAATCTCGTGTTTTAAGCAAAACAAAGTGTTGTATAAACCTTTACTGCTGAGATACATTGTTACTACAAGAAATACAACCAATACTGCCAGGACCTCTGCTAATAGAAATACTACAAATTGTGACCTGAGTCACTACTGTAACAGGGTGACACAAAGTGCAGAGTCATGACAAACAGACTACTGGGATAGAGATGACAGAGTGGTCAGACAATCCGGAGTCAGGTCCAGGAGAGATTGCAATACACTAGAAGAAGCCAGAGACAAAACAAGCCAAGGTCAGGGATACCGCAGGGAGAGGCTAGGATACAGGGAGTTAAAAGGGTAAAACAGGGTCAGAAAATCAGGCAAGGAGAAACCAAGGTCTGCCAGGGTCAGATAATACAGATCAGGATCAGCACAGGAGCCCACACAGCACTTCATGCAAAGCGTACAACTGGTGCCAAACTGGGGAAAGCTGCACAGTTAAAACACCGCGTAATCACTGGAAGTAGAAACACCTGAGTGATCCAACCCTTCCCAGACCCAGCATGGAGAATAACTCAGAACATAACCAGACTGACAACTCAGCCTCACCCAGATACCGCAACATACAAAAACATCAAAGCCACGCAGTGTGGAGATCGAGACACTCAGGTTACATTCACGCAGAGCATTTTTTATCTGCTTTTTTGTGATTCATTTTTGCATGAAAATCAGATCACTTCCTGTGATGCAGCAAAGTCAGCAAATTTTCAGAAATGCTGCTGAAGATTCTACAAAAACGCAGCGTGTGCACATGGCCTGATAGTAATAATGCTACAAATACTTATAAATACTAACAATACAACAAATACTTTTACTAGTACAAATGCTTCTAATAATACTACAAGTACTATAAATACCACAAATACTAATATAATACTTCAAATAAATAATATCAATACTCCAAATACATCTATTGACACAAATACTATTACTAATGCTACTACAAATACTACTAATAATACTACTACAGCTAATACCAATACTGTAAATATATTTCTACTAGTGCAAATACTGCTAATACTACAAATTATAACAATACTTCTACTACTAATACTCCAGCTACGGATGTGAGAATCCAGCCTGGATACTAAGGCTACTAGTTCTGGAACAAATATTACTACAAATACTTCTGATATAAAAAAAAAATACTACAAATTTTAATGCTTTACATATTGCTACAAATATTGCTACATTTACAAACACTACTACAAATATGACTGCAATGATACTTCTACAAATAACAGGAGTTGTGCTTCATTTACCACCACAAATACTTTTTATAAATATTATTTGTGAAATACTTTTTATTTCGAGAACAATTTCTATTACAACAATTCTTTATTTTCTTCTATCGTCTGTTTTTTACCTGTATCGTTCTGGGCATCAGACGACTTCTGCTTTCCCCTCTGCTCATTAGCTGGGTATATATATTATCATCTTTGCAATCATTTTGTATTGCTGTAATGCCATATTCACATCTGGGTGCTGAGGTCATTGTGTCTATAGTAATCACATAAATAACACGTGTGGGTATTAATAGGTGAGGATCTAAGGGATAATGTCTCTCTTTATAGAGAGTGATATGTCCAGTCTGGCATACCAATATGAGGAGACCTTAAAGGGACTCTGTCAGGTCACTTTTCAGTATGATACTAATATTACCCTTGAATAGTGCCTGGCATATTTCTTAAAAACATGTAAAATCATTATTGTACCATTTGTAATTTCCATGTTATCAGCATTGTCAGACCCTGTAGGAGCTGCTGCATTAGTCCTGTCCCATTACAAGCACAGAGGAATAGTCCTGTGCTGTATAAACTGTCATGTAATTATGCATTCCCTCTCAGCAGCTCTCTGCGCCTTCCTCCCTCTCAGCAGCTCTCTCCTCCCTCCCAGCAGCTCTCTGCTCCTTCCTCCCTCTCAGCAGCTCTCTCCTCCCTCCCTCTCAGCAGCTCTCTCCTCCCTCCCTCTCAGCAGCTCTCTTCCTTCCTCCCTCTCAGCTGCTCTCTCCTCCTTCCTCCCTCTCAGCAGCTCTCTCCTCCTTCCTCCCTCTCAGCAGCTCTCTCCTCCTTCCTCCCTCTCAGCAGCTCTCTCCTCCTTCCTCCCTCTCAGCAGCTCTCTCCTCCTTCCTCCCTCTCAGCAGCTCTCTCCTCCTTTCTTTCTCCTCCTTCCTCCCTCTCAGCAGCTCTCTCCTCCTTCCTCCCTCTCAGCAGCTCTCTCCTCCTTCCTCCCTCTCAGCAGCTCTCTCCTCCTTCCTCCCTCTCAGCAGCTCTCTCCTCCTTTCTTTCTCCTCCTTCCTCCCTCTCAGCAGCTCTCTCCTCCCTCTCAGCAGCTCTCTCCTCCCTCTCAGCAACTCTCTCCTCCCTCTTCCCTCTCAGCAGCTCTCTCCTCCCTCTTCCCTCTCAGCAGCTCTCTCCTCCCTTTGCTAACTGTGCAGTGTCAGGTTTCACTTACAGGTCTGTTCAGTTGAAATCACCAGGGAGGGAGAGCTACTGCAGGTCTGCCTGATCTAGACTCCAATTGTTTCTGTAAAGCAAATACCCTGCTGTGCTGTGACAGTTTCTGTGTTGTAGTTCACCTCTTGTGATGCTGCCCACGCAGAGAGAATATAGTCGTCCCCGTCCCCCACCCTCCCCCTGCACTGATCTCCTGTGGTGTGATTGTGACATGCATATTCATCCTATGGGGAGTGGACAACAGAGAACTAAGTGATCACTCACTGTGAGTGACAGATTGAATGAAGCTCTTTATTTAAAGTTTACAGAAGACAGGAGGGGAATATAAATAAAAGAAATACATTAATAGAGTTTAGAGCAAGGAATTAGAAAATGATAGCAGTTACATGTAGATTTTTGACCTGACAGTTTTCCTATAACGCCTTGTGTGCTCCTCCTGGAAATGTAATATACATATTTGACTCTTCAAAGAGGACTTGAACTCTAGCGCCACCTATTGGGAGAAGAAAACTGGATATAAGAGATGGATGAGAACTCTGCACTGCTGAATGAGGAAACAAAAGACTTAAAAAGTCTATAAATCATAGGGGGTTTTATTTGACACATTTCAAAGTGTTTTCCTCACTTCTTATTCAAGAAACCAACCATGTAGTCTGAATGTCTGTGTTACAGATACAATGTTCCCAGGAGACATGTAACCAGCCAGCAGCATTAACCTAACACTGCGGTCATATGACCCGATAACAGGGGTCATTAGAGTTTCTGATAAGCCACAAAGTGATAATAGAGAAAGAACACCATGATCCAGACTGAGAAGTTTCCTCTTCCAGCCCTTGGGTCGGTGGTTTGGAGGCTGTGAATCTCTCCACCATGCTGCACACTACGACATCTCTCCCCTGTGTCCAGTAACTGCAGGGACGGACGGTTCCCATTCTCCTGTGGACTGAATGTATTGTATTTTATTTTAGTTATTATTTACTCCTTGGTCTCCCCAGATATATAGAATATAGTTACTTTATCCGGATACCTGTATTATAATGTGTCATCATTATTACTATCTGTTGAACCCGGCCTTGCACGGGCGTAATGCCCATATATGGTAATATTAATAGCCCATAAATGGGAATTTCACCTATATATGGTAACACATGAATGTGTAAGTATCATAGCCCCGCCCCTCCCACTAGCCCCATCTCTTCATAAATCCACCCCCACACATAGCCCCACCCCTTCATAGATCCACCCCCACCCTCCCAGTAGCCCTGCCCCTTTCATAGCACTATCCCATGTATAGTCCTGTCCCTTCATAGCTCTACCCCTCCACATAGTCCCATGGGCGGGGCTATGTGGAGGAGGCAGTGACATGTTGGAATGCTGGCTGCAGAGTGGGAGTGGCTATATGGAGTGGGCGGGGCTAATACACTCAGCTTTATATATTAGATATTATGTGCCATTTACAACTATTTTTACACCACTGGTGTACATAAGGGCCCCTGTACAAGAATAGTTTACTGGGCCCCTTTGCAGTCCTATAGCTCATCAAAATACACCATTGCACCTGCTTCGGTTGTGTAAATGGGCCCCCTAACCCCTTGGGCCCCTGTGCGGCTGCACAGGTTGCACCAATGACATGTCCACCCCTGTTTTACACCATAGATTCTATAATATTCTTATTTTGGGGGTTGTGTCTTGTAAGACGCCTACAGCCACAGAAAGTACATGAAGTTCATCTCCTTGTCACACAGAAGAGCAGATAACAAGATCAGAATTTACTGAGCGGAAATCTGATGAGCCGTCGCCCAGGATCGATGGAGGCTCAGACAACAAAGTGATAAGGAAATATGTGAAGAGAATTAATGAGGCCATGAAGGTCGTGCAGGGAATCTGCATATACATCTTATATCACCACCTCACACTTCACACATCTTTCTGGACTTGGATTTTCCTTCAGTGGCATCCAGAGCTGAATTCCTAATTCTGCTGGCATTTTGTTAATGGTGCACAGTGCATTATGGGACTTTAGATGACAGAGATCTGACTTTATAGTCCACAGTTTCCTTCTAGGTCACATTCCAGGATTGTGATTGCAGCTCTGGATGTGACTGGAGCAGACGTCAGGATGAGTCTCCAGATCTATATAGGAGAAGTAATGCAAAATCTACTGAAAAAATTACATTGAAACATAGAAGAAATCTGCTGATATAAGACGGAGGGTCACAATTTACTATCATCTTTATTCTTATTATTTCAGATTTTTTTTTTGCCATATTTATGTTAATGTTTTAATCTATATCTTCTCAACATTCTACACTGAAATGATTAGAAATGGAATATTGGTGTTACTATTTCTGGAAAGGCTCGCTTCTCTTCTCTTCTGAAAACACCACTTATTTGCCACATACAAAAACGCACAAAGAACTATTTTCCCATCGGCACATAGAGCTTTCAAGCCGCTGATTGTTTCCAAGTGTAACAATTATCAGCATAGTTGTGTTCTTATGGGCTAAAAAGTAACAATTCTGAGCTGCAACGATGACATCACACCGGGTGACTACACAGAGGAGCCTGCAGGCAGGAGGAGGTGCATGGATTACGGATGTGGCCACTGGACCGAGTCCTGTAAATGTTGATGATCAGTTCAATGTCTTGTCAAAGATGATCAGATGTATGGTGGAACCAGGGGCGTAACTACAACAGGTGAAGGGGTTGCAATCAAAATTGGGCCCTGGAGCTTCGGGGGCCCCCAAAGCCCATATGGATTATAGAAAAAGACTATTTCTATTAAAGATTTTTAATAATTGGGGGCCCTGTTGGAGCGTTCGCATCAAGTCCATGAGCTTCAAGTTACGCCACTGGGTGAACTAAAGGTCTCTCCAAGACTAGGGGTGGTCTCCAGTGCTGTAACTTGAAACTAATGGGCCCCAATGCGAAAGCTCCAACGGGGCCCCCAATCACTGAAAATCTCTAATAGCAGTGATCTTTTTCTATAGGCCAATGAGACTTTTGGGGACCTCCAGGCTCCAGGGCCCAGGTGCGATTGCAACCCCTGCACCCGTTGTAGTTACGTCCTGAGTGAGTGAGTGAGTGAGAGACAGGTCTCCACACAGAGAGACAGGTCTCCACACAGAGAGAGACAGGTCTCCACACAGAGAGAGATAGGTCTCCATACAGAGAGAGACAGGTCTCCATACAGAGAGACAGGTCTCCATACAGAGAGAGATAGGTCTCCACACAGAGAGACAGGTCTCCACACAGAGAGAGACAGGTCTCCACACAGAGAGAGATAGGTCTCCATACAGAGAGAGACAGGTCTCCATACAGAGAGACAGGTCTCCATACAGAGAGAGATAGGTCTCCACACAGAGAGACAGGTCTCCATACAGAGAGACAGGTCTCCATACAGAGAGAGATAGGTCTCCACACAGAGAGACAGGTCTCCATACAGAGAGACAGGTCTCCATACAGAGAGACAGGTCTCCATACAGAGAGAGATAGGTCTCCACACAGAGAGACAGGTCTCCATACAGAGAGACAGGTCTCCATACAGAGAGACAGGTCTCCACACAGAGAGATAGGTCTCCATACAGAGAGAGATAGGTCTCCACACAGGGAGACAGGTCTCCATACAGAGAGACAGGTCTCCATACAGAGAGACAGGTCTCCATACAGAGACAGGTCTCCATACAGAGACAGGTCTCCATACAGAGACAGGTCTCCATACAGAGAGATAGGTCTCCATACAGAGAGACAGGTCTCCATACAGAGAGACAGGTCTCCACACAGAGAGACAGGTCTCCACACAGAGAGACGGGTCTCCATACAGAGAGATCGGTCTCCACACAGAGAGACAGGTCTCCATACAGAGACAGGTCTCCATACAGAGAGATAGGTCTCCATACAGAGAGAGACAGGTCTCCATACAGAGAGACAGGTCTCCATACAGAGAGATAGGTCTCCATACAGAGAGATAGGTCTCCATACAGAGAGATAGGTCTCCACACAGAGAGACAGGTCTCCACACAGAGAGAGATAGGTCTCCATACAGAGAGAGATAGGTCTCCATACAGAGAGATAGGTCTCCATACAGAGAGAGATAGGTCTCCATACAGAGAGACAGGTCTCCACACAGAGAGACGGGTCTCCATACAGAGAGATCGGTCTCCACACAGAGAGACAGGTCTCCATACAGAGACAGGTCTCCATACAGAGAGATAGGTCTCCATACAGAGAGAGACAGGTCTCCACACAGAGAGAGACAGGTCTCCATACAGAGAAAGATAGGTCTCCATACAGAGAGAGATAGGTCTCCATACAGAGAGAGATAGGTCTCCACACAGAGAGAGATAGGTCTCCATACAGAGAGAGATAGGTCTCCACACAGAGAGAGATAGGTCTCCACACAGAGAGAGACAGGTCTCCACACAGAGAGAGATAGGTCTCCATACAGAGAGAGATAGGTCTCCACACAGAGAGAGATAGGTCTCCATACAGAGAGAGATAGGTCTCCACACAGAGAGAGATAGGTCTCCACACAGAGAGACAGGTCTCCATACAGAGAGAGATAGGTCTCCATACAGAGAGACAGGTCTCCATACACAGAGAGATAGGTCTCCATACACAGAGAGATAGGTCTCCATACAGAGAGAGATAGGTCTCCATACACAGAGAGATAGGTCTCCACACAGAGAGACAGGTCTCCATACAGAGAGACAGGTCTCCATACAGAGAGATAGGTCTCCATACACAGAGAGATAGGTCTCCATACACAGAGAGATAGGTCTCCATACACAGAGAGAGATAGGTCTCCATACAGAGAGAGATAGGTCTCCATACAGGGAGACAGGTCTCCATACAGGATGCTCTTGGTTTCTCCTATTCTCCATGTAACCAGATTGTGACATCTTCCTGCTACAAACATCTAAACCTGGAGCCATAACTGACACATTATTCCTCCCTTCTCCAGCCGCTCCCTGGATATGGCCGATCTCTCAGGACAGAACAAGGTTTCCATTTCGTCCCCATGTAACTGACACCGACTCCCTATCTCTGATCAGCGCCACTATTTGTAACCCAAGTCAGGTTGGCACTACATAGAGATGATGGCAAACAGGGCCCCTCCAAATCCCAAACTAACGCCGCCCCTGAAGGCAGAGAGGTGTCCACAGAATACACAGGGCCCGGGGGTCTCCTGGGTCTTGTGTCCACAGAATACACAGGGTCCGGGGGTCTCCTGGGTCTTGTGTCCACAGTATACACAGGGTCCGGGGGTCTCCTGGGTCTTGTGTCCACAGAATACACAGGGTCCGGGGGTCTCCTGGGTCTTGTGTCCACAGAATACACAGGGTCCGGGGGTCTCCTGAGTCTTGTGTCCACAGAATACACAGGGTCCGGGGGTCTCCTGGGTCTTGTGTCCACAGAATACACAGGCCCCGGGGGTCTCCTGGGTCTTGTGTCCACAGAATACACAGGGCCCGGGGGTCTCCTGGGTCTTGTGTCCACAGAATACACAGGGTCCGGGGGTCTCCTGGGTCTTGTGTCCACAGAATACACAGGGTCCGGGGGTCTCCTGGGTCTTGTGTCCACAGAATACACAGGGTCCGGGGGTCTCCTGGGTCTTGTGTCCACAGAATACACAGGGTCCGGGGGTCTCCTGGGTCTTATGTCCACAGAATACACAGGGTCCGGGGGTCTCCTGGGTCTTGTGTCCACAGAATACACAGGCCCCGGGGGTCTCCTGGGTCTTGTGTCCACAGAATACACAGGGCCCGGGGGTCTCCTGGGTCTTGTGTCCACAGAATACACAGGGTCCGGGGGTCTCCTGGGTCTTGTGTCCACAGAATAACAGGGCCCGGGGGTCTCCTGGGTCTTGTGTCCACAGAATACACAGGGCCCGGGGGTCTCCTGGGTCTTGTGTCCACAGAATACACAGGGTCCGGGGGTCTCCTGGGTCTTGTGTCCACAGAATACACAGGGTCCGGGGGTCTCCTGGGTCTTGTGTCCACAGAATACACAGGGTCCGGGGGTCTCCTGGGTCTTGTGTCCACAGAATACACAGGGTCCGGGGGTCTCCTGGGTCTTATGTCCACAGTATACACAGGGTCTGGGGGTCTCCTGGGTCTTGTGTCCACAGAATACACAGGGTCCGGGGGTCTCCTGGGTCTTGTGTCCACAGAATACACAGGACCCGGGGGTCTCCTGGGTCTTGTGTCCACAGAATACACAGGGTCCGGGGGTCTCCTGGGTCTTGTGTCCACAGAATACACAGGGCCCGGGGGTCTCCTGGGTCTTGTGTCCACAGAATACACAGGGTCCGGGGGTCTCCTGGGTCTTCGTATTAAGGGAACCTTTGCCCTTGTGATATAAGCGATTACTATAATTGGTGTAAAGAGGGGCTCCGCACAGATGACGGACGAGGTGTCCGTTTCTTTAGCGCCCCTGGATCTGGACACTCGATTGGTGTCTGGTCTCCAAGTCTTTTTAATTACTCTTGTATCTGACCACCTGGTCTATGAATTGCACCATTGATATGTGCGGAGGAGCCCCTGCACCCTGCAATCACATCCCTATAGCATTTGCAAAAGAAAAAGAAATTGGTAAATGACAATGGAGAAGGGGTGCAGCTGGGGTCTCAGGAAGAGGCGCAGCATCATTGGCTTGTGCTGTGGAGAATTGGGAGGCATGCATGGAATCTGTGTTATGACTGGCAATAGATGCAATGTAACCAGAGCCTGGAGCTTTCCAGGAGCAGAAGAGGGGGCACTGCAGGCTTGGAAATTTCAACTTGTCGTTGATTTGTGCCTTATTCCGCTGTCCTTCGGCATCCCCCTTATTTGCCGTCACCCCCACCCTCTCTACCTCTTTCTGCTGGAGCATAAGGGAGGCATTGAAGATTAAATGTTCTTTCTGCAAGGCAGGGACTGGTGCTAATGTCTACAGGAGCCGGCTGCATGCAGAATATGGGGACGACATAAAGCCGGGGAGCGCCGAGCATAGTGGGGATCCCTCATTAGCCATGGAAGGACCAAGAGGGGACGCACAAGGTAAGGAAGGGGCTACGGACAGGGAGCGAACGCTGGCATGTGCAGCCGTCCCGCCGTTTATTACCATTTATTGTATATTAAAAGGTATCACAACTACAAGATTATTATTTTGTTTCTTTCACTGAGACTTTGCGCCATCCCCCGAGGAGCGGCATCCTCGCACCGCATTGTCCTCATGCCCCCGGGCATCACCTCGCTGTAACCTGTCCACAGGACTGTTCTCAAGACGATGCCTTTATTGTCTAGATTTCCTCGTTTTCTATTTTTTGCTCTTTAAGATCCAGGTAGGAAGACGCCCCACGCAGGGGCCCCTATGAGACAACATGAAGGAAGAGCTGTGAGGGGCCCGGAGAGGTGCTGGGCATGCACCCACCAGCGGGCACTGCATGTACAGGGACGGGCACTCATGTTCTGCAGGATGTAAGGATGGAGGTGCCTGGGATGGAGGGGGGCTGCGAGCTTTCACCCTCCCCCCTATTTCTTCTTTGGAGTTTAGTGGATACAGATGCTCTGATCATTCCCCTTGACAAGCAGCCAAGAAGGAGTGAGGCCCAGTGTCCAGGGCACGAATGCGAGACGCTCTCTAGACTTTACCATTTTCTTCACATCCGCACGCAGCGATGACAATGAATGGGGCCAAGACTCCAGACTGGAGCCTCTCAGGGTGAAGCGGACAATCATTGGGTCCCCCACATGGGTGAACCAGGGGCTGAAACCCCAGACTGGACCCACTCGGGGTGAAGTGGACCATCATTGGGTCTCCTCACCCCTAAATGGTCAACCAGGGGCTGAAACCCCAGACTGGACCCACTCAGGGTGAGGCAGACCATCATTGGGTCCGTCCACCCCCCACACTGGTGAACCAGCCAAGACCCTGCACTGGACCCTCTCTGGGTGAAGTGGACCATCATTGGGTCTCCTCACCCCTAAATGGTCAACCAGGGGCTGAGACCCCAGAGTGGACCCTCTCGGGGTGGAAGTGGGCCATCATTGGGTCTCCTCACCCCTAAATGGTCAACCAGGGGCTGAGACCCCAGACTGGACCCACTCGGGGTGAGGCAGACCATCAATGGGTCCCCCCCACACTGGTGAACCAGCCGAGACCCTACACTGGACCCTCTCTGGGTGAAGTGGGCCATCATTGGGTCCCCTATAACGGTGAACGAGGGGCTGAGACCCCAGACTGGACCCTCTCGGGGGATAGTGGACCATTATTGGGTCCCCCGACACTAGGGAATTATAGGTTTCACGCCATGTCAAGTTATTGAGTGGCTCCATCCTTAACCCCTGCATTGCTACACCAGGTGGTCATTGTCTTTATTCTTCGGAGCTCTGCACCCCTCGCATTCCCTGAGACCCTAACTTGTGATGTTTTGCTTGTGATATCCACGGGTTGGGCTCTTGGGAGCTGGGAGTTGTGCTTTCTGCATCTGTCATAGGCTCCATGATAACATCTATGTGAGTGAGTCATTATAAGGTATTAATGACCCCGGTCATCATTGGTCTGTGGCCCCCAGGATGCGCCGGGCTGGTTCTGGTTGCGGCTGTGGGTGGGCCGCAGGCACATGGAGCACACTGGGCTCTGCTGCATCGTAACCTCCTGTGCACTTTGCGGAGGATTAATACTTGCATTCATTTGCATATTACTTGTCAAAGCTCCGCCCCTATTCATACAATTAAAGGGACAGAGCAAAGCTGGATAATTTAGGCTGACGCTGGCAGGACGGGCACACAATGCTGCCAGTGAATATATTTCCTTTTCCTCCTTTCTTTCTTTTCTGAACCTTTCTTCCTTTGAGAGCAGCGCAACGTACCCCCGGGGCGTATCAAAACCAGCTCAGTACATTGCAGCCTGACCTCATAGCATCTCATCGAGATTCCCAGCATGCCCCATGCTTAAGAATGCAGCCATGTGGTGCAGGTCCCCAGAAATGTCCATGCACGGCTCCCTGCACCGGCTGGATATCACAGATGTGGTGTGGACAGGGGCCGACATAGCACTGGTGCAACCTGTGCAGCCGAACAGGGGCCGGAGAGGTCAGGGGGATCAGCAAGGTTCAGGGGCCAAAGAGGTGTAGGGGGGCCAGAGAGGTCAAGAGGGGGCCAGAGATGTCAAATGGGGGGCCAGAGAGGTCAAATGGGGGGGGGGGGCAGAGAGGTCAAATGGGGGGGGGCAGAGAGGTCAAATGGGAGGGAGGGGGCAGAGAGGTCAAATGGGGCGGAGGGGGCAGAGAGGGTCAAATGGGGGGAGGGCAGAGAGAGGTCATGGGGGGGAGGGGGCAGGAGAGGTCAAGGGGGAGGGCAGAGAGGTCAAGGGTGAGGGGGCAGAGAGGTCAAAGGGGAGGGGGCAAAGAGGTCACTGGGGTGGGGGGCAGAGAGGTCATTGGGAGGGGCAGAGAGGTCAAGGGGGCGGGCAGAGAGGTCAGGGGGGGCCAGGGAGGTCAAGGGGTGGTGCCAGATAGGTCAACGGGGGGGGGGGGGGGGTTGCGGGCAGAGAGGTCAGGAGGGGGCCAGAGAGGTCAAGAGGGGGGTGGGCAGAGAGGTCAGGAGGAGGGCCAGAGAGGTTATGAGGGGGGTGGGCAGAGAGGTCAGGAGGGGGGCCAGAGAGGTCAAGAGGGGGGTGGGCTGAGAGGTCAAGGGGTGGGGCCAGAGAGGTCAACAGGGGGGGCCAGAGAGGTCAACGTGCCAGAGTGGTCAAAGGGGGGGTTTTGGGGGGGGGGCAGAGAGGTCAACGGGGGGGCCAGAGAGGTATGGGGATCAGAGATGTCAGAGGTACCTGAGGAGTCAGATGGGCCCCGAGAGGTCTTGGGGCCGCGTCTACCTCCAGAGCATATGGAATTGTACAATATAATGAGATATTGGATTGCAAGGGGCCCGGTATACTGTCCCTGCACAGGGGCCTCTTCTGTGCCTGCCGCAGTGTGGTTGCAGGTGACAATTTGTTTTGGCTTTTTTGACTCCACTTATTATTCTTCTGATTACATTTGTAAATTAAATGATGGAGTCGTTCTTTGTTCCATAAGACGAGACCACCAAGGACCCCAATCCTCTCATTGTGCTCTGTCCCTTTAATAATGTGCACTTGCGTCTTCTCCTTTGTATTCCTCCCATGTTACACTGAGCAGACGGTTCGGCCCCCGAATGCAGCAGGGTATTGGGGGGATTGTCTAGACAGGAGGATATACTGGAGGGATAGAGGACACCAGCAGTGTATGGAGGATATAGGAGAGATCAGCGCTCAACATCCAATATAGTGTCATGTATACTGCTATATTATTATTATTATAATTATTATTATTATAGCGTCATTGGTTCCATGGCGCCTTACATAAGAAGTGGGGATAACAAGAACAGGTACAGTACATATGAACAGTCAAGGCTTGCTGATACATGACGGGAGAGGGCCTTGTCCACGAGGGCTCACAGTCTACAATATGCTGCTCTCTCCTCTATATACAGGCGTACCTGCTCTACGTCCCCCTCCCATATATACAGATGTACCTGCTCTACGCCCCCTCCCCTATATACAGGTGTACTGCTCTACGTCCCCCTCCCCTATATACAGGTGTACCTGACTTACATCCCCCTCCCCTATACACAGAAGTACCTGCCCTACATCCCTCTCCCTTATACACAGACCAGACGTACCTGCCCTACGTCCGTCTCCTCTATATACAGGCGTACCTGCCTTATGTCCCCCTCCCCTATACAGAGACGTACCTGCCCTATGTCCCCTCCCCTATACACAGACCAGACGTACCTGCCCTACGTCCCCCTCCTCTATATACAGGCGTATCTGCCCTACGCCCTCCTCCCCTATATACAGAGGTACCTGCTGTACGCCCCCCCTGCTCTCGGACAGTGTACACACGCCAGATATTGTTTCTCTCCCCATTTCAGGTCTTTTAATGATTTTTCAGATTTTTGGCATCTCCTGCTCTATACTGGCCCTGAATATGTGATACATATATGTGTAGGTCTTGTCTATATGTGATGTTGCTCAGCAGGTGGCGCAGGTCTGGATCTGTACGGTACCAGTCTTATACGTTATTATATTTGGTTACTCTCCTCCCCCAATCTTCCATGGCTGCACACAGCTTGGTGTCGCTCAGAATCTACAATATCGTGTCTGGTCCCCACCATGGTGCAGAGATGTCCCGCTGTCTCAGCCACACGTCTACGCTGGAGAATAGTACAGACCCTCAAATAATCCCAGAAAATCATCAACAAACCTGACAATTACTAATATCCATATGAGCAATGGAGAGGGTGACATTCGGGGTACAAGGATAGGGACCCTGACACTCGGGGTACAAGGATAATGACACTGGGGGAGTGTGGGGGTACAGGATAATGACACTGGGGGGGTACAGGATAATGACACTGGGGGGGTACAGGATAATGACACTGGGGGGGGTACAGGATAATGACACTGGGGGGGTACAGGATAATGACACTGAGGGTACAAGATAATGGCACTGGGGGGTACAGGATAATGACACTGGGGGTACAGGATAATGACACTGGGGGGGTACAGGATAATGACACTGGGGGGTACAGGATAATGACACTGGGGGGTACAGGATAATGACACTGGGGGTACAAGATAATGGCACTGGGGGGTACAAGATAACGACACTGGGGGGTACAGGATAACGACACTGGGGGGTACAGGATAATGACACTGGGGGGTACAGGATAATGACACTGGGGGGTACAGGATAATGACACTGGGGGTACAGGATAATGACACTGGGGGTACAGGATAATGACACTGGGGGTACAGGATAATGACACTGGGGGGTACAGGATAATGACACTGGGGAGTACAGGATAATGACACTGGGGGGTACAGGATAATGACACTGGGGGGTACAGGATAACGACACTGGGGGGTACAGGATAATGACACTGGGGTACAGGATAATGACACTGGGGGTACAGGATAATGACACTGGGGGTACAGGATAATGACACTGGGGGGGTACAGGATAATGACACTGGGGGGTACAGGATAATGACACTGGGGGGTACAGGATAATGACACTGGGGGGTGCAGGATAATGACACTGGGGGTGCAGGATAATGACACTGGGGTACAGGATAATGACACTGGGGGGTACAGGATAATGACACTGGGGGTACAGGATAATGACACTGGGGGTACAGGATAATGACACTGGGGGGGTACAGGATAATGACACTGGGGGGTACAGGATAATGACACTGGGGGGTACAGGATAATGACACTGGGGGGTGCAGGATAATGACACTGGGGGTGCAGGATAATGACACTGGGGTACAGGATAATGACACTGGGGGTGCAGGATAATGACACTGGGGTAGTTCCATTTCTTAGGTGAAAGGGTGGTAATGGCTGCATCTTGGCAGTTATAAGATCATGTAGATAAACAAAGTCTGATAATAATGGTGTTCCGAGGAATACAAATTTTATATAGGAAATGTCCCAATAATCCAAGAAGCAGAAGGGTTAAATTAGAGGCGCCTCTTGTAGAGGCCTCCGCAGCTGAGCTCGGGTGGTGGGGTGAATATCACGTAATTGTGAGAAATCTCAGGAAAACTTCGGAGTTTCCATTGATGCAGCTTTTATATAAGGGGCAATTACGAGGCTGGATGAGAACGCAGCACGGAGCCCCCACATGTTAATTGTCCCCTGTCATTCACTGCAATAGAATAGAACCACTCTATTGTGAATAGCTAAGAAAAGGAAGAAATGTAGAATAAAAGTACACCCCCCTCAGACAGTGTGTGAACATCAACTGTCTGATAATATTATTTCACCTGCACATTATTCACTATACATTATTCCTAGTCATGATAAGTAAGAAAACAGAAATATCAATAATAACTACTATAATACTGCTCCAATGTACAAGAATATAACTACTATAATACTGCCCCTATATACAAAAATATAACTACTATAATACTGCTCCAATGTACAAGAATATAACTACTATAATACTGCCCCTATATACAAGAATATAATACTATAATATGCCCTATATAAGATATAACTACTATAATACTGCTCTATATACAAGAATATAACTACTATAATACTGCTCCTATATACAAGAATATAACTACTATAATACTGCCCCCTATATACAAGAATATAACTACTATAATACTGCTCCAATGTACAAGAATATAACTACTATAATACTGCCCCTATATACAATAATATAACTACTATAATACTGCCCCTATATACAAGAATATAACTACTATAATGCTGCTCCTATATACAAGAATAAAACTACTATAATACTGCTCCTATATACAAGAATATAACTACTATAATACTGCTCCTATATACAAGAATATAACTACTATAATACTGCCCCTATATACAAGAATATAACTACTATAATACTGCTCCCTATATACAAGAATATAACTACTATAATACTGCCCCTATATACAAGAATATAAGTACTATAATACTGCTCCTATATACAAGAATAAAACTACTATAATACTGCTCCTATATACAAGAATATAACTACTATAATACTGCTCCTATATACAAGAATATAACTACTATAATACTGCCCCTATATACAAGAATATAACTACTATAATACTGCCCCTATATACAAGAATATAACTACTATAATACTGCCCTATATACAAGAATATAACTACTATAATACTGCTCCTATATACAAGAATATAACTACTATAATACTGCTCCTATATACAAGAATATAACTACTATAATACTGCCTCTATATACAAGAATATAACTACTATAATACTGCCCCTATATACAAGAATATAACTACTATAATACTGCTCCTATATACAAGAATATAACTACTATAATACTGCCCCTATATACAAGAATATAACTACTATAATACTGCTCCTATATACAAGAATATAACTACTGTAGTACTGCTCCTATATACAAGAATATAACTACTATAATACTGCTCCTATATACAAGAATATAACTACTATAATACTGCTCCTATATACAAGAATATAACTACTATAATACTGACCCCTATATACAAGAATATAACTACTATAATACTGCTCCTATGTACAAGAATATAACTACTATAATACTGCCCCTAGATACAATATAGCTACTATAATACTGCCCCCTATATACAAGAATATAACTACTATAATACTGCCCCTACATACAATAATATTGAATAAAAAAAGGCAAGAAACCAGCGCTGCCTGTGGTTAGCACGCAATACAAAAAGTGCATGCGCACATATTAATTTCTAACTGTGCTTTAAACTGAGACATTTGGCAAACAAATGATCAATTCTTTGTGCTACCCCGCCACATCACGGCATTCTCAGATGGGGCAGTCCTACTCTATGTTTTTTTAATACGCTGTGCCATTACGGCCTCCTGAATGCATTAAAAGCAGAACCATATCAAATGCACACGTACCTGAAGCATTCCTGAACTACTCCCACGGCGCCAGAAAAGCAGCGCAGATAAAGGCAGACCAGGTCCGGGCACGACATCCGTATATTATCAGATCTGACCCCCACACTGCCCAACCAGCAACCATGGATGAGGGCAGAACAGGCCCAGACACATGTGCAACAATCAAGCAGAGCCTATGGGCAGGGTATGCCGCTGTATGTGTGTACAGTGGCCTAGATCAATCACATTAAAGACAGATAGAACAGCATGCACAATCAAGCGCGTACGGCAAAAAGTGGTGGTCAACCACAAACCTATAACAAATAAAAAAGGCAAGAAGCCAGCGCTGCTTGTGGTTAGCACACAATACAAAAAGTGCACACTTTTTGCCGTGTGTGCTTGGTTGTGCATGCCATTTTATCTGTCTTTAATGTGATTGATCTAGGCCGCTGTACACACACAGTGGCCACACCCTGCCCATGGGCTCTGCTTGATTGTTGCACATGTGTTTAGGCCTGTTCTACCCTCATCCATGGCTGCTGGTTGGGCAGTGTGGGGGTCAGATCTGATAATGTCCGGATGTCATGTCCGAACCTGGTCTGCCTTTAGCTGAGCTGCTTTTCTGGCGCCGTGGGAGTAGTTCAGAAATGCTTCAGGTACGTGTGCATTTGACATGGTTCTGCTTTTAATGCATTCAGGAGGCCGTAATGGCACAGCGTATTAAAAAACGTAGAGAGAAGGACTGCCCTAACTGAGAATGCTGTGACGAGACGGGGTAGCTCAAAGAATTGATCAATTGTTTGCCAAATGTCTCAGTTTTAAGTGCAGTTAGAAACTAATATGTGCACATGCACTTTTTGTATTGCGTGCTAACCACAGGCAGCGCTGGCTCCTTGGCTTTTTATTTACTATAATACTGCCCCCTATATACAAGAATATAACTACTATAATACTGCCCCCTAAATACAAGAATATATCTACTATAATACTGCTCCTATATACAAGAATATAACTACTATAATACTGCCCCTATATACAAGAATATAACTACTATAATACTGCCCCTATATACAAGAATATAACTACTATAATACTGCTCCTATATAAAGGAATATAACTACTATAATACTGCTCCTATATACAAGAATATAACTATATAATACTGCTCCTATGTACAAGAATATAACTACTATAACACTGGCCCTAAATACAAGAATATAACTACTATAATACTGCTCCTATGTACAAGAATATAACTACTATAATACTGCTCATATATACAAGAATATAACTACTATAATACTGCTCCTATGTACAAGAATATAACTACTATAATACTGCTCCTATATACAAGAATATAACTATTATAACACTGCCCCTATATACAAGAATATAACTACTATAATACTGCCACTATATACAAGAATATAACTATTATAATACTGCTCCTATGTACAAGAATATAACTACTATAATACTGCTCCTATATACAAGAATATAACTACTATAATACTGCCCCTATATACAAGAATATAACTACTATAATACTGCTCCCTATATACAAGAATATAACTATTATAATACTGCCCTATGTACAAGAATATAACTACTATAATACTGCCCCTATATACAAGAATATAACTAATATAATACTGCTCCTATATACAAGAATATAACTACTATAATACTGCTCCTATATACAAGAATAGAAACTATATAATACTGCTCCTATATACAAGAATATAACTACTATAATACTGCTCCTATATACAAGAATATAACTACTATAATACTGCCCCTATATACAAGAATATAACTACTATAATACTATCCCCTATATACAAGAATATAACTACTATAATACTGCTACTATATACAAGAATAGAACTACTATAATACTGCTCTTATATACAAGAATATAACTACTATAATACTGCTCCTATATACAAGAAATACAAGAATAGAACTACTATAATACTGCTCCTATATACAAGAATATAACTACTATAATACTGCTCCTATATACAAGAATAGAACTACCATAATACTGCTCCTGTATACAAGAATATAACTACTATAATACTGCTCCTATATACAAGACTATAACTACTATAATACTGCCCCTATGTACAAGAATATAACTACTATAATACTGCCCCTATATACAAGAATATAACTACTATAATACTGCTCCTATATACAAGAATATAACTACTATAATACTGCTCCTATATACAAGAATAGAACTACTATAATACTACTCCTATATACAAGAATAGAACTACTATAATACTACTCCTATATACAAGAATAGAACTACTATAATAGTGCTCCTGTATACAAGAATATAACTACTATAATACTGCTCCTGTATACAATAATATAATTAATATAATACTGCCCCTATGTACAAGAATATAACTACTATAATACTGCTCCTGTGTACAAGAATATAACTACTATAATACTGCTCCTATATACAAGAATATAACTACTATAATACTGCCCCTATATACAGGAATATAACTACTATAATACTGCTCCTATATACAAGAATATAACTACTATAATACTGCTCCTATATACAAGAATATAACTACTATAATACTCTCCTATATACAAGAATATAACTACTATAATACTGCCCCCTATGTACAAGAATATAACTACTATAATACTGCTCCTATATACAAGAATATAACTACTATAATACTCCTCCTATATACAAGAATATAACTACTATAATACTGCTCCTATATACAAGAATATAACTACTATAATACTGCCCCCATATACAAGAATATAACTACTATAATACTGCCCCTATATACAAGAATATAACTACTATAATACTGCCCCTATATACAGGAATTATAATCTAATATAATACTGCTCCTATATACAAGAATATAACTACTATAATACTGCCCCTATATACAAGAATATAACTACTATAATACTGCTCCTATATACAAGAATATAACTACTATAATACTCCTCCTATATACAAGAATATAACTACTATACTACTGCCCCATGTACAAGAATATAACTACTATAATACTGCTCCTATATACAAGAATATAACTACTATAATACTGCTCCTATTTACAAGAATATAACTACTATAATACTGCTCCTATATACAAGAATATAACTACCATAATACTGCCCCTATGTACAAGAATATAACTACTATAATACTGCCCCTATGTACAAGAATATAACTACTATAATACTGCCCCTATATACAGAATATAACTACTATAATACTGCCCCTATGTACAAGAATATAACTACTATAATACTCCTCCTATATACAAGAATATAACTACTATAATACGGCTCCTGTATACAATAATATAACTACTATAATACTGCCCCTTTATAGAGGAATATAACTCTGGCTCTTGCTCACATTCTCTACACCTGTCTTTGGTACCTGCCTCTTTATGTCTGTCAGTGGAGGGCAGATTACAGATAGAAGGACGGACAGACATCCCTTCCCTTCCCCCCGTTCTCGGTTTCTGCTGCGAGTTGTTTTTCAGTCGAGCTCCATGAGATGAATAATTAGCAGCGGCTTCCATCAGCGCACGTCGCCTTGGCTGGGTCTCACCAATTAAAGGGGGCTCCATATTATTATTTATTCCTAATTGAGGGAGACGTAACTTGCTCCCGATCATCCAACATCTACATGTAGAAACGGACGGGAAATAAAACCTGTCCATGGAGGCTGCGGGGAGCGGAGACAAGTGGAATATAAAGCGTCTCCTTCTCCCCCTCGAGTTCACTGAGGACATCGGCTTGTCGGAATCTCTCGCTTTGTGTCTCCGTGTGATATCACCTTGCAGAAAAGCTTCCCGAATGCCTCATATGATGCGATAGAACACTGCATTCTACCACTATTACGTATTTAAATAAGGCCCCTTTCACATCAGCGTTTGAACGAATCCGGCAGATCCAGACAGAAAACCGCATCTGCCGCCTAAGGGCCCTTTCACATCAGCGTTTTTTGAAATTCGCAGCAGATGCGGTGAAAAAAACCGCATCTGCCGCGATTACCGCATACCGGCTGCACTTGCGGCACAGTTGCGGCGTGGTTGCGGTAAACGCCATACAAGGTATAGGCGGACTTGCGGCAGGTGCGGCCGCGAAAAAAACCGCGGTCAGCAGCGTTTTTTTTCGCGGCCGCACCTGACGCAAGTGCAAAACCGCACTTGCCGCACCTGCCGCAAGTCCGCCTATACCTTGTATGGCGTTTACCGCAACCGCGCCGCAACCGTGCCGCAAGTGCAGCCGGTATGCGGTAATCGCGGCAGATGCGGTTTTTTCACCGCATCTGCCGCAATTTGAAAAGAACGCTGATGTGAAAGCACAACAGCCGCAGTTGACCACAGTTTTTTTTTGTGGCCACAACTGCCAGATCATGACAATACTGCACTTGCCGCAAGCCCCATAGAGAATGCATGGGGCTTTCCGCAAATGTTCCGCAAGTGCGGCCGTTAGCTGGAAGATGCAGTTTTCTGTCCGGATCCGGAGAGAAACGCTGATGTGAAAGGGGTCTGAGAACTGACACCTGAACATGGCGCAGAGGAGGGGGGAGCCCCTCAGAAACCACAAATCCGATACAATGTTCTATAATCCCAAGGAAATGTATCACTCCACTCTTGTTATGTAAATAAAAATGAAATATGGGTATCAGCTGTGTCAGGGACTGCAGGGGCGTAACTACAATAGGTGCAGGGGTTGCAATCACACCCGGGCCCTGGAGCTTTGTGAACCCTACTACTTCCTTTGGCCTATAGAGAAAGACCACTGCTAATAAAGATTTGCAATAATTGGGGGCCCCATTGGAGTTTTTGTATCAGGGCCCGTGAGTGTCAAGTTACGCCACAGGATCCAGGTTTTAATTTATTATATATGAATGACATGAGCGCATAATACATAATATACAGAACTGAGCAATTAATGTCAGGCAGCTGCTGCTAAGGCGCCTGCAATATCAAGCCACATGGAGTAGGAACAAGATACAGGAGCATCTCAATGAATTAGAATATCATCAAAAAGTTCATTTAGTTCAGTAATTCAATACACAAAAAGTGAAACGCATATATTATATAGAGTCATTACACACAGAGGGATCTATTTCAAGTACTTATTTATGTTAATGTTGATGATTATGGCTTACAGCCAATGAAAACACAGAAGTCATTATCTTATTAAATTAGTGAGAATGGAGGGTCTGAAGGATAAAATATTTGTCACGATCGTAAGGAGCGGGGTACTCAACCATCCGGGAGTTAAATGGATCTGGACATCACAGTGGCACTCCCCAGAGGTTGTGCTCCTGACCGGACATGTTAAGGGGTTATTTAGCAGTAGTTTGTGACGCCAACTGGAGTTCTGACCACAGATGACCAGGAGCTTGGGGCTTCAAAGGGGAGATGGTAGGGCAGCCAGATGTTAAACCCTCTCCAGTAAGGGAAGGGATCCCTTGGAGGGTGTAGAAAGATGGATGGGATGATGCAGAGGGGGAGGAGGTTAGTGGTGCAGAAGGCCTCAGGAAGGATCAGACAACACACAGTTTTGTGGCTCTTACACTTTACTTGTGGTTGCATATTACAACCCAGTTGGGGTATGATGTGCACCAAGGGCGCAGACTGGCCAGCCCAGAGGTATTTGGAGTCCACCTTGCCGGGACACAGGGTATATAGGCTTCCAGATGCTTTTTCTTGTGCTGACACTCACTACCCCTTTCCCGTCCTAAGTGTCCGTGGTTACCATTCCCTGCCAGGCAGGTAGCTGCGGGTCCTGTGAGCGAAGGTCTTTTGTCCTCTGACCCTATATAGCCCCTTGAGCCTTGGGAAAGTCCACAAAGTAAGTCACTGTACTTGAAGCAAAGTGACCTCCAGTTTCACGACCGGTCCTTAAGTACCCCTGATTGATTTGGGGCTGGTAACCCTTTTGCAGCTAGTTCCTCTGCCCAGCTTCAACAGCTAGCAACAGACTCGTCTCTCCAGGCGGTCGGCCTATCACTTCACTCCACGCTCCATGCTGTCCATCAAGCTGTCTAGACTCGACTAGAACTCTCCTCCTTCTTGCCACCCATCCCTAACCTAACTCCTCTCACCAGCCAGGAAGTGGGGACTGCCCTAAAGGTGGGTTTTCGTCCGCCCAGCACTTCCCTGGCCTGAAGTTCAGATGTGTTGGGTGTATTTGGAGGTCTCAGTAAAGAATCTTCCTCCTACCTCCAGGGATAATATCACACACATGAATAAATGTAGTAGCATTTGTGGCGGCCTGGCCGCAGGGACGCCACATACTACCTAAATAGGTATTAGAGACCTCACCTTGTGTGGTTGTAAGAGTCACAACCACAATAAAAGCAGATCACGGCTGCTGCAGTCCCCAGCGTTGTGCTTATAGAGTAGGGAGGATGAAGAGTTAAACACCGCGCTGCCGTATTCCACGAGACATCAAAGGGGGAATATAATATTGAATTATTAGTCAACGTCTTTCAGGCTCCCTGGCCCTTTCCTCAGAACAAATTAATATTATATTGTCATGCTTCAGGGAACCCTGAAATGCGTTGACTAATAAATCAATATTATATTCAACCTTTGACGTCTTGTGGAATACGGCAGTGCGGTTTTTAACCCTTCATCTTCGCTACTTAAATTCTCTGAGATAATGACCTTTGGGTTTTCATTGGCTGTAAGCCATAATCATCAACATTAACAGAAATAAACACATGAAATAGATCCCTCTGTGTGTAATGACTCTATATAATATATGTGTGTCACTTTATATATTGAATTACTATATAAAAATAAAAAAATAAAAAAAGACTTTTTGACGCTATTCTAATTCATTGAGATGAGCCTGTGCATTTCTAAGATCCTATACAGATTCCAAAAGAAATATTTGCTACTTTATAACTGTATCCACGATCCAGAAATCTCCTTAATAATCAGTTCACACTCAGGTCAGAGAGAACTTGGAGCCACTCATTTTGTCCAAGAAAGATTTATTGGCCGATATAAAAATAGCTTTGATTATAAGAACAGTTCGATTATCACTGAAAGCTGTGAGGTCTGGACGGGTTTTCAGCTTCACCTTCTGGATGGAAAGTCTCCATTCACTGGCAACAAACAAAGATAATATTAATAATAATAATAATAATAATATTTACTTATATAGCGCTATAATTCCACAGCACTTTACAGACATCATCATCTCTGTCCCCATTGGAGCTCACAATCTACATTCACTATCAGTCTTTGGAGTACGGGAGGAGCCACCACTGGCCACTGAGCCACCGTGCTGCCCTATATACAGTACAGTGCTGACCACTGAGCCACCGTGCTGCCCTATATACAGTACAGTGTTGACCACTGAGCCACCGTGCTGCCCTATATACAGTACAGTGCTGACCACTGAGCCACCGTGCTGCTCTATATACAGTACAGTGCTGACCACTGAGCCACCGTGCTGCCCTATATACAGTACAGTGCTGACCACTGAGCCACCGTGCTGCCCTATATACAGTACAGTGCTAACCACTGAGCCACCGTGCTGCTCTATATACAGTACAGTGCTGACCACTGAGCCACAGTGCTGCCCTATATACAGTACAGTGCTAACTATTGAGCCACCGTGCTGCTCTATATATAGTACAGTGATGACCACTGAGCCACTGTGCTGCTCTATATACAGTAGTGCTAACCACTGAGCCACCGTGCTGCCCTATATACAGTACAGTGCTAACCACTGAGCCACCGTGCTGCTCTATATATAGTACAGTGCTGACCACTGAGCCACCGTGCTGCCCTATATACAGTACAGTGCTAACCACTGAGCCACCGTGCTGCTCTATATACAGTACAGTGCTAACTATTGAGCCACCGTGCTGCTCTATATATAGTACAGTGCTGACCACTGAGCCACTGTGCTGCTCTATATACAGTACAGTGCTAACCACTGAGCCACCGTGCTGCCCTATATACAGTACAGTGCTAACCACTGAGCCACCGTGCTGCTCTATATATAGTACAGTGCTGACCACTGAGCCACAGTGCTGCCCTATATACAGTACAGTGCTAACCACTGAGCCACCGTGCTGCTCTATATATAGTACAGTGCTGACCACTGAGCCACCGTGCTGCCCTATATACAGTACAGTGCTAACCACTGAGCCACCGTGCTGCTCTATATATAGTACAGTGCTGACCACTGAGCCACCGTGCTGCCCTATATACAGTACAGTGCTAACCACTGAGCCACCGTGCTGCCCTATATACAGTACAGTGCTAACCACTGAGCCACCGTGCTGCTCTATATACAGTACAGTGCTGACCACTGAGCCACAGTGCTGCCCTATATACAGTACAGTGCTAACCACTGAGCCACAGTGCTGCCCTATATACAGTACAGTGCTCACCACTGAGCCACCGTGCTGCCCTATATACAGTACAGTGCTAACCACTGAGCCACCGTGCTGCCCTATATACAGTACAGTGCTCACCACTGAGCCACCGTGCTGCCCTATATACAGTACAGTGCTAACCACTGAGCCACCGTGCTGCCCTATATACAGTACAGTGCTGACCACTGAGCCACTGTGCTGCTCTATATACAGTACAGTGCTAACCACTGAGCCACCGTGCTGCCCTATATACAGTACAGTGCTGACCACTGAGCCACTGTGCTGCTCTATATATAGTACAGTGCTGACCACTGAGCCACCGTGCTGCCCTATATACAGTACAGTGCTAACCACTGAGCCACCGTGCTGCTCTATATACAGTACAGTGCTAACCACTGAGCCACCGTGCTGCCCTATATACAGTACAGTGCTGACCACTGAGCCACCGTGCTGCCCTATATACAGTACAGTGCTAACCACTGAGCCACCGTGCTGCTCTATATACAGTACAGTGCTGACCACTGAGCAACCGTGCTGCCCGCCTATATACGTACGTGCTACATGAGCACGTGTGCTATATAGTACAGTGCTGACCACTGAGCACTGCTGCTTATATACAGTACAGTGCTAACCACTGAGCCACCGTGCTGCCCTATATACAGTACAGTGCTGACCACTGAGCCACCGTGCTGCTCTATATACAGTACAGTGCTGACCACTGAGCCACCGTGCTGCTCTATATACAGTACAGTGCTAACACTGAGCCACCGTGCTGCTCTATATACAGTACAGTGCTAACCACTGAGCCACCGTGCTGCCCTATATACAGTACAGTGCTGACCACTGAGACACCGTGCTGCTCTATATACAGTACAGTGCTGACCACTGAGCCACCGTGCTGCTCTATATACAGTACAGTGCTGACCACTGAGCCACCATTGCTGCTCTATATACAGTACAGTGCTAACCACTGAGCCACCGTGCTGCCTTATATACAGTACAGTGCTGAACCACTGAGCCACCGTGCTCCTCTATATACAGTACAGTGCTGACCACTGAGCCACCGTGCTGCCCTATATACAGTACAGTGCTAACCACTGAGCCACTGTGCTGCTCTATATACAGTACAGTGCTAACCACTGAGCCACCGTGCTGCCCTATATACAGTACAGTGCTGACCACTGAGCCACCGTGTGCTGCTCTATATACAGTACAGTGCTGACCACTGAGCCACCGTGCTGCCCTATATACAGTACAGTGCTGACCACTGAGCCACCGTGCTGCTCTATATACAGTACAGTGCTGACCACTGAGCCACCGTGCTGCTCTATATACAGTACAGTGCTAACCACTGAGCCACCGTGCTGCTCTATATACAGTACAGTGCTGACCACTGAGCCACCGTGCTGCTCTTATATACAGTACAGTGCTGACCACTGAGCCACCGTGCTGCCCTATATACAGTACAGTGCTAACCACTGAGCCACCGTGCTGCCCTATATACAGTTACAGTGCTGACCACTGAGCCACCGTGCTGCCCTATATACAGTACAGTGCTAACACCACTGAGCCACCGTGCTGCCGCTTATATACAGTACAGTGCTGACCACTGAGCCACCGTGCTGCCCTATATACAGTACAGTGCTGACCACTGAGCCACGTGCTGCCCTCATATACAGTACAGTGCTGACACACTGAGCCACCGTGCTGCCCTATATACAGTACA
Source organism: Allobates femoralis (assembly GCA_033576535.1). Taxonomy (NCBI): domain Eukaryota; kingdom Metazoa; phylum Chordata; class Amphibia; order Anura; family Aromobatidae; genus Allobates; species Allobates femoralis. The sequence goes on from JARQOC010000009.1 coordinate 36,277,126, forward strand.
GTGCTGACCACTGAGCCACCGTGCTGCCCTATATACAGTACAGTGCTAACCATCTGAGCCAACCGTGCTGCCCTATATTACAGTACAGTGCTGACCACTGAGCCACCGTGCTGCTCTATATACAGTACAGTGCTAACCACTGAGCCACCGTGCTGCCCTAATATACAGTACAGTGCTAACCACTGAGCCACCGTGCTGCTCTATATACAGTACAGTGCTGACCACTGAGCCACCGTGCTGCTCTATATACAGTACAGTGCTGACCACTGAGCCACCGTGCTGCTCATATATAAAGTACAGTGCTAACCACTGAGCCACCGTGCTGCTCCTATATACAGTACAGTGCTGACCACTGAGCCACCGTGCTGCTCTATATACAGTATAGTGCTAACCACTGAGCCACCGTGCTGCTCTATATACAGTACAGTGCTGACCACTGAGCCACCGTGCTGCCCTATATACAGTACAGTGCTAACCACTGAGCCACCGTGCTGCTCTATATACAGTACAGTGCTAACCACTGAGCCACCGTGCTGCTCTATATACAGTACAGTGCTGACCACTGAGCCACCGTGCTGCTCTATATAAAGTACAGTGCTAACCACTGAGCCACCGTGCTGCTCTATATACAGTACAGTGCTGACCACTGAGCCACCGTGCTGCTCTATATACAGTACAGTGCTGACCACTGAGCCACCGTGCTGCCCTATATACAGTACAGTGCTAACCACTGAGCCACCGTGCTGCTCTATATACAGTACAGTGCTGACCACTGAGCCACCGTGCTGCCCTATATACAGTACAGTGCTGACCACTGAGCCACCGTGCTGCCCTATATACAGTACAGTGCTGACCACTGAGCCATCGTGCTGCCCTATATACAGTACAGTGCTGACCACTGAGCCACCGTGCTGCCCCATATACAGTACAGTGCTAACCACTGAGCCACCGTGCTGCTCTATATACAGTACAGTGCTGACCACTGAGCCACCGTGCTGCTCTATATACAGTACAGTGCTAACCACTGAGCCACCGTGCTGCCCTATATACAGTACAGTGCTAACCACTGAGCCACCGTGCTGCTCTATATACAGTACAGTGCTAACCACTGAGCCACCGTGCTGCCCTATATACAGTACAGTGCTAACCACTGAGCCACCGTGCTGCCCTATATACAGTACAGTGCTGACCACTGAGCCACCGTGCTGCCCTATATACAGTACAGTGCTAACCACTGAGCCACCGTGCTGCCCTATATACAGTACATGTGCTGACCACTGAGCCACCGTGCTGAGCCCTATATACAGTACAGTGCTAACCACTGAGCCATCGTGCTTGCCCTATATACATTACAGTGCTGACCACTGAGCCACCGTGCTGCTCTATATACAGTACAGTGCTGACCACTGAGCCACCGTGCTGCCCTATATACAGTACAGTGCTGACCACTGAGCCACCGTGCTGCTCTATATACAGTACAGTGCTGACCACTGAGCCACCATGCTGCCCTATATACAGTACAGTGCTAACCACTGAGCCACCGTGCTGCCCTATATACAGTACAGTGCTGACCACTGAGCCACCGTGCTGCCCTATATACAGTACAGTGCTGACCACTGAGCCACCGTGCTGCCCTATATACAGTACAGTGCTAACCACTGAGCCACCGTGCTGCTCTATATACAGTACAGTGCTGACCACTGAGCCACCGTGCTGCTCTATATACAGTACAGTGCTAACCACTGAGCCACCGTGCTGCCCTATATACAGTACAGTGGCTAACCAACAGTAGTCCACCCTGGCACTGCTCTATATACAGTACAGTGCTAACCACTGAGCCACCGTGCTGCTCTATATACAGTACAGTGCTAACCACTGAGCCACCGTGCTGCTCTATATACAGTACAGTGCTAACCACTGAGCCACCGTGCTGCCCTATATACAGTACAGTGCTAACCACTGAGCCACCGTGCTGCTCTATATACAGTACAGTGCTAACCACTGAGCCACCGTGCTTGCACTCTATATACAGTACAGTGCTAACCACTGAGCCACCGTGCTGCCCTATATACAGTACAGTGCTAACCACTGAGCCACCGTGCTGCTCTATATACAGTACAGTGCTAACCACTGAGCCACCGTGCTGCCCTATATACAGTACAGTGCTGACCACTGAGCCACCGTGCTGCCCTATATACAGTACAGTGCTAACCACTGAGCCACCGTGCTGCCCTATATACAGTACAGTGCTAACCACTGAGCCACCGTGCTGCCCTATATACAGTACAGTGCTGACCACTGAGCCACCGTGCTGCTCTATATACAGTACAGTGCTGACCACTGAGCCACCGTGCTGCCCTATATACAGTACAGTGCTGACCACTGAGCCACCGTGCTGCTCTATATACAGTACAGTGCTAACCACTGAGCCACCGTGCTGCTCTATATACAGTACAGTGCTAACCACTGAGCCACCGTGCTGCCGTATGTACAGTACAGTGCTAACCACTGAGCCACCGTGCTGCCGTATGTACAGTACAGTGCTAACCACTGAGCCACCGTGCTGCCGTATGTACAGTACAGTGCTAACCACTGAGCCACCGTGCTGCCGTATGTACAGTACAGTGCTAACCACTGAGCCACCGTGCTGCCGTATGTACAGTACAGTGCTAACCACTGAGCCACCGTGCTGCCGTATGTACAGTACAGTGCTAACCACTGAGCCACCGTGCTGCCGTATGTACAGTTCAGTGCTAACCACTGAGCCACCGTGCTGCCGTATGTACAGTACAGTGCTAACCACTGAGCCACCGTGCTGCCGTATGTACAGTACAGTGCTAACCACTGAGCCACCGTGCTGCCGTATGTACAGTACAGTGCTAACCACTGAGCCACCGTGCTGCCGTATGTACAGTACAGTGCTAACCACTGAGCCACCGTGCTGCCGTATGTACAGTACAGTGCTAACCACTGAGCCACCGTGCTGCCGTATGTACAGTACAGTGCTAACCACTGAGCCACCGTGCTGCCGTATGTACAGTTCAGTGCTAACCACTGAGCCACCGTGCTGCCGTATGTACAGTACAGTGCTAACCACTGAGCCACCGTGCTGCTCTATATACAGTACAGTGCTGACCACTGAGCCACCGTGCTGCTCTATATACAGTACAGTGCTGACCACTGAGCCACCGTGCTGCTCTATATTACAGTGCTAACCACTGAGCCACCGTGCTGCTCTATATACAGTACAGTGCTGACCACTGAGCCACCGTGCTGCCCTATATACAGTACAGGGCTAACCACTGAGCCACCGTGCTGCCCTATATACAGTACAGTGCTAACCACTGAGCCACCGTGCTGCTCTATATACAGTACAGTGCTAACCACTGAGCCACCGTGCTGCCCTATATACAGTACAGTGCTAACCACTGAGCCACCATTCTGTCCTGTATATAGTACAGTGCTAACCACTGAGCCACCGTGCTGCTCTATATACAGTGCTAACCACTGAGCCACCGTGCTGCCCTATATACAGTACAGTGCTAACCACTGAGCCACCGTGCTGCTCTATATACAGTACAGTGCTAACCACTGAGCCACCGTGCTGCTCTATATACAGTACAGTGCTAACCACTGAGCCACCGTGCTGCCTACAGATCTTGTTAAATGTTCAGGACATGGACCTCAAAGTCAAATTTGGTTGAGCTTCATTTACACAGACTGGAGCTGCCCTTTAATACTTGACCTGGGAGGGGAGAGTTCCCACTAAATATTTCCTGAATTTCTGGTGTCTCTTTGGAGGATTTATTTGCAGATAATATTTGTGGGGCCGGACGGGTGTGGACATTACAGAACATCGTCTGTTTCACACAGACACTAATGTGTCCAGGGGTCGGGCGGCCGCATTGAGAAGATTTCCCACAAATAAAGATTTAGAAAACTCCAGATATTGAGGCCAAGACAAGGTGCAAGGTGCAGTCCCATGTAAAATCCTCCAACATCCCAGTTTGCAGTGAAATAACCAAATATGTCAGAACCAAGAGGCACAAAGGCTCGGAGGTCAGCAGCACCGGGGTGTGTGTGACGAGCAGAGGCGCAGTGTAGGATCCCGTTCACATGTCTGAAGACGTCAAGAAAAATATGGATATAAGACTAAATTAGGTGGAACAACTTATATGGAAACATTATCATCATTATTGTGCTAAAATTGAGGGGTAAAATTTTTTCTAGGGGCTCGTGCAGACGACAGAGTGTTCTGTCTGAGTGCTATCCCTCCAGAAATCAGATCACACTCGGGCCAATGTTATTACATTAGTTCTATTCTTGTATATAGGAGCAGTATTATAGTAGTTATATTCCTGTATATAGGGCAGTATTATAGTAGTTATATTCTTGTATATAGGGTCAGTATTATAGTAGTTATATTCTTGTATATAGGAGCAGTATTATAGTAGTTATATTCTTGTACATAGGGCCAGTATTATAGTAGTTATATTCTTGTATATAGGGGCAGTATTATAGTAGTTATATTCTTGTATATAGGAGCAGTATTATAGTAGTTATATTCTTGTATATAGGGGCAGTATTATAGTAGTTATATTCTTGTATATAGGAGCAGTATTATAGTAGTTATATTCTTGTATATAGGGGCAGTATTATAGTAGTTATATTCTTGTACATAGGAGCAGTATTATAGTAGTTATATTCTTGTATATAGGAGCAGTATTATAGTAGTTATATTCTTGTATATAGGGGCAGTATTATAGTAGTTATATTCTTGTATATAGGGGCAGTATTATAGTAGTTATATTCTTGTACACAGGAGCAGTATTATAGTAGTTATATTCTTGTATATAGGAGCAGTATTATAGTAGTTATATTCCTGTATATAGGAGCAGTATTATAGTAGTTATATTCTTGTATATAGGAGCAGTATTATAGTAGTTATATTCTTGTATATAGGGGCAGTATTATAGTAGTTATATTCTTGTATATAGGAGCAGTATTATAGTAGTTATATTCTTGTATATAGGAGCAGTATTATAGTAGATATATTCTTGTATATAGGAGCAGTATTATAGTAGTTATATTCTTGTATATAGGGGCAGTATTATAGTAGTTATATTCTTGTATATAGGGGGCAGTATTATAGTAGTTATATTCTTGTATATAGGGGCAGTATTATAGTGGTTATATTCTTGTATATAGGGGGAGTATTATAGTAGTTATATTCTTGTATATAGGAGCAGTATTATAGTAGTTATATTCTTGTATATAGGAGCAGTATTATATTAGTTACATTTTTGTATATAGGAGCAGTATTATAGTAGTTATATTCTTGTATATAGGGGCAGTATTATAGTAGTTATATTCTTATATATAGGAGCAGTATTATAGTAGTTATATTCTTGTATATAGGGGCAGTATTATAGTAGTTATATTCCTGTATATAGGAGCAGTATTATAGTAGTTATATTCTTGTATATAGGGGCAGTATTATAGTAGTTATATTCTTGTACATAGAAGCAGTATTATAGTAGTTATATGTCTTGTATATAGGAGCAGTATTATAGTAGTTATATTCTTGTACATAGGAGCAGTATTATAGTAGTTATATTCTTGTATATAGGAGCAGTATTATAGTAGTTATATTCTTGTACATAGGAGCAGTATTATAGTAGTTATATTCTTGTATATAGGAGCAGTATTATAGTAGTTATATTCTTGTACATAGGAGCAGTATTATAGTAGTTATATTCTTGTATATAGGAGCAGTATTATAGTAGTTATATTCTTGTATATAGGGGCAGTATTATAGTAGTTATATTCTTGTACATAGGAGTAGTATTATAGTAGTTATATTCTTGTATATAGGGGCAGTATTATCTAATATATAATTACCTTAAGCCACTTCCGTCATATTCGGCGCTGTTTCCGTCGTCGTGTCTGTGGCTGCCTCACTCGCAATACCATTGCGAGTCCTTGCAGAGTCTCTTGCGGGACCTGAGATGATGTCACTGGTATGGGCGGGGCTATATCACATGACTGTGACATCATCACAGGCACTTTAATTGCTGCAGTGTCAGCACAGGAGACATCATGCCGCTGTCTCACATCAGACGTGTCCTCATCAGTGATTCTCTGCCTCTGACATCCTGCGATCACAAGGGAACATAGAGGTGACAGAGGACCCCGGACTGAGCCCCCAAGAGCTGATCTCCAGGATACAGGTGAGAGGAGGCTGCACAGGAGCAATGCTCTGCAGACAGGAGGGGGCTGCACAGGAGCAATGCTCTGCAGAGAGGAGGAGGCTGCACAGGAGCAATGCTCTGCAGAGAAGAGGCTGCACAGGAGCATTGCTCTGCATGAGGGGAGGCTGCACAGGAGCATTGCTCTGCATGAGGGGAGGCTGCACAGGACCAATGCTCTGCACAGAGGAGGCTGCACAGGAGCATTGCTCTGCAGAGAGGAGGCTGCAAAGGAGAAATGCTCTGCAGAGAGGAGGCTGCACAGGAGCAATGCTCTGCAGAGAGGAGGCTGCACAGGAGCATTGCTCTGCAGAGAGGAGGCTGCATAGGAGCATTGCTCTGCAGAGAGGAGGCTGCACAGGGGCAATGCTCTGCAGAGAGGAGGCTGCATAGGAGCATTGCTCTGCAGAGAGAGGAGGCTGCACAGGAGCAATGCTCTACAGTAAGGAGGCTGCACAGAAGCAATGCTCTGCATGAGGGGAGGCTGCACAGGAGCAATACTCTGCACAGAGGAGGCTGCAGAGGAGCATTGCTCTGCAGAGAGGCTGCACAGGAGCAATGCTCTGCAGAGAGGAGGCTGCACAGGAGCATTGCTCTGCAGAGAGGAGGCTGCACAGGAGCAATGCTCTACAGTAAGGAGGCTGCACAGGAGCAATGCTCTGCAGAGAGGAGGCTGCACAGGAGCAATGCTCTGCACAGAGGACGCTGCACAGGAACAATGCTCTGCACAGAGGAGGCTGCACAGGAGCAATGCTCTGCAGAGAGGAGGCTGCACAGGAGCATTGCTCTGCAGAGAGGAGGCTGCACAGGAGCAATGCTCTACAGTAAGGAGGCTGCACAGGAGCAATGCTCTGCAGAGAGGAGGCTGCACAGGAGCAATGCTCTGCACAGAGGAGGCTGCACAGCAGCAATGCTCTGCACAGAGGAGGCTGCACAGGACCATTGCTCTGCATGAGGGGAGGCTGCACAGGGGCATTGCTCTGCAGAGAGGAGGCTGCACAGGAGCAATGCTCTGCAGAGAGGAGGCTGCACAGGAGCAATGCTCTGCAGAGAGGAGGCTGCACAGGAGCATTGCTCTGCAGAGAGGAGGCTGCACAGGAGCAATGCTCTACAGTAAGGTGGCTGCACAGGAGCAATGCTCTGCAGAGAGGAGGCTGCACAGGAGCAATGCTCTGCAGAGAGGAGGCTGCACAGGAACAATGCTCTGCACAGAGGAGGCTGCACAGGAGCAATGCTCTGCAGAGAGGAGGCTGCACAGGAGCAATACTCAGCAGAGAGGAGGCTGCACAGGAGCAATGCTCTGCAGAGAGGAGGCTGCACAGGAGCAATACTCAGCAGAGAGGAGGCTGCACAGGAGCAATGCTCTGCAGATAAGAGGCTGCACAGGAGCAATGCTCTGCAGAGAGGAGGCTGCACAGGAGCAATGCTCTGCAGAGAGGAGGCTGCACAGGAGCAATGCTCTGCATGAGTGGAGCCAAGATGCTGGGGACGGCGGAGTGAAAATGCCGTGGCGGGGAAGACGATGACCCGCTGGTAAGTATGACAGGCAGCGTGCCTCTGTCCTCTGCTGACCACTCTGCCCACCGCACTGCGCTAACCACTCTGCCCGCTGCACTGCGCTGACCACTCTGCCCGCCGCACTGCGCTGACCACTCGGCCCACCGCACTCACTGCTAACCACTGAGCCACCGCGCAGTGCTAACCACTGAGCCACCGCGCAGTGCTAACCACTGAGCCACCGCGCAGTGCTAACCACTGAGCCATCGCTAACACTCTAACCACTGACGCCACCATTACCCCTGCTGACCACTCGGCCCACCGCTACTACACTGCTAACCACTGAGCCACCGGCATGCTAACCACTGAGCCACGAGTGCTAACCACTGAGCCACCAACAGTGCTAACCACTGAGCCATCCGTATACATCTGCTAACCACTGAGCCCACCATATACATGCTAACTACTAACCACCGTATACAGTGCTAACCACTGAGCCACCGTATACATGCTAAACCCCTGAGCGACCATATACAGTGCTAACCACTGAGCCACCATACAGTGCTAACCACTGAGCCACCATATACAGTGCTAACCACTGAGCCACCTATACAGTGCTAACCACTGAGCCACCTATACAGTGCTAACCACTGAGCCACCATATACAGTGCTAACCACTGAGCCACCAGTATACAGTGCTACCACTGAGCCACCATATACAGTGCTAACCACTGAGCCACCATATACAGTGCTAACCACTGAGCCACCATATACAGTGCTAACCACTGAGCCACCATATACAGTGCTAACCACTGAGCCACCATATACAGTACTAACCACTGAGCCACCGTAACAGTGCTAACCACTGAGCCACCATATACAGTGCTAACCACTGAGCCCCTTATACAGTGCTAACCACTGAAGCCACCGTACACTGCTAAACACTGTAGTCAACATACTTTGCTATCACTAAGCAGACCCGATGCTAACACTGAGCCACCGTTATATGTGTATCCAAGAGCCCTGTATACACACAATTAATTTCAACCACACTCCCTAAAATTATTAGTAAGTAAATTCTATATATGGATATTAGACTATCGATTCTTTATAATGGGCTCACAGTTTGTAGTAGTTATATTCTTGTATATAGGAGCAGTATTATAGTAGTTATATTCTTGTATATAGGAGCAGTATTATAGTAGTTATATTCTTGTATATAGGGGCAGTATTATAGTAGTTATATTCTTGTATATAGGGCAGTATTATAGTAGTTATATTCTTGTATATAGGGGCAGTATTATAGTAGTTATATTCTTGTATATAGGGGGCAGTATTATAGTAGTATATTCTTGTATATAGGGGCAGTATTATAGTAGTTATATTCTTGTATATAGGGGCAGTATTATAGTAGTTATATTCTTGTATATAGGGGCAGTATTATAGTAGTTATATTCTTGTATATAGGGGCAGTATTATAGTAGTTATATTCTTGTATATAGGAGCAGTATTATAGTAGTTTATATTCTTGTATATAGGGGCAGTATTATAGTAGTTATATTCTTGTATATAGGGGCAGTATTATAGTATATTCTTGTATATAGGGCAGTATTATAGTAGTTATATTCTGTATATAGGAGCAGTATTATAGTAGTTATATTCTTGTATATAGGGGCAGTATTATAGTAGTTATATTCTTGTATATAGGGGCAGTATTATAGTAGCTATATTCTTGTATATAGGGGCAGTATTATAGTAGTTATATTCTTGTATATAGGGGCAGTATTATAGTAGTTATATTCTTGTATATAGGGGCAGTATTATAGTAGTTATATTCTTGTATATAGGAGCAGTATTATAGTAGTTATATTCTTGTATATAGGGGCAGTATTATAGTAGTTATATTCTTGTATATAGGGGCAGTATTATAGTAGTTATATTCTTGTATATAGGGGCAGTATTATAGTAGTTATATTCTTGTATATAGGAGCAGTATTATAGTAGTTATATTCTTGTATATAGGGGCAGTATTATAGTAGTTATATTCTTGTATATAGGAGCAGTATTATAGTAGTTATATTCTTGTATATAGGAGCAGTATTATAGTAGTTATATTCTTGTATATAGGGGCAGTATTATAGTAGTTATATTCTTGTATATAGGGGCAGTATTATAGTAGCTATATTCTTGTATATAGGGGCAGTATTATAGTAGTTATATTCTTGTATATAGGGGCAGTATTATAGTAGTTATATTCTTGTATATAGGAGCAGTATTATAGTAGTTATATTCTTGTATATAGGAGCAGTATTATAGTAGTTATATTCTTGTATATAGGGGCAGTATTATAGTAGTTATATTCTTGTATATAGGGGCAGTATTATAGTATATTCTTGTATATAGGAGCAGTATTATAGTAGTTATATTCTTGTATATAGGAGCAATATTATAGTAGTTATATTCTTGTATATTGTCACGCTGGGAGCGGGAGAGACACTCAGCGTAGGACAACGACGGGGGGGGGAATAAGGAGTCCCTAAAGCTATGGGCACAAGAGGGAGAGGGTGACCCCTAGTCTTCCTGGGGCTGACCCTGTCTGCCCTGACGTCCCTATACAGTTTCCTCAACTGTCGCCGACCACGAACCTCGTCCCTCTCTGATCCTAGCACTACCTTATCTAAGGATCAGATGGAGAGGTTCACTAGACCCGTCCACTAACAACTAAAGACAAACACAAGGAAAAACAGACAATGGGGAAAGAAAACACTTATCTTGCAGCAGAGCACAGCAACCTCCACAACCTCAGCTTCTGCTGGAGCAAGGATAATGAGTGTCCAAGGAAATATCACCTGCACCGAGGGAGGGCAATGAAACTCCTTATAAAGGTGGGAAGAACCTGCTGGGTCCTAGTGACCCAGAATACTGGTGTAGAAACCAGACCGAGCACAAGACCTTCCCAGCCGTCTCCCCATGATAGGGAGATCTTATCATACCTTCTCTCTATCTACACAGAAGGTAAATGCCCCTGAAAGACGGACCGTCCTCAAACATTATGGCTGATTGGCCAAACGCTGGGACCGTCTGCGCGTGGCCTCTACCCTGTCATCCGTGCCACCCGTGACAGTACCCCCCCGTACACGAGTGGCCCCCGGACACTCAGGACCAGGCTTATCCGGATGGGAACGGTGAAAAGCGCGGAGCAGCCTAGCGGCGGAGACTTCCGACGCCGGCACCCACATCCGCTCCTCAGGACCGTAACCCCTCCAGTGCACCAAATACTGAAGAGAACGGCGCAACCTGCGAGAATCAACCACCTTTGAGATCTCAAATTCCAAATTCCCCGCCACGCAGATGGGCTCCGGGGCAAAGGAGACGGGTTAGACGACGGCACATACGGTTTGAGGAGCGACCTATGAAATACATTGTGGATCTTAAGAGCGGGAGGTAACGCAAGACGAAACGCCACGGGATTGATAACGGCGGTTATCTGATAAGGGCCAATAAACTGGGGCCCCAACTTCCAAGAGGGCACCTTCAACTTCACATTCTTGGTAGACAACCACACGTAGTCATTCACACACAGGTCCGGACCTGGCGCACGCTTCCTGTCAGCCATACGTTTGTACCTGTCGCCTAAGAGCTTCAAGCTACTCTGTACCCCGCGCCAAACCGAGGAGAGGGATGAGGTAAATCGGTCCTCCTCAGGAACTCCGGAAGGACTAGTACCACTAAAAGTACCAAACTGAGGATGAAACCCATATGCACCGAAGAACGGTGACTTGCCAGTGGACTCCTGAAGACGATTATTAAGGGCAAATTCGGCCAAGGGCAGATAACTCGCCCAAGTCTCCTGATTGTCAGAGACAAAACACCTCAGATAAGTCTCCAAATTCTGGTTCATACGTTCGGTCTGCCCATTTGATTGAGGATGAAAAGCAGAAGAGAAGGACAAAGCAATTCCTAAACGTGCACAAAAAGCCTTCCAAAATTTGGAGACAAACTGAGTACCCCGATCAGAAACCACCTCGGAGGGAACTCCATGAAGCTTCACAATCTCACTTACAAACACCTGTGCCAGTGTCCGAGCATTAGGAAGTGCGGGCAGTGCCACAAAGCGAACCATCTTACTGAATCTATCAACCACTACCAGCACTACCGTCTTGCCTGCAGACGCCGGAAGATCGGTGATAAAATCCATTGACACATGTGTCCATGGCCTCTCAGGAATAGACAATGGCAAGAGAGAACCAGCCGGACGGGTATGCGGAACCTTAGCCCGTGCACACACACTACAGGCAGATACGAATTCCGCTACGTCCTTCCTCAACCCCGGCCACCAAAAGCGGCGAGATAAAAGATCGAAGGTGGCCCTACTGCCGGGATGCCCTGCCAATACGGAGTCGTGATGCTCCGACAGCACCCTGAGACGCAAAGATGATGGCACAAAAAGTCTCCCAGAAGGACAGGAGGCAGGGGCGCCCCCCTGGACCTTCAACACCTCCCCCTCCAGATCAGGGCAAAGAGCAGAAACAACCACCCCCTCCTGTAAGATGGGAACGGGACTTTCATGAGCACTACCACCCGGGAAACTACGCGACAACGCATCAGCCTTCACGTTCTCAACCCCCGGACGGTAAGTGACGGTAAAATTAAATCTCGTGAAAAACAAGGACCACCGAGCCTGCCGGGGATTGAGACGCTTGGCGGACTCAAGGTAAGACAGGTTCTTGTGGTCGGTAATAACCGTGATGGGATGGACAGCCCCCTCCAGCCAGTGACGCCATTCCTCAAAAGCCAACTTAATAGCCAACAGCTCCCTATTACCAACATCATAATTCCTCTCGGCCGACGACAACTTCTTGGAGAAGAACGCACAGGGCACCCATCTCCCAGGCGAAGGGCCTTGCGACAATACAGCCCCCACCCCCACCTCAGACGCATCCACCTCCACAACGAAGGGCTGAGAAAGATCGGGCTGACGGAGAATAGGTGCGGAAACAAAACAACGCTTTAGGGAGGAGAAAGCCTGGCGAGCAGACTCCGACCACTCGGAAAAATCTGTCCCCTTCCTAGTCATGTCCGTAAGAGGCGTCACCAGCACCGAATAGTTCCTAATAAATTTACGGTAAAAGTTGGTAAACCCCAAAAAACGTTGCAATGCCCGTAGATTGTCCGGTTGTTCCCAGTCCAGCACCGCCCGGACTTTTTCCGGATCCATCCGAAAACCCAACGGTGACAGGAGGTACCCCAAAAAACGTACCTCCTGAACGGCGAAGACACATTTCTCGAGTTTAGCATACAGCTTATTGTCCCGTAAGACCTGTAACACCTGCTTGACATGGGACTGATGCGTCTCCATATCGGGGGAATAGATCAAGATATCATCCAAGTAAACAACCACAAATCTACCCACCAAATGATGGAATATGTCATTGACAAAGTGTTGGAAAACCGCAGGGGCATTAGTGAGCCCGAACGGCATTACGAGACTTTCAAAATGGCCGTCCGGGGTATTAAACGCCGTCTTCCATTCATCCCCCTCTCTGACCCTAATCAGGTTGTAGGCCCCCCTCAAATCCAACTTGGAGAACCATTTAGCACCCACTACCTGACTGAATAAATCAGGAATCAGAGGGAGGGGATACGGATCACGGACAGTAATCCGATTCAACTCCCGGAAATCCAAGCAAGGACGGAGGCCCCCATCTTTTTTCTTAACAAAAAAGAAACCAGCCGCAACCGGCGAAGTTGAGGGCCTGATGTGACCCGTCTGCAGACTCTCGGAAATGAAATCCTTCATCGCCTGTCTTTCCGGACCCGATATAGTAAACATCCTAGCTTTGGGCAGTTTAGCTCCGGGAACGAGGTTGATCGGGCAATCATACGCCCGATGAGGGGGCAGGTCTTGGCACCCCTTCTCTGAGAACACATCCTCATACTCCGATAGGAACGGGGGCAGAGATACCGCAGACACCACTGAAAATGAGGTAACCAAACAATTCTCAGAACAAAAATCACTCCATTCCACGATGTCCCTGGACTGCCAATCCACTACGGGATTATGTGTAATCAACCATGGCAAGCCCAGGACAATGGGAGCGGGGAGACCGTCTAAGACATAGCAAGATATCGTCTCTTGATGTTGGGATCCAACCGTCAACTTAATGTCATGTACGATATGTGTGAGACTACCTTGAGCAAGAGGTGCTGAGTCGATGGCATAGATACGGATGGGGCGAGACAATAAACAGCAGCTAAGCCCATGAGCGTCTACAAAATGAGCATCCACCATGCTGACCCCCGCACCACTATCCACAAACACAGAAATACCCTCCGTTTTGCCCTCCAGCGCCACCTCCGCACTTAGGAGGAAACGGGAAGTACAAATGGAGGATACACACACCTCCCGCTCGACCACCTCCACACCCCCCATAGTCACATAAGGTCCAGGCACCCCAGTCCGTTTAGGAGTGTAGGGACAGGCCCCAATAAAATGGTCCCCTTTCCCACAAAAAAAACAGACCCCCTTCCCCTTGCCCCGGGAGGTACCGGAGGAGAACCTCGAGGCCGCCGCTCCTCCTAGCTGCATAGGTGCCTCCGCACTCGGGAGGAACGACACACCCTCCGCGTGACCTCCCGGTAACCAGGAATCACCACGAGAATGGCTCCCAGTAACAGGAGGTCTACCCCTCCGCTCCTGGAGGCGTCTATCCATACGAATAGCTAACGACATAGCCGCCTCCAGGGACGGAGGGGTCTCATAAACCGCCAGAGCGTCCTTCAGCCTCTCCGAAAGACCCTGACAAAAATGACTCCTGAGAGCCGGATCGTTCCACTGTGTGTCCATAGCCCACCTGCGGAACTCAGAACAATATGATTCCGCCGACCGAGTCCCCTGGCGGAGATGGCGTAACCTGGATTCAGCCAAAGAGACACGGTCAGGGTCATCATATATGAGGCCCAGGGCGTCAAAAAATTCATCCACAGAGCGGAGACAAGTAGAGTCCTGTGGCAGAGAGAAAGCCCAGGACTGGGGATCTCCCTGCAGTAGCGACATAATAATTCCTACACGCTGCTGCTCATCACCAGTGGAATAAGGCCTAAGCCTAAAATATAATTTACAGGCTTCTTTGAACACAGTAAACTTATCTCTACCTCCTGAAAACCTGTCAGGGAGGGCAACCTTAGGTTCAGGTCTGGCCTGACCCAATGCTTGATTCCCCAAGACACCATTTTGCGGCTGCGGGCCCTGTAAAGCCGACCGAAGGTCCGCAACCTCCAAAGACAGGGACTGCAGCTGCTGGGCCAAAGCAGACACAGGATCCATAAGGAAAGGAAGAAAAATCGGTTCCTCCCCTGTCCTTCAGTTACAGTATTGGCAGGTGATAATGTCACGCTGGGAGCGGGAGAGACACTCAGCGTAGGACAACGACGGGGGGGGGAATAAGGAGTCCCTAAAGCTATGGGCACAAGAGGGAGAGGGTGACCCCTAGTCTTCCTGGGGCTGACCCTGTCTGCCCTGACGTCCCTATACAGTTTCCTCAACTGTCGCCGACCACGAACCTCGTCCCTCTCTGATCCTTGCACTACCTTATCTAAGGATCAGATGGAGAGGTTCACTAGACCCCTCCACTAACAACTAAAGACAAACACCAGGGAAGACAGACAATGGGGAAAGAAAACACTTATCTTGCAGCAGAGCACAGCAACCTCCACAACCTCAGCTTCTGCTGGAGCAAGGATAATGAGTGTCCAAGGAAATATCACCTGCACCGAGGGAGGGCAATGAAACTCCTTATAAAGGTGGGAAGAACCTGCTGGGTCCTAGTGACCCAGAATACTGGTGTAGAAACCAGACCGAGCACAAGACCTTCCCAGCCGTCTCCCCAAGATAGGGAGATCTTATCATACCTTCTCTCTATCTACACAGAAGGTAAATGCCCCTGAAAGACGGACCGTCCTCAAACATTATGGCTGATTGGCCAAACGCTGGGACCGTCTGCGCGTGGCCTCTACCCTGTCATCCGTGCCACCCGTGACATATATAGGGGCAGTATTATAGTAGTTATATTCTTGTATATAGGGGGCAGTATTATAGTAGCTATATTCTTGTATATAGGGGCAGTATTATAGTAGTTATATTCTTGTATATAGGGGCAGTATTATAGTAGTTATATTCTTGTATATAGGGGCAGTATTATAGTAGTTATATTCTTGTATATAGGAGCAGTATTATAGTAGTTATATTCTTGTATATAGGGGAAGTATTATAGTAGTTATATTCTTGTATATAGGGGCAGTATTATAGTAGTTATATTCTTGTATATAGGAGCAGTATTATAGTAGTTATATTCTTGTATATAGGGGCAGTATTATAGTAGTTATATTCTTGTATATAGGGGCAGTATTATAGTAGTTATATTCTTGTATATAGGGGCAGTATTATAGTAGTTATATTCTTGTATATAGGGGCAGTATTATAGTAGTTATATTCTTGTATATAGGAGCAGTATTATAGTAGTTATATTCTTGTATATAGGGGCAGTATTATAGTAGTTATATTCTTGTATATAGGGGCAGTATTATAGTAGTTATATTCTTGTATATAGGGGCAGTATTATAGTAGTTATATTCTTGTACATGGGAGCAGTATTATAGTAGTTATATTCTTGTATATAGGAGCATTATTATAGTAGTTATATTCTTGTATATAGGAGCACTATTATAGTAGTTATATTCTTGTATATAGGGGGCAGTATTATAGTAGTTATATTCTTGTACATAGGAGCAGTGTTATAGTAGTTATATTCTTGTATATAGGGGCAGTATTATAGTGGTCATATTTTTTCACAGTATTCTGTATTTTTGTGTTTATTCCGCTATCTTGTTATATTTCAGTGTGTGATTTGGTTTGGCATCAGTATACCTAGTGTCAGATCCTGATGATTCTGAAAAAGAAAAGTAAATTCCTTTTGTTCTCAGAGAAGTTGCTGAGGAATATTTGTCCCCATTGTGTGGGACACAAAACTGCCTTCTCCGATATAATCTTGAGTCTGTGACGTCTGCCGTGGTCTGTTCCCACCATGTCTTCTGTAATTCAGCGATTTTCCAATTTGCAAATAAATGCAGATATACAGGATCCTTTACAATCATTCCTACACTTTCAAATTTTCCATATTTTTTCCTGTTACATCACAAACCTAAATGTACTTATCAGGATTTTTTGTGATACCAACACAAAGTACAAGTGTATGTGAAGTGTAAAGGAAATTATAACTGGTTTACTAAATATTTTATATTTACCGTAACTCTCTAAACCAGTGATGGCGAACCTATGACACGCGTGTCAGCACTGACACGCGTAGCCATTTTCAGTGACACGCGGCCGGCCGGAGAAACTAGACTCGCTATTTGGATAAAAACCACAGACACGGACACAGCAGCAAAAAACTGTTGCGAGTCGGGTTTCCAAAACGGCAATGCGAGCTATTACGCTTGACTCGTCTAGTCTACTCGTTGCGAGTCTAGCGAGTCCAATGTTAATGAATGGGGAATCGAGTCTAATTACTCGATTCCCCATTCATTAACATTGGACTCGCTAGACTCGCAACGAGTAGACTAGAGTCAAGCGATTCCGAGTTAGGACTCGCCCATCACTAACTACAGATGAGGAAAAAAAAAATGTGCTGGAGGACTGTAGGCCAGGACAGCAGAGCTCCGGCACAGAGCGTCTAGTCCTGGGACTTCCGGTAAGCGGAACTTCTGGCTGGCGCAGCAGGGAGCAGCGGAGCGCTGTGGGGGACGCATATCTGAGGCCCTGTGATCGCTGTCTGGAGGTCCAGTGATTACTACAGCAACCATCCTCGAGTCCAGTGAAAGGTTCTGGGCAGAATCTGGGCTGGGTGTCATGAATGTGTGATTGGCCATTACTGAGATAAGTGAGGGGGAGGCTGGAAGAGGCCTGTGCTATGGGTGCCGTTTCCCGCCATTAATTTACATAAGGAACGCCATCTTGCAGCATACAGACTCCATTTCATCCTATTAATCTCTATTTCTGCTTATTAACTCTGCCCTTTCCTAAAAGACAGTTAACCCCTAATTGCCTGCAGGGCTATCTATAAATCTTCTGTCACTGCCCCTCTGATGGAGAAGCCAAAAAAACCAAGGTTAAGTAAAGGAAGTGGTAGTAGTAGCAGTAGCCGACCCTTTCAAGAGACATGGACTGAGATGTATGGCATTATAGAAAAAAATGGCAGATCATTTTGCGTTCTATGTAGTGAAACGGTAGTAAGCAGAACGTGGAATATAAATAGACATTTTGAAACTAATCATTCCCAGCTCTTGAAAAAAAGTGAGGATGAAAGGAAGGAATACATTTCCAGGCAGCTACAACTTCATAAGAGCCAATCTAATTCCATCCTTAAATTTGTAAAAAGCTCTACAAATTTAACATCTGCAAGTCTGAGCATTGCTCACTCCATAGCTCAGCATGGAAAAGCCCTCAGTGAGGGAGAATTTATTAAAGAAACTCTCTTAAGATGTGCACCAGTTCTATTTCACGATATGCAGAATAAAGATGCAATTAGTAAGAGAATAGCTGAGTTACCACTCAGTAGAAATATCATAAAAGACCGAATAATGAGACTCAACACAAACGTACAACATCAATTAAAGGAAGACATAAGTAATTGTAAATATGTTTCGATCTCTCTTGATGAAACTACTGATGTCACATCACATGCACAGTTGGCCATTATTGGTCGATATTCTGATGGTCTCACAATGAGAGAAGAGTTGATAAAGTTAGTATCAGTGCCAACAAGTACATCAGGAAGCGAAATATGTAAGGTTGTTAAACAAACATTCTGTGACCTAAGCATTGATATCTCTAAAGTTGTGTCAGTGACGACAGACGGGGCACCAAACATGGTGGGGAAAAAAGTTGGATTTGTTACATTGTTTACAGAAGCTATTGGACACCCGATTGTGCCTTTTCATTGTATTATCCATCAGGAGGCTTTATGTGCCAAGGCAGGATTCACTGACTTAAACGACTTAATGTCAGTTGTTACAAAAATAGTTAATTTAATAGCTGCTCGCCCCCTTCACAAGAGAGAATTTTCTGCACTTTTACTGGAGGTTGATTCCACCTACAGTGGACTGCTGATGTACAATAATGTAAGATGGCTGAGCCGAGGCAAAGTTCTTGAGCGCTTTGTGGAGTGCTTTGAAGAAATTAAGGTATTTCTTGAGGATAAGGATCTGGGAAACTTTCCTCAGCTCTATGATTATCAGTGGGTCAACACCCTGATGTTTTTTACAGATCTCTCTGTTCATATTAATGAACTGAACTTAAAGCTACAAGGTTTTGGCAAAAGTATTGACGTTATGTTTGGATACATAAAAGCTTTTGAAAGTAAACTTAAAATTTTCAAGCGAGATGTAGAAACTAAAACTTATAAGTATTTTCCTCGAGTAACAAAGTATTTTGAGAAGGCCAGTGCAGCTGTACAAAATGAAATGGAGCCCTTGCATCTAAAGTACCAGCATGTTTTAGACTCCTTACTTGACCAGTTCAGTGATAGATTTAATCAATTTAGAAGCCTAGAACAGACCATGAAAATAATTAAGTATCCTGATGTAGTAGTCTACAGTAGTTTGGAATTAAATGGTTTCCAATGGATACAAATTGATGATTTGGAGATGCAACTTGCAGAATTTCAGGACAGCATCTGGGGTCAGGTGTTTGTTGATTTGAGGTCAAAGCTTGAGAATCTAGAAAGGTGCCGTTTGGAGAATCAAGAGGAGTGCCACTATGAGCAGGAAATTTGGAGTGCCTGGAATCGGTTACCAGACACTTTTAGCACCCTGAAAAATATAGCAATGGCTTTACTTACTATTTTTCCCTCTACGTACTTTTGTGAGACCTTATTCTCAGCATTAAATAATATCAAAACCAACAAAAGAAACAGATTGACAGATAACCTTAGTAGCGCTTGCTTGGCCTTGAAGTGTACAAAATACCAACCTTCAATTGAAGATTTAGCCAATGAAATTCAGCAACAAAAAAGTCACTAAATCAGTGATGGCGAACCTGTGGCAGTCCAGCTGTTGCTGGACTGCCACAGGTTCGCCATCACCGGAAGAATTCCCCCTCCCCCTCACTTATCTGACTTAGTTCATGACACCCCACACAAGTGAAATAACAGCAAGACCAACAAAAGAAACCAACTGACAGATTAACAAAGAAGTCACTAAGCAGGTAAGTTAAAGAATTATACATATTTGTTATTTACACTATAAATATCGTAAAATTAGGGGTTTTTTTCTCAAGGTGACACACCTGCCGAGTTATGCTCGGTTTTTTGGCGAATTTTGACACACCAAGCTCAAAAGGTTGCCCATCACTGCTCTAAACTGTGTTGTGTATTAGTATTCAGCCCCTGAGTCAGCACTTTGTAGGACCACCTTTTTCTGTCTTGTATTAGTATTCAGCCCCTGAGTCAGCACTTTGTAGGACCACCTTTCTCTGTCTTGTATTAGTATTCACCCCCTGAGTCAGCACTTTGTAGGACACACCTTTCTCTGTCTTGTATTTGTATTCAGCCCCCTGAGTCAGCACTTTCTAGGACCACCTTTCTATGTCTTGTGTTAGTATTCACCCCCTGTAGTCAGCACTTTGTAGGACCACTTTCTCTGCTTTGTATTAGTATTCACCCCCTGAGTCAGCACTTTGTAGGACCACCTTTCTCTGTCTTGTATTAGTATTCAACCCCCGGAGTCAGCACTTTGTAGGACCACCTTTCTATGTCTTGTATTAGTATTCACCCCCTGAGTCAGCACTTTGTAGGACCACCTTTCTCTGCTTTGTATTAGTATTCACCCCCTGAGTCAGCACTTTGTGGACCACCTTTCTCTGTCTTGAATTAGTATTCACCCCCTTAGTCAGCACTTTGTAGGACCAACTTTCTCTGTCTTGTATTAGTATTCACCCCCTGAGTCAGCACTTTGTAGGACCACCTTTCTCTGTCTTGTATTAGTATTCACCCCCTGAGTCAGCACTTTGTAGGACCACCTTTCTCTGTCTTGTATTAGTATTCACCCCCTGAGTCAGCACTTTGTAAGACCACCTTTCTCTGTCTTGCAGTAGTATTCACCCCCTAGTCAGCACTTCGTAAGACCACCTTTCTCTGTCTTTTGGGGTCTCTCCAGCTTTGCTCATGTAGAGGTGACATTTTCCTTTTTGCTCTCACTCAGTGATTGGATGGACACATCTTAAGCTTTAGGCCACAAAGTTTTCTGATATTGATAATTCCTCTCTGTCTACGGAAGTCAAGAGTCATCCATGTCCTCTGTAATAGAGAATAATGCAGACCCCCTAACTCTCACCTGGGAAAGAACCACAATATAAAGTCGTTCAGCAGTGGTGTAACCTGAAGCTCATGGGCCCTGATGCAAAAGCCCCAATGGGGCCCCCAATTATTGCAAATCTTTAAGAGCACTAGCCTTTTTCTATAGGTTAAAGGGTCATTTGGGGCCCCCAAGGCTCCAGGGCCCGGGCGTTAAATTGCAGAATATTTAAAAACCTTTCCTACTAATCTTGTATTATACATCCTCTATTTCCTCAACTATGAAGGGATTTTTTCTCTTTGTCTATGTGGCGCCCCTGCGGACTGGACGCCACAGTGATGCTGCACCTACTCCTCAGGTGTGGTGTCACCGCTCCCACGTGTGAGGGGTTGCAAGTCCGAGACACTACAATTACACACATCATCCCAATTCCAGGCTGGGGGATTCGGGCAGACCCTATAGAGAGGGAGGGCCCCATCTTCTGGTCAGGAGGAGGGGTTAGCAGTAGGTTAGTGAGGAGAGAGAGACAGGAGTTGAAGGAGGAAGGACATCCAGAGAGGACGCGGGACAGAGGAGTCCTAGGGGACAAGAGAGTGGGGAACCCACACGTGTCTCCCGAATCTTTCCCGACCAGAGATGGGCAGAGAGACAGGTTGCCTGAGGGGATCGGCCTCGATCTGGCGGGAATGCTGCATGCCCTAAGCAGGAAAACCGGAGGACACTGCTTGTGCAAGGGCAGTGGCAACAAGCTGGGGATAATCGCCAGGATGATGGCTAGAACCGACGCAGTCGCCCAACAAGGCCCGCAGCCATCAGCCTGGGAACCTGTCCACGAAGGAGCTGGGAAGGAGGGCAAATATACAGTGCAGGGAGAGAGCAAACAGGAGAGGCCAATAAGGGCGTCTCGGAGGAGCGATCCCAACCACCTGGGAGCTGGCCGGCCCGCACCATGGAGGAGCACAGCATCTGGCTGGGTAGCCTTGTCTGATCAGCAAGTTAAGGTAAAGAACTGCATCCATGATGTCATCTTGCTGACCCTCAGCCTTTATAGACTGTTCATACCATCCCTGGGGCCCAGCTTTACCTGTGGGAGCTTTACCATGCCGGCTGCACTACTATCTGCCCCAGCGGTCATATTCTGCAGTGTCGGCCGTCCCTGGCTGAGTACCATAGGTGATGTCACGAACTATCCCCTGTAAATTTTACTGCACGCTCAGGGCCACAGAGTCGGGTCACCGCCACCATGACCTTCCACCGGACCGACCGGCCCGGTTATCAAGTACCCCACGGCCCTGCCTGTCGTTGCATCTAGGTTACTGCCGTCTATCAGAGGTGGTCGGTTTCATAGGTAAACAGAACAGTAGCAGCGTTTTGCTTGTTCTGAATGCTGCTTTGAGCGGCCGGATCGCTGGATCTGACACAATTCACTGTACTTATGTTTCTCTTAAGTAGCAAAGGCAAATTTGCCTCTTCTTGAAGCATCAGAGAGACCCCGGCAAAGGCCTCAGACTGCTCCAAACTGCTGATCACCCGGAGCGCACTGCTGCAGCCAGAGGAGAAGGGATGTGCTCCTCAATAAAGATTACACAACCCCTTTAAAGGGAACCTGTCACCATGAAAATGCTTTCTAATCTGCAGGCACCATGTTCTAGAGCAGGAGGAGCAGGGCAGATTGATACATAGATTGTGAAAGAAAATCCAGTATAATCTGTGTTTTCATCATTTAAACGTCTGCTCTTTCTGGGATTTTAGGTCCAGTGGGCGGTCCTGTTGGTGATTGTCAGCTATATTTGTATGCACACTTACAGTATATAAAGACAGCTGTCAGTCACTGATAGGACCGCCCACTGGACTCAAAATCCCAGAAAGAGCAGAGGTTTAAATGATGAAAACACAGATTATACTGGATTTTCTTTCACGATCTATGTATCAATCTGCCCTCCTCCTCCTCCTCCTGCTCTAGAACATGGTGCCTGCAGATTAGAAAGCATTTTCATGGTGACAGGTTCCCTGTAAGACCCCGATAAATCTGTAACTGATTATCAGGTCCGCAATCCCTGAGACCAAAGATTTCATTATCTTCATTTTAAAGTATCTAAATCTCCGTTTATAAAAACTAATAGTCCAGCAAATCAGCCTGAATAATATTATTATTATTATGTATTCACTTAAAACAACATATTTAAAAGGTAACATTAAACTGCTGGGGTGGGGGCACATACACTGCTAGGGGTAGGCACAAAGGCTAAGCTGAGGGCACGTAGCGGCTGCTGTGGTGGGGGCACGTGGCGGCTGCTGGGGTGGGGGCACAGGCTGCTTGGGTGGGGGCACAGTCTGTTGGGGCAGGGGGCACAGTCTGTTGGGGTGGGGGGCACAGGCTGCTGGGGTGGGGGGGCACAGGCTGCTGGGGGGCACAGTCTGTTGGGGTGGGGGACACAGGCTGCTGGGTGGGGGGCACATAGCAGCTGTTCGGGTGGGGGGCACAGGCTGCTGGGGCGGGGGCACATAGCAGCTGTTGGGGTGGGGGGCACAGGCTGCTGGGGTGGGGGGCACAGTCTGTTGGGGTGGGGGGCACAGTCTGTTGGGGTGGGGGCACAGGCTGCTGGGGTGCACATACCCTGGGGTGGGGGCACAGGCTGCTGGGGTGCACATATCCTGGGGTGGGGGCACAGTCTGTTGGGGTGAACATATCCTGGGTGGGGGCACAAAGCTGTTGGGGTGGGGGCACAGGCTGCTGGGGTGCACATATCCTGGGGGGGTAATCGTGTGGTATTCCTATATCCTGGGGGGGGCACAGGCTGCTGGGGTGCACATATCCTGGGGGGGGCACAGGCTGCTGGGGTGCACATATCCTGGGGGGGGCACAGGCTGCTGGGGTGGGGGCACAGTCTGTTGGGGTGCACATATCCTGGGGTGGGGGCACATAGCTGTTGGGGTGGGGGCACAGGCTGCTGGGGTGCACATATCCTGGGGGGGGCACAGGCTGCTGGGGTGCACATATCCTGGAATGGGGGCACAGTCTGTTGGGGTGGGGCGCAGTCTGTTGGGGTGCACATATCCTGGGGGGCACAGGCTGCTGGGGTGCACATATCCTGGAATGGGGGCACAGTCTGTTGGGGTGGGGGCACAGTCTGTTGGGGTGCACATATCCTGGGGTGGGGGCACATAGCTGTTGGGGTGGGGGCACAGGCTGCTGGGTGCACATATCCTGGGGGGGGCACAGGCTGCTGGGGTGCAAATATCCTGGAATGGGGGCACAGTCTGTTGGGGTGGGGGCACAGTCTGTTGGGGTGCACATATCCTGGGGTGGGGCACATAGCTGTTGGGGTGGGGGCACAGGCTGCTGGGGTGCACATACCCTGGGGTGGGGGCACAGGCTGCTGGGGTGCACATATCCTGGGGTGGGGGCACAGTCTGTTGGGGTGCACATATCCTGGGGTGGGGGCACATAGCTGTTGGGGTGGGGGCACAGGCTGCTGGGGTGCACATATCCTGGGGGGGGAACAGGGTGATGGGGTGCACATATCCTGGGGTGGGGGCACAGGCTGCTGGGGTGCACATATCCTGGGGT
The DNA here is from genome assembly GCA_033576535.1 of Allobates femoralis. Taxonomy (NCBI): domain Eukaryota; kingdom Metazoa; phylum Chordata; class Amphibia; order Anura; family Aromobatidae; genus Allobates; species Allobates femoralis. Next base: position 36,301,792 of record JARQOC010000009.1, read on the forward strand.
GGGGGCACATAGCTGCTGGGGTGGGGGCACATAGCTGTTGGGGTGGGGGCACAGGGTGCTGGGGTGCACATATCCTGGGATGGGGGCACAGTCTGTTGGGGTGCACATATCCTGGGGTGGGGGCACAGTCTGTTGGGGTGCACATATCCTGGGGTGGGGCCACATAGCTGTTGGGTGGGGGCACAGGCTGCTGGGGTGCACATATCCTGGGGTGGGGGCACAGTCTGTTGGGGTGGGGGCACAGTCTGTTGAGGTGCACATATCCTGGGATGGGGGCACAGGCTGCTGGGGGGCACATATCCTGGGGTGGGGGCACAGCCTGCCCCCTCTGCCCCCCTCAGTCTCACACACCCTCCATCCACACCTCCCTTGTTTACTCATTACCTCCCTGTGAAGCCACCATTGCTCCCATCAGCTCCAGCTTCTCATTCTGCTACTTCCTGGTCGACAAAACTATGTGGCTCCGCCCACCTGAGTCACATGTGCATGACGTCATCGCAAGTCCTGCACTGCTCCAGTAGTTTATGTAAATTAGCCCTGTGGACTTATGGCAACTCAGACCAGGCTCTACACATGCGCAGTGATAGGAGGACAGATGACCCCGGAAGTGGATGACGGATGCCACAAGGTAATTATGTAAGTAGATGACGTCATTAATTCCACAGCGCTGTCACTATTGGGGCTCACAGTCTATATTCCCTGTCAGTCTATGGAGAGTGAGAAAACCAAAAAATTACACTGTCACTGTGTGACATTACTCACTCATACTGATCCTGAGTTACCTCCTGTATTATACTCCAGAGCTGCACTCACTATTCTGCTGGTGCAGTCACTGTGTACATACATTACATTACTGATCCTGAGTTACCTCCTGTATTATACTCCAGAGCTGCACTCACTATTCTGCTGGTGCAGTCACTGTGTACATACATTACATTACTGATCCTGAGTTACCTCCTGTATTATACTCCAGAGCTGCACTCACTATTCTGCTGGTGCAGTCACTGTGTACATACATTACATTACTGATCCTGAGTTACCTCCTGTATTATACTCCAGAGCTGCACTCACTATTCTGCTGGTGCAGTCACTGTGTACATACATTACATTACTGATCCTGAGTTACCTCCTGTATTATACTCCAGAGCTGCACTCACTATTCTGCTGGTGCAGTCACTGTGTACATACATTACATTACTGATCCTGAGTTACCTCCTGTATTATACTCCAGAGCTGCACTCACTATTCTGCTGGTGCAGTCACTGTGTACATACATTACATTACTGATCCTGAGTTACCTCCTGTATTATACTCCAGAGCTGCACTCACTATTCTGCTGGTGCAGTCACTGTGTACATACATTACATTACTGATCCTGAGTTACCTCCTGTATTATACTCCAGAGCTGCACTCACTATTCTGCTGGTGCAGTCACTGTGTACATACATTACATTACTGATCCTGAGTTACCTCCTGTATTATACCTCCAGAGCTGCACTCACTATTCTGCTGGTGCAGTCACTGTGTACATACATTACATTACTGATCCTGAGTTACCTCCTGTATTATCCTCCAGAGCTGCACTCACTATTCTGCTGGTGCAGTCACTGTGTACATACATTACATTACTGATCCTGAGTTACCTCCTGTATTATCCTCCAGAGCTGCACTCACTATTCTGCTGGTGCAGTCACTGTGTACATACATTACATTACTGATCCTGAGTTACCTCCTGTATTATACTCCAGAGCTGCACTCACTATTCTGCTGGTGCAGTCACTGTGTACATACATTCATTACTGATCCTGAGTTACCTCCTGTATTATACTCCAGAGCTGCACTCACTATTCTGCTGTGCAGTCACTGTGTACATACATTCATTACTGATCCTGAGTTACCTCCTGTATTATACTCCAGAGCTGCACTCACTATTCTGCTGGTGCAGTCACTGTGTACACACATTACATTACTGATCCTGAGTTACCTCCTGTATTATACTCCAGAGCTGCACTCACTATTCTGCTGGTGCAGTCACTGTGTACATACATTACATTACTGATCCTGAGTTACCTCCTGTATTATACTCCAGAGCTGCACTCACTATTCTGCTGGGTATTTTCATGTTAATTTTGTGTAGATTTATGGTTGTAGTATAAACTTTAGATTGTGATTTGTATACTGTGACTTTTATTTTAGGTTAAATTTGTAAATTATTTAAAACTGTAAAATTGTTAACTATTAATGAAGATTTTGTATTGCTTTTTTATTATTAGAAATAAAGTTATCAGAATGTTCTATAATGACCTTGTTACAGAGGAGAGAATGGAAGTGACATCAGGAAAGCAAAGATCAAACAGGAAGTGAGATCAGAAAATGACAGATCAGACAGCAAGTGACATCACAAAAGCACAGAGCAGACAGGAAGTGACATTAGAAAAGCACAGAGCAGACAGGAAGTGACATCAGAAAAGCACAGAGCAGACAGGAAGTGACATCAGAAAAGCACAGAGCAGACAGGAAGTGACATCAGAAATGTAGAATGCAGCAGGAAATGACATCAGAAAAACACAATGCAGACAGGAAGTGACATCCGAAAAACACAAAGCAGTCAGGAAGTGACATCAGAAAAACACAAAGCAGTCAGGAAGTGACATCATGTTTTGTGCTGAGCACTTCCTGAGGTTTTCTGAGCAGGCCGGGGCTCTGGAGAATTTGGGTCAGGAATGATTCTGTCTTCACCTGCCTCCATGTCACAGAATATGAAGAATCTGTCATTCACAACCGCTGCAGCTGTGTAACGCCTGTCACCATGGAATCACATTGTTCTGAAGACACAAAACAATAGATTTTAATTCAGGATTTTGTATATTTAACCCATTTTTCTTTCTAGATTTATTGGTTGATACTCTGTACAGAGAAGTGGCTGCATAACGAGGCAGAGGATGGGTCTGAATTGTTATTTATTTGTGACATCGCATAGAAATGTATCTTCTTCTCTTTCCTCACGTGTCATCATTATTTCCGCCACGTTTCACATGAACATTCTGGACTCAGCAACCCCCGGACGTCTCTGCGCCCCAAGGTGCTCCCTCCTCTATCTGTGTGACAAGTTCTCTGCGGCCAAAAATGTCTGCGAGGATTTCAAAGGAGTCCGGGAACCGAGCACATGAAATTCCACACGCGGTTCACAAAGAGGCCACGATTCAGGGGGGAGGACGAGGAGCGATATCCTGAAGTGACATACATGAAAATCACGTAACATGTGACATGACAGAACGCACACAGCGAGATCTACACGGAGGATCCCCGGAGCCAGATGATTAGATGAGTACAGCCTCATTCTTACAGTCATTGTTTGCATCCTCCTACAATTCTACAAACTCCTGCACTTCTGTTTGGAAACATTGCATAGCTCTGTTCATCCTGAGCCTCCTGGTTCATGAATAGCATCAGAAAACTTCAGTGAAGACTGACACATGACACATTACATAACCGTGCGCCTCTCAGGCTCTATGGAAAGCTGAAATCACGTTCCTCTCCCATCAAATCATTCAAGAGATTCATGTACAAGCGTCTCATGAAGCCGGAGGCGCCGCTGATCTCCCAAGATGCTTATAAACAGCGTAATACCTAGAAAAAGATAAGTGGTGCAAAGTAACAGGGTGAAGCTAATATATTACATGTCAGTTCTGATGTATGAAATCTCCCGTCTTGATAAGAAAACAAAAAGAAATTAAAAAAAAGCTAAAAGTATATATGTGATGCTTCAATGTATAGGAAGGTTGGCGGCCCCTGATATTGCTCTGGTAAAAGTCAGGAGTATGGCCGGGGTCACACATGCCCATGCTCTTTTTTAAGCCCTTAGAAAACCGGATCCGATATTCTGAGGGTGCCAATAGTGTCCCCTGAGGTCCTGCACGTTTTTTGGAAATTTTTGGACTTAGTCATTTTTTCACCAAAAACGTTTATGTGTTAACGCATGGTGCCTATATGTACCTTGCAGTAACGCATGCGTCTCCCATAGGGCCCCATGTTAAAAACGCATGCATTTTTTTAATATACCCAAAGACGCTGCTAGCAGTGTTTTTAGGGATGCTGCACAAAAACACACAGATACATGCGTTAAAGCATATGTGTTTTTGGACTTTGAAAAAAAAATGTCCAAAATGTTCCCAAAAACGGATTTAAGCCAAAAACTGATGGTATGTGTGACCCCTGGCCTATGAGATGTCGTCTTTATTTATACAGTGAATGGAAACATTTGCACAAGAACTTGTCCTGATCATGTGCAGCAAAGGAGCACAACTCGTTACAATGTATCAGGCTGACAACTCGTTACAGTGTATCAGCCGACAACACATTACAATGTATCAGGCTGATAACACGTTACAGTGTATCACAGCCGACAACACGTTACAATGTATCAGCCGACAACACGTTACAATGTATCAGAGCTGACAACTCGTTACACTGTATCAGAGCCAACAACACGTTACAATGTATCAGCCGACAACACGTTACAGTGTATCAGCCGACAACACATTACAATGTATCAGCCGACAACACGTTACAGTGTATCACAGCCTACAACTCATTACAGTGTATCAGAGCCGACAACACGTTACAATGTATCAGAGCCGACAATTCATTACAGTATCACAGCTGACAACTCGTTACAGTGTATCAGAGCCGACAACTTGTTACAGTGTATCAGAGCCGACAACTCGTTACAGTGTATCAGAGCTGACAGCACGTTACAATGTATCAGAGCTGACAGCACATTACAATTTATCAGAGCCGACAACACGTTATAATGCATCAGAGCCGACAACACGTTATAATGTATCAGAGCCGACAACACGTTATAATGTATCAGAGCCGACAACTCGTTACAGTATATCACAGCTGACAACTCATTACAGTGTATCACAGCTGACAACTCGTTACAGTGTATCACAGCTGACAACTCGTTACAGTGTATCACAGCTGACAACTCATTACAGTGTATCACAGCTGACAACTCATTACAGTGTAAGACTGCAGGGCAGCTTGAACTTGTTTGGATGTGAGTCAAGGTTGTTTATCCACCATCCGCACAATCTTGCGTTGAAATCTCTCGTCACTTTTTCTTTTCCGTCCACATCTAGGGAGGTTAGCCGCAGTGCCATGGGCTTTACACTTCTTGATGACACTGCGCACGGTAGACACAGGAACATTCAGGTCTTTGGAGATGCACTTGTAGCCTTGAGATTGCTCATGCTTCCTCACAATTTGGTTTCTCAAGTCCTCAGACAGTTCTTTGGTCTTCTTTCTTTTCTCCATGCTCAATGTGGTACACACAAGGACACAGGACAGAGGTTGAGTCAACTTTAATCCATGTCAACTGGCTGCAAGTGTGATTTAGTTATTGCCAACACCTGTTAGGTGCCACAGGTAAGTTACAGGTGCTGTTAATTACACTAATTACAGAAGCATCACATGATTTTTCTAACAGTGCCAATACTTTTGTCCACCCCCTTTTTTATGTTTGGTGGAATTAGATCCAATTTGGCTTTAGGACAATTCTTTTTGTGTTTTTTCATTGAAGACAAATTAAATGAAGATAATAATAGCAAAGAATTTGTGATTGCAATCATTTTCAGGAAGAAACTGAGGATTATATGACAGAATTGCAGGGGTGTCAATACTTTTGGCCACAACTGTATATACAGTACAGAGCTATACACTGAGCACATCATATTGGATAGCACCCCTAAAAAAGTCCCACCATTAGTGATGTAATCAAATATGTTAATTAGGCTGATTTGTGCCTTCTGCTCCACCCACCGGATTTGCATGCCCCGCCTCCCTCACTGGTGATTGACATTGGTGTTAATTACCAGATGGAGGCGGGGCATGCAAATCCAGTAGGTGGGGCAGTACACAGCCTCTTGGCCACGCCCAGAGCGCAAATTAGCCTAATTAACATATTTGTTTAATCTTCAGTTTCTGTAGGAGGGATGAAGCATTTCGATCTCTAAAGGTGGGATCATTGTAGGAGCGATCTGCCGATATCCCCTTTAAGGCAGTGTGTATACTCTCAGGTTGGGCGGACACTCCCTTTAAGGTTCCTGTATTAATCTCCTGTCTGGCGGTAGATCACGTGGCTCCTGTTCACATTGTGCTCCACATCTGCAGCGATTCTTCACTGTCGGTCACAGGGCAGAAGCTGTTCACACTGGGGGCAGCCGCGGTCTGTACAGGAGGATAGCGCTGTATGTCCATAGGGGTGGAACTACAAGTCCCAGCACTTCCTGCAGGCTGGTGGAGCACAGACGCCTCCTGGTCCAGTCTGATTCCTCCTCTGACTCAGAAGCTGCGTCCTCCTCATCCTCCTGAATGAATCCACCACTGATGGATGATGAGGGTTATGAGTCATCTTCAGCGGTGCTAAGAATAGGCGAGGTCTGCGCCATACTGGTCATCATCATCCTCACTGACCCTCCACTCGCCCTTCCTGACTTATCACCTTTTGGCTCTGGAGGTTGCAGCTGTTGTGAACCCTTGAAGGACTTTGCACTTACACACAGTTCTCACCACTGAACTCATGAATAGAATTCCAGACTGCAGTGAAGACTGACACAAGCAGAGCTGAGGGGGTCACTGCACAACTGCACAGACTGGAGGGCCATTCAGGGTCTGTGGAAAGCCGGGTGATTGTGTCTATGGTTACCCCTGTGGCCCTTCCATATGTCACCAGGGGCCCGGCCCCTCCGCCTCATATCAGTGAGCTCGCACCCACTCTGGCCCCTGGCTCACACTCATATTAAGGCTGGTTCAGGGCCAGGGATTGAGTCTTACATAGAGGAGCGCAATATTCCAAGATTCGGGACAAGTGAACTCATCAAGGAAATCCTGCAAAGTATTCACCTGGCGGAGCGACCGAGAGCAAGAACACCCACAAAGGGTCCTATTATGTTTAATAAACCTAAAAGAATGATGGGGATTGTAGTCCAGCGAGGGTCTCTAAGGATGTATCACACACAGTAGGCTTAGATACATCAGGTCAGTATAAAATATGACAGGTTATGGATACAGCTACAGATAGGGTTAGGGAGAAGATTAGGTAAATAGTAGAATTAGGGATAAAGCAAGGAGTGGGGTCAAGGCTAGAGACGGGATAGGGATAGTGTTAGGAGAAAGGCTAAGGTTAGGGATACGGTTAGAGATTGGGTTTGGACCAAGGCTAGGAATAGGGTTAGGGATCGGGTTAGGGATCGGGTTAGGGATCAGGTTAGGGATCGGGTTGGTGTTCGGGTAATAAATCATTGACATGAAACAAAAAAAATAAAAAGTACAAATAATATTGATGTAGAACTTTGTATTTAAAAGAAACATTTTAGGAAATTTATTAGAGAGTAAAGATACCGAGCGTCAATTATTGCTCCATATTCCGCACCACTAACATCCAATCCCCCGCTGAGCCCCGCTGATGTCTCCCCCTTGTGGGCATCGGCAGGACCTGCAGTACAGTGTTCCAGGACCCGTGCACCATGTGATTCATCCTGAGAGTCACATGGTGCTAGGTCCTGTCAGTACTACTCACAGGTCCTGCTGGTGCCCAGAAGAACAACATCACCGGGGATCGCGGGGAGGGTAAGAAAGTGTCTGTGTGTCCGTCTGTGTGTGCGTCTGTCTGTGTTCCCAAAAACAGAGTAAAAAAGCAGCACAGACAGATGACGACGCTTTTGTGATGCTTTTTTTTGCAAAAAGACGACCCGTTTTCCATTCAGAAACTGCACCAAAAACAGATCAACAAAAACAGCACAAACGCTCAGTCTGAACTGCGCCTTACATTTGGAAGCTGTAATTCTATCAGATTTTACTCCAATTCCAGTCACTGTTGCCTGTGGGATAAGGGGCTCAATACTAGACTGGGGGGAGGGACGACACAGAGCAAAGGGTTAATCACAATCAGGTGCAGAGAACACAGAATATCAAATCTGCACAGAACCTCGCAATATCCCAGGAACCTGCATGGAAGCGAGAAGTATTTCAGGAGAGGAAGGTGCTGATCTTATAAGAGGTCACAGACTGTGAGTGAGGTTCCGCAGCAGCACAGAGTATTTCAGGAGAGGAAGGTGCTGATCTTATGGGAAGTCACAGGCTGAGAGTGAGGTTATGCAGCAGCATAGAGTATTGCAGGAGAGGAGGGTGCTGATCTTATGGGAGGTCACAGACTGAGAGTGAGGTTCCGCAGCAGCACAGAGTATTTCAGGAGAGGAGGGTGCTGATCTTGTGGAAAGTTACAGGCTGAGAGTTACATATAACAGGATCGGAGTTCTCCCAGCAGCACAGAGTGTTTCAGGCGAGGGCTGTACTGACCTTGTGGGGGGCAGTGTATGGTGACTATGAGGTGCAGGGTGAATATAATATATTGGTGAATAGTGGGGGGAGGGGAGAGTGCAGGGACCATATATAAAGCAGAGCGGACATAGTATCTGGGGTCTGCAGGTGATATGTGTCCGGTGACGTCCAGACGGTGCGGATATGGCTGTGTATCTCCGTCTCCCTGTATATATATGTATGTGTATAGTGTATGTCTGTGGTGTTTCCCGTTCCCACTGTGATAATAGGTGTTATTATTATTATTATTTCGATCATCTCCGTCCTCCCCTCCCCCACACTTTGCTGTAATGAATTCAGGGTCTGTGTCCAGCGATGGTTGACATGACAACACAGCCGGTATTATTAGAGAAAACCGCGGCACGTTTGGGTGATCAGCGCCCCGCCGCGGCCCCAATATCATTATATGGAGGAACCTGTGTGCAGCAGAATTAGATTGTCAGCTCTGGAGGGATGGAAACAATGTATCCTCCGTACAGCGGTGCTACATGATTGCAATAATCAATACAGTCATTATTAGGAGAGGACACACCAAATGCAGCTGCCCAGGGCCCCGCGTATATGGGGGGCCCATAGTAGTAGATAGTGTCTGAATATGAACAATCTGCACCGTCCTACCGGAAAAAACAAGAACCCGAGAGTTACCGGAGGCCGAACACACAGGGGCCCACATACCGGGCAGCCACACAAGGGCCCAAGAGGTCAGGGGGCCACACCTGCCTCTAATGAACAGTAGGCAGGGGCTTAACTACAACAGGTGCAGGGATTGCAATCATGCCCGGGCCCCGGAGCCGGGGGGGCCCCAAATGTCCCTTTGGATTATGGAAAAAACTAATGCTGTTAAAGATTTGCAATAATTGGGGGCCCCAGTGGAGCTTTCGCATCGGGGGACCGTGAGCTTCCAGTTATGCCAATGGCTACTGGACTGCAAAGCGCCCAATTACTCTCCTGCATGGGGCCCATAGACACAGCCCCCGGGAGCCTCCAAACTGATCACAGGGGTCATAGGGAAAGAAGGAGCAGGCTGAAATCCAACATGTCTGATGAGAGAGGAGTCTGGAGGAGGAGAACAGAGGAGTCTGGAGGAGGACAGAGGAGTCTGGAGGAGGAGAACAGAGGAGTCTGGAGGAGAAAGAGGAGCGAAAACAGAGGAGTCTGGAGGAGGACAGAGGAGTCTGGAGGAGGAGGACAGAGGAGTCTGGAGGAGGAGAGAGGAGTCTGGAGGAGGACAGAGGAGTCTGGAGGAGGAGAGAGAGTGTGGAGGAGGAGGACAGAGGAGTCTGGGGGGATGAGGACAGAGGAGTCTGGAGGAGTGGGTCAGAGGAGTCTGGAGGAGGAGGACAGAGGAGTCTGGAGGAGGGGAGAGGAGTCTGGAGGAGGAGAGAGGAGTCTGGGGGGATGAGGACAGAGGAGTCTGGAGGAGTGGGTCAGAGGAGTGTGGAGGAGGAGGAGGACAGAGGAGTCTGGAGGAATGAGGACAGAGGAGTCTGGAGGACAGAGGAGTCTGGAGGAGGAGGACAGAGGAGTCTGGAGGAGGACAGAGGAGTCTGGAGGAGTGGCTCAGAGGAGTCTGGAGGAGGAGGACAAAGGAGTTTGGAGGGAGCGGAGAGGAGTCTAGAGGAGGAGAACAGAGGAGTCTGGAGGAGGAGAACAGAGGAGTCTGGAGGAGGAGGACAGAGGAGTCTGGAGGAGGATGACAGAGGAGTTTGGAGGGAGGGGAAAGGAGTCTGGAGGAGGAGGAGTCTGGAGGAGGAGGACAGAGGAGTCTGGAGGAGGAGGACAGAGGAGTCTGGAGGAGGACAGAGAAGTCTGGAGGAGGAGAACAGAGGAGTCTGGAGGAGGACAGAGATGTCTGGAGGAGGAGAAAAGAGAAGCATGGAGGAGGAGAACAGAGGAGTCTGGAGGAGGAGAACAGAGGAGTCTGGAGGAGGAGAACAGAGGAGTCTGGAGGAGGAGGACAGAGGAGTCTGGAGGAGGATGACAGAGGAGTTTGGAGGAGGGGAAAGGAGTCTGGAGGAGGAGGAGTCTGGAGGAGGAGGACAGAGGAGTCTGGAGGAGGAGGACAGAGGAGTCTGGAGGAGGACAGAGAAGTCTGGAGGAGGAGAACAGAGGAGTCTGGAGGAGGACAGAGATGTCTGGAGGAGGAGAAAAGAGAAGCATGGAGGAGGAGAACAGAGGAGTCTGGAGGAGTTTGGAGGGAGGGGAGAGGAGTTTGGAGGGAGGGGAGAGGAGTCTGGAGGAGGAGGACAGATGAGTCTGGAGGAGGAGGACAGAGGAGTTTGGAGGGAGGAGGAGGACAGAGGAGTCTGGAGGGAGCAGGACAGAGGAGTCTGGAGGAGGAGGACAGAGGAGTCTGGAGGAGAAGGACAGAGGAGTCTGGAGGAGGAGGACAGAGGAGTCTGGAGGAGGAGGACAGAGGAGTCTGTAGGGAGGAGACAGGACAGAGGAGTCTGGAGGAGGACAGAGGAGTCTGGAGGAGGAGGAGGAGAGAGGACAGAGGAGTCTGGAGGAGGAGGAGGAGGAGGAGGACAGAGGAGTCTGTAGGGAGGAGACAGGACAGAGGAGTCTGGAGGAGGACAGAGGAGTCTGGAGGAGGAGAGAGGAGTCTGGAGGAGGACAGAGGAGTCTGGAGGAGGACAGAGGACTCTGTAGGGAGGAGACAGGACAGAGGAGTCTGGAGGGAGGGGTGAGGACAGAGGAGTCTGGAGGAGGAGAGAGGAGTCTGGAGGAGGAGAGAGGAGTCTGGAGGAGGAGAGAGGAGTCTGTAGGGAGGAGACAGGACAGAGGAGTCTGGAGGGAGGAGAGAGGACAGGAGTCTGGAGGAGGAGGACAGAGGAGTCTGGAGGAGGAGGACAGAGGAGTCTGGAGGAGGAGGAGGAGGAGGACAGAGGAGTCTGGAGGGAGGAGACAGGACAGAGGAGTCTGGAGGGAGGGGTGAGGACAGAGGAGTCTGGAGGAGGAGAGAGGAGTCTGGAGGAGGAGAGAGGAGTCTGTAGGGAGGAGAGAGGACAGGAGTCTGGAGGAGGAGGACAGAGGAGTCTGGAGGAGGACAGAGGAGTCTGGAGGGAGGGGAGAGGAGTCCGTTTTCCTCGCTCTCTTGTGTATGGGGGGTCGGTGGTCGCTGTTGGTTTGCGGTTGTGACTGATGTCTTTTCACTGCAGCAGTTGCGGCACAATGTACTGAGGGCGGCAGTGATGTTGGGGCTGTAGAGGAGGGCGGCAGTGATGTTGGGGCTGTAGATGAGGACGGCAGTGATGTTGGGGCTGTAGATGAGGACGGCAGTGATGTTGGGGCTGTAGATGAGGGCGGCAGTGATGTTGGGGCTGTAGATGAGGCGGCAGTGATGTTGGGGCTGTAGATGAGGGCGGCAGTGATGTTGGGGCTGTAGATGAGGGCGGCAGTGATGTTGGGGCTGTAGATGAGGGCGGCAGTGATGTTGGGGCTGTAGATGAGGACGGCAGTGATGTTGGGGCTGTAGATGAGGGCGGCAGTGATGTTGGGGCTGTAGATGAGGACGGCAGTGATGTTGGGGCTGTAGATGAGGACGGCAGTGATGTTGGGGCTGTAGATGAGGGCGGCAGTGATGTTGGGGCTGTAGATGAGGGCGGCAGTGATGTTGGGGCTGTAGATGAGGGCGGCAGTGATGTTGGGGCTGTAGATGAGGGGGGCAGTGATGTTGGGGCTGTAGATGAGGGCGGCAGTGATGTTGGGGCTGTAGATGAGGACGGCAGTGATGTTGGGGCTGTAGATGAGGGGGGCAGTGATGTTGGGGCTGTAGATGAGGGCGGCAGTGATGTTGGGGCTGTAGATGAGGGCGGCAGTGATGTTGGGGCTGTAGATGAGGGCGGCAGTGATGTTGGGGCTGTAGATGAGGGCGGCAGTGATGTTGGGGCTGTAGATGAGGGGGCAGTGATGTTGGGGCTGTAGATGAGGGCGGCAGTGATGTTGGGGCTGTAGATGAACATGGCGCCGCGGCCGGATGATGTCTCTTTTGCAGTCAGCGGCTCCACTGTCTGTTACCATGGAAACCGTGTATGATTCCACCTGTCATTCATCAGGACAGAGATCACCCCGGCGGCTCCTGGGGCCCCGTCATTCTCTCCGGGAGGAGGCGATTACTGAAGATTCATCAGAATTGATTTTATGGCTGAGATTCTAAACAGCAACAAAAGATCATATGGAATCTGTGCTCGAGAATGGGGCCCCCAGACCTGCTCTGTGCTCAGGAGATGGGGCCCCCAGACCTGCTCTGCGCTCAGGAGATGGGGCCCCTAGACCTGCTCTGTGCTCAGGAGATGGGGCCCCTAGACCTGCTCTGTGCTCAGGAGATTGGGCCCCCAGACCTGCTCTGTGCTCAGGAGATTGGGCCCCCAGACCTGCTCTGTGCTCAGGAGATGGGGCCCCCAGACCTGCTCTGTGCTCAGGAGATGGGGCCCTCCAGTCCTGCTCTGTGCTCAGGAGATGGGGCCCTCAGACCTGCTCTGTGCTCAGGAGATGGGGCCCCCAGACCTGCTCTGTGCTCAGGAGATGGGGCCCCCAGACCTGCTCTGTGCTCAGGAGATGGGGCCCCCAGACCTGCTCTGTGCTCAGGAGATGGGGCCCCCAGACCTGCTCTGTGCTCAGGAGATGGGGCCCCCAGACCTGCTCTGTGCTCAGGAGATGGGGCCCCCAGACCTGCTCTGTGCTCAGGAGATGGGGCCCCCAGACCTGCTCTGTGCTCAGGAGATGGGGCCCCTAGACCTGCTCTGTGCTCAGGAGATTGGGCCCCCAGACCTGCTCTGTGCTCAGGAGATGGGCCTCCAGTCCTGCTCTGTGCTCAGGAGATGGGGCCCCCAGACCTGCTCTGTGCTCAGGAGATGGGGCCCCCAGACCTGCTCTGTGCTCAGGAGATGGGGCCCCCAGACCTGCTCTGTGCTCAGGAGATGGGGCCCCCAGACCTGCTCTGTGCTCAGGAGATGGGGCCCCCGGCCCCCCAGACCTGCTCTGTGCTCAGGAGATGGGGCCCCTAGACCTGCTCTGTGCTCGAGAATGGGGCCCCCCAGACCTGCTCTGTGCTCAGGAGATGGGGCCTCCAGACCTGCTCTGTGCTTGTGAATGGGGCCCCCAGACCTGCTCTGTGCTCAGGAGATGGGGCCCCCAGACCTGCTTTGTGCTCGAGAATGGGGCCCCCCAGACCTGCTCTGTGCTCAGGAGATGGGGCCCTCAGACCTGCTCTGTGCTCAGGAGATGGGGCCCCTAGACCTGCTCTGTGCTCAGGAGATGGGGCCCCCAGACCTGCTCTGTGCTTGTGAATGGGGCCCCCAGATCTGCTCTGTGCTTGTGAATGGGGCCCTCAGACCTGATCTGCCCCATCCTATACCAGAAATACACGGCACCAGTCAGCGAGGCAGGGGCCACATATTATTGGTGCAGCCGCATGGGGGCCCTAAGGTCAGGGGCCACATCTACCTCCAGAGCAGGTGGAATTGTGCATTATGATGAGATATTGGACTGTAATGTGCCATCTATAGTACAGGCCCCTTCTGTCCGTGTCCGCTCCTGGGCGTTTATTATCGCCATTTTCTGCTTGCTGTCAGTGAATGGTCGCTTATCCACAATGTATCCAGTCTAATCCTCTGAACTCAGCAGCAGCACAGATTTCTCTCCTGTTCCCAGAGTTTGGATACAATGTATCAGTGCAGGTAGAATGTATCCACCAGTGCAGAGATTTGATACAATGTATCAGTGCAGGTAGAATGTATCCACCAGTGTAGAGATTGGATACAATGTATCAGTGCAGGTAGAATGTATCCACCAGTGGAGAGATTGGATACAAAGTATCAGTGCAGGCAGAATGTATCCACCAGTGTAGAGATTGGATACAAAGTATCAGTGCAGGTAGAATGTATCCACCAGTGTTGAGATTGGATACAATGTATCAGTGCAGGTAGAATGTATCCACCAGTGTAGAGATTGGATACAATGTATCAGTGCAGGTAGAATGTATCCACCAGTGTAGAGATTGGATACAATGTATTAGTGCAGGTAGAATGTATCCACCAGTGTAGAGATTGGATACAATGTATCAGTGCAGGTAGATTGTATCCACCAGTGTAGAGATTGGATACAATGTATCAGTGCAGGTAGAATGTATCCACAAGTGTACAGATTGGATACAATGTATCAGTGCAGGTAGAATGTATCCACCAGTGTACAGATTGGATACAATGTATCAGTGCAGGTAGCATGTATCCACCAGTGTAGAGATTGGATACAAAGTATCAGTGCAGGTAGAATGTATCTACCAGTGGAGAGATTGGATACAAAGTATCAGTGCAGGTGGAATGTATCCACCAGTGTACAGATTGGATACAATGTATCAGTGCAGGTAGATTGTATCCACCAGTGTACAGATTGGATACAATGTATCAGTGCAGGTAGAATGTATCCACCAGTGTAGAGATTGGATACAATGTATCAGTGCAGGTAGAATGTATCCACCAGTGTAGAGATTGGATACAATGTATTAGTGCAGGTAGAATGTATCCACCAGTGTAGAGATTGGATACAATGTATCAGTGCAGGTAGATTGTATCCACCAGTGTAGAGATTGGATACAATGTATCAGTGCAGGTAGAATGTATCCACAAGTGTACAGATTGGATACAATGTATCAGTGCAGGTAGAATGTATCCACCAGTGTACAGATTGGATACAATGTATCAGTGCAGGTAGCATGTATCCACCAGTGTAGAGATTGGATACAAAGTATCAGTGCAGGTAGAATGTATCCACCAGTGGAGAGATTGGATATAATGTATCAGTGCAGGTGGAATGTATCCACCAGTGCAGAGATTGGATACAATGTATCAGTGCAGGTAGAATGTATCCACCAGTGCACAGATTGGATACAATGTATCAGTGCAGGTAGAATGTATCCACCAGTGTAGAGATTGGATACAAAGTATCAGTGCAGGTAGAATGTATCCACCAGTGGAGAGATTGGATATAATGTATCAGTGCAGGTGGAATGTATCCACCAGTGCAGAGATTGGATACAATGTATCAGTGCAGGTAGAATGTATCCACCAGTGCACAGATTGGATACAATGTCACCAGTCTTTGTGTTCTGGATGTGAACAGAACAATGTGCGGAGCTGAAACATCTCAGACAATTTATCATCACATCGTGGAGACGTTTTGCTTCTGGTTGTTATTTGATGTTTCATCAATTTGCTGCATGTTTAGATCTTGGACTTCTGATAAATGTGATTACAAACTAAAAGTGATAAAAAGTTGGAGGAATAACAGGCGCAACATGGGGGGTCACCATGATAAAATCAATGTGAGAGATTCAAGTTCAGCTCACCTGCATCATCCGGCTGCTGCAGAACTTCATGCACATAGTAAAAGATGGGAGAAAAGGGTAAATCCTGCGCTGCCATAGAATCAAAAGGGATCACAAGTAAAACAAAGGCTTTTATTAGACGCGTTTCGAAGCGATCCCATGTGATTTATTTCTAAAGCAGCTTTGAAACGTGTCAAATAACATCCATTGTTTCACTTGTGATCTTTTTTTGATCTTTGATTCTACGGCAGCGCAGGATTTACCGTTTTCTCCTATCCACTTTCCTTCATGGGATTGGCTGTTTTTTAATGATGCCCTATTGCAAAAATGTTTTTTTTTTAGCCCCAAATACATGCAATTAAAGGTCACCTGTCACCAGTTTGGGGCTGTAAACTCTGCCCACCGCCTGTAACATGATGTAATTGGGGTTCCTGTAATCCTTCCTATCCCCAGACGTCCCCCTGCACCTCAGAAACGGAGTTTTATTCTGTCCCGCGCCATATGCTAATTTCGTAGTTCGGTCATATGGGGGTCTGCAGATTGCGGTCAGCGTCACCCCCACTCCATGCACACACCGCCCCTCCTGAGAGCCAACACCGCCCCTCCTGATTGTGTGCAAGTGGATGACGTTGCTACAATTCCCAAGTCTCGCGCCTGCGCAGTAGCACCTCATTGCGCCCTATTGAACAACCAGTGATTCCACTGCGCAGGCGCGAGACTTCAGTCTTATCAGTCGCACAGTGCCCGATGTCTCTCACTTGCGCAGTAGAATCACTGGCTGTTCAATAGGGCACAGTGAGGCGCCACTGCGCAGGCGCACGATTTGGGAACTCTGTGGATGACATAGCGACGTCATCCACTTGCACACAGTCAGTAGAGGCGGTGTTGGCTCTCAGGAGGGGCGGTGTTGGCACTCAGGAGGGGCGGTGTTTACGCTCGGGAGGGGTGGTGTTGGCGGCACTCGGGAGGGGCATTGTTGGTACTCGGGAGGGGCGGTGTTTTCACTCGGGAGGGGCTGTGTTGCTACTCGGGAGGGGTGGTGTTGGCGGCACTCGGGAGGGGCAGTGTTGGTACTCGGGAGGGGCTGTGTTGGTACTCGGGAGGGGCGGTGTTGGTACTCGGGAGGGGCAGTGTTGGTACTCGGGAGGGGCAGTGTTGGTACTCGGGAGGGGCTGTGTTGGTACTCGGGAGGGGCGGTGTCGGCGCTGGGGAGGGGCGGTGTCGGCTCTGGGGAGGGTCGGTGTCGGCTCTCGGGAGGGGCTGTGTTGGTACTCGGGAGGGGCGGTGTTTGCATGTAGCAGGACGTCTCTAACCGCAATCTGCAGACCCCATATGACCAAACCACGAAATTAGCCTATGGGGCAGAACAGAGTAAACCTCTATCTCTGAGGTGCAGGGGGACGTCTGGGGATATGAAGGATTACAGGACCCCAATTACATCATGTTATAGGTGGTGGGCAGAGTCTACAACCCTCAAAACTGGGGACAGATGCATGTTAAACAAAAGAAATATTTGGAGAGACGGGCATGGGCATAAATTCAACAGGTGCAGGGGTTGCAATCATACCCGGGGGCTTGGGGGTCCCGAAAGTCCCTTTGGTCTATAGAAAAAGACTAATGCTATTAAAGATTTCCAATGATTGGGGGCCCCATTGGAGTTTCGCATTGGGGCCCATCCACTGCAGACAAGTGTGGGGCGCTGTAGTATTGTGTACGCCGGGCTCTGATTGGCCGCTCACTCAGGTACGTTACATTGTATCACGCTGCTCTCGGAATGTCCGCACCATTAGATGGTGATTGGCTTTTAATATTCGTCGGCCTCAGCCGCTGATTTCACGCTGAAACATTAACAAGGGCTGACACTGGAGATTAGATGCAGACAGCAGGAATGCCGGCTCTTTGTTGCAGGATGGAGCGCGGCCAACAGCGATCTACAGCGGCCAAGAGAGACCTGGGAAAGTCTTCAGAATAAAGGGGGTGAAGAAGGTATTTCAGTCCGAGGCCCATGATAATTAGAGATCCCTTCATCCTCCAAAACCTAATTAACCTTCAGTCCTAAGGAGGACACAAGTTTAAAGGCAAAGAATGTTGGGAAACGTTCGTAATTTAAAAAAAATTCACCTTTTTCTTGAATTTCTAGCCTTAAACCAAACAAAAACTGGCCGCAGAGGATGCAGGGGCTGCAGTGCAGCAGAGGATGCAGGGGCTGCAGTGCAGCGGAGGATGCAGGGCCTGCAGTGCAGCGGAGGATGCAGGGCCTGCAGTGCAGCGGAGGATGCAGGGCCTGCAGTGCAGCGGAGGATGCAGGGCCTGCAGTGCAGCGGAGGATGCAGGGGCTGCAGTGCAGCGGAGGATGCAGGGGCTGCAGTGGAGGATGCAGGGCTTGCAGTGCAGCAGAGGATTCAGGGCCTGCAGTGCAGCGGAGGATGCAGGGCCTGCAGTGCAGCGGAGGATGCAGGGGCTGTCATATTTCATCTCTCAGACCCTTCATCCTCCCTACTTTAATTTTCTGAGATAATGACCTTTGGGTTTTCATTAATCATCAACATTAACAGAAATAAACACATGAAATAGATCCTCCTGTGTGTAATGACTCTATATAATAGATGTGGTCACTTTATGTATTGAATTACTGAGATAAATGAACCTTTTGATGATCTTCTAATTCATTGAGCCGCTTCTGTACATTGGGGGCAATGCAGCATTGAGCAAAGTATAGCGAGCAGATTAGCGCCTCGCTCCTGAACACCGCAATAACACAATGTTGTTAGAGCATCGCGGCCATGTCACAATCGTCCTCTGTGCACGAGGAATAACATGATCTCTGGCCATTACACAGCTTGTGTTCTGCAGGTTTCGTCAATGTTTCCCTCCAGAGGTTTTACCTGAATGTCAGTTGTTGTTATGCTCACGTAGGAATACTAACAAGGAAAGGGAAGCTCAATCCCTCTGCTGCTGCACCTGCACCCTTGGCTCCTGTACAGACCAGTACAAGTCCCTAATGGCCCCTGCACAGACTGGAACATCCCTAATGGCCACTTTAGACACGGCTACATTTCTAGCTTTTCCACAGGTAACTTACTGGCATGATTCCATTTGTACACAGCAACAAGATAGAACCTTGTCTCCATGATTTCACTGCAACCAGTAAGTTACCTGTGGTAAACCTGCTACCTGTAGCTGCGTGTAAAGTGGCCATAACTGCTGGAGTTGACAACTCAGACCTTTGCTTTCTAATCAGCCTTCGAGTTGTATCATGAACCTCCTGAGGAATCGGGGGAGAGATTGTTAAGCACAAGAACCACAAGAGGACAAGCAAACAGGAAGACAAAACCCGAGAGAGAGGTGACACAAAACAAGTACACAGGTGGAATAAAGCCCCCGTCACACTAAGCGAGATCGCTAGCGAGATCGCTGCGGAGTCACAAATTTGGTGATGCAACAGTGACCTCACCAGCGATCTCGCTATGTTTGACACTTAGCAGCGACCGGGTCCCTGCTGTGAGATCACTGGTTGTGTCAGAGTCGCTTGGACCATATTTTCATCGTTGGGCCCCCGCTGGGCAGCTGCATCGCTGTGTGTGACAGGGACAACGACCAACGACCTCAATACTACAGGTCTGAGAAACAGGGTCCCAACGACCTCCGGATCATTCCGGATGTTGCTGCGTCGCTGGTGAGATCTGACTGTCTGACATCTCACCAGTGACCACATAGCGACGCTCCAGCGATACCTACAGGTCGTATCATTGTCCGGATCGCTGGTGCGTCGCCAAGTGTGACGGGAGCCTTAGGAGAAGTAATACGTGCAAACAAGGAAGACCCCATACAAATCTAAACAAGAAACAAGAAAAGAGCAGGTAAGACAAAAGAGCTCAGTGCACACCAAGCCTGGTGTCAGTCCAATAGGTAATCCATGGCAGCAGACTGAATCCACCAGGAATGAAATGCTGGAAAAGAGAATAGAATAGCAACACCCAGAATGTGATAGGACAGAGACAATGAACAATAGAAAACAGGTGATCACAACAGATGAAAAGAAGCAAAAGAAGGGAAAAGAGGAATTCAGCACTTGAGAAGGAGCGGACCGAGCTGTGGCTGCACAGGGAGGAGATCACATCACACAGCAGTGGATCAATGCTTCAATCACCAAGGAATAACATCAGTTGTCTCAGAGCTAGTGGGTGCAGACAAGCACCCAGACATAAGGGGCTCCTGCTCTCCTGTCTCTATGTAGCACAAGTGCAGAAGAAGCGGCATGGATCACATTATACAGAATACTGAGCAGATATAGGGAATCTGTTTTTGCTACCTCATCTGGGAGTGGCATGATATATATAGACAGAGACCCTGAATCCAGTGATGGATCACTTAGATTACTGGGTGCAGTAGTGCTGACACAGTCAGGGTTTAGATTTAGCAATGTTGCAGAGCTGAGAGAGCTGCCCCCGTCCACACCAGGCTCTGTATATACAATGTCTATAGACAGAGAGCTGCCCCCGTCCACACCAGGCTCTGTATATACAATGTCTATAGACAGAGAGCTGCCCCTGCCCACACCAGGCTCTGTATGTACAATGTCTATAGACAGAGAGCTGCCCCTGCCCACACCAGGCTCTGTATGTACAATGTCTATAGACAGAGAGCTGCCCCTGCCCACACCAGGCTCTGTATGTACAATGTCTATAGACAGTGAGCTGCCCCCGCCCACACCAGGCTCTGCATGTACAATGTCTATAGACAGAGAGCTGCCCCCGCCCACACCAGGCTCTGTATGTACAATGTCTATAGACATAGAGCTGCCCCCGCCCACACCAGGCTCTGTATATACAATGTCTATAGACAGAGAGCTGCCCCATCCACACCAGGCTCTGTATATACAATGTCTATAGACAGAGAGCTGCCCCCGTCCACACCAGGCTCTGTATATACAATGTCTATAGACAGAGAGCTGCCCCATCCACACCAGACTATGTATGTACAATGTCTATAGACAGCTGCCCCCGCCCACACCAGGCTCTGTATGTTCAATGTCTATAGACAGCTGCCCCCGCCCACACCAGGCTCTGTAGATACAATGTCTATAGACAGAGAGCTGCCCCCGCCCACACCAGGCTCTGTATATACAATGTCTATAGACAGAGAGCTGCCTCCGCCAACACCAGGCTCTGTATGTACAATGTCTATAGACAGAGAGCTGCCCCCGCCCACACCAGGCTCTGTATATACAATGTCTATAGACAGAGAGCTGCCCCCGCCCACACCAGGCTCTGTATGTTCAATGTCTATAGACAGCTGCCCCCGCCCACACCAGGCTCTGTAGATACAATGTCTATAGACAGAGAGCTGCCCTGCCCACACCAGGCTCTGTAGATACAATGTCTATAAACAGAGAGCTGCCCCTGCCCACACCAGGCTCTGTATGTACAATGTCTATAGACAGAGAGCTGCCCCTGCCCACACCAGGCTCTGTATGTACAATGTCTATAGACAGTGAGCTGCCCCCGCCCACACCAGGCTCTGTATATACAATATCTATAGACAGAGAGCTGCCCCTGAGCACACCAAGCTTTGTATGTACAATGTCTATAGACAGTGAGCTGTCCCTGCCCACACCAGGCTCTGTATGTGCAATGTCTATAGACAGAGTGCTGTCCTCACCCACACCAGCCTCTGTATGTACAATGTCTATAGACAGAGAGCTTCCCCCGCCCACACCAGGCTCTGTATAAACAATGTCTATAGACAGAGAGCTGCCTCCGCCAACACCAGGCTCTGTATGTACAATGTCTATAGACAGAGAGCTGCCCCCGCCCACACCAGGCTCTGTATATACAATGTCTATAGACAGAGAGCTGCCCCCGCCCACACCAGGCTCTGTATGTTCAATGTCTATAGACAGCTGCCCCTGCCCACACCAGGCTCTGTAGATACAATGTCTATAGACAGAGAGCTGCCCCCGCCCACACCAGGCTCTGTAGATACAATGTCTATAGACAGAGAGCTGCCTCCGGCCACATTGGGCTCTGTATGTACATTGTCTATAGACAGAGAGCTGCTCCGCCCACACCAGGCTCTGTATAAACAATGTCTATAGACAGGTGCCCTCGCCAACACCAGGCTCTGTATATACAATGTCTATAGACAGTGAGCTGCCTCCACCTGCACCAGGCTCTGTATGTACATTGTCTATAGATAGTGAGCTGCCCTGCCCACACCAGGCTCTGTATGTATAATGTCTATAGACAGAGAGCTGCCCCTGTCTACACCAGGCTCTGTATATACAATGTCTATAGGCAGGTGCCCCCCGCCCACACCAGGCTCTGTATATACAATGTCTATAGACAGCTACCCACACCAGACTCTGTATGTACAATGTCTAAAGACAGAGAGCTGGCCTTACCCATACCAGGCTCTGTATATACAATGTCTATAGACAGAAAGCTGGCCTTACCCATACCAGGCTCTGTATGTACAATATCTATAGACAGTGAGCTGCCCCTGTGCACACCAGGCTCTTTATGTACAATAACAGTAATACTGAGCTGTGGCAGCTCTGTGGTGAGATAACACACTTACTAGTAAGCAGCATTGATAACATTGTAAATTAGTATGGAGTTACACTGGTAACTGTTATTGCAGATGTGTAGTGAGATTAAATGCTTAATAGAAAGCAGCAGAAGCATGAGGGACATTATACAGTAGTACTGAGCAGTGTAGCTGTGAATATCACAGCAGCAGTGGCTTGCTTTTATCTAAACCTCTGTTATTCTTAAGATAGCGTCACACGGGGAAACATCGCCGGCAGCTCACGGGAGTGCGCACGTTTTGGGAACTTTACCAAGATTGCTGTGGAGATGTTACATAAGGAGACATCGCCGGCAACGCAGCAGCGATGTTGAAAGCAACTATCACTGCAAGGGTTAAGCTCAACTCAGGCAGCGATCATTAACATTGCAGTGAATAGGGGAAGTTGCTTGCAACATCGCTGTTGCGGTGTCAGTCTGGGCGATTCTGCCAGATCGCCTGAGCAACATCTTGGGAAACCTGGCAACTCCGCTCAAGCAACTTATCGCCGGTGAAATCACCCTGTTACATGTAGCAACGCACTAGTGATGTTACTGCAACTTCACCACGCCCCTGAGTTGCCGGCGATGTTGCCCTGTGTGACGGTACCTTTACTCCCCTCCTACCAGCACCCTACACCCCTCATAGATTTCATTAGGCAGCTGTGACCTGATAGGTGAGCGGTCAGTCTGAATATCTTAGGTAGGAATGGAACATTTATTAGAGAGAATGATGAGTTCAGGAGGGAGGGGGAGAGAAGTGGCTCCTAAATGGAGAAATTAGCAGATGTCTCTTAAGGCCCCGTTACACAGTACGAGATCGTGAACGATATCGCTGAAACGTCACGGGTTTGGAGTCGATGAGACGACATCGTTAGGACGTCGTTGCGTGTGACTCCGAGATACGACTACGATAAATCGTGTTCCCAGATCAGACGAGCGTCGTTCAGCCAACCACGATATCTAGACGTGTGACATCTCACCACCGATGTCCTAACCACCGCGCGCCCCCGAGATCGTTACCACATTGTAGCATGTAACGGGACCTTTAGATGATTCATCACACAGTTTCTTTTAATAATTTCTGCTGTTGATTTATAGATAATTTATGAAATTATAAACAATTTGAGCATTTCAGAATTCTAATGCTGAACATGAATTAATGAGGTGATTTTCTATCTGGGTAGATTTGTGGTTTGCGGAGACGTTGTGGGTGGATGTAGCAGAGCCGGGGAACATCAGGACATTTCTCAGTTATTTTTATTGATTAGTTGTGAGTTTGTGTTTTAACATTTTCCCCTTTTTCTCGTGGTCAGAGGTAAAGCGACATTAGGAAGAAAATGACATTCTGCGTTAATCTGCTAATCCTGGCTCCAGACAAGATGGTTCTTTTAAATCAACTGCCATTTTCTCAGCGCAGCGGAGCGCAGATCCGGGCTGATATTAAGTGGAACAATAGATTCTTTTCACGAGAGACTGGCCAGGATAAGACCACAAAAGGGCGGCCGGGTCCTGAGCCGCAGCTCCCGCACCAAAGCCACAAGAATCACAGGACGTTTTGTTGCCGATTGATAGAATGATGGATCCTTGTGTGAAGGTTTCAGATTTTACACAATGAGACTGCACAAACCGCCATCTTTTCACCTCCGCCAGAATTCTATGAGCGGAAAGAAGAAATGAGAGAAGTGTTCCCATTGTGTGAATGACGGCTGCAACAAAGTAACAGAAAGAAAGAGTCATTATCAGAAGCATTAAAGGCAAAGTAACCCAATAATTAATCTTCTCCTACATGAGTCATCACCGTGCAGCAGGACAGAACCTGCGGATCATCCATTAGATCAAGTTCACATGTGCAGTAATCGTCTGCTAGAATGGATCCGGCAGAGATCTGCTATTTACCAACGGATAAAAAAAGTTGTGATTTCCAAACTTTTTTCCAAGAAATTTCTGCAAGATCCGATCTAATGGATTATTACAGGACATGTGAACTCCATACTGCTGACCAGCCTGTATATAGTGTGAGAGCCCCGCCCACTGGTGATGACATCACTGATATAATGAGGTGTCAGCCCCGCCCCCTGGTATAATGACATGAGGCCACACCCCTTATTCTACAGCATCAGCTCCTCATCTATTACTGTTGACAACCAGCCTGTATATATGTGAGAGGTGTCAGCCCCACCCCCTGGTGATGACATCACTGATATAATGAGAGGTGCCAGCCCCGCCCCCTGGTGATGACATCACTGATATAAGGAGAGGTGTCAGTCCCGCCCCCTGGTGATGACATCACTGATATAATGAGGTGTCAGCCCCGCCCCCTGGTGATGACATCACTGATATCATGAGAGGTGTCAACCCCGCCCCTGGTGATGACATCACTGATATCATCCCGCCCCCTGGTGATGACATCACTGATATAATGAGAGGTGTCAGCCCCGCCCCCGGTGATGACATCACTAATATGAGGTGTCAGCCCCGCCCCCTGGTGATGACATCACTGATATAATGAGAGGTGTCAGCCCGCCCCATGGTGATGACATCACTGATATAATGAGAGGTGTCAGCCCCGCCCCCTGGTGATGACATCACTGATATAATGAGAGGTGTCAGCCCCGCCCCCGGTGATGACATTACTGATATGAAAGGTGTCAGCCCCGCCCCCTGGTGATGACATCACTGATATAATGAGAGGTGTCAGCCCCGCCCCATGGTGATGACATCACTGATATGAGGTGTCAGCCCCGCCCCCTGGTGATGACATCACTGATATAATGCGAGGTGTCAGCCCCGCCCCCTGGTGATGACATCACTGATATAATGAGAGGTGTCAGCCCCGCCCCCTGGTGATGACATCACTGATATAATGAGAGGTGTCAGCCCCGCCCCATGGTGATGACATCACTGATATGAGGTGTCAGCCCCGCCCCATGGTGATGACATCACTGATATGAGGTGTCAGCCCCGCCCCCTGGTGATGACATCACTGATATCTTACAGTGTGATATCATCATTGTTATATTGATTATGAATGGATCTCTCTGGTTGCAGCCTCCTCCATTATATTCTCCTGCAGTTGTCGGCGGTTCGTTGCCAGCGGAGGATGAATGCCTGGTGACTCCGCAGACTTGGCATCGCTCCATTCAGCGGCTTCACATGCCCAAAGGCAGCGATTTAATTTGAGCCGTGTAGCATTGATTTTGGTGAACAAATGAGAGTCTCTTTGTTGCTCGGTGTTAACCAGTTGTTAGTCGGAGAGTATGAGAGGCTTTTAATTAACTACTAATTTCTTCTTTCGTGGGGGCAGTTATCCTAATTAACAGCCCTCATAAAGCCGTGTGCAGACAGGGGAGGCCTGATCGCTTTTTAATGCTAAGTTTTGTGCTCTGATAAATAATTCATGTGAATTTCAAAGACTCATCAGGAGACATTTACTGCATCAGTGTCCAAAAAATACGCGGGATCCACCGATCCCCACAAATCAGAGAATAGTAAGAAATAAATAACATACAAATTGCTGATAAATGATAACTACTATAATACTGCTCCTATATACAAGAATATAACTACTATAACACTGCCCCTATATACAAGAATATAACTACTATGATACTGCTCCTATATACAAGAATATATCTACTATAACACTGCTCCCTATATACAAGAATATAACTACTATAATACTGCCCCTATATACAAGAATATAACTACTATAATACTGCTCCTATATACTAGAATATAACTACTATAATACTGCTCCTATATACAAGAATATAACTACTATATAATACTGCTCCTATATACAAGAATATAACTACTATAATACTGCTCCTATATACAAGAATATAACTACTATAATACTGCTCCTATATACAAGAATATAACTACTATAATACTGCTCCTATATACAAGAATATAACTACTATAATACTGCTCCTATATACAAGAATACAACTACTATAATACTGCTCCTATGTACAAGAATATAACTACTATAATACTGCTCCTATATACAAGAATATAACTACTATAATACTGCCCCTATATACAAGAATATAACTACTATAATACTGCTCCTATATACAAGAATATAACTACTATAATACTGCTCCTATATACAAGAATATACCGTATATACTCGTGTATAAGCCGACCCGTGTATAAGCAGACTCCCCTACTTTTGCCCCCAAAACCTGGGAAAACCTATTGACTCGTGTATAAGCCGAGGGTGGACTCCAGCACAGGTATACAGCCCCCAGCAGTGTGGTATACAGGCCCCCCAATGGTAGTATACAGCAGCCTCCCCAGTGGTAGTATACAGCAGCAGCCCCAGTGGTATATACAGCAGCAGCTCCAGTAGTTAGTATACAGCAGCCCCAGAGGTATATACAGCCCCAGTGGTAGTATACAGCATCCCCAGAGGTATATACAGCCCCAGTGGTAGTATACAGCATCCCCAGAGGTAGTATACAGCAGCCCCAGAGGTAGTATACAGCAGCCCCAAAGGTATATACAGCAGCCCCAGTGGTAGTATACAGCAGCCCCAGTGGTAGTATACAGCAGCCCCAGTGGTAGTATACAGCAGCCCCAGAGGTAGTATACAGCAGCCCCAGAGGTAGTATACAGCAGCCTCAGAGGTATATACAGCCCCATTGGTAGTATACAGCAGCCCCAGAGGTATATATAGCCCCAGTGGTAGCATCCAGCAGCCCCAGAGGTATATACAGCCCCAGTGGTAGTATCCAGCAGCCCCAGAGGTATATACAGCCCCAGAGGTAGTATACAGCAGCCCCAGAGGTAGTATACAGCAGCCCCAAAGGTATATACAGCAGCCCCAGTGGTAGTATACAGCAGCCCCAGTGGTAGTATACAGCAGCCCCAGTGGTAGTATACAGCAGCCCCAGAGGTAGTATACAGCAGCCTCAGAGGTATATACAGCCCCATTGGTAGTATACAGCAGCCCCAGAGGTATATATAGCCCCAGTGGTAGCATCCAGCAGCCCCAGAGGTATATACAGCCCCAGTGGTAGTATCCAGCAGCCCCAGAGGTATATACAGCCCCAGTGGTAGTATACAGCAGCCCCAGAAGTATATACAGCCCCAGTGGTAGTATACAGCAGCCCCAGAGGTATATACAGCCCCAGTGGTAGTATACAGCAGCCCCACAGGTATATACAGCCCCAGTGGTAGCATCCAGCAGCCCCAGAGGTATATACAGCCCCAGTGGTATATACAGCCCCAGTGGTAGTATACAGCAGCCCCACAGGTATATACAGCCCCAGTGGTAGTATACAGCAGCCCCAGAGGTATATACAGCCCCAGTGTAGTATACAGCAGCCCCAGAGGTATATACAGCCCCAGTGTAGTATACAGCAGCCCCACAGGTATATACAGCCCCAGTGGTAGTATACAGCAGCCCCACAGGTATATACAGCCCCAGTGGTAGTATACAGCAGCCCCACAGGTATATACAGCCCCAGTGTAGTATACAGCAGCCCCACAGGTATATTCAGCCCCAGTGGTAGTATATACAGCCCCAGTGGTAGTATATACAGCCCCAGTGGTAGTAGATTGCAGCCCCAGCGGTAGTATACAGGGCCCCAGTAATCCAGGGCCCCCCCAGCGTCTCTCCGGTCACCTGAAAAGCAAACTATACTTATCAGTGTCCGCTGTCCGCGCCCGCTCGCCTCTGCCGTGACAGTGCCGTCTGCGATCCTCCTTCTTCATGCGGCGTCTTCCGGTTTCCTGTGCTCGTCGCAGGGAATGACGTCATTCCCTGCGACGAGCACAGGAACCCGGAAGACGCCGCATGAAGATGGAGGATCGCAGACGGCACTGTCACGGCAGAGGCGAGCGGGCGCGGACAGCGGACACTGATAAGTATAGTTTGCTTTTCAGGTGACCGGAGAGACGCTGGGGGGGCCCTGGATTACTGGGGATGCGGGGGCTGCTGTATACCGATGTATACATCGGTATGTACCGATGTATACATCGGTATACAGCACTGACTCGCGTATAAGCCGAGGGGGGTACTTTTCAGCCCAATTTTATAATACTGCTCCTATATACAAGAATATAACTACTATAATACTACCCCTATATACAAGAATATAACTACTATAATACTGCTCCCTATTTACAAGAATATAACTACTATAATACTGCTCCTATATACAAGAATATAACTACTATAATACTGCTCCTATATACAAGAATATAACTACTATAATACTGCTCCTATATACAAGAATATAACTGCTATTATTCTGCACCATGTTAATTTGATGTTTTATCTTCTTATTTGTGAATATATTAGGATATGCTGTCCTGTTGCTGATATATTAATTTGTAAAGTTTAGGTTCTAATATTTCTTTCCCTGCTGGACGTAGTTGACCACATATAAGAGAAAGAAAGAAAGAAAAAAAAGAAAAAAAGAAAGAAAGAAAGAAAAGAAAAGAAAGAAACAAGGGAAAGAAGATCAACCACTAGAGAAGTTTAGAACAGGCTGTCTGCTATGTGAGCCATGTAATGACAGACAGTCTGCTCTCACTGCAGAGCTGAGTGCTATTACAATGAGCTGGGAGCCTATTAATGACACTTATTTAGCCTTTCATTCAGTTTGTGGCAAAGGGATACAGTTAAGCTGACAGCCCGGAGTAAGTAGAGGTGCAACTGCAGAGTTGTTTGTAATGGGAAAAGCTCAGCTCTGCTTTATTGCCCCTCCCCCCACACTAAACGCCATGAGATGAAAACAGGTGTATGTAATCACACTCGGCTCTGCCTGTCTGTCATTACATGTCTCATGCTGTAATCTATTATAAGGATCTGTTTTGCTTTCCCCTGTATTATGATTGGTCAAACTCCTCTTAAATACTCAATTTCCCAAAACTTCTCCACATTTGTTGTCTTTCTTCCTTCTCTTTTTACATTCTCCCCTTCTTTCTCCCTTTTCATTATATTGTCTGGATCTTCCTCCTTTTCTTTTTTTCTTTTCACACTCTTTCTTCTGTATCCTTCTCTTGCACTTCCTTTTTTCTTTTTCCTTCTGTCTTTCATCCCTGCTCTGTCCTCTGCCTTCTCTTTCACCTCAATGTACTTCTAATCGTATTCCTTCCTCCTTATCCCCATATTTGTTTCTCCTCTTCACCTTTCTTCCTTCTGTCTTTCTTCCTTTTATTTTCTTCATACCATCCTCTTTTAACCTACTTTTTTTTCTTCTTCCTTACCACTTTTTCTTTCTCCTCCTCTTTCTCTTCCTTATCCCTCTTAATACCTTTTTCTTTCATCCTTCCTTTTTTCTTCCTATCCCTTTATTTTTTTTCCTTCATTTTGTCTTCTCTTGTTCCTTTCTTCTCCTCACTCCTTTCCTTTTTCTCATTTCCTTCATCCCTATTTCCATTTCTTCTCCCCTATAATCCTCATTCCTCCACTTTTTTCTTCCTCTTTTCTTCCTCCTTGCCTCTTCCTTCTCCCCCACCCTCTCCTTCCTCTCCCTTTTTCCTTCTTCCCTTCATTTTGCTTTCTCATCCATTTTTCTTTCTTTCCTTCATCCTATTCTTCCTTCCTCTTGCTCCTTTTCCATTGTTTTCCCTTGTTCCTTTCTTCTCCTCACTCCTCTTTCCTTTTTCTCATTTCCTTCATCTCTATCTTTTCTTTTCCCCTATAATCCTCATTCCTCCACTTTTTTCTTCCTCTTTTCTTCCTCCTCGCCTCTTCCTTCTCCCCCACCCTTTCCTTCCTCTCCCTTTCTCCTTTTTCCTTCTTCCCTTCATTCTGCTTTATCATTCAGTTTTCTTTCGTTCATTCTCTTCTTCCTTTCTCTTGCTCCTTTTCCATTGTCTTCCTTTCTTCTCCTCTTTTCCTTCTACTCACTCCTCTCTCCTTCTTGTACATTTTCCTATAGCCTATATTTTCTTCTCTATATTCTTCCTTCCTCCTCGTCTCTTCCTTCCCTCTTTTCTTCCCCCTCTTTTCTCCTCTGTACACGTCTTGTGTTTCTCACCTCTCTGACTCGCTCATGTACCTGTGTGTGATGGAAGATCAGTGAATTTCTTACTATGTGATAAGGTTTCGGACATAAACAAGGAAACTATTGAGCCTCTTCTTTAATTAAAGCAATCTCCTGAAATTACAGCCGCTCCCTGTTCTCCCATTGCGCAGGTTGCAGGTGAATGCGCCTCCTTGTATTGTCCTGGGGGGGCAGCCAGCGCCCCTTGTACATTTTTCCCATAATTAAAGTATCCAACAATCTTTTGTTTTACTTCCGGAGCTTCTAAAATTGTCACAATACAGATTTTACTTTATAAATGATCACATCCCGGGGATCAAAAGTGCTGAGACATGAAAGGGTTAAGTCAAACTTGGCTGGAGGAAGGTTCTCTGTTCACCGAAACGTTGCGATCCTGAGGGTCTAATAAAGGCACCGTACACCTCAAGGGAGGAGGGCTGCAGTTGATTTTTTGGTTTATATGACTTGGCAAATGAAGCATTTCCCTAAATGATTTTGCACCCAACTAGAATAACCGCGCAGCCGCGCTGCTCCTATTTTTTCAAGATAGATAAAGCTCTGGTACATGTAGATGAAACCAAAAAACAAGGACCCTAGGAACATCCCAACCAAACCCAACACGACCAGAACACCAATCCCAACAACCCGCCCATCGCGTCCTCGCAATAAGCGGGTCACATGCTGCAGGCCCCGCGTCACTTCCGTCCGCCTAGTCGCTGGTACACCCAGGCCGGCTTCAGAGCATGCGCAGATGGCATGCTGAATGCGGCCTGGGCCACATCATAGACCCAGCGACGCGGAAGTGAAGCAGGGCCTGCAGCACATGACCTGCTCACTGCGAGGACGCGATGGGCGGGTAATTTGAATTCTCCTGGAAGAAGATAGACAGCAGCGAGGCGGGTGCGAGCGCGGCCTGAAGACCCTGCCTATCTGACAAAGAGCCTGGAAAAACACCCATCAGACAAGGATTTGGTAAGTATAAAAAGTGATTTATTGTGCATGTAGTTAGGTAGATTTAGTCAGTCAGGGATGGTTAGAATAGTCATTTTAGGCTCCAGGG
The DNA here is from genome assembly GCA_033576535.1 of Allobates femoralis. NCBI lineage: Eukaryota > Metazoa > Chordata > Amphibia > Anura > Aromobatidae > Allobates > Allobates femoralis. The sequence goes on from JARQOC010000009.1 coordinate 36,333,139, forward strand.
ACAGATATTTAGAGGTTAGATGGGGATTTCTAGGGGGTTGGTTCCCTTTAAGAGTCTCAAACACGGGAATAGCCAGATATCCCTCAAGGGAAGGACCCAGCCCTGGGGTGGAATACTTGCGGAGACCACCATAACCACCATATTAAGTATCCCACTCCGTTACGAGTTAAGAATATGACAAGGGAATTAACAGAGCCAGGTATCCATCCACTAATATCAGTGAATGCTTTGTGATGTTGGTCTACCAGGCATTGCTCCCACCTAGCCAGAATCCTACTCCACACTGATGAGGGGCAATACCCCGAAACAGCTGTCTGTGGATGGATACCTGGCTCTGTTAATTCCCTTGTCATATCCTTAACTCGTAACTGAGTGGGATATTGACTAAAAGGGCCACTTAATATGGTGGTTATGGCGGTCTCTGCAAGGATTCCACCCCAGGGCTAGGTCCTTCCCTGGAGAGATATCTGGCTAGTCCCGTGTTTGAGACTCTTAATCGAGGCTCCACGGACTCCATTACCACAGCCTCCAGACACTGTTCCCAGAGGTGTACTGTTTTCCCTCCCAGACACTGTCCCCAGAGGTGTACAGTTTTCCCTCCCTGTAGATATCACATTTTAGGAGGGACCACAGGTTCTCTATGGGGTTCAGATCAGGTGAACAAGGGGGCCATGTCATTATTTTTTCATCTTTTAGACCTTTACTGGCCAGCTACGCTGTGGAGTAGTTGGATGCATGTGATGGAGCATTGTCCTGCATGAAAATCATGTTTTTCTTGAATGATCCCGACTTCTTCCTGTACCACTGCTTGAAGAAGTTGTCTTCCAGAAACTGGCATTAGGCCCGGGAGTTGAGCTTCACTCCATCCTCAACCCGAAAAGGTCCCACAAGTTCATCTTTGATGATCCCAGCCCATACCAGTACCCACCTCCACCTTGCTGGTGTCTGAGTCGGAGTGGCGCTATCTGCTCTTTACTCATCCAGCCTCTGGCCCATCCATCCGGCCATCAAGAGTCACTCTCATTTCATCAGTCCATAAAACCTTTGTAGAATCAGTCTTCAGATATGTCTTGGCCCAGTCTTGACGTTTTATCTTATGTTTCTTGTTCAGAGGTGGTGGTTTTATCTTATGTTTCTTGTTCAGAGGTGGTGGTTTTATCTTATGTTTCTTGGTCAGAGGTGGTGGTTTTATCTTATGTTTCTTGGTCAGAGGTGGTGGTTTTTCAGTCTTCCTTACCTTGGCCATGTCCCTGAGTATGGCACACCTTGTGCTTTCTGATCCTCCAGTAACGTTGCAGCTCTGAAATATGGCAAAACTGGTGGCAAATGGCATCTTGGCAGCTTCACGCTTGATTTTCCTCAATTCATGGGCAGTTATTTTGCCCTTTTTTGCCCTCACTCTTCTTATGACCCTGTTGGCTATTTGCCATGAAACACTTGATTGTTCGGTGATCGCGCTTCAAAATTTTGGCAATTTCCAGACTGCTGCGTCCCTCTGCAAGACATCTCACAATTGTGGACTGTTCAGAGCCGTCACATCTCTCTTCTGACCCATTTTGCCTAAGGAAAGGCATTTGCCTAATAATTAAGCACACCTTATATAGGGTGTTGATGTCATTACACCACACCCCTGCTCATTACAGAGATGCCATCACCTGATTTACTTCATTGGTAGTTGGCTCTCAGCCTATACAGCCTGGAGTAGGACAACATGGATAAAAAGTATCATGTGATCAAAATACTCATCTGCCTAATAATTCTGCACACAGTGTATAGCCCCCACACTTGATGTGCCCCCATCCACCTTTCCTACAGCCGTACTCAACATCCCTACAGTCCCTATTCCCTATTGTACACTTGCTTTGGCAAAACTGATGTGTATTTAGTCCTGCCATTAAAGCTTCTTTGAATTGAATTCAATTGATAGAAAGATAGATAGATAGATAGATAGATAGATAGATAGATAGATAGATAGATAGATAGATAGATAGATAGATAGATAGATAGATACAATGTTGCTCAGGTGACTATGACTCCTTTAGATGTTCACACTCCCATTTGGATACAGCACAATTATTGACCAATAATTGGGTTTCTGACCTTGGAGCAGAGTCTGGGGTTCACCTCCGTGTATGTGAGGACAATCGCTGCTCACCAGGTGATCTCTGCATCTGTCTCGCCTTTTCCTCTGTAGGATTCGAAGCAGGAACTTTTTAATTAGCTTCTTTTTAATTAGAATCAAAGTAACTTACAGCAAATTCATCGGAGCCTGAAGATTCCCGGCGAGAACGACTGCGGCCTGGAGATAATTGGAAAAGACAACATTTCCATAGAGACAAATCAGCAGATGATTTGTTATAACTTGTCCTGGAATCAGTCCTTAAACCTCACATAACAAAGAAATCTATCAAGTAAAATAGCAAATGAGTGAGGATCCTGGTCAGAATGATACAGATTCTACAGGTGCAGTCACTGTGTACATACATTACATTACTGATCCTGAGTTACCTCCTGTATTATACTCCAGAGCTGCACTCACTATTCTGCTGGTGCAGTCACTGTGTACATACATTACATTACTGATCCTGAGTTACCTCCTGTACTATCCTCCAGAGCTGCACTCACTATTCTGCTGGAGCAGTCACTGTGTACATACATTACATTACTGATCCTGAGTTACCTCCTGTATTATACTCCAGAGCTGCACTCACTATTCTGCTGGTGCAGTCACTGTGTACATACATTACATTACTGATCCTGAGTCACCTCCTGTATTATACTCCAGAGCTGCACTCACTATTCTGCTGGTGTAGTCACTGTGTACATACATTACATTACTGATCCTGAGTCACCTCCTGTATTATACCCCAGAGCTGCACTCACTATTCTGCTGGTGCAGTCACTGTGTACATACATTACATTACTGATCCTGAGTTACCTCCTGTATTATACTCCAGAGCTGCACTCACTATTCTGCTGGTGCAGTCACTGTGTACATACATTACATTACTGATCCTGAGTTAATCCTCTATTTTACTTCAGAGCTGCACTCACTGCTATGATCTACATGTATGTAAGAAATGTCTTCTTGAGGTTGGTTTTCAGTGGTCGGTGTCATTCCGGCTCCGCCATCTTTGCCCCGTACAATGCATTCTGTGATACTGGAGGCTTCACTGGGCCACAGATAAGTCCGGGAGGCTGCAGTGACATTTCAGTGTAATGTGCCCCATGGAGGGCGGCTGTAACTCAACCCTGTCCACTTCTTCTCACTCTGAGCAGGAGAATGTTTTGATGTGAAGATACAATGACAGCGGCTGTTCCCAGGAGCTCGGTGCCAAAACGGATCAATGCCGCCATTATGTCCTGCAGCTCACAGGTGTCTGCATTGGATGTAACGTGAAGGATCAGCCCCGGCCGGAGGGATGCGGCACATCCACAGGAGGGACCACAAAGTGCGGAGGACACAACGTATCAACCTGTAATCACAGCAGTCCTTACAATCCTAATACACTATAACCTCAACTCCGACACATTATCCTCTAGTTCATAAATGGCAGTATTATAGTAGTTATATTCCTGTATATAGAGGCAGTATTATAGTAGTTATATTCTTGTATATAGGGGCAGTATTATAGTAGTTATATTCTTGTATATAGGAGCAGTATTATAGTAGTTATATTCTTGTATATAGGAGCTGTATTATAGTAGTTATATTCTTGTACATAGGGGCAGTATTATAGTAGTTATATTCTTGTACATAGGGGCAGTATTATAGTAGTTATATTCTTGTATATAGGGGCAGTATTATAGTAGTTATATTCTTGTATATAGGGGCAGTATTATAGTAGTTATATTCTTGTATATAGGGGCAGTATTATAGTAGTTATATTCTTGTATATAGGAGCAGTATTATAGTAGTTATATTCTTGTATATGGGAGCAGTATTATAGTAGTTATATTCTTGTATATAGGGGCAGTATTATAGTAGTTATATTCTTGTACATAGGAGCAGTATTATAGTAGTTATATTCTTGTACATAGGAGCAGTATTATAGTAGTTATATTCTTGTATATAGGGGCAGTATTATAGTAGTTATATTCTTGTATATAGGGGCAGTATTATAGTAGTTATATTCTTGTATATAGGGGCAGTATTATAGTAGTTATATTCTTGTATATAGGGGCAGTATTATAGTAGTTATATTCTTGTACATAGGAGCAGTATTATAGTAGTTATATTCTTGTACATAGGGGGCAGTATTATAGTAGTTATATTCTTGTACATAGGAGCAGTATTATAGTAGTTATATTCTTGTATATAGGGGCAGTATTATAGTAGTTATATTCTTGTATATAGGAGCAGTATTACAGTAGTTATATTCTTGTATATATGAGCAGTATTATAGTAGTTATATTCTTGTATATAGGAGCAGTATTATAGTAGTTATATTCTTGTATATAGGGGCAGTATTATAGTAGTTATATTCTTGTATATAGGAGCAGTATTATAGTTATATTCTTGTATATAGGGGCAGTATTATAGTAGTTATATTCTTGTATATATGAGCAGTATTATAGTAGTTATATTCTTTGTATATAGGAGCAGTATTATAGTAGTTATATTCTTGTATATAGGGGCAGTATTATAGTAGTTATATTCTTGTATATAGGAGCAGTATTATAGTTATATTCTTGTATATAGGGGCAGTATTATAGTAGTTATATTCTTGTATATAGGGGCAGTATTATAGTAGTTATATTCTTGTATATAGGAGCAGTATTATAGTAGTTATATTCTTGTATATAGGGGCAGTATTATAGTAGTTATATTCTTGTATATAGGAGCAGTATTATAGTTATATTCTTGTATATAGGGGCAGTATTATAGTAGTTATATTCTTGTATATAGGAGCAGTATTATAGTTATATTCTTGTACATAGGAGCAGTATTATAGTAGTTATATTCTTGTATATAGGAGCAGTATTATAGTAGTTATATTTTTATATAGGAGCAGTATTATAGTAGTTATATTATTGTATATAGGAGCAGTATTATAGTAGTTATATTCTTGTACATAGGAGCAGTATTATAGTAGTTATATTCTTGTATATAGGAGCAGTATTATAGCACTTATATTCTTGTATCTAGGAGCAGTATTATAGTAGTTATATTCTTGTATATAGGAGCAGTATTATAGTAGTTATATTCTTGTATATAGGGGCAGTATTATAGTAGTTATATTCTTGTATATAGGAGCAGTATTATAGTAGTTATATTCTTGTATATAGGGGCAGTATTATAGTAGTTATATTCTTGTATATAGGAGCAGTATTATAGTAGTTATATTCTTGTATATAGGGGCAGTATTATAGTAGTTATATTCTTGTATATAGGAGCAGTATTATAGTAGTTATATTCTTTTATATAGGAGCAGTATTATAGTAGTTATATTATTGTATATAGGGGCAGTATTATAGTAGTTATATTCTTGTATATAGGAGCAGTATTATAGTAGTTATATTCTTGTATATAGGGGCAGTATTATAGTAGTTATATTCTTGTATATAGGAGCAGTATTACAGTAGTTATATTCTTTTATATAGGAGCAGTATTATAGTAGTTATATTATTGTATATAGGAGCAGTATTATAGTAGTTATATTCTTGTATATAGGAGCAGTATTATAGTAGTTATATTCTTGTATATAGGGGCAGTATTATAGTAGTTATATTCTTGCTTATACAGTCCTGTGTAGGTTTCAGTGTATCCTGTTCTTTATTCCTTCTGGTCTTTTCTGATGACATAAATTAATCATTTCTCTGTGAGGAGTCTTTGTAGGATGAGGTTTTGGCTCGGGGTGATCATACACGGCCACTGGAGGTGATTATGGCGGCTCTATGGTGATACACGCAGAGGGTGTCTGGAGCTCTGGAGACGCCCGGGGTGTTCTCGGCGTTTCGTGCCTCCTGGTGAATGCGCTGCTGGCATTGTTGCCGCTATTGGTGCCCGTTAACCTCACTCTTCCCTACCGATGTCATCCTCAGTCATTCACGGCTCCGGTGCAGACAGATGGAGACTGAGAACATTCTGCCGTTCTGCATCGGGGTGGCCACTATTCCCCATATTCAGTGTCCGCCTGGAGGACAATGTCGCCATTATGACGGCGGTGACTTTTCCTCGCAGACGCCTGTTGATATAATCTGATCCGATTTACAAATAATTAGCTTATTGTCTCTCACATCGGATTTTTCTTCATCTGAGATGATCCTTGCTAATCCCATTACTCGGCCTTTTGTATTGCGGATTGTTGTAGTGGCTGACGGCGACCCGGACACTGATGACACTGACAATGCTCCGCGCTCCAGAGACATCAGAGGATTCACCCTCTGCTGCCACATCAGTCCTCCCTCCAGGAATATCCCCTGTCCTCCTCTCCTGGCATCTCATCATGTGTCAGGAGGATCAGAATCAACAAAGAATACATGACACAGCCTGGATCACCGCTGACAAGCTGACTGTATACATGAGTCAGGCCCGCCCCCTGGTGATGACATCACTAATATGACATCACACATGAGCTGTATACTCTATTACACATCCCATTGATGAATGGTCTTTAGCCTCCCCCAGCTGATAACAGGGAGCACTAGACTACATTTATTGGTCCTACAGTCTCCAACTCAAAAATATTTACAGAATCCGTCCCTTCCTCAACCCTCAATCTACTAAACTACTGGTGCATGCCCTCATCATCTCCCGTCTCGACTACTGCCACCTCCTCCTCTGTGGCCTCCCTGCTAGCACTCTTGCACCTCTTCAATCTGTCCCTTCCTCAACCCTTAATCTACTAAACTACCGTACTAGTGCATGCCCTCATCATCTCCCATCTTGACTACTGCCACCTCCTCCTCTGTGACCTCCCTGCTAGCACTCTTGCACCTCTTCAATCTGTCCCTCCCTCAACCCTCAATCTACTAAACTACTAGTGCATGCCCTCATCATCTCCCATCTTGACTACTGCCACCTCCTCCTCTGTGGCCTTCCTGCTAGCACTCTTGCACCTCTTCTATCTGTCCTTAACTCTGCTACCCGACTAATCCACCTCTCTCCTCGCTGCTCCTCCACTTCTCCCCTCTGCAAATCCCTCTACTGGCTCCCAATTCCCCAGTGTATCCAACTCAAACTACTAACACTGACTTACAAAGCCGTCCACAGTCTGTCCCCCCATATATCTCTGATCTAATCTCCCGATATCAATCTAACTCGTAATCTTTGATCCTCCCAAGACCTCCTCCTCTCCTCCACACTTGTATGTTCCTCATCTAACCGCCTGCAAGACTTCGCCCGAGCCTCCCCCATCCTCTGGAACTCTGCACCCCAACACGTCCGACTGTCCCCCACACTCAGAACCTTCAATCGGAACCTGAAAACCCATCTCTTCAGAACAGCCTACAGCCTGCAATGACCACGGTGCCACCTCATCACCACTGGACCCGGCGCTCCACCGCCAATGGATCCAGCGCCCCACCAGCACTGGACCCATTGCTCCACCACCACTGGATCCAGCGCTCCACCACCACTGGACCTGACGCTCCACCGCCACTGGACCCAGCGCTCCACCAGCACTGGACCCATCGCTCCACCACCACTGGATCCAGCGCTCCACCACCACTGGACCTGACGCTCCACCGCCACTGGACCTGGCGCTCCACCAACACTGGACCCGAGGCTCCACCACCACCAGAGCAGACCCAACCTACTGTCTCCCTCCCCAATATCCTGTAGAATGTAAGCCCACAAGGGCAGGGTCCTCTCTCCCCTCTATCAGTCTGTCACTGTTAGTTTGCTTGTTGTATTTCTAACTTGTTTGTATGTATCCCTTCTCATGTACAGACCATGGAATCAATGGCGCTCTATAAATAATAATAATAATAAATACCATCACCACTCTCCAGGATGACGGGGCTGATAACAGAGACTACCAGACCTCATACTCTCCCACAGTATAATCTGCTGGCCCCGATATCTTACCATTATTCCTATGATGAAGCTGTCACTTTTCCGCTTTGCTGCACCCGTTTCCCCCGATTGTCGCTCGTATTCTCCGCTGCCAACAGAGAGTGGGAGAAAACTGACGCTCCATAAACACAGAAGAATATGGAACATGTCAATATTGCGAGCAGAACACGCGGCTCCTGGCAGCCGCTCCGTCAGCGGAGAACAAGCGCCGGGGCCTAGGACGCAACGTTCACACCTGACACAGATAAAACTGCAACAAAGACCCCGGGGACCATGAACACCACAACATCTCCCAACGGCACCGCGCTAACAACACACAATACATACCGGGAATGAACGCCAAATCCCAGATTATATCTACATTGTGCAGCCTGTGCACTAACATTACATGTAACGTTATAACTAATGTGATGTATGTACACAGTGACTGCACCAGCAGAATAGTGAGTGCAGCTCTGGAGTATAATACAGGAGGTAACTCAGGATCAGTAATGTAATGTATGTACACAGTGACTGCACCAGCAGAATAGTGAGTGCAGCTCTGGAGTATAATACAGGAGGTAACTCAGGATCAGTAATGTAATGTATGTACACAGTGACTGCACCAGCAGAATAGTGAGTGCAGCTCTGGAGTATAATACAGGAGGTAACTCAGGATCAGTAATGTAATGTATGTACACAGTGACTGCACCAGCAGAATAGTGAGTGCAGCTCTGGGGTATAATACAGGAGGTAACTCAGGATCAGTAATGTAATGTATGTACACAGTGACTGCACCAGCAGAATAGTGAGTGCAGCTCTGGAGTATAATACAGGAGGTAACTCAGGATCAGTAATGTAATGTATGTACACAGTGACTGCACCAGCAGAATAGTGAGTGCAGCTCTGGGGTATAATACAGGAGGTAACTCAGGATCAGTAATGTAATGTATGTACACAGTGACTGCACCAGCAGAATAGTGAGTGCAGCTCTGGAGTATAATACAGGAGGTAACTCAGGATCAGTAATGTAATGTATGTACACAGTGACTGCACCAGCAGAATAGTGAGTGCAGCTCTGGAGTATAATACAGGAGGTAACTCAGGATAAGTAATGTAATGTATGTACACAGTGACTGCACCAGCAGAATAGTGAGTGCAGCTCTGGAGGATAATACAGGAGGTAACTCAGGATCAGTAATGTAATGTATGTACACAGTGACTGCACCAGCAGAATAGTGAGTGCAGCTCTGGAGTATAATACAGGAGGTAACTCCGGATCAGTAATGTAATGTATGTACACAGTGACTGCACCAGCAGAATAGTGAGTGCAGCTCTGGAGTATAATACAGGAGGTAACTCAGGATCAGTAATGTAATGTATGTACACAGTGACTGCACCAGCAGAATAGTGAGTGCAGCTCTGGAGTATAATACAGGAGGTAACTCAGGATCAGTAATGTAATGTATGTACACAGTGACTGCACCAGCAGAATAGTGAGTGCAGCTCTGGAGTATAGGTGCAGGTAGGGATCTGTGTACAATTGCAAACTAATATATTGTCACAATTAATTTTGGATAAGAGTACTGTAGTTCACGCTGTGTTTTTATGTAGGAAAACCTGATGTTTTGATCTTACACATAGATTTCTTCCCAGTACAAAATCTGCATTTTTTTACCTCGATTTTCTAGTTTTGGTTTAAAACTGAACATTTAGTGATTTTACAGCTGTGAGATTCCAAAAAATGAGGAAAAAACTCAGCCAACATCTGACGCTTATTCTATGAAATACGCAGGAAAAACCAATGTGTGTTCACAAGTGTCCCTGAATCAGGTTTTGCTGGGAATAAATAACTGAGTACAAAAACGCAGCAAAAATGCCCAGTGTGAACATGGCCTCAGTGTGTAGGTCCCACCGCCGCCACAGCAGGGACTTCATTATCTGCAGTGATATCATCAGAGTCTCTGCACCTTTCATGATTTCACTTTTTATCTGGTAGAATGGTCTTTAGAGCAATGTTGACATAACTGGATGTTGCTCCCCCCAGTGGTCCGCTGTGGTGTTACACATTAGAGAATTCATATTTCACTCATCTGCAGATTTTTTGCCAATTCTTTTGCTTATTTCGCTGCTTTTTCCTATCATTGTTCAGGTTTTTTCTTTCCAACAGATGAATCCCCGTGAGTCCATGATCCCATCTGGAAAAATCCATCATTTTTGCCCTTTGTATTTTTTTTTATCCAAGTGTCGGCACCAAAATCCACAATAGGAATTTACTACAATTATTGCAATTTTACTGCATTTCCCCTTTTCTTTTTAGCACTTTTTGAGTAGATTTGAAGCAATTAATAATTAATGGGTTTTTTTCATCAAAAATACTGGGATTCTACATGTACAGATACAGCTGTGTTTATTACATGTATTTTCCCCATAAAAGCCGATAAAAAAATACCCCCGAAACCGCTCAGTTCAGCGGAGTCTGTGACGCACAGCGGACATTACTGCCATAAAGATAATGCAGCAAGTCTGATTCAATAAAGCAGAGCGTGTGGATGCTGCAGTCAGGTCTGATCACCTGCCCTGGTCCAGCAGTGATATCACCCCCAGTCCATGCTCCACCTGCCCTGGTCCAGCAGTGATATCACCCCCGGTCCATGCTCCACCTGCCCTGGTCCAGCAGTGATATCACCCCCAGTCCATGCTCCACCTGCCCTGGTCCAGCAGTGATATCACCCCCAGTCCATGCTCCACCTGCCCTGGTCCAGCAGTGATATCACCCCCGGTCCATGCTCCACCTGCCCTGGTCCAGCAGTGATATCACCCCCAGTCCATGCTCCACCTGCCCTGGTCCAGCAGTGATATCACCCCCGGTCCATGCTCCACCTGCCCTGGTCCAGCAGTGATATCACCCCCAGTATGTTCTCCACCTGCCCTGGTCCAGCAGTGATATCACCCCCAGTATGTGCTCCACCTGCCCCGGTCCAGCAGTGATATCACCCCCAGTCCATGCTCCACCTGCCCTGGACCAGCAGTGATATCACCCCTAGTATGTGCTCCACCTGCCCCGGTCCAGCAGTGATATCACCCCCAGTATGTTCTCCACCTGCCCCGGTCCAGCAGTGATATCACCCCCAGTATGTTCTCCACCTGCCCCGGTCCAGCAGTGATATCACCCCCAGTATGTTCTCCACCTGCCCCGGTCCAGCAGTGATATCACCCCCAGTATGTTCTCCACCTGCCCCGGTCCAGCAGTGATATCACCCCCAGTATGTTCTCCACCTGCCCCGGTCCAGCAGTGATATCACCCCCAGTATGTTCTCCACCTGCCCCAGTCCAGCAGTGATATCACCTCCAGTATGTTCTCCACCTGCCCCGGTCCAGCAGTGATATCACCCCCAGTCCATGCTCCACCTGCCCTGGTCCAGCAGTGATATCACCCCCAGTATGTTCTCCACCTGCCCCGGTCCAGCAGTGATATCACCCCCAGTATGTGCTCCACTTGCCCCGGACCAGCAGTGATATCACCTCCGGAGCGTTCTCCACCTGCCCCGGACCAGCAGTGATATCACCTCCGGAGCGTTCTCCACCTGCCCCGGTCCAGCAGTGATATCACCCCCAGTATGTTCTCCACCTGCCCCGGTCCAGCAGTGATATCACCCCCAGTATGTGCTCCACCTGCCCTGGACCAGCAGTGATATCACCCCCAGTATGTTCTCCACCTGCCCCGGTCCAGCAGTGATATCACCCCCAGTCCATGCTCCACCTGCCCTGGTCCAGCAGTGATATCACCCCCAGTATGTGCTCCACCTGCCCCGGTCCAGCAGTGATATCACCCCCAGTATGTTCTCCACCTGCCCCGGTCCAGCAGTGATATCACCCCCAGTATGTTCTCCACCTGCCCCGGTCCAGCAGTGATATCACCCCCAGTATGTTCTCCACCTGCCCCGGTCCAGCAGTGATATCACCCCCAGTATGTTCTCCACCTGCCCCGGTCCAGCAGTGATATCACCCCCAGTATGTTCTCCACCTGCCCCGGTCCAGCAGTGATATCACCCCCAGTATGTTCTCCACCTGCCCCAGTCCAGCAGTGATATCACCTCCAGTATGTTCTCCACCTGCCCCGGTCCAGCAGTGATATCACCCCCAGTCCATGCTCCACCTGCCCTGGTCCAGCAGTGATATCACCCCCAGTATGTTCTCCACCTGCCCCGGTCCAGCAGTGATATCACCCCCAGTATGTGCTCCACTTGCCCCGGACCAGCAGTGATATCACCTCCGGAGCGTTCTCCACCTGCCCCGGACCAGCAGTGATATCACCTCCGGAGCGTTCTCCACCTGCCCCGGTCCAGCAGTGATATCACCCCCAGTATGTTCTCCACCTGCCCTGGTCCAGCAGTGATATCACCCCCAGTATGTGCTCCACCTGCCCTGGACCAGCAGTGATATCACCCCCAGTATGTTCTCCACCTGCCCCGGTCCAGCAGTGATATCACCCCCTGTCCATGCTCCACCTGCCCTGGTCCAGCAGTGATATCACCCCCAGTATGTGCTCCACCTGCCCCGGTCCAGCAGTGATATCACCCCCAGTATGTTCTCCACCTGCCCCGGTCCAGCAGTGATATCACCCCCAGTATGTGCTCCACCTGCCCCAGTCCAGCAGTGATATCACCTCCAGTATGTTCTCCACCTGCCCCGGTCCAGCAGTGATATCACCTCCAGTATGTTCTCCACCTGTCCCGGTCCAGCAGTGATATCACCCCCAGTATGTGCTCCACCTGCCCTGGTCCAGCAGTGATATCACCTCCGGAGCGTTCTCCACCTGCCCCGGTCCAGCAGTGATATCACCCCCAGTATGTGCTCCACCTGCCCTGGTCCAGCAGTGATATCACCCCCGGTCCATGCTCCACCTGCCCTGGTCCAGCAGTGATATCACCTCCGGAGCGTTCTCCACCTACCCTGGTCCAGCAGTGATCTCACCTCCGGAGCATTCTCCACCTGCCCTAGTCCAGCAGTGATATCACCTCCGGAGCGTTCTCCACCTGCCCTGGTCCAGCAGTGATATCACCCCCGGAGCGTTCTCTACCTGCCCCGGTCCAGCAGTGATATCACCCCCGGAGCGTTCTCCACCTGCCCCGGTCAAGCAATGATCACCCCCAGACCGTTCTCCACCTGCCCCGGTCCAGCAGTGATATCACCCCTGGCAGTGCTCCTCCCGCTCCGGTCCAGCAGTGATCGCCCCTGGTCCGTGCTTCACCTGCCCTGTTCCAGAATCTTCTGGATAGAACAATCAGGGATCGAAGATGAATCATACTGGTGGAACAATCAGGAAACAAGTCTGAATCCTCCCGATGGAACAATCAGGGGTCGGGGCTGAATCTTCCCGATGGAACAATCAGGGATCGAGGCCGAATCTTACCAAACAATCAGGGGTCGGGGCCGAATCTTCCAGATGGAACAATCAGGGGTCGGGGCTGAATCTTACCAAACAATCAGGGGTCGGGGCCGAATCTTCCAGATGGAACAATCAGGGGTCGGGGCCGAATCTTCCCGATTGAACAATCAGGGGTCGGGGCCGAATCTTCCGGATGGAACAATCAGGGGTTGGGGCCGAATCTTCCCAATGGAACAATCAGGGGTCGGGGCTGAATGTTCCCAAACAATCAGGAGTCGGGGCTGAATCTTCCGGAACAATCAGGGGTCGGGCTGAATCTACCCGATGGAACAATCAGGGGTCGGGGCTGAGTGTTCCCCAATAATCAGGGGTCGGGCCGAATCTTTGGATAGAACAATCAGGGGTCGAGGCCAAATCTTTCCTAACAATCAGGGGTCGGGCTGAATCTTCCCGAACAATCAGGGGTTGGGGCTGAATCTTACCCAATAATCAGGGGTCGGGGCCGAGTCTTCCCGATGGAATAATCAGGGGTCGGGCCGAATCTTCCTGATGGAACAATCAGGGGTCGGGGCCGAATCTTCCGGAACAATCAGGGGTCGGATCTTCCGGAACAATCAGGGGTCGGGGCCGAATCTTCCGGAACAATCAGGGGTCGGGGCCGAATCTTCCGGAACAATCAGGGGTCAGGGCCGAATCTTCTAGAACAATCAGGGGTCGGGGCCGAATCTTCTGGAATAATCAGGGGTCGGGGCTGAATCTTCCGGAACAATCAGGGGTCGGGGCCGAATCTTCTAGAACAATCAGGGGTCGGGGCCGAATCTTCTAGAACAATCAGGGGTCGGGGCCGAATCTTCTAGAACAATCAGGGGTCGGGGCCGAATCTTCTGGAACAATCAGGGGTCGGGGCTGAATCTTCCGGAACAATCAGGGGTCGGGGCTGAATCTTCCGGAACAATCAGGGGTCGGGGCTGAATCTTCCAGAACAATCAGGGGTCAGGGCCGAATCTTCTAGAACAATCAGGGGTCGGGGCCGAATCTTCTGGAACAATCAGGGGTCGGGGCCGAATCTTCTAGAACAATCAGGGGTCGGGGCTGAATCTTCCGGAACAATCAGGGGTCAGGGCCGAATCTTCTAGAACAATCAGGGGTCGGGGCCGAATCTTCTAGAACAATCAGGGGTCGGGGCCGAATCTTCTGGAACAATCAGGGGTCGGGGCCGAATCTTCCGGAACAATCAGGGGTCGGGGCTGAATCTTCCGGAACAATCAGGGGTCGGGGCCGAATCTTCTGGAACAATCAGGGGTCGGGGCTGAATCTTCCGGAACAATCAGGGGTCGGGGCTGAATCTTCCGGAACAATCAGGGGTCGGGGCCGAATCTTCCGGAACAATCAGGGGTCGGGGCCGAATCTTCCGGAACAATCAGGGGTCGGGGCTGAATCTTCCGGAACAATCAGGGGTCGGGGCTGAATCTTCCGGAACAATCAGGGGTCGGGGCCGAATCTTCCGGAACAATCAGGGGTCGGGGCCGAATCTTCTGGAACAATCAGGGGTCGGGGCTGAATCTTCCGGAACAATCAGGGGTCGGGGCTGAATCTTCCGGAACAATCAGGGGTTGGGGCTGAATCTTCTGGAACAATCAGGGGTCGGGGCTGAATCTTCTGGAACAATCAGGGGAGGAGTTGAGTGAAGGGAGGAGCCGCCACAGGCCGCACTCGTTAACCCTTCCCGCCCCGGGGCTGAGGCTCCTCCCCTGCACATTTCGGGCTCTGTCGCTTTAAGGCTTCAGACTGTGACACCTCACGTGAACTCCGCCGCAGACAGAGGAAGAAAAGAGCGCGCGGGCCCCTCTGCTGCAGCGCCGCCGTGCGTCATGACGTCACCCCGGAGGGGCGGGGCCTGCCGCTTGTTGCTAGGACGTGAAGGGGAAAGTAGGCGCTGATTGGTTTTTCTATTTTCTAGTCGAAACCAATGAAGACGAAGCGCGACAGTGAGTGACAGTGACTGACAGTGACTGACAGTGAGTGAGCGACAGTGAGTGAGCCATCACCAGCCTGAGGCCGCACAGACGAGCAGCCTCCCCCGACCGGACACACAGGGGGACACCGACACGGCGACACCGAGAGGAGGAGGGGAGGGTGGGAGGAGAGAGGAGGAGGAGGGGAGGGACACACAGGGGGACACCGAGAGGAGGAGGAGGGGAGGGACACACAGGGGGACACCGAGAGGAGGAGAGGGGAGGGTGGGAGGAGGAGGGGAGGGACACACAGGGGGACACCGAGAGGAGGAGAGGGGAGGGTGGGAGGAGGAGGGGAGGGACACACAGGGGGACACCGAGAGGAGGAGAGGGGAGGGTGGGAGGAGGAGGGGAGGGACACACAGGGGGACACCGAGAGGAGGAGAGGGGAGGGTGGGAGGAGGAGAGGGGAGGGACACACAGGGGGACACCGAGAGGAGGAGAGGGGAGGGACACAAAAGGGGGACACCGAGAGGAGGAGAGGGGAGGGACACACAGGGGGACACCGAGAGGTGGAGAGGGGAGGGACACACAGGGGGACACCGAGAGGTGGAGAGGGGAGGGACACACAGGGGGACACCGAGAGGAGGAGAGGGGAGGGACACACAGGGGGACACCGAGAGGTGGAGAGGGGAGGGACACACAGGGGGACACCGAGAGGTGGAGAGGGGAGGGTGGGAGGAGGAGGGGAGGGACACACAGGGGGACACCGAGAGGAGGAGGAGGGGAGGGACACACAGGGGGACACCGAGAGGAGGAGAGGGGAGGGTGGGAGGAGGAGGGGAGGGACACACAGGGGGACACCGAGAGGAGGAGAGGGGAGGGTGGGAGGAGGAGGGGAGGGACACACAGGGGGACACCGAGAGGAGGAGAGGGGAGGGTGGGAGGAGGAGGGGAGGGACACACAGGGGGACACCGAGAGGAGGAGAGGGGAGGGTGGGAGGAGGAGGAGGGGAGGGACACACAGGGGGACACCGAGAGGAGGAGAGGGGAGGGTGGGAGGAGGAGGGGAGGGACACACAGGGGGACACCGAGAGGTGGAGAGGGGAGGGACACACAGGGGGACACCGAGAGGTGGAGGGGAGGGCACAGGGGGCAGGTGGAAGGGGACACACAGGGGGACACCGAGAGGTGGAGAGGGGAGGGACACACAGGGGGACACCGAGAGGTGGAGAGGGGAGGGACACACAGGGGACACCGAGAGGTGGAGAGGGGAGGGACACACAGGGGGACACCGAGAGGTGAGAGGGGAGGGACACACAGGGGGACACCGAGAGGTGGAGAGGGGAGGGACACACAGGGGGACACCGAGAGGTGGAGAGGGGAGGGACACACAGGGGGACACCGAGAGGTGGAGAGGGGAGGGACACACAGGGGGACACGGGGAGGGGGAGTGGGGAGGAGAAGGGGAGGGACACACAGGGGGACCTGAGAGGTGGAGAGGGGAGGGACACACAGGGGGACACCGAGAGGAGGAGAGGGGAGGGACACACAGGGGGACACCGAGAGGAGGAGAGGGGAGGGGGGAGGAGAGAGGAGAGGGGGAGGGGAGGGACACACAGGGGGGACACCGAGAGGAGGAGGAGGGGAGGGACACACAGGGGGACACTGAGAGGGGAGAGGGGAGGGACACACAGGGGGACACCGAGAGAGGAGGAGGGGAGGGACACACAGGGGGACACCAGAGAGGAGGGAGGGGAGGGGGGAGGGAGGAGGAGAGGAGAGGGGAGGGACACACAGGGGGACACGAGAGGAGGAGAGGGGAGGGACACACAGGGGGACACGAGAGGAGGAGGAGGGGAGGGACACACAGGGGGACACCGAGAGGAGGAGAGGGGGGGGAAAGGGGGAACGGAGAGGGAGAGGGGAGGGACACACAGGGGGACACCGAGAGGAGGAGAGGGGAGGGACACACAGGGGGACACGAGAGTGAGAGGAGGGAGGGAAACAGGGGGACGAGAGGAGGAGAGGGGAGGGACACACAGGGGGACACCGAGAGGAGGGAGGGAGGGGGAGGAGAGAGGAGGAGGAGGGGAGGGACACACAGGGGGACACCGAGAGGAGGAGGAGGGGAGGGACACACAGGGGGACACGAGAGGGGAGGAGGGGAGGGGACACACAGGGGGACACCGAGAGGAGGAGAGGGGAGGGACACAAGGGGGACACGAGAGGAGGAGGGGAGGGACACAAGGGGGACACCGAGAGAGGAGGAGGAGGAGGGGAGGGACACACAGGGGGACACGAGAGGAGAGGGGGGGGACACAAGGGGGACACGAGAGGGGGAGAGGGGAGGGAAAAGGGGAAGAGGAGGAGAGGGGAGGGAAAAGGGGGAGAGAGGAGGAGGGGGGAGGGAAGAGGAGGGAGGGAGGAGGAGGAGGGGAGGGGGGAGGAGGAGAGAGGAGGGGGGGGAGGAGAAAGGGGGAGGAGAGGAGGGGAGGAGGGGAGGAAAGGGGGACAGAGAGAGGGAGGGGAGGGAACGAGGAGGAGGAGGGGAGGAGGGGAGGGGGGGGGAGAGAGGAGGAGGGGAGGGGGGAGGAGGAGAGGGGAGGGAGGGGAGAGGAGAGGGGAGGCACACAGGGGAAGGGGTAGATAGAGAAGGGGGAGGTGAGATAGATGAGGAAGGAGGGCAAAGGGACGAGTGGTGGAGAGGAGGAGAAGAGGGTCAGAGGATAGGGGGGATAGGAGTGAGGGGGGGGGCACGGAGAAGAGGTGGGATCACAGGTTGGGGGAAGGAGAGGAGAGGGATCAAAGAAGAGAGGGGGGAATTGTAGGAGGGGGAGTCAGGAGAGAGGATCAGGGGAACAAGCATCACTGTGACTCCAGAGGAGCTGAGGGGGGTTCAGAGGAAAGATCAGAGGAGGTGGGGGGGGGACCAGAGGGGGTAACAGATGAGAGGGGCAGGATCAGACGAGAGGCTCAGACAAGGGGGTGATCAAACAAAAGAGGGGGACTCAGACAAGAGGAGGGGATCAGATGAGGGGGGGGGGGATCAGATGAGGGGGGGGGGGATCAGATGAGGGGGGGGGGGGGCTCAGATGAGAGATTATCCAGGGGACCAGTGGATCGATGCTTTCACATCCGCCATCTGTCACCATTTCCGCTCATTGGCGCAGTTCATTCATCACCTCGATATTAGAAGACAGAATATTAATGTAATCTCCGCCGATCTACAATCCATCAGCGAGTGCGGGCGGCCATTGTGGCTGCAGTGTACAATGCACCAACACTGGTGACAGGAGCCATAATGGCATGTGGACGCAGCTGTATGGGCTACTAAAACATGGCGTCCTGTGGTCACAAGTTGGCCCGGTGTAGTGCAGGTAAACCTTCCTGTCTGAGGCTGATGATCTAGAACCTTCTTCATTGATGGTAGATGTGACAGGAATGAGGTAAAACTATGGAGTGATACAAGACAATACGAATATCTGTCAGAATAGTGAAGACATTCAGCCACACAGCGCGAGACGAGTCATGTTCTTATCTTACTGTTTATACCTGAACAGGTTTAACGTGGAACAAGATACAGGGGAGGGTTCAACCCGATCCCTCATCACAGGCGAAGACGGAAATGTCCGCTGTGTCTGAGGTAACCGCACTGCATCCTGGGAGACTTCCCATAATACACTGCCACTGAACTAAAACAATTACATAAAGTCGCCAGCAGGTGGTGCTGTTACTAAATAATAAAACGCTGTAATGCATTAAAGGGAACCTGTCACATTCTTTTTTTTGTTATTTAGATCATGTAGTGTTCATTAATAACATGTTTTTTTTTAATTGTATTTATCCCAAAAAAGAATTCAGATACTTTAGCTGCTTAGATCATTAGCTAGCTAGGCATACAGTCAACTGTGCAATTACTAGACCTGTCAATCAACTGCAGATATGCGAAATTCATCTAATGCTGTAGGACCTGTGGTGATGTCATGACCATGAGATTATGATGGACGGAGCCAAGTACATTGGACTTCATGCAAGACCCTACTTAGCTCCATTACAGTCACATGGTCGTGACGTCACCACCTACGGCATTAGATGAATTTCAGCATCTCTGCAGTTGATTGACGTCTGTTAACTGGATGACTGTGTGACTGTGCCCAGCTAGCTAACCGGATGACTGCGTGATTGTGTGCCCAGCTAGCTAAGGGCTAGGTCTCACATAACGATATTGGTAACGATATCGTCCTATTTGTGACGTAGGAACGATATCCTTACCGATATCGTTGCGTGTGACTGATAGCAGCGATCAGGCCCCTGCTGTGAGGTCGCTGATCGTTGCACAGGGCTCCTGACCATTTTTTGGTCGTTGGCCCCCCCGCTGGTCACCACACATCGGTGTGTGTGACCGGCGGGGGCAGCGATCAGCGACCTGTCAGGATCCCCCGCCATGTCACAGCGCCGCACAGCAGCGCTGTAACATGACATCCAGGGTGACAAGCGGGCTTAGAGACCCGCTTGTTTACCATGGTTACCGGCACCCGCCCGCTTCCGAGTTGCGGGGAGCGAGCGGGTGCCGACCTCTCCTATCCTGTCCCTCACTATTCTCATCTCTCCCTGCTATTTCCCTGTTCCCTACTCTATCCCCTATCCTAAACCCTAATCCTATCCCTCTCCTTGTTCTAAATAAAGAAATCCCCCCCCCGAGGCTCACCGGCATCAGAGGCTCCCATACCGGCATCTCTGTAATGGAGATCTCAGGGGTAAAGGACCTGTGATGAGGTCACAGTCATGTGACCGGCCTATACTATACAGTATAGGCGGGTCACATGACTGTGACCTCATCACAGGTCCTTTACCCCTGAGATCTCCAGAGATGCCGGTATGGGAGCCTCTGATGCCGGTGAGCCTCGGGGGGGGGATTTCTTTATTTAGAACAAGGAGAGGGATAGGATTAGGGTTTAGGATAGGGGATAGAGTAGGGAACAGGGAAATAGCAGGGAGAGATGAGAATAGTGAGGGACAGGATAGGAGAGGTCGGCACCCGCTCGCTCCCCGCAACTCGGAAGCGGGCGGGTGCCGGTAACCATGGTAAACAAGCGGGTCTCTAAGTGCAGGAGAGACCCGCTGTTACCATGGTTACCAGCGTCCGTCCGCTCCCAGGATGCAGGGAACGAGCGGACGCTGGGTACCAACGATCTGGCTGCCCAGAGGTTGCTGGTGAAGTCTGTCAGTGTGACAGCTCACCAGCGACCTGATAACGATGTGTCAACGATGCAACAACGATGCTGATCGTTGTCGGCATCGCTGACACATCGTTATGTGAGACCGGGGCTTAACGAAAACATCTAAGAATCTAAAGTGCTTTTTTGGGATAAACACAACGATTTAAAAAGCAAACAGAGAAACAGGTTACTAATGAGCAGTACACGATCTAAATAACATTACGGGCGGTTTTATAATGAAAAAGGACGTGACAGGTTCTCTTCAATTAACTGTTTTTGTGCTCATTATACTGTAAGGAATTGTCATATACGTCCCCTGGATCTACACTATACCAGCACATCTCTCACTGATGAGGGCCACAAGGCAGAAACATCAAGATTGCATTGTGTCCCTGCTGATTTGTAAGTCTCCATCCATTGTTTTGGGATCTCTCTTGGATATGACACTGGGTATCGATGGTTCTGATTGGATACAGAGAACCTGTAAGGAGAGTAATATGCAGATTCTATAACATGATGACTAAAGACTTCTGGCTCCTGTGGAAGGTTACAGTCTTTCCTCCCTCTTACTCTTGGGGTGATCCCTCAGTGAGGTTATTAGTGCATTGTCCCTGTAGATAGACATATTCCTTACCCCCCCCCCCCACCTTCCCTTCATAGTGTTCAGACTCACCCCGGACTCTGCTGCCATCTACAGGACACATCCTGACACCTCCACTAATTGGACGTCTATCTGGGGTTTTAGGGAACTACACCCCCATCATTCATGTCACTGTAACTCCACAATCAGAAATGATCGAGAACAAAGTCTTTGATCCAAATAAATTTTAATGCAAAGATAAAAACAAACAACAATTAACAAAACCGCAAGATTGTGCAAAACACGAAACATAAAAAAAGGCACAAAAAGTGGAATAAAAATGTCTGAGGCGGCGGAGCAGGGAGGGGATGTGAGGGGTTAATGGTGGTCAGAGAGGCTTCTATATACAGAGGCGCGGGGCTCACGCTGGGTTATACCAGGTCTGTACTGGATATTCTGCGTTTTATGGTGACATGCGCGCTCCGACCAAAGAAGAGCAACAACGAGGACAGGAAAACGCTCCATAAAGGGGAACTCCGGCCTGGAGGCGAAACAGGATATCAGGAGAAAGTATTGTGAGCAATTAAAGGGGCCCCGCACTGCTCCCCCGGTCACATGATCTGTAAACATGGCCCCCCAGCAGTGTCAGATTCCATATAAAGAGGCCGGGTCCTCAGGAGCGGCTGCAGCCTTTAGACTGTCCACCCACAAGAGGGCGCTGGCAGCTAAGAAGGGGCAATGCCTCCCTGAGCAATGCATTCTGGGAAAAATACTATATAATAGGAAATCACTCACAATACAATTTTCTAACATCTTTATAACTGGGTCCAGGAGGAGCGCCCGGAGGTACCAGGGTCCAGGAGGAGCGCCTGGAGGGTACCAGGGTCCAGGAGGAGCCCCTGGAGGTACCAGGGTCCAGGAGGAGCGCCTGAATGTACCCGGGTCCAGGAGGAGCGCCCGGAGGTACCAGGGTCCAGGCGTAGCACCCGGAGGTACCAGGGTCCAGGAGGAGCGCCCGGAGGTACCAGGGTCCAGGCGTAGCGCCCGGAGGTACCAGAGTCCAGGTGTAGCGCCCGGAGGTACCAGGGTCCAGGTGGAACGCCCGGGTCCATGAGCGCCTGAATGTACCTGGGTCCAGGAGGAGCACCCGGAGGTACCAAGGTCCAGGAGGAGCGCCCTGAGGTATCCGGGTCTAGCAGGAGCAAACGGAGGGACCCGGTCCAGGAGGAGTGCGCAGGCTACCCGGATCCAGACAAAGTGCCCAGAGGTACCCAGTTCCAGACGCACCACCTGAAGGTACCAGCATCCAGACAGAGCGCCCAGAGGTATGCAGGTCCAGGCGGAGCACCCGAATGTACCCAGGTTCAGACGGAGCGCCTGGAGGTAACCGGGTCTAGACAAAGCGCCCCCAGGTACCGTTGTCCACACAGAGCTCCCTGTGTTACAGGAGTCCAGGCGGAGCGCACAGACATACCCGGGTCCAGGGGGAGCCCTCAGAGATACCTGGGTTCAGACGGTGCGCCTGGAGATACCAGGATCCAGGTGGAGAACCTGGAGGTAGCTGGGTCCAGGCGGATCGCCCGGAGGTACCCGAGTTCAGACAGAGTGCTCGGGGGTCCCCAGGTCCAGACGGAGCGCACTGAGATACCCAGGTCAGGCAGAGCTCCCTAAGATACACAGGTACAGACGGAGCACCCAGAAATACACAGGTACAGGCGGAGCACCCAGAAATACACAGGTACAGGCTGAGCGCCCAGAAATACACAGGTACAGGCGGAGCACCCAGAAATACACAGGTACAGGCGGTGATATCATCCTAATAGCAATGAATAAGGCTGCAGGCGATCAGACTCCAGGACTTTTCTAGTGCAGAGGATGAAAGTCGTCCTCTGATCGGCTGCAGCTATTGGCGATGGATCAGTTTTTGGGGTAACGCTTGTTACTGGAATGTATGATAAGCGGGCAGTGGGCGCTGCGGCACAACGCTCCCACGCCCGGGGGTATGGCACAAGTCATCTCATATTGCTTACAATAAGGGTAGGGGGACGTGAATGTGCAAATACATCGTACCTCTGCTGCGGGCACTGACGGGGGGGGGGGGGGGGGGGACAGGAGAAAACATCGCTGCACAGCTTTCATTACTGAACACAGTTCCCCCCATGTCCCTTCTACTGGGGGAGGGGATCCTGCACCATATTGTTCTCTCAGGGGAAATTTTGGCAACTTTTTTTATGCTGGTGAATTTAAAGGAAAAAGAGAAATAAAAACAGAGTAAAACGCGCAGCTACAAGTTTACACATAAAAATCTCTCTAAAACAAATGGCGCACACAGAATCACACTGACTAGATACATAGTTACACGGACGTATCCCACCCAGCGGCCGGACCCGCCACGACGGCCCCTGCTCCGGCCCAGCACTGACGTGGCACTACGCTACATTCCTGAGATTTTAGGGCCCTGATACATCCTGACTCCTCTGTGCCCAGCGGATACAAGAGAATAACGTCCGTGTGACGAGAGCGTGGCGCTCACATGATGGGGACCCTGATCAGCGACAGAAGGGGTAAAAAAAAAACAAACAGCTGCTCAGGGAAGGGTTAAAAAAAATGGCGACGAGCGTGATATATACAGAGCGGTCCTAACCACGGCATCCGGGGGGTGCCACAATCCCCCAACAGGAAGAAATGAGCAGGAGGCTAAGTGAATGGAAACCTTCCTACATTCATTCAGTGGCTGTTATCACAGCTGATGGTTTGTTACATTGTATTCCGACTGTGCTGCAATGTATCAGCTCCCGGCAGTGAGGAGAGCAGCGATCCAGTCACTGACAGCAAGCAGAGATCCAACAGCCGGGGAAGGACAGACAGCTGATGTGTATAAGAACGATGGGGGCGGCCCGGGAGAACTGATGGTGTCCCTGTCCCCAGATGTCCAAAACTGACCTAATGGCAACCACACACTCATACTGGCACACTGTAACGCAGGTCAGCTGCGAGGACAGGACTCTCATTCTGGCCAAGGTCCGGCCCATAAAATCACCAAAGGGAACAAAGTGCAGGAACCACAGAAAAATAACATTAATCACATATATCCTCTATATAAAGTCACAATCCGGAGAGCAGCGGCCGCAGGGAACGCATCATATCGCCGCGGCTCCAGGGGAACATGTGTCGCCGAGGCTCCGGGGGCAACACGCGCCGCCGAGGCTCCGGGGGCAACACGCGCCGCCGAGGCTCCGGGGGCAACACGCGCCGCCGAGGCTCCGGGGGCAACACGCGCCGCCGAGGCTCCGGGGGCAACACGCGCCGCCGAGGCTCCGGGGGCAACACGCGCCGCCGAGGCTCCGGGGGCAACACGCGCCGCCGAGGCTCCGGGGGAACACGCGCCACCGAGGCTCCGGGGGAACACGCGCCACCGAGACTCCGGGGGGACACGCATCACCGCGGCTTGAGGTGACACAGCCTTGCTGGATGGTCTGTGGAAAGCGGACAGACCGCACAGGGCCCTGTACTGACGCTACACCAGAAGTCCCATCATTCCCAGAAACCATCATATGGTGCTGATCACCTCTCAGCAGAGGACAGGGGGGCACAGTGAGGGCGTCACCGAGAACAAACAGGCGATCAGAAGCCTGACAACATAGTGCGAAAAGATTAACCCCTTCAGCGCTGATTCCCGTACCGAATAAGACCGGCAGAAAACGAGGGCAGTTCAGAAGCCACAATCTGCGGTGCGTGGCCCAGGCTGCTCCTGTGACCAGTCAGTAAGGCACCTCGCAGAACGTCCGGCTGCACGGGCTCCACACACACACAAGTATACATATATATATATTACATATCTTCACATTTACAGCAGACACAGGCGAGGGGCGGCCGGGCTGAAGGGGTCGCACTCTGCGCACGGTAACGCCGAGGTTTGGTAACACAAATCGTTATTTTGCATTTCACAGTCAACAAGAAAGTTCTTTTTTTTTCTTTTTGGCCCATATAAAAATAAGGTATCGCAACTGAAAAGTGCGGGAAATCCAAAGGACGGACGGATGATTCCTCCGAAAAGAAAATATTTACATCATTTTGGTTTAGACCCAGCGGCTGCGAGATTCACGCTATCACCATAGGGACGTCGTCTGAGAAGCCGGTGATCATCGGAGCATCATCATCATCATCACCTGTAAGGAGAAGAGAAGGTGTCAGCAGCACGGCTACCGCCCCGGATATAGACACTGCCACCGACCTGGACACGGCTACCGCCCCGGATATAGTCACTGCCTCCGCCCTGGACACGGCTACCACCCCAGACACAGCCACCCATCCCAGCACACGGCCACCACCCCGGACATAGACTCTGCTACCACCCCAGACACGGCCACCTACCCCGGCACATGGCCACCGCCCCAGATGTAGACACTGCCACCGCCCTGGACGCAGCTACCACTACGGACACAGCCACATCCCTGGACGCAGCCACCGCCCAAGATGCGACCTCTGCCTCAGCTATCACCCCCAGCACAGCCACTACCCCACACATGGCCACCACCACTAACCCCAGACGTGATCCCCACTATGGACATGGCCCCGACCAACATACACGACCATCACCATCCACTTTGTACACCGCTTCTTGAAGATACAGCCACTGCCCCTCCAAATGCAGCCAGCACTTATCCCCCAACAAGACAGCCACCATCTCCCGGACATTGTCACCCACCCTGGACACAGCCAACACCCTCAGAGACACAGCCACCACCTCCCCAGAAAAGGAGGCCACCGCCCACCCCTGAACATGGTCATCCATCATCTGCACACAGCCACCCACCTCAGAAACAGCCCCCGCCCCAGACGCAACCCCCCAACCTAGAGACACTGCCACAGACTTACGAAGATACAGCCAACAACCCCGGACAAGGAGGCCACAGCCACTGCCCCCCATCAAACGCAACCACTGCCCTGCCAACATGGCCACTGCCCCCCGGAACCAGTACCCTGGACACGGCCACTGCTCATTATAATTATATGCCAATATAATCCAGCATCTGATAATCCAGAACCTGCTTTCGGTACATTGCTACCATAAAGGGGAACTCCACCTGCATTCTGCTCAGTGCTGGAGGGAATCTGGAAAAGTGTCGTCTTTCCATTAGGATGCAGGTAACCAGTGGTCGAGGTCATTTTTATTCTGGACCCCGGAGCCGGAACGTGCCGCTCATCTTACCTATATCATCACCGGATGAAAAGATGGCGGCTCCGAGGCGCGAGCTGTAATGACTGTTTGCAAATGCAGTGAAGCTGTTCTGGAGCCGCCGGTGCCGCATGTACAATATAACGAAGCCACAGCCGGTGGCCACCAACAGCAGGAAGAGGACCGGGACCACGATAGAGGCCACGTCTGAGGACTGAACGCTGGAGGACGGCAGCGGCTCCGCTCCTGGAAACAGCAGAGGAATGAAGCCAAACACACAACCGGCCCCGACTCTGCATCTGTCATCAGATCTCCACTATCTCTGCTGACTGTCAGTGAATTGTGGCCACAGATTTATTCATGTAATTTGTGAGTCTTTAAATAATTGGGTAAATTCTAAAGCAAATGTTAAAAGTTACCTGAGACGAAAAACGGCAACAAAGATCACAAGAAAAGAGATAAAAGTGACTTAAAAATACCTCAAGTAATGAATCGAGGCCACTGCTTATAACCAGAGGCGGAAATCCCATCCAGACACGTCACTTCTCACAGCTGAGGGTTTGTGACAGAAGTGTCTGACATCAAACTGATACAATGTAACAATTAGGGGAGAAATGTGCCAATGATAATGTATGAAAAGACAAAAACCCTTCACTGACAGCAAGCAGAGGCAGGAAAAAAAAGAAAAAAGCAGCCAAGATCTTACCTGTCCCAAGATGATCATAGAGGAGCAGCGCCGGATCCCCACAGAGCTGACCGCCGTACAGACAGCGAGCCTGGACGCTGAACGTGTAACTGTGACCAAGCTTCAGGTTGGAAACCTTGAAGAAGTTCTCAGATGTGTTTCCCAGAGAGATAGAAACATTACTGGAGCTGTCAAACATGTGAACTTCATAACCCTGATCCAGGAGAAGAAAGCAGAACAGTGAGTGCAGCTCTGGAGTATAATACAGGAGGTAACTCAGGATCAGTAATGTAATGTATGTACACAGTGACTCCACCAGCAGAATAGTGAGTGCAGCTCTGGAGTATAATACAGGAGGGAACTCAGGATCAGTAATGTAATGTATGTACACAGTGACTGCACCAGCAGAATAGTGCGTGCAGCTCTGGAGTATAATACAGGAGGTAACTCAGGATCAGTAATGTAATGTATGTACACAGTGACTGCACCAGCAGAATAGTGAGTGCAGCTCTGGGGGTATAATACAGGAGGTAACTCAGGATCAGTAATGTAATGTATGTACACAGTGACTGCACCAGCAGAATAGTGAGTGCAGCTCTGGAGTATAATACAGGAGGTAACTCAGGATCAGTAATGTAATGTATGTACACAGTGACTGCACCAGCAGAATAGTGAGAGCAGCTCTGGAGTATAATACAGGAGGTAACTCAGGATCAGTAATGTAATGTATGTACACAGTGACTGCACCAGCAGAATAGTGAGTGCAGCTCTGGAGTATAATACAGGAGGTAACTCAGGATCAGTAATGTAATGTATGTACACAGTGACTGCACCAGCAGAATAGTGACTGCAGCTCTGGAGTATAATACAGGAGGTAACTCAGGATCAGTAATGTATGTATGTACACAGTGACTGCACCAGCAGAATAGTGACTGCAGCTCTGGAGTATAATACAGGAGGTAACTCAGGATCAGTAATGTAATGTATGTACACAGTGACTGCACCAGCAGAATAGTGAGTGCAGCTCTGGAGTATAATACAGGAGGTAACTCAGGATCAGTAATGTAATGTATGTACACAGTGACTGCACCAGCAGAATAGTGAGTGCAGCTCTGGAGTATAATACAGGAGGTAACTCAGGATCAGTAATGTAATGTATGTACACAGTGACTGCACCAGCAGAATAGTGAGTGCAGCTCTGGAGTATAATACAGGAGGTAACTCAGGATCAGTAATGTAATGTATATACACAGTGACTGCACCAGCAGAATAGTGAGTGCAGCTCTGGAGTATAATACAGGAGGTAACTCAGGATCAGTAATGTAATGTATATACACAGTGACTGCACCAGCAGAATAGTGAGTGCAGCTCTGGAGTATAATACAGGAGGTAACTCAGGATCAGTAATGTAATGTGTGTACACAGTGACTGCACCAGCAGAATAGTGAGTGCAGCTCTGGAGTATAATACAGGAGGTAACTCAGGATCAGTAATGTAATGTATGTACACAGTGACTGCACCAGCAGAATAGTGAGTGCAGCTCTGGAGTATAATACAGGAGGTAACTCAGGATCAGTAATGTAATGTATGTACACAGTGACTGCACCAGCAGAATAGTGAGTGCAGCTCTGGAGTCATTTTACTGTACACTTACTCTGGACTCATTGAAGAATTTCTCTCTTAGTGCTAAACTCTTCCAGAACAGAAGAACGTGATCTTTCTCAAAGATGAGCTTCAAGGCTTCTGGAGCAGACAGAGGAACTGAGGAAAGTGTAGATACAGAGAAGTAATGTGGAGCGAGTCTTTCCCTGTCATGTTGTGCAGGGTCACACACACGTCTGCCTCTCGGCCACGTCCTTCTTCTTCTCACCTGTGCTGACTTTGGCGCTGGCCTCTTTGCTCATGTTCCGCAGTTGGACGATCACGTTGTATTTGCCCCGGGCTCCAGGTTTCCGATCCTGAACTCCACGGTGCTGTTCCGGGTGTTCACTTTGTAACTCTTCTCTGTCTTCATGATTAAATCTTTCATGGAGACGATGTAAGCCTGGAATATAATATAGTGATATCCTGAGAGCGCGACCGCACACATCTCCTCATACACCACAATAACTGTAAGATCTCTGCTGAGTGTGAATGATGGTTTGTTACAATGTATCAGCACAAACTATCCTCTGTGGACTAAGCACATCTGCCGCGCACGTGATCTACTCTCCCAACTCCGGGCTGATCGCTCTTACCGTCACTGAGACATTGTAACGTACTCGCAGCATTGGGTGCAGGCAGAGATGCTGCGTGCACCATAGTGCGGGATGGAGCACGTGTGCGGCACTTGTAGTTATCACATGTATCACCGGGTGCAGGGGCCATTACTACTCACTAATTCACTGTCTGGGGAATCGTTATGGCGACTCCCACTTCATCACCACAAAGGTTTTCTCCACGTGGACGGCGTGCAGATGACGAGGCGGCAGACGGTTGTCAGGAATCATTTTGACCACGGCGTAGTCTGATGGGGGTCCCTGATACGGGGATATGACCCGCACCTGCCAACGAGACACTCGTTATCTCAGGACCCGTGATACCTAGCACCAAGTGCGGAGCCGGGAGTATTAGGATTCCTCACCAGGAACAAGTACTGCTCATCTCTGTTCACACTGATGGTCACGTCGTGGAGCGTCGTGGTGACGTTTAGCGGATTTCGGTGCAGTTCTGAGAACGATGTGGCGTAAAACACCCCGTACGTCTGCAGGTGGGAGATGTGAGAGACGTTACTGACACCAGTGACCCCTGGCCCATAATACTGAGTTATACCAGGCAGGGGGCAGAGAAACACAAGATCATCCGATATCACACAGACAAGCCTCTGTCCAATGCCACTCACATCCAGAGCTGCACTAAGGCTGCGTTCACACAGTGTAAATACTGCGTTTATTTTACGTTGTGCTTCCCCCCCCCCCAAAGAGTATCTGCGTCTGCGTTTCCCTGCAAAGTGAATGGACTTTCACTTTTGCGCTTTTTTCAGCCGCGCTTTTGGGGGAGAAAGTTTGCACGTAAGAAGAATCAACATGTCAATTCTTTGCGCTTAATAGCACGTGCTTTCTTCCATAGGAGCTGGAATATACATCGCCATTCAGACAATGCTGTATTCCAGCACCTATAAACGTGGGCACAGGAGGAATAGCAGGAAGTGATGTCACACGGGGAGGAAGAATCCTGTGTTCCTCCACTGTGTGACATGTCGGGGCTGTAGGTTCGCTTTTGCAGTGTATCTACATACACTATCTACATACACTGCGAAAGAGAAATAAAAGTGAAAAAAAAGGTATTAAAAATAAAATACCTCTCCCCCGGCTGTCCCCGGGACCCGAGGGGAAGACGTCCGATCGCTGCCAGGACCTTAAAAATGTCGTTGGCCGGCAGCGATCAGATGATGTGTCATGTGACATCACTTCCTCCTGCACTTTTAGGGGAAAAAACACGGCCGTAAAAAAATGTTCTGCAGCTTCCTATGACTTCTGCTGCCCCCTGCTGGTGTCTGTAATGCTGCGGCTTTGTATGTCTGCTGCCCCCTGCTGGTGACTATAATTCTGCAGCTGCCTATGTCTCTGCTGCCCCCTGCTGGTGTCTGTAATGCTGCGGCTTTGTATGTCTGCTGCCCCTGCTGGTGACTATAATTCTGCAGCTGCCTATGTCTCTGCTGCCCCCTGCTGGTGTCTGTAATTCTGCAGCTTTCTAGGTCTCTGCTGCCCCCTGCTCATGATAGTAATTCTGCAGCTTCCTGTATCTCTGCTGCCCCCTGCCGATGTCTGTAGTTCTGCAGCTTCATATGACTTTGCTGCCCCTGTAGTTCTGCACCTTCCTATGTCTCTGCTGCCCCTGCTCATGATAGTAATTCTGCAGTTTCCTGTATCTCTGCTGTTCCCTGCTGATGTCTGTAGTTCTGCAGCTTCCTATGACTCTGCTGCCCCTGCAGTTCTGCAGCTTCCTTTGTCTCTGCTGCCCCTGTAGTTCTGCAGCTTCCTATGACTTCTGCTGCCCCCTGCTGGTGTCTGTAATGCTGCAGCTTTGTATGTCTTTGCTGTCCCCTGCTGGTGACTATAATTCTGCAGCTTTCTATGTCTCTGCTGCCCCCTGCTGGTGACTATAATTCTGCAGCTTTCTGTTTCTGCTTCCCCCTGCTGAAGTCTGTAATTCTGCAGCATCCTATGTCTTTGCTGCCCCCTACTGGTGCATGTAATCCTGCAGCTTACTCTCTCTCTGCTACCCCCTGCTGGTGAGTGTAATCCTGCAGCTTCCTCTCTCTCTGCTGCCCCCTGCTGATGACTGTAATTCTGCAGCTTCCTATGTCTCTGCTGTCCCCTGCTGGTGATTATAATTCTGCAGCTTTCTAT
Organism: Allobates femoralis; assembly: GCA_033576535.1. Taxonomy (NCBI): domain Eukaryota; kingdom Metazoa; phylum Chordata; class Amphibia; order Anura; family Aromobatidae; genus Allobates; species Allobates femoralis. The sequence continues at coordinate 36,364,542 of JARQOC010000009.1, forward strand.
GTCTGCTGCACCCTGTTGGTGCCTGTAATTCTGCACATTCCTATGTCTCTGCTGCCCCTGCTGGTGACTATAATTCTGCAGCTTTCTAGGTCTCTGCTGCTGCCCCCTGCTGGTAACTGTAGTTCTGCAGCATCCTATGTCTCTGCTGCCCCCTACTGGTGCATGTAATCCTGCAGCTTCCTCTCTCTCTGCTGCCCCCTGCTGGTGACTGTAATTCTGCAGCTTCCTATGTCTCTGCTGCCCCTGCTGGTGATTATAATTCTGCAGCTTTCTATGTCTCTGCTGCCCCCTGTTGGTGCCTGTAATTCTGCACCTTCCTATGTCTCTGCTGCCCCCTGTTGGTGACTAATTTTTCTGCTTCCCATGTCTCTGCTGCCAGCTATAATTCTGCAGCTTTCTATCTCTCTGATGCCCCCTGCTGGTGACTGTAATTCTGTATATTCCTATCTCTCTGCTGCCCCTGCTGGTGACTGTAATTCTGTATATTCCTATCTCTCTGATGCCCCCTGCTGGTGACTGTAATTCTGTATATTCCTATCTCTCTGCTGCCCCTGCTGGTGACTGTAATTCTGCATTATAGCAGGCACAGTCCATTAGTCTGACCTACACTTCCATATTGGCGGCTATGGCGTGCCAGCAGAATTATGAATGCAGATCTGGATGTGAGTGGAGTATAAGACTAAAACATAAACTATAACCGCCTCTCACCACGTTCCTGCTGCCAGTCCAGCTGCACTCCACCGACGTCTGGTTAATCACTTTTGCCTTCAGACTTGGTACTTCTGGTTTTTCTCCTTTAGTGGTAAAATGTTCAAATGCCACCGAGCTCTCCCCGAACGAGGACTGTGCCCAGGAGGAGAGCTCATAGTCTGTGCGAGACGTCAGATTGGTCACTGAGACAAGAGACAACAGAGGATGAGAAGACAGCGAAATACAGGAAAGGTGAGAACAAGTCAGTGAGTGTCCAAACCATTCCTGCAACATAGAGTCACTGCCGAACCTGAGCTACCTCCTGTATTATACTCCAGAGCTGCACTCACTATTCTGCTGGTGCAATCACTGTGTACATACATTACATTACTGATCCTGAGTTACCTCCTGTATTATACTCCAGAGCTGCACTCACTATTCTGCTGGTGCAGTCACTGTGTACATACATTACATTACTGATCCTGAGTTACCTCCTGTATTATACTCCAGAGCTGCACTCACTATTCTGCTGGTGCAATCACTGTGTACATACATTACATTACTGATCCTGAGTTACCTCCTGTATTATACTCCAGATCTGCACTCACTATTCTGCTGGTGCAGTCACTGTGTACATACATTACATTATTGATCCTCAGTTACCTCCTGTATTATACTCCAGAGCTGCACTCACTATTCTGCTGGTGCAGTCACTGTGTACATACATTACATTATTGATCCTCAGTTACCTCCTGTATTATACTCCAGAGCTGCACTCACTATTCTGCTGGTGCAATCACTGTGTACATACATTACATTACTGATCCTGAGTTACCTCCTGTATTATACTCCAGAGCTGCACTCACTATTCTGCTGGTGCAGTCACTGTGTACATACATTACATTACTGATCCTGAGTTACCTCCTGTATTATACTCCAGAGCTGCACTCACTATTCTGCTGGTGCAGTCACTGTGTACATATATTACATTACTGATCCTGAGTTACCTCCTGTATTATACTCCAGAGCTGCACTCACTATTCTGCTGGTGCAGTCACTGTGTACATACATTACATTACTGATCCTGAGTTACCTCCTGTATCATACTCCAGAGCTGCACTCACTATTCTGCTGGTGCAATCACTGTGTACATACATTACATTACTGATCCTGAGTTACCTCCTGTATTATACTCCAGAGCTGCACTCACTATTCTGCTGGTGCAGTCACTGTGTACATACATTACATTACTGACCCTGAGTTACCCCCTGTATTATACTCCAGAGCTGCACTCACTATTCTGCTGGTGCAGTCACTGTGTACATACATTACATTACTGATCCTGAGTTACCTCCTGTATTATACTCCAGAGCTGCACTCACTATTCTGCTGGTGCAGTCACTGTGTACATACATTACATTACTGATCCTGAGTTACCTCCTGTATTATACTCCAGAGCTGCACTCACTATTCTGCTGGTGCAGTCACTGTGTACATACATTACATTACTGATCCTGAGTTACCTCCTGTATTATACTCCAGAGCTGCACTCACTATTCTGCTGGTGCAGTCACTGTGTACATACATTACATTACTGATCCTGAGTTACCTCCTGTGTTATACTCCAGAGCTGCACTCACTATTCTGCTGGTGCAGTCACTGTGTACATACATTACATTACTGATCCTGAGTTACCCCTGTATTATACTCCAGAGCTGCACTCACTATTCTGCTGGTGCAGTCACTGTGTACATACATTACATTACTGATCCTGAGTTACCTCCTGTATTATACTCCAGAGCTGCACTCACTATTCTGCTGGTGCAGTCACTGTGTACATACATTACATTACTGATCCTGAGTTACCTCCTGTATTATACTCCAGAGCTGCACTCACTATTCTGCTGGTGCAGTCACTGTGTACATACATTACATTACTGATCCTGAGTTACCTCTGTATTATACTCCAGAGCTGCACTCACTATTCTGCTGGTGCAGTCACTGTGTACATACATTACATTACTGATCCTGAGTTACCTCCTGTATTATACTCCAGAGCTGCACTCACTATTCTGCTGGTGCAGTCACTGTGTACATACATTACATTACTGATCCTGAGTTACCTCCTGTATTATACTCCAGAGCTGCACTCACTATTCTGCTGGTGCAGTCACTGTGTACATACATTACATTACTGATCCTGAGTTACCTCCTGTATTATCCTCCAGAGCTGCACTCACTATTCTGCTGGTGCAGTCACTGTGTACATACATTACATTACTGATCCTGAGTTACCTCCTGTATTATCCTCCAGAGCTGCACTCACTATTCTGCTGGTGCAGTCACTGTACATACATTACTGATCCTGAGTTACCTCCTGTATTATACTCCAGAGCTGCACTCACTATTCTGCTGGTGCAGTCACTGTGTACATACATTACATTACTGATCCTGAGTTACCTCCTGTATTATACTCCAGAGCTGCACTCACTATTCTGCTGGTGCAGTCACTGTGTACATACATTACATTACTGATCCTGAGTTACCTCCTGTATTATCCTCCAGAGCTGCACTCACTATTCTGCTGGTGCAGTCACTGTGTACATACATTACATTACTGATCCTGAGTTACCTCCTGTATTATCCTCCAGAGCTGCACTCACTATTCTGCTGGTGCAGTCACTGTACATACATTACTGATCCTGAGTTACCTCCTGTATTATACTCCAGAGCTGCACTCACTATTCTGCATTCCCTACTTGTTCAGTGTACACATGTATGTGACCCCGTCCTGCATTGTGCGGTTCTCTATCAGCAGTGGGGGGCGGAGGGGGTCGGGGTCACCTGTCTGGGAGATGCTGCGGCCATCAAACTGCAACGTTCTTCTCTCCTGAATATGAGCATCAAACTCCCAGGATAAAGTCACCGTGTAACCTGTGATCTACAAAACAATGCAGAGGTGTGATACTGCAGATAGGCGGGGGAGGGGAGGAGATACGGCAGTGGAGGGGAGACAGCGGGGGGGGGAGGAGACACAGGAGGGGAGGGGAGGAGACACAGCAGTGGAGTGGAGACAGCGGGGGAGGGGAGGAGACACGGCAGTGGAGGAGACACGGCAGTGGAGGAGAGGAGACAGCGGGGGAAGGGAGGAGACACAGGAGGGGAGGGAAGAAGACACGGCAGTGGAGGAGAGGAGACAGCGGGGGAGGGGAGGAGACACAGGAGGGGAGGGAAGAAGACACAGCAGTGGAAGGGAGGAGACAGCGGGGGAGGGGAGGAGACACGGCAGTGGAAGGGAGGAGACAGCGGGGGAGGGGGGGAGACATGGCAGTGGAGGGGACACGGGAAGAGACATGGGAGGGGAGGAGACATGAGGGAAGAGGGGAGGAAGGAAGGGGAGGAGACATGGCAGGGGATGGTGGGGGGGGGGTGGAGACATGGCAGGGCATTGGGGGGAGACACGGAGGGGGGGAAGACACGGGGGGGGCGGACATGGAATGGCAGGGGGGGAGACACGGCAGGGCAGGTAGACACGGCAGGGCAAGGGGGGGGGGGGAGACACGGCAGGGCAGGTGGGGTAGACACGGCAGGGCAAGGGGAGGGGAGCCACGGCAGGGCAGGGGGACGCAATGGGGGAGGAGACGTGATTAAAGCGGGGAGGAAAGAAGGGCAGGAGACAGGAAAGTGGAGGAGGTATGTGAAGGTGGGGGGGTTGGAGGGGGTATGTGAAGGTGGGGGGGTTGGAGGAGGTATGTGAAGGTGGGGGGTTGGAGGAGGTATGTGAAGGTGGGGGGGGGGTTGGATGAGGTATGTGAAGGTGGGGGGGTTGGAGGGGTATGTGAAGGTGGGGGGGTTGGAGGAGGTATGTGAAGGTGGGGGGGTTGGAGGAGGTATGTGAAGGTGGGGGGGGGTTGGATGAGGTATGTGAAGGTGGGGGGGTTGGAGGGGGTATGTGAAGGTGGGGGGTTGGAGGAGGTATGTGAAGGTGGGGGGGTTGGAGGAGGGTGTGAAGGTGGGGGGTTGGAGGAGGTATGTGAAGGTGGGGGGGTTGGAGGAGGTATGTGAAGGTGGGGGGGTTGGAGGGGGTATGTGAAGGTGGGGGGGTTGGAGGGGGTATGTGAAGGTGGGGGGGTTGGAGGGGTATGTGAAGGTGGGGGGGTTGGAGGGGGTATGTGAAGGTGGGGGGGTTGGAGGGGGTATGTGAAGGTGGGGGGGTTGGAGGGGGGTAATGTGAAGGTGGGGGGGTTGGAGGGGGTATGTGAAGGTGGGGGGGGGTTGGAGGGGGGTGTGTGAAGGTGGGGGGGTTGCAGGATGGGCTTCCTCTGCCCGGCTCTCACTCACCAGGACGTCAGCGTTCATCCTCAGTGTAAACTCCACAGAATTCTCTGTAATTGTCTGGATCTTGATGTTGGGAGGAGGCAGCACTAACAGAGAGACATGAGCTGTAAGTACAGCGGCCCCCAATGCCCGGATTTACCATCCACACACAGGTCTATGGTGTATAATGCAGACATCACACTCACGGGTGGACGGCCGCACTACACCTCTTACCTTTTGCAGTGCTGATCGATTTGATGCTGCTCCATTCCCCGGCCCCCCGGCTAGTGACGGCGGCCACCTGAGAGGACAGGAGTTACACGGTTAGCATCTGACTAATGTGATGACGTCTGACCGATAGACACAATCCTGACTGCCATGTCTGATAGCTTCACCATAATTACTGTGACTTATATAGGAGGCGCGGTGCATGGCAGCACTCACCCGCACGGTGTATAGCGTGCCGGCTTCTGTATAGTGGATGTTATAGCACAGGTCCTGGGTGCTGAATGACGACCAGCCCTTGGAGGTGTTTGTGCTGTACTCCACCTGCACGAAGGAGCACCGCCATTAATCTTACATAGAGCAACGGCAGAAAAGACCACGATCGCCGGATCATCAGATACCTACCACATACTCCCGAATTAACCCATTAGTGTTTGCAGGAGGAGACCAGCAACAAATGATGGCGGACGGCAGATTCTTATTGAGGTCCAGCTGTCGGAGCTGAGGCTGACCCGGCACTGGAGAGATACAATGATAACATGGATACATGGATTAAACCCACTCCTGCGTCTCACTGATGATTCCTAATAACTGGTGCTTCATAATTGTTACGTCTTTTTATGGCTCCAGGACTGTTCTATACAGAGCAGCAGTGTAAAGCATGGTGGAGAGACACAACCTCCAGCAGCCTGAGCCTCAAATGTCATTGAAATGAAGACAGGAGGTCAGTGCTGCTTCATGGGTTTCTTCCTTTAGTGGCGGATGTTGCTTTTTTCCTTACAGGGGTGCACATAGTTTTTGGCCACATAGTATACACCATAATGAGTGAATCAATCGCAGACGATATACGACGGACTGAGTCTGCTTCATACTCATCCAGCCTATGTTGTATCATGTGAGGAGGGGATACTTACATCCTTCCGGGGTGCGGAGGGTGATCATATCGTTGCTGTTGTGCAGCTTGCGCAGACACTGCACCTGAACCTTCACTTGATACGTTGTGTCTGGTTTGAGGATCTTTAATACACAGACCGTCTTGCTGCTCTGAGTTTCCAGAATTTTCCACAAGCTTTCCCCAATAACCCTTCAGACACGAGGCACAAAGAGGAGATGCAGTACTGGTGATTGACAGCTAGGTGGCGCATTGCTCTGTAAGTATCTGGGGCTGTCTTTGTCAGGGGGGCTCAGCGTTTCGTGGGCCGTCTTTGTCAGGGGGGCTCAGTGTTTTGTGGATGGTCTTCATCAGGGGGGCTCAGCGTTTCGTCGATTTTCTTCGTCAAGTGTGCTCAGTGTTTTGCTGGGCTGTCTTTGTCCCCGGGGGACTCAATGTTTTGTTGATAGTCTTCGTCAAGGGGGCTCTGCGTTTATTGGATTTTCTTTGTCAGGGGGGTTTAGCATTTCGTGGATAGTCTTCGTCAGGGGGGCTCAGTGTTTCTTGGATTTTCTTAGGGACACAGCATTTTGTGGATCATCTTCGTCAGGGGGGCTCAGTGTTTCGTGGATCGTCATAGTGAGGGAGGGTTCAGCGTTCCGTGGATTGTCTTAGTCAGGGGCCTCAGCCTTTCGTGTATCATCTTAGGGGGCTCAGCCAATTTGTGGATTGTCTTTGTCAGGGGGGGAATCAGCCTTTCGTGTATCGTCTTAGTCAGGGGGCTCAGCGTTTCCTGGATAAAAATAGTGAGGGGGCTCAGCGTTTCACATTAGTCTGGCAGATTCAGGGCTCACATTTCCTTGTCGGACAGTCCGTGAGTCGGGGCATTGTGGGGCGCGGCAGACACTTACCTGTAGAACACATTGTATATACAAGATGCCAGCGGCATCCTCTTGGGTCGCGCCCATGTCAGGGTGATGTTGCCGGAGAAGTCCGCGGACCACTGCAGGTTCTGGACCTTGTAGACCACACTGTCATCTAGAACAGTTATGGGACACATCAGATTCTTATAACTTTATAAAGTTTGATAGTCCGGCGCCTGCACAGATATGGGACGTGCCGGATTACTGAAGGTCTTAGATCAGGTCATATGTCATGACGTGATGCAGCTGAGGTCACAAAGTAATGTGATTTTTTTTTTCCCCCTTGATTTTCAGCATCATTTACCAATGTCAATATCTGTGCTTGCTGTAAGTGATGGGGCAATCTTGTATTCAGCGACTGATCTAGTGCTGCAGACACAGCTGCAATCTGTTACAATGTGTAAGCATAGGTTCTGCCTGATCCAATCACATCTCCTCTGCACTGACACATTGTAACAAGCCCCTGATGACGCCTATGGCCGGCAGCACTACATATCTTACCGGTGCAGTTATTTTCATCGCTGCCATCGGAGCAGTCCAGAAAGCCGTCGCAGCGGTCGGTCAGCGCTAAACAGGCTTCACCGTCGTCACACAGGGAGCCGTTCACACAGGAGGACGGTCTGTGAGTAGCTGCAGAGAGAGGCGGGCAAATAACAATAATCACAATGGCAGAAAAACATGACCCTGCCATCTACTGCTCTCTGTTATCAGCCATCACTGGCTGGAGAGATTATCATAACAATTATATCTGTTGCTCTAAGCTCCAGGGAGACACCAAACTTACGGCAGTGCAGCTCGTCTGTGCCGTCCTGGCAGTCCGTGATGCCGTCACAACGCTTCCACCTGGGCACACAGTATTTCCCCTTCTGGCACTCAAACTCGAAACTGCTGCATCGGTCGTGGGTTGTGGTGCTGGCCGAGGTGGCGTTGGCTGCCGATGCCAAGCAAGACAGAAAAAAATATATCTGACTCGCAGTCACCTGAGCCCCCAGTCTGGACTCTCGCAGTCCCCCGCTCCAGACTCTTGCAGTCACCCACGCCCTCGCTCCCGACTCTCGAAGTCACCGGCGCCCTCGCTCCAGACTCTCACAGTCACGAGCCCCCTCGCTCCAGACTCTCACAGTCACGAGCCCCCTCGCTCCAGACTCTCACAGTCACGAGCCCCCTCGCTTCAGACTCTCACAGTCACCCGCCCCCTCGCTCCAGACTCTCACAGTCACCTGCGTCCTCGCTTCAGACTCTCACAGTCACCCGCCCCCTCGCTCCAGACTCTCACAGTCACCTGCGCCCTCCCTCCAGACTCTCACAGTCACCCGCGCCCTTGCTCCAGACTCTCCCAGTCACCTGTGCCCTCGCTCCAGACTCTCACAGTCACCCGCGCCCTCGTTTCAGACTCTCACAGTCACCCGCGCCCTTGCTCCAGACTCTCACAGTCACCTGTGCCCTCGTTTCAGACTCTCACAGTCACCTGTGCCCTCGTTTCAGACTCTCACAGTCACCCGCGCCCTCGCTCCAGACTCTCGCAGTCACCCGCGCCCTCCCTCCAGACTCTCACAGTCACCCGCGCCCTTGCTCCAGACTCTCCCAGTCACCTGTGCCCTCGCTCCAGACTCTCACAGTCACCCGCGCCCTCGTTTCAGACTCTCACAGTCACCCGCGCCCTTGCTCCAGACTCTCACAGTCACCTGTGCCCTCGTTTCAGACTCTCACAGTCACCTGTGCCCTTGTTTCAGACTCTCCCAGTCACCTGTGCCCTCGCTCCAGACTCTCACAGTCACCCGCGCCCTCGCTCCAGACTCTCGCAGTCACCCTCCCCCTCGCTCCAGATTCTCACTGTCACCTGCGCTCCAGTCTCTCACAGTCATCCACACTTCAGCCGGATTAGGCAGAGTCATGTACATAACATACCGGTAGTAGGGCAGCCGTCCTCATCAGAGCCGTATATACAGTCCTTGTAACCATCGCACACCCACGTGTTCATGATGCAGACTCCATTGTCACAGCGGAAGTGATTGGCTGGGCACGTGGACGGTCGTGCCGTTGTCTGAGGAATGGTTTCTGTTCACAGGAGCAAAAATATTTCATTTCAATGTGCAAATGTTTAAACTCTTCTCAGCTACAAGAAATAAAAGGAAATGGCAGGAGGCATACCTCCACATTCCTTTTCGTCTGACCAGTCCCCGCAATCGTTCTCGCCATCACATTTCCACCGGGTGGGGATGCAGTGACCGTTCTCACACTGGAACTGATAGTATCGGGCGCAGGCCGGTGTGTCTGTAGGGTTTGCTGCAGCAGAGGAGAAAGTGTGAAATAATACACAGATACCCCACATTAAAAGAGGTGCTCCACCTACACAGACAGGGAAATATATCACTGGGGAGTGACCATGAAAGAACCTAGGGTATGACTCCACTTTGTACAACGTGATAAGAAATACAACGTCCCCTCGTGAGGATAAAGAACGTCCGGCTGTATTTTGGGGGCTATCTTGGGTGGAGCCCTTTAAGGTGTGCATGGTTATTCTGGGGTATGTGTCAGATAACTGTACTCCATAATCTTGCACACGTCTGATGAAGACTCACCGCAGTTCGCCTCATCTGAATAGTCGCCGCAGTCGTCCATGCCATCACATTTCCACACCAGGCTGATACAAACTCCGTTTTGGCAGGAAAAACTTTGAGAGTCGCAGTTCTGCTTGAACTCTGGATCTCGAGCTTTAAGAAAGCAATAAAGCAGAATATTACTGCATACAAATACTCAATAGCTTCACAGCGGCAGGTCTGCTACTATTGCATCCGGTCTAGACAATCCTCTGTGGATTCTGGACTGAAGAATTGCAGCTGCTCTGATACACTGTAACAAAGGAACTGAAGAGGGACAGAAGATTGTCTGGACTGGAAGCATTGTAACAAACCTTCAGTGAAATCTGTGTAATACTCACAACATCCGGCGTATGCAGGATCCTCATCGGAGCCGTCCTGACACTGAACGATGCCGTCACACACCATGATATGGAACAGACACTGCAGCCGGTTCTTGCACACAAAGTCCATGTAGCGGGTGCACAGGGGCTCTGCGGACACAGACATGGCGAAGGGCAGTCATCATCAGGTATCACATAAACCTGGGATCAGCTAGGGATGGGGCCGGACTCACCGCAGTTCTGCTCGTCTTCACCCTCGGAACAATCCTTCGCTCCGTTACAGTGTTTCACAGACGGGATGCAGGTGCCATTTCTGCACTGGAAGCCGTTGCACTTTTTTTCTGTAGTTGACAAGATAGACAACATTTCTAGGTCACTGTTCACACAGCATCGTCCGTCACGGTTCCCTGCACTCGGCTTCTTACCGCAGATGGTGTGGTCTTCATCGGAACCATCCTGGCAGTCGGAGTCGCCATCGCAGACCCATCTCTGAGGGATGCAGTGACTGTCGTGACACTGGAAGCTGGAGGGTTCGCAGGTGTGAGAGACGGCTGCGGGAAGAGGGTGGCAGAGGTTGCGGAGTCTTACATGCCATAGAGAAACCCGAAGGGGTTAATGCACTCACTACGCTCTCATACCCTGCCTGCACACAATCTCCAAGTACACTGACCAACCTCCCCAAACATGGAGACCTCAAGAGGGAAGGGTCATATCTGCAGCCACCGGCCGCATGCTGAACAGCTCCCCCTAGTGGACATAACTATATCACTACATCTATGTACCAGAAGAGCACAGCTCCGACAGCTGAAGAGATCTATAGGGAAATGACCCAGCACAGATCACTTGACGCAGAGCAGATGGCGGTGCCCCGGATCAGGACCTACCGGTACAATTGGCTTCGTCAGACCAGTCCCTGCAGTCATTATCCCCGTCACAGACCCACGACTGTCGGATGCACATCCCAGAGCTGCAGTTAAACTCGTCCTCCTTACACTGATGCGCCTCTGTGAAGAGAGAGGAGGTCAGAGAATGCAGGGAGGTATCCAATGTATCTGAGCATGACCATCACTGCTCAGCTGCATCCAGGAACCTCATCTCTCACCATTCACAAGCCTAGCAGATCACAGCCTCAACTATGCTGGTTGTTTGTTACAATGTATCAGTGCAGGGTGAAGTATCAGTCTGGAGTCCACAGACTGGATACAACTGCAACAAACCCTCAGCGGTATGGCATATCTGCTCAGGGCAGGTTTCCATTCACTGACAAGAGCAGAGATCTTGAAAATAATAATTGGAAATGAAAAAGAAAATTGCAGAACTTTCACCAAACAATGATCTGTATCTGCCGCTCACCACAATGACTCTCATCGCTGTTATCTCCGCAGTCGTCCTCCAGGTCGCACTTATAGGACAGAGGGATGCAGGTGCCGGACTCCTGACACCGGAACAACGTATCGGGGTCACAGGCGGTGGTCGCTGAGGAGACAGAACGCCGAGGATCAGTGAGCGCCGACCACGCGAGAGCGGAAGAGAAAACACCCCGCAGCCCCCGCCACATCAGCCGCCAATGTAAAATACTGTGGGGGGCGTCTATAGGGCAGGTGAGTAGACTATTACTCCCTGTTATCAGCTATTACTGGGGAAGGAGACTGTAGGACAGGTGACTACAATCTATTACTCCCTGTTATCAGCCATTACTGGAGGGAGGAGGAGACTGTAGGACAGGTGACTACAATCTATTACTCCCTGTTATCAGCCATTACTGGGGGAGGAGGAGACTATAGGACAGGTGACTACAATCTATTACTCCCTGTTATCAGCCATTACTGGGGGAGGAGGAGACTGTAGGACAGGTGACTACAATCTATTACTCTCTGTTATCAGCCATTACTGGAGGAGGAGACTGTAGGACAGGTGACTACAATCTATTACTCCCTGTTATAAGCCATTACTGGGGAGGAGACTGTAGGACAGGTGACTACAATCTATTACTCCCTGTTATCAGCCATTACTGGAGGAGGAGACTGTAGGATAGGTGGCTACAATCTATTACTCCCTGTTATAAGCCATTACTGGGGAGGAGACTGTAGGACAGGTGACTACAATCTATTACTCCCTGTTATCAGCCATTACTGGAGGAGGAAACTGTAGGACAGGTGACTACAATCTATTACCCCTGCTATCAGCCATTACTGGAGGGAGGAGGAGACTGTAGGACAGGTGACTACAATCTATTACTCCCTGTTATCAGCCATTATTGCAGGAGACTGTAGGACAGGTGACTACAATCTATTACTCCCTGTTATCAGCCATTACTGGGGGAGGAGGAGACTATAGGACAGGTGGCTACAATCTATTACTCCCTGTTATAAGCCATTACTGGGGAGGAGACTGTAGGACAGGTGACTACAATCTATTACTCCCTGTTATCAGCCATTACTGGAGGAGGAAACTGTAGGACAGGTGACTACAATCTATTACCCCCTGTTATCAGCCATTACTGGAGGGAGGAGGAGACTGTAGGACAGGTGACTACAATCTATTACTCCCTGTTATCAGCCATTATTGCAGGAGACTGTAGGACAGGTGACTACAATCTATTACTCCCTGTTATCAGCCATTACTGGAGGAGGAGACTGTAGGATAGGTGACTACAATCTATTACTCCATGTTATCAGCCATTACTGGGGAGGAGACTGTAGGACAGGTGGCTACAATCTATTACTCCCTGTTATCAGCCATTACTGGGGAGGAGACTGTAGGATAGGTGACTACAATCTATTACTCCCTGTTATCAGCCATTACTGGGGAGGAGACTGTAGGATAGGTGACTACAATCTATTACTCCCGGTTATCAGCCATTACTGGGGAGGAGACTGTAGGACAGGTGACTACAATCTATTACTCCCTGTTATCAGCCATTACTGGAGGAGGAGACTGTAGGACAGGTGACTACAATCTATTACTCCAGTAATCAGCCATAACTGGTAAGTGAGTACAGACTATTAGTCCCTGTTATCAGCCATTACACATGGGTGCTGGGACTCACGGCAGTCTCTCTCGTCGCTCATGTCCCCGCAGTCATTGTCGTTGTCACACTGCCAGATGCTGTTGATGCAGTTCCCGTTGGAGCAGCGATACTGACTGGGCAGACAGGAATTCTCTGCAGCAACCAAAGAAACAAACAGATAAAATAATTCCTGTAACGACACATTAAAACCACAGCACAGCAGTGATACAGCACTGATGGGGGAACGACAGTCTGTGAATGTGATACACGTTATCTACACTCCTGGGATTACGGCACCAAGAAGGATCCATGGATGATGGAGATCACAGGACAGAGGCGTCACTGAACTACAGATGATGGAAAAGGGGATCAACATTATTAAACCATGTGAATGTCTTCAGTTTAGAGTCCGAGAACCAAATATGAAGACTCGAGAGGTCCGAGGTCCACCGACCATCAGAAGGCGTCTGCACCACACTGGGCTACGAGCCGCAAGTCTGGATACAGGCATCCACTGAGCTCACACCCAGCATGTCAAACTGGAGGTAGGGGTCTATACTGGAGGGAGGGGGTCTATACTGGAGGGAGGGGGTCTATACTGGAGGGCGGGGTCTATACTGGAGGGAGGGGTCTATACTGGAGGGAGGGGGTCTATACTGGAGGGAGGAGTCTATACTGGAGGGAGGAGTCTATACTGGAGGGAGGAGTCTATACTGGAGGGAGGAGTCTATACTGGAGGGAGGGGGTCTATACTGGAGGGAGGGGGTCTATACTGGAGGGAGGGGGTCTATACTGGAGGGAGGGGGTCTATACTGGAGGGAGGGGGTCTATACTGGAGGGAGGGGGTCTATACTGGAGGGAGGGGGTCTATACTGGAGGGAGGGGGTCTATACTGGAGGGAGGGGGTCTATACTGGAGGAGGAGTCTATACTGGAGGGAGGGGTCTATACTGGAGGGAGGGGTCTATACTGGAGGGAGGGGTCTATACTGGAGGGAGGGGTCTATACTGGAGGGAGGGGTCTATACTGGAGGGAGGGGTCTATACTGGAGGGAGGGGTCTATACTGGAGGGAGGGGTCTATACTGGAGGGAGGGGTCTATACTGGAGGGAGGTGGTCTATACTGGAGGGAGGAGTCTATACTGGAAGGTGGGGTCTATACTGGAGGGTGGGGTCTATAGTGGAGGGAGGGGTCTATACTGGAGGGAAGGGTCTATACTGGAGGGAGGGGTCTATACTGGAGGGTGGGGTCTATACTGGAGGGTGGGGTCTATACTGGAGGGTGGGGTCTATACTGGAGGGTGGGGTCTATACTGGAGGGCGGGGTCTATACTGGAGGGTGGGGTCTATACTGGAGGGAGGAGTCTATACTGAAGGGCGGGGTCTATACTGGAGAGAGGGTTCTATACTAAAGAGCGGGGTCTATACTGGAGGTAGGGGTCTATACTGAAGGGTGAGGTCTATACTGAAGGGTGGGGTCTATACTGAAGGGCGGGGTCTATACTGAAGGGCGGGGTCTATACTGAAGGGCAGGATCTATACTGGAGGGTGGGGTCCATACTGGAGTGCAGAATTCATACTGGAGGGTGGGACCTATATTGTAGGGTGGGGTCCATACAGGAGAGCGAGGTCTATGCTAGAGGACAGAGTTCATTCTGGAAGGTGGAGCCTATACTGGACAACAGGGTCTATACTGGAGAATGGTGTTTATACTAGAGGGTGGGGTCTATACTGGAGTATGGTGTTTATACTAGAGGGTTGGGTCTATACTGGAGTATGGTGTTTATACTAGAGGGTGGGGTCTATACTGGAGTATGGTGTTTATACTAGAGGGTGGGGTCTATACTGGAGTATGGTGTTTATACTAGAGGGTGGGGTCTATACTGGAGTATGGTGTTTATACTAGAGGGTGGGGTCTATACTGGAGTATGGTGTTTATACTAGAGGGTGGGGTCTATACTGGAGTATGGTGTTTATACTAGAGGGTGGGGTCTATACTGGAGTATGGTGTTTATACTAGAGGGTGGGGTCTATACTGGAGTATGGTGTTTATACTAGAGGGTGGGGTCTATACTGGAGTATGGTGTTTATACTAGAGGGTGGGGTCTATACTGGAGTATGGTGTTTATACTAGAGGGTGGGGTCTATACTGGAGGATGGGGTCTATACTAGAGGGTCGGGTCTATACTAGGGGTCTGTGACCCCCACAGGCTGATCAGCACTTGCTTTGCAGTGGGCTCAGTCTCTCTGGAGAACACTATTCTACAGTCCTCACTAAGTCCTCACTAAGTCCCAGCTCTCACCTTGCTTGGCACAGGTCTTATTCCTTAGCTGATAGCCATGAGGACACTCACACTGCCCCTCACCACCCGCGGACGTCTCCTCCTTCACCCCCTCTGGGCAGCGGCACACTTGGCTGTTGTTGGCCTTGGGCAGACACAGGAGACGGCAGGAATTTGAAGTGCAAGAATTCACTCCTGTGTGGGAAACCATTAGGAAGGTCAGAGACCACGGAGCGCGCACTGACCCAACCAGTGTATGTGCACAGATCAGTGACGAGGTCTGGATGTGACGTTACCCGTCCATTTGCCCTTATAGAAAATCTTCATGTCCATCACTCCAGACAATCGACCAATCAAAACTTCTGCCTGGGCTCCATTGTACTTCGAGGCCCTGAAGATGCTGAGCTGCGACCAGTCATCCCAGTAGACTTGATTCTGTTTGTGGGAATAGCAGGGGTATTAGTGTATACACAGTATTATTACTGTATACAATGTGGTACAAGTGTATACGGAGTATTATTACTGTATATAGGGTGGTATAACTGTATATGCAGTGGTATTACTGTATACGGGGTGGTATAAATGTATATGGAATATTATTACTGTATACAGTGTGGTATTAATGTATATGCAGTGGTATTACTGTACACAGGTGGGTATTACTGCATGTGGGGTGATATTACTGTATATAAGGTGGTATTTGTGTATTTGTAGTATTATTGTATATGGGGTGGTATTACTGTATACTTGGTAATGTTATTGTATATGGGGTGGTATAAGTGTATACGCAGTATTACTGTATACGTGGTGGTATTACTGTATACAGGGTGCCTCTGCTGTTACCCGATGTGGTGAGGAGCCTCTTACCTTGAACACAGCGATGGCGTATGGATGGGGGAGGTTGTCCAGGACTACCTGCCGCTGCTGCCCAGTGAAGTCGATCCTCTCGATCCGATCCATGTAAGCCTCGGTCCAGTAGATCCAGTTCTCATCCACAGAGATCCCATTGGGCCACTTGATGCCATCGGAGACTAGGTGCGTCACTCCCGATCCATCCATCTCGCTCTTGTAGATCCCGTGCCGTTCATCCCCCCAGTCTGTCCAGAACATGAACCTGTAGAGAGAAACACAAGGTCACTGTATGTATGGGGGACTGTATTAAAGCTACATTAAGACCCCCACCCTTCTGCTGCAGAAACGGCAGAGCTGCAGCATAAAGCAAGGGGTAGCCTCTGTAATCAATGATTTTAACTTGACTGCGCTGCTTATTTTGTCTCGGACTTCCCTTACAGAGCAGTGCTGCAGTGTAAAGAATGAGAGGTGAGCATCATGATACTCTTATAAGACTTCTTAGATAGAACCGGCCAAGACAAGGAGAAACCTACAGTTGGAACCGGCTATGACGAGGAATGACCTACAGATGGAAACAGCCAAGAGAAGGAGCAAACTACAGATGGAACTGGCAAAGACGAGGGGTGACCTTCAGATGGACCAGGCCAAGACAAGGAGAGACCTTCAGATAAAAACGGCCAAGACAAAGAGAGACCTTCAGATGGAACTGGCCAAGACAAGGAGAGACCTTCAGATGGAACCGGCCAAGACAAGGAGAGACCTTCAGATGGAACCGGCCAAGACAAGGAGAGACCTTCAGATGGAACCGGCCAAGTCAAGGAGAGACCTTCAGATGAAACCGGCCATGACAAGGAGAGACCCACAGATGGAACCGGGCACAAGAGGAGAGACCCACAGATGGAACCGGCCAAGAAAAGGAGAGGCCTACAGATGGAACCAGCCAAGACAAGGAGAGACCCACAGATGAAACTGGGCACAACGAGGAGAGACCCATAGATGGAACCCCGCACAACGAGGAGACCTACAGTTGGAACCGGCCAAGACAAGGAGAGACCTACAGTTGGAACTGGCCAAGACAAGGAGAGACCTTCAGATGGAACCGGCCAAGACAAGGAGAGACCTTCAGATGAAACCGGCCATGACAAGGAGAGACCCACAGATGGAACCGGGCACAAGAGGAGAGACCCACAGATGGAACCGGCCAAGAAAAGGAGAGGCCTACAGATGGAACCAGCCAAGACAAAGAGAGACCCACAGATGAAACTGGGCACAACGAGGAGAGACCCATAGATGGAACCCCGCACAACGAGGAGACCTACAGTTGGAACCGGCCAAGACAAGGAGAGACCTACAGTTGGAACTGGCCAAGACAAGGAGAGACCTTCAGATGGAACCGGCCAAGACAAGGAGAGACCTTCAGATGAAACCGGCCATGACAAGGAGAGACCCACAGATGGAACCGGGCACAAGAGGAGAGACCCACAGATGGAACCGGCAAAGAAAAGGAGAGGCCTACAGATGGAACCAGCCAAGACAAGGAGAGACCCACAGATGAAACTGGGCACAACGAGGAGAGACCCATAGATGGAACCCCGCACAACGAGGAGACCTACAGTTGGAACCGGCCAAGACAAGGAGAGACCTACAGTTGGAACTGGCCAAGACAAGGAGAGACCTTCAGATGGAACCGGCCAAGACAAGGAGAGACCTTCAGATGGAACCGGCCAAGACAAGGAGAGACCTTCAGATGGAACCGGGCACAAGAGGAGAGACCCACAGATGGAACCGGCCAAGACAAGGAGAGGCCTACAGATGAAACTGGGCACAACGAGGAGAGACCCATAGATGGAACCCGGCACAACGAGGAGACCTACAGTTGGAACCGGCCAAGACAAGGAGAGACCCACAGATGGAACCTGGCACAACGAGGAGACCCACAGATGGAACCGGCCAAGACAAGGAGAGACCTCCAAATGGAAATGGCCATGACAAGTAGAGACCTTCAGATTGAACCGGCCAAGACAAGGAGAGACCTTCAGATAAAAACGGCCAAGACAAAGAGAAACCTTCAGATGGAACTGGCCAAGACAAGGAGAGACCTACACATGGAACAGCCAAGACAAGGAGAGACCTTCAGATGGAACCGGCCAAGACAAGGAGAGACCTTCAGATGGAAACGGCCATGACAAGGAGAGACCCACAGATGGAACCGGGCACAAGAGGAGAGACCCACAGATGGAACCGGCCAAGACAAGGAGAGACCCACAGATGGAACCGGGCACAAGAGGAGACCCACAGATGGAACCGGCCAAGACAAGGAGAGGCCTACAGATGGAACCAGCCAAGACAAGGAGAGACCCACAGATGGAACCGGCCATGACAAGGAGAGACCTTCAGATGGAAATGGCCATGACAAGGAAAGACCCACTGATGAAACCGAGCACAACGAGGAGAGACCCACAGATGGAACCAGCCAAGACTAGGAGAGACCTCCAAATGGAAATGGCCATGACAAATAGAGACCTACAGATGGAACCAGCCAAGACTAGGAGAGACCTCCAAATGGAAATGGCCATGACAAATAGAGACCTACAGATGGAACCGGCCAAGACTAGGAGAGGCGTAAAGATGGAACCGGCGAATACGAGGAGAGACCTACAGATGGAAACGGGCACAACGTGAAGAGACCCACAGATGGAACCGGCCATAACGAGGAGAGACCTACAGATGGAACCGTGGAACCGGCCAAGTCAAGAAAAGACCTACAGTTGGAGCAGCAGACGGTGGACTCACCCCTCCTTGGGCACCAAAGCGAGGGCACGTGGGCGCTCCAAGACCGAGGCGTTCAGAATAGTCAGACGTAAGTCTCCATCAGGGTTGGCAACCTGCAAAAGCAAAATGTGCAGAATCCTAAGTATTATCTGCCTCGTGTGTGCAGTAATATGGAAACAGTAAGCAAGTGTGAACAGACATCCCCCAACAGCAATACAGAGAGGAAGTGTTCCCAGAACCGGAGGAGTAGAGCAGGTAATGATGAGAGAGTCCTGCTCTGAGGCTGCAAAATAGTGAGTGCAGCTCTGAAGTATAATATAGGAGGTAACTCAGGATCAGTACAGGGTTAGTGATGCAATGTATGTACACTGTGACTGCACCAGCAGAATAGTGAGTGGAGCTCTGGAGTATAATATAGGATAAAATGTCATCTCGTACCTCAATTTTTTTAATTCCAGCATCGACCCAATAAAGCAGCTGGCTCAGAGGGTCAAACGCCAAGGACTCCACAGTCTCCAGGCCACTTTTGACGATGACTTCTTGCCCGGAGCTGCCATTTAGACAGAGTCTCTGTGGGAATGGAGACACATAATAACTTCCTTGCCGGTATTATGTCCTGGCATCGCACACACGATTACCCATGGCTGGGGGTGGCATTACCTGTATGATGTCCAGAGTGACGTCGGCCCAATATAAACAGTTACTTTCATAGTCGAAGTCCAAGGCTACAGCCCCCCGCAGACCCTTCAGCGGCAGCTCCTCGCTGACCCCCGAGGACAGGTCATGCCGGTAGATGGCGTTCCTCATGGCGTACAAAACAAACTCATTCTCCTCTTTAGGATGAAGAACAGAAGGGACATGAGATGCTCATCACATGTGACGACTGAAACAACCATCTACAAGGGGCAGGACATAAAACTATCTGGTCCCAGTAAAAATCTTTCATCGTTACAGTGCATCAGTGCAGGAGACTGCATCAGTACACAATCCATGTTTTAAAGTGGAGACAAGTGTAACAAACCCTGCTGTGAGAAATATACAAACTGAATGTGAGCAATGCTTATATTCACCGACTCCAGCAAGACATTTTAAAAAATGGTAAGAAAATGAAATTGCATAGTTAGAAAGTTATGCAACTTTTTGTTACGCAGCGATTAGGTGTAGTTTTCATCGTCTTTTTGTGAGAGAGCTTATGACAATCCCAAAGGAGGAGAGTAAATCTGGATGTTTTTACCTCCCACGGGACACGGGACGTCCTCTCCGTCCAGCCGCGCCTCCACGTCTCCTCCAGAACACGTGTCTCCGGAAATCCTGCGGTAACTAAACCGAGGAGCTGACTGTCAAGACGTGCAGTAATGTAAGGTAATATGTCTGAGATTGAGCCAAAACCCAAAATATAAACCCCAGAGTCACACAGATCTGTGCCACCAGTCACTGAATACGACAAGAAAACCTTCTACCAATGATGGTGGCACAAGTCGGATCCAAACCCGTAATATAAAGCCAATGATACCTGACGCTCAGATGATGTGAAGATGCATTTTAGTTTTATTTGCAATCCAAGATTATAGACGTTTCAGTCAAAAAAAGCCCTCTTATATGTAAGTATATGTTACATGTAAAGAATAAATATAAATATTCTTTAAATATACAGGTCTTGTGATCAATGGGATTTTTTTTTACAAATTGCGCCGCGTTTCCTAACTTTTAATGCCAACAAATGTATGTAATTGCTAAATTTCTGTATATAAAAAGTCTTTATATAGATAAAAAAAATTACCTTAAAGGCCCTAATTAAAATGCAAAAAAAAAGTGAATGCAAAAAAAAAATTGCAAAAAAAGTCACGCCTATGTTTTAAGGCCCAATATACCTATGGGTTCATGCGGCGCATGGCGTCAGACAAGTCTAGTATCACAGGATGTGAGCTCACCCACGGGTTCTCTTATAGGTTGTTCCCACTGGACACGGAGACGGGATGAGGTAGAGGCTTCCTGCAAATTCTGGGTCAGGAACACAAACTTCAGAGCGGAGATCTTGATTCAGCTTAAAGCCGTAATCACTGGAGAGAAAAAAGGGTACCGGCTCAGAGAGACGTCAATGTGCTACATCCGACGTCAGCACCTGCGGGCTGCAGGGCATGCTGGGAACTGTAGTTTTGTAACTGTCACAGATTTGGAGATCAGTGGTCTTAAGGGTCCTACAATTACACTAATCGCTGACTATGTCCACCATCCTTCACCCACCAAACTCCCCCCTGCTGTTGTAATTCAGAGCGTTCCCTACCACTCGAAGTCTTGTCTGGTGCACGAGCAGTTGGAGGTTGTAATCGGCCGGTCAAAGTCTTCGCCGTTGAAGCAGGTGGCGTGTGGGGTTCGTCTCTTGAACACCGTTTTGCTCCCCAGCAGACACTCATTACCTCGTTCATCGGACGGAGACCAGAGCTTATAATCATTCTCGGTGCAGGGGACTCCTACATAAAAAGATACCCACAATATAGAGGCAATGAAAATGTGACAAGGGTGCTGTGGATTAACAGAATCCCCCGCTGTCCTACCCGCCTCTGCTACATTCACGCCATACTTCACTCTGGTGACTATTAAAGCCAATCACTGGTTGTGATCAGTCACATGATTGATATGTAGAAAAAAAAGGAGGCTAGAGGAGACCACAAGTCTGGTGGTGTTGGATTAAAAGAATACAATGCTGTCCTACCCACCTCTGCTACACTCACGCCATACTTCACTCCAGGAACTATTAAAGCCAATCACTTGTTGTTATTAGTCACATGCAAGATGTGTGGGAAGAAATGGGAGGCTGGAGAAAACCACAAGTCTGGTGGTGTTGGAATAACAGAACCCCTGCTGTCCTATCTGCCTCTGCTACACTCACGCCATATTTCACTCCGGTGACTTTTCATGCAAATCAATGGTTGTGATCAATCACATGATTGATATGTGGAAAGAAACGGAGACTGGAGGAGACCAAAGGTCTGGTGGTGCCGAATTAACAGAATCCCCAAGTAGATGGTAACTTGCAGTGTCCACACAGGACGCCCCCAATGATCCAGAGATCAGGGCCCTGAAATGCACACTGGGGCTGCGTGGTGGCCACAGACATGCATGGTCCGACCGCAGCAACCCACATCTTGTATGGATGGGTGATAACTTTGGGAATAGCCCTTTAATGAAGCAGTAGTTTAGGGGGATGCACACAATACTAAGCAGTCTGGTAAAATGAGGACCTCACCGAGGACATCGCTGGTGTTGACCTGTAATATGACCCAGCTGTGGCCCTTATGGACATAGGAGCCGAAGATGGTGAACACGGTGCTCTTCTCCCCGGGCTCTGTCAGTAATCCGTACACGATTAGTGAGATGTCAGAAAAGTTAAAGGTTTTCCAGGTTTCCCCTTCATTCGTACTGTACCTGTAAAAGCAAGTGAAGAAAGGAAAAATAAAAAAAAAAAATCCTTGACGTTGAGTGACGAATGACAAAGTCCAAGAAACTGAAACATGTCGTACTTTAACTGGTTGGTTTCTACTCCTTGTGCAATTGCCACCAGCACACCACCATGATCTCCCCAAGTGCAAAAATGTGGCCCTAGAAGAGACTGCAAAAATGGGACACAATGAGGAAAAAGCGTCAAAGTAGGCGAGAAACATGGAATGAGGGAACCTCGGGAGATGATGTTACCTCTCTCCACCGCACCCCCGCAGTGCTTGACACGTACAGGTTAATTTTACGTATTGTATCTTTCCCCACTGAACCTATAAAACCAAGAACAGTCATGTGTAATGAACAGAACAAAAAAGACATTAATTGGCAAATCAACAAATAAAATATTAGGTCTGTTAAAGAAAATTGCTAAAAAAAGTTGATTACTAAAGAGCAGAAGATTCTTACCTGTCGCTGCTATTATCCCGGGTGCGGACTCCTTGGAGACGATGGGCATCACCCGTCCCTGTGCCGTCACCTGACTGAGCGGCTGCGCCAGGTGGAGCTGACACTCCTTGGAGTTCTGCAATGCAATAGGAGACAGTCTGTGGCCCTTGTGTATCGGTGCAGGACATACTGGGCCACTCCGTTGTGATGGGATAACTTACCATGCAGCGAGCGGTGTCCCCAAAACCGCTGTACCCCGGGGCCAGGAGATACTCCCACGTCCCGCCTTTGTCAAAAGTGATGACAGAAGCCACGTTCTCCTTGGACAGAGGCCCGGTGAGGGTGTTGGCGATGTAGACCCCCCTCACGCCTTTCACACGGTGGATGTCAGCAAATGGCTCATTCTCAAGAAACCTGGAGACAGAGTTACAAGCAGCATTGTCTATACTTATGCATTGCAACAAACCCTCAACTGTGAGTATACTAGTAGTCAAGCACAAGCTACAGCCAAGGTCTGGAGAAAGTTGAGGTTCTGACTCAGGTTGCTTCTCTGAATGCTTAAAGGTTAACCCCGGGATTTAAGTTAGCACCTACCTGCTTTTTGTGTTTGGCGCTGTTCAATGGCAGCTCAGACTCATCACAGAAGGCTCCTGCCGGGGATACAATTCATCAACAGAGCAGGGGCTTCTCTGCTTGGTGGATGTGGTGGGACAGCCAGTCATGCTGATTGACAGCCGGCTCCCTGCTTCCTAACTGTGGCTGTCAATAAGCATGACGTTGGCTGCGACTCCAATCAACACAACAGAGAAGCTGTCACCCTGTTGACGCAATGTAAGCGGAAGCTGCAGAATCCCTGGCAGAAGACTTAGACCAAAGAACGGCGCCGGGCACAGCAGGCAAGTAGGTAGCAATTATCCGCCTGTTAGTACTTAGGCACTCTTTATTTTTTTAAACCCGGATCCACCCATTAAGGCCAAAATCAGATGTTAGTGGGTATCACGTGCGGAGTGGCGCATGCTCCTTTGGACCTGAACGTCCCAGTACCTGACAAGCGTTTCCTTCCCGGCTCCAGGATTAAAATACAAGATGTTCTCCAGGGACAGCGAGAAGCGCAGCCCCTCCACCACTGATATGTACAGGTTAGTTACATTGTTGCTGTGCTTGACACAAGCAAACACCTGATCCTCGGAGACGTCCGTGATGTAATATTCCTGGAGAGGAGAGAGGGAGATACTTCTCTTATAATCTGCAAAACAAGCATCACACCAGACTAATAACATGCAAAATGACAGAATGTTACCGCATCATAATAATAATTGTAAAACACCAACACCTGGGCGACCTGCGGATTCTGGGGGTCTACTGCAACCTGTAGTGCTTCAGCATTGTTATCTACCTTTGTACTATGATGTTTTTCGACTTACTATGATCGGATGCCTGGTAATAAACTGCGCCGACTGCATGGGTTTCCGGTTGTAGGAGACCCAGAGCTGCACCGAGGACTGATCCTTACTGCCCAGCAAGTGCTGAAATCAAGAAACAGGGAACACAAGAGTCATGATAAGTACAAAGAAGATAAAGTTATCAAATCCATCCTACATTATATAGAGAGAAAGAATAACCGAGGAAATATAACATACGGATCACAAGTTATCACCTGTATTATACTCCAGAGCTGCACTCACTATTCTGCTGGTGCAGTCGCTGTGTACATACATTAGATTACTGATCCTGAGTTAACTCCTGTATTATACTCCAGAGCTGCACTCACTATTCTGCTGGTGCAGTCACTGTGTACATACATTACATTACTGATCCTGAGTTACCTCCTGTATTATACTCCAGAGCTGCACTCACTATTCTGCTGGTGCAGTCACTGTGTACATACATTACATTACTGATCCTGAGTTACCTCCTGTATTATACTCCAGAGCTGCACTCACTATTCTGCTGGTGCAGTCACTGTGTACATACATTACATAACTGATCCTGAGTTACCTCCTGTATTATCCTCCAGAGCTGCACTCACTATTCTGCTGGTGCAGTCACTGTGTACATACATTACTGATCCTGAGTTACCTCCTGTATTATACTCCAGAGCTGCACTCACTATTCTGCTGGTGCAGTCACTGTGTACATACATTACATTACTGATCCTGAGTTACCTCCTGTATTATCCTCCAGAGCTGCACTCACTATTCTGCTGGTGCAGTCACTGTGTACATACATTACATAACTGATCCTGAGTTACCTCCTGTATTATCCTCCAGAGCTGCACTCACTATTCTGCTGGTGCAGTCACTGTGTACATACATTACTGATCCTGAGTTACCTCCTGTATTATACTCCAGAGCTGCACTCACTATTCTGCTGGTGCAGTCACTGTGTACATACATTACATTACTGATCCTGAGTTACCTCCTGTATTATACTCCAGAGCTGCACTCACTATTCTGCTGGTGCAGTCACTGTGTACATACATTACATTACTCATCCTGAGTTACCTCCTGTATTATACTCCAGAGCTGCACTCCCTATTCTGCTGGTGCAGTCACTGTGTACATACATTACATAACTGATCCTGAGTTACCTCCTGTATTATACTCCAGTGCTGCACTCACTATTCTGCTGGTGCAGTCACTGTGTACATACATTACATAACTGATCCTGAGTTACCTCCTGTATTATACTCCAGAGCTGCACTCACTATTCTGCTGGTGCAGTCACTGTGTACATACATTACATAACTGATCCTGAGTTACCTCCTGTATTATACTCCAGTGCTGCACTCACTGCTGGAGTCACTGTGTACATATCAGGTATAGTATATTGCAGGCTGTAGATTAATCCTGGAGCTTGTTTTGTGTACTTCGCTCCTGTAGTTGGAATGATGTTAGCGATTCTGCTTTCAGTCAGTTTTGTAACATTTTATCTCTGTTTAGCCAAGAACAGGATTCTATGGTGAAATAGAGGATCTGACCCTTTTTTTACTGTAAATATAAACATGCGGGGGAGGGGTATTGTCTGACCACAGCCTCTTTATACCAGATTCTCAGAAACTTTTCTGTAGGACAAAGTAACTTGTGATTAGTGACACAAAGTGGTAGCAGGTAGAGGACAGCAGCAGATAGAGGACAGCCGCCGCTTCCTCATTCCTCCGAGGTCGAGGCGCTCAGGCCAAGGAGATTTATGGGATGTGTATGAGCCAACGAGATGGAAGGTGAAGAGTGCAGGAATAAACTGATACACAGAACCAACCCTACAGCTGTATGTAGAGCAAATCTACAACAACCCACCGGCCAGCAGTTGAAATCCCAAATCTAATGCAATAAATGAGATATGCAGCAACAATAAATATGACCCTACAGCTACAATGCATCCTGAATACTACAGCTATGTGTCATCCTCGATCCTAAACCCGACGCTACAGCTACAATGCATCCTCAATCCTACACCCTAAATCCAATCCTACATGTATGTGTCATCTACGATCCTAAACCCGATCCTGCAGCAATGCTGTATCCTCAATCCTAAACCCGAACCTACAGCTATTTAAAATGATCATAGGAGAACACAGCATCATAGTCTTTTACATGTCAAAAACTCATTAATATTAGTCATTTTTATAGAGGAAATGCCATAGCCTCGATCCTACATCTATGCTGTATCCTCGATCCTAAACCAGATTCCACAGCTATGATGAAGCAACCTTGATCCTAAACCCAATCCTACAGTTATGCCACATCCTCGATCCTAAACTTGATCCTAGAACAATGCCGCCGCATCTTTGATCCTAAACCCAATCCTACAGTTATGCCGCATCCTCGATCCTAAACCCAATCCTACAGCTATGCCGCATCCTCGATCATACACTTGATCCTAGAGCAATGCCGCATCTTTGATCCTAAACCCATTCCTAGAGCTATGCTATATCATCAATCCTTTACCCTAAACCTGATCCTTCAGCTTTGACACACCCTCGATCCTATGGATACAAACAAGAACACATCTTAGCTGCAGGATTGGGTTTAGGCTGTAGGATCAAGGCTATATTGCAGCAGTAGAATTGTTATAGGACTCTACACTCTAAACCCAACCTACAACAGTATATCCTTGATTGTTGATTGCATCTGTAGGGTTGGGTTCAGCATGTACAAAGTATTGTTGACCCTACACCAACCCTACAGCTACAAAGTATTCCTGATTGTGCACCTTATCCACATCTCAAGGCTATCAGACAGCTACAATCAAGGTTACACTGTAGCTGTGGGACGAGTTTTATGATGAAGGTTACATTGTAGATGGTACTGGTTTAGGATGAAGGTTTTATTGTAGCTGTGGGACCAGGTTTAGGAAGAAGGATACATTGCAGCTGTGGGATCGTTGCTAGCCCCACAGCTACAATGTATCCTTTGTCCAATAACAATGTATTTTGGCATCCGGCTAGGACGGAGACGCTTACCATGGTCTTGGTGGCGAACATATAATTGTCCCGGAGCTGGAAGCCGTCCACGTCCTCGATAATCAGCTCTGTGCTGTCACGAGACTGGAAGTAATCTGTGCTGCGCAGGACGGTGGAGGTGCCCCGGGGCTCATGGCGTTCCACGTAAACCGTGTCTGGTTTGTCCAGTGGAGCGGTGCCCCTGCGGAGAGAAGAACACATCATGATACAATGATGAACATGACCGCGGACACAGAAGTGAAGCATCGTTACTTTATAATTTGATAGGTTTTTTTTATAATATATTTTAACAAATGAATTAAAGGGAAGGCGCAGGAAGCCGAAATGACCAAATCAAAGAAAGCGTCTTTTGTCATCTTTATATAATTCACAGATCATGTGTCAGACACCGCCTTATGTATTATCTGTCCAAGCAGGGAGAGTGGGGGATGGCACCTACCAATAGAAGGACTTGACGTGCTCCTGGATCATTATCCACGTCTGACCAAAATCTCCAGACTTCCAAAGCTAAAAAAAAAACAAATGTTCTCATTTACATCCAGACACTGCCGACCTGTCCTGACCTAATACCACTCACAGCAGAGGGTTTGTAACAATGTATCTAGTTCTGGCAATCATTGTCAGCCTCGCAAGCTTGTACATCGTTCCTTCTCTGACACAATGTAACAAACTATCAGTACAGGAGAGATTTATGTTGCTGACGTGTGCGGCTCACAGAGGATTATTTCAGCCGTGTGATCAGGTGAAGGTCTGGATGGTTTTATAAGAGCTTTTCCTGGCACAATGTTACCGATAGGCCCCATTCACCAGACAGAGCAGGAGTGAGATTTCCAGGCCTCGTCTGTTTACCAATATATAACCACACAGGAAAGAACAGATTGCGGTTTATAGAGTTCACCCTGCAGTATAGGGCCCTATGGGGACAAGCACCCCAGCTTTATCCAGACTGTGACACCTGTCAGGCCATTTCCACACAAGAGTTATTTGCACTGTGCCTTAAAGGGAAGGTCTTCTTAAAGGGAAGGTCTTCTTAGGGGCTTATTTACAGCTTGCACAAGAAAAAAGGAAAACATCAAGTAAAGAACTTTTATGATTTTTTTACCTGTTTGTTGGGGTGCAGCTTGTCGTAACCCAGCACCAGGTTGCTGTCATTGCTGTGCAGGAGGAGATCCGTCGGTTTAAAGGGAATAGAAAATACTTTCATGGTAACACAGAAATCTGTCGTGATATACAGGTAGTTGGCATCGGCATCAACAAAAATGTACTGAAACGCAAGAAAGAAGAAAATTAGGGCTGGAAAAATACAGAAAGGCTTCACTAATGGTCGGGACACGTGAGGGACAACTATCACACTCCAATATTCCTGTAGGAACCGGTCACATCCCAGATGTTCGGCATCTTCCCGAAATACTTTGCATCAATTTCTCTCCATTTTTATGATCTTTTCTTACTAAACTCTGAATGTATAGTCTGATACATGTGAGCTGACAGAAAGAGATTTATGCTGCTGATGAATTTTGCTCACAGAGAACTTTCTAGATACAAGTGTGACAAACCGTCATCTGTGAGAAGCAGAAGAACTGCAGAGATCATGAAAACATTGAGAGATTTAAAGAATGTATATAAAGGTGTCAGAGGCTTTAACTTTGCAAAGGTTTATTTACTGCACTACCCGATAAAGACAGGGGAGCGAGGATGGGAGTTATCACCACGGTGCCATAAGACGTAAGAACGCACCCCCCCTCTGCTGCATCCACATTATATTCTATGTGTGGTCACAAGGTCACCCCCAGCCCACGACATGGGGGGCTGCAGTCAGTTACCCGCTTGTTATCCACAGGGCTGTGAAAGAACTGGGCCACGGTGGGAGCTTTCTTGCCATCAAAGGGGTGTCGAAACTTGTCAGATATTCTGCTAAAGCTTTTTCCGTAGTCATAAGACACATAGACCTGCGGAGGATCAGAACACAGCATTACAGACAGGGAGCAGAGGCAAGACCATTTATTTTTTAGAATAGTCAATTTTTTTCTTTCTTTTTTTAAATACGGTACATTCAGTCCCATTAAATGATCAAGAAAAGTCACATACAGTTATCTCAGGGGAAAGAAAACATGGACAAAAATGTACTACTTTGTCAGTCTCTTCTGTCTTCCCCTGCCAGTCATCCCCCCTCCCTCTCTCTCAAGATTCCTCCAGTTGCCTTCACTCCCTCCGGTCTTCACCTCTGATCCATTTGGACTGCTCAACCCGCCCTCCCCTCCTCCGGACTGCTAAGCCGGCTCCCCGCTCCTCTGGACTGATCAACCTGCCCTCCCTCACTCTGGTCTGCTCGGCCCTCCTTCTGGACTGCTTGGCACCCTCTGGGCATCTCCGCCCTCTGTCCCTCCATCTGGTCACCTCCTCCCTATGCCCCTACCTCCAGACACCTACTTTCTCTGCCCCTACCTCCAGACACATTCATCCCTCCCTCCAGACACCTCTGCCCCTCCCTCCAGACACCTCCACTCTCTGCCCCTCTCTCCAGACACCTCTGCCCCTCCCTCCAGAAGCATTCACCCACTGCCCCTCCCTCCAGACACCCCCTTCCTCTCCTCCTCCCCCCAAAAACCTCCACCCTCTGCCCGTCCCTCCAGACACCCCACCCTTTGCCCCTCCTTCTAGACACCTCCACCCTCTGCTCCTACTTCCAGACCACCCCACCCTCTACCCCTCCCTCTGAATGCCTTCACCCCTCCCTCCAGACACCTCCATCCTCTGCCCCTCCCTCTGGACACCTCCACCCAGTGCTCCTACCTCCAGACTACTCCAACTTCTGCCCCTCCCTCTGGACACCTCCACCCAGTGCTCCTACCTCCAGACTACTCCAACTTCTGCCCCTCCCTCTGGACACCTCCACCCTCTGCTCCTACCTCCAGACTACTCCGACCTCCGCCCTTCCCTCTGAACACCTCCGCCCCTCACTCCAGACACCTCTGTCGTCTGCCCCTCCCTCCAGACATCTCCACCCTCAGCCCCTTCCTCCAGACACCTCCACCTTCTCCATCAGAGATACAGGGCTTCAGAGTCACTCACATTGCTGCTCTTGGTGCCCAGAGATCCCAGACTGTCTCTGGTGAGACCCACGATGACGTTACTTCTCTCTCCGGCCCAGTGCACGACAATCTGATTGTGGGAGTCATTGAGGCTGACCTGAAAAGGGAAGTCGAGAATTATCCTCATCCATTATCTAATATATAAAGCTGAGTTGTATGTATGTGGCATTAGCCCTGCCCACTCCATATGACCACGCCCACTCCACATGGCCAGGTCCACCTATCCCCGCCTCCTCCACATAGCCTGGCCCTGGGCCTATTTGGAGGGGTGGAGCTATGATGGGGCGGGGCTATACATGCATGACAGCACTATGAAAGGGGTGGGGCTACCAGGAGGGGCAGAGCTTTGATACATACACACATATACATAACCATATATGGGCGATATTTCCATATATGAGCATTACGACCATATATGGGCATTATGCCTGGGCAATGCCAGGCTCTACAGCTAGTATATTATAGCACTACAATAATTTTATTATACATCAGATCATCCTTGTGCTGAACCATGTTTGCTGTCAGTGAATTGCCATCAGCCTCACTCAGAGGTCTGCACACACAGTAGAAGGATTGATACAGTGTGTCAGTTTAGACAATCTTTAATGTGTCTTTACCACTCCTCTTATATCTCCGTTGTACTGTAATAAGATGTGATATTGGTTGGTATTCCCGGCATCCAGACTGGTACTGCATAACACATGCAGACCCCACCACACTGCCTCCAGCTCTGACTCGAGACTTCCCCCCCCATAAATCCTCTGTGCTGCTGTCACTTATCAAGCATGTGCATGGAACGACCGTTCACGTCTGATTTCACATTTTGCTTATATGGTTAGTCCAAATTTCTGACTATAACAATCCCTGTATAAGAAACTCTGGAATCTCTTTATGGCAAACTAGATGGTGGCCTGATTCTAACGCATCGGGTATTCTAGAATATGTATGTACAGTAGTTTATTTATGAAGATGTAAGAATAATGCAATGCGAAGCTGGGTATAAATCCCGTGCCAATATCATTGATTGGTCTCGGCTGCAGCAGTGTCGGTGTGCAGCGGTGTCGGTGTGCAGCGGTGTCGGTGTGCAGCGGTGTCGGTGTGCAGCGGTGTCAGTGTGCAGCGGTGTCAGTGTGCAGCGGTGTCGGTGTGCAGTGGTGTTGAGCAGGGGTGAGTGGGTGCTGAGTGGGGGAAAGTGGGTGTTGAGCGGGGGTGAGTGACTGCTGAAAGGGGTGAGCGAATGCTGAGCGGGGGTGAGTGGGTGCTGAGCAGGTGAGTAGGTGCTGAGCGGGGGTGAGTGGGTGCTGAGCGGGGGTGAGTGGGTGCCGAGACGGGTGACTGGGTGCCGAGACGGGAGACTGGGTGCCGAGACGGGTGACTGGGTGCCGAGACGGGTGACTGGGTGCCGAGACGGGTGACTGGGTGCCGAGACGGGTGACTGGGTGCCGAGACGGGTGACTGGGTGCCGAGACGGGTGACTGGGTGCCGAGACGGGTGACTGGGTGCCGAGACGGGTGACTGGGTGCCGAGACGGGTGACTGGGTGCCGAGAAGGGGGACTGGGTGCCGAGAAGGGGGACTGGGTGCCGAGAAGGGGGACTGGGTGCCGAGACGGGGGTGAGTGGGTGCCGAGACGGGGGTGAGTGGGTGCTGAGACGGGTGAGTGGATGTTGGGACAGGTGACTGGGTGCTAAGCGGGTGAGAATGGGGTTCAGTGGGGGCAGTGTGGGTTCAGTGCGCAGTGTGGGGTGAGAGGGGGCAGTGTGGGTTCAGTGGGGGTAGTGTGGGTTCTGTGGGGGTAGTGTGGGGTGAGGGGTGAGCAGGGGTAGTTGGGGGCGAATAGCAGGATGGAGGAGGCTCCACTCACCTCGGCATTGTTCCTCTTCCTCCTCTTTTATTTCTTGGTGCACTGATGTGCAGTAATGAAAGGCCGTGGGGGTGGGGTTAAAAGAGGGAGTGTAGTAATGGGCGTGACTGAGAACACTGCCCTAATGTGGTGGGCGTGTCCTTGGTCACACCCATTATGACACCCTCTGTTAACCCCGCCCCCCGCAGCCTTTTATTACCGCACATCAATGCACCAAGAAAGAAAAGAGGAGGAATGCCAAGGTGAGCGACGGGTGAGTGGGGCAGCGGGAGCATGGAGCGGGAGAATGGAGCAGGCAGCGGGAGTGGGAAAGCGGGGGGGAGGTATCGGGCGGCTACTCTGAATAAAGAGCTGATGCCGAAGTATCAGCTGTTCATTACAAATAGTGGGGCGCCCGCTATGTGAGTGTAGCGCTGTCACGGCAATCCCGCATCGCTAATGCGTCGCCGTTGCCAGGTTTTGAATGCACACGGCTATTTTGCATACGCTGCGCTCATTGGTTGCCACAGCTGGCGGCGGCCAATGAGCGCTGGCGAGCGATTTAGTCGACAGACACGATTAGGCAATTATATAGTAGATACTCAACACTTTCAAAATTTCGGTTTGCTGTCAGTGAATACAACACTAAACCACTCCTCCCAGAAACAAGCTCTCACCTGAAGCTGAGGGGGCAGATAGCTGGTATTGTCTGACTAAAACCAGTCACACCACATTTTGTTACTCAAGGTTGTACACTCACACCTGTTCAAAGCAGGTAAAACTGGTTTGAATCACTGACTGGTAACCCCAACTTACGATTTTACTTATAAAATGCTTTGTCCCAATTAATTTGCACAGCACTGTACAATATCGCCACAGTGTTATAGTAACAATGCTCTGCAACAGAGAGTGACTATATACAAGGGCAGTAGATAATGGCGCAGGAGTCATGGCGTCTGGGGGCACCAGGGATGCCGGGATGTCTTGGGGTGTTGAGCTCAGGGGAGTCTGCGTTCAGGGCAGTCTCAGGGCACAGGGCCGTCTCTGGGGTGAGAGACATTTTGGGGCGCCGGGGTCAGTGGCTCTGGAGTCAGGGGCGTCTATGGACACTGAGGTCAAACACATTTGGTTAATGCCAGGATCAGGGACATCTGTGGGTGCAGGGATTTCTTAGGGTGCTAGGCTTAGGGGGTCTCGGGGTGCTAGGACAGCAGCATCTCTAGGGTCAGGGGTGCTGAAGTCAGGGGCGTCTCAGAGCGCTGAGGTCAGGGATGTCTGGTGGCGCTGGGGTGTCTTGGGGCACTTGGCTCAGGGAGTCTCAGGGTGCTGAGGTCAGCAGTGTCTCTGGGGTCAGGGATGTCTGGTGGCGCAGGGGTGCCTTGGGGTGTTTGGCTCAGTGAGTCTCGGGGTGCTGGGGTGAGTGGTGTCTCTGGGGACAGGAACATCTTTTGGCACTGGGGTATCTCGGGGTGCTTGGCTCAGGACGTCTCGGGTGATGGGGTCAGCAGAGTCTCTGGCAGCTAGGATCAGCGGCAGAGAGGTCAGAGGTATCTGATGGCACTGGGGTGTCTCGGGGAGCTTGGCTCAGGGGGCCTTAGGGTGCTGGGGTAAGCGATGTCTCTGGGGTCAGAGACATCTGGTGGTGCTGGGTGTCTTGGGGCGTTTGGCTCAGGGGGTCTCAGGATGCTGGGGTCAGTGGCAGCTCTGTGGTCAGGGACCTTGGCTCAGGGAGTCTCGGGGTGCTGGAGCCAGTGTCATCTTTGGGTTCAGAGACCTTGGCTCAGGGGGGGTCTCGGGGTGCTGGGGGTCAACGGCGTCTATGGGGTCAGAGGAGTCACAGGCAGGCGGGGTCAGCAGCACTGAGGTCAGGTGCGTTTGGTGCGCTGGTTTCTAGGTGACTGAACCTTTGATCAATATGTTGTTTGTTTGATGTCAGATGACCCCGGTTCGTTTCTGCACCCGGCGCGGCTGGCATCAATCCTGAGTCCACAAAGTAACATTTCAAAGTTTTCTTATTACTAGCAATTATTTTACCTCCCACAAAATAAAGAAAAGTTTCTTTCACATAAAACATGCTTAACGTGTAAGCATCACTTAAATTTTTATTCCATAAATTAAGGGCATTAGTGAAAATAAGAATTTTTGTAATATATCTCATCAGATACGGTAAATGCGCTACTTTCTCCTCCTGAACGGATATTTCTCTTTCAATTCTGGGGCAAAATCTGAAGTCAGGTGACAGTCGAAGGGGGACCCGCATGAGGCGGCACATTCTGCTGCCGAGTCCATAGAACTTAATGATCACCAACTGTCCCCTTCCATCTCAGTAATGTGACGCTCTGCGATCACTTAAGACAAACTTCCAGAGACTGAGGAGCTGCGATCTGGACGGCGGCTGGATACGATTCCAGCTCTCATCCACATTTATTAGTAAGTTCTCTTCCGTTTTTGGAGTAACTTTAACCTCCAAAAGCCACATATTGTACATTGTTCCCTTTTCACATCAAGCTTGAAAAAAGTTGAAAAACAGGGTCATGGAGCAGCAGCAGGAGGGGACAGATTTATTTTAACTCTTTGTTACATTCTCTAGAGTTTGTTGTCCGGATAATTGCTTGCAGATTAGTCGCAGTGCAGATTTGGGAGACCTCACAAATTGTTATAACCTGCTGGACCAGGAGACAGCGGGAACAGCAGTCTGAGCACGTCATAGAGCGGAGTATGGAGACCACAGAAGGGCTACGTATCCAATGGAGTGCTGACCACCGGGAAAATGGAGACAACCTCCTGTGCTGGATCAGGAGACAGCGGGCGCAGCAGCCTGAGCACCGTTATAGAGCGAAGTATGGAAACCACAGAAGGGATACCATCCAATGGTGTGCCAAGTGCCTGGGAATCATAGGACAACCTCCTGTGCCGGATTAGGAGACAGCGGGCACAGAAGCCTGAGCTCGTCACAGAGCCGAAAAATGGAGACCGCAGAAGGGCTACACATCCAATGGTGTGCTGACTGCCGGGAAACCATTGGACAACCTCCTGTGCTGGATCAGGAGACAGCAGGCACAGCAGCCTGAGCACGTTATAGAGCGGAGTATGGAGACCACGGAAGGGATACACATCCAATGGTGTGCTGACTGCCGGGAAACCATAGGACAACCTCCTGTGCCGGATTAGGAGACAGCGGGCACAGCAGCCTGAGCACGTTATAGAGCGGAGTATGGAGACCACGGAAGGGATACACATCCAATGGTGTGCCAACCGCCAGGAAAATGGAGGACAACCTGCTGTCCTGGATCAGGAGACTGCAGGCACAGCAGTCTGAGCACGTCATAGAGCGGAGTATGGAGACTACAGAAGGGATACACATCCAATGGTGTGCTGACTGCCGGGAAACCATAGGACAACCTGTGCCTGATCAGGAGGTAGCAGACGCAGCAGCCTGAGCACATCACAGAGTAGGGGACAGGGACCCAGAAGGGCTATGTATGCAATGGTGTGTCGACCGCCGGAAAAACCAGAGGACAACCTGCGCCGGATCAGGAGATAGCGGGCACAGCAGCTTGAGCACGTCACAGAGCCAAAAACGGAGAACGCAGAAGGGCTACACATCCAAGGGTGTGCCGACTGCCGGGACAAACTCCATATCACTGCAGGAAAGAAGAGGGGGGTTGGAGATCTATTTCACTTGCTAATATTTTTTTTATTTTGTACACTGGAAAAACCCTTTAAGCATTATACGGTAAATATAAACTGTACGAGACCTTTAATGGGGGATTCGCCAGATTTACCAGTTACCGTATATACTCGTGTATAAGCCGACCCGTGTATAAGCCGACCCCCCTACTTTTGCCCCCAAAACCTGGGAAAATCTATTGACTCGTGTATAAGCCGAGGGTGGACCCTAGCACAAGTATACAGCCCCCAGCAGTGTGGTATACACCAGTCCAGAGGTAGATACAGCAGCCCCAGTGGTAGTATACACGCAGCCCCAGTAGTATATACAGCCCCAGTGGTAGTATATACAGCCCCAGTGGTAGTATACAGGGCCCCAGAGGTATATAGCAGCCCCAGTGGTAGTATACAGTGCCCCAGAGGTATATAGCAGCCCCAGTGGTAGTATACAGGGCCCCAGAGGTATATAGCAGCCCCAGTGGTAGTATACAGTGCCCCAGAGGTATATAGCAGCCCCAGTGGTAGTATACAGGGCCCCAGAGGTATATAGCAGCCCCAGTGGTAGTATACAGTGCCCCAGAGGTATATAGCAGCCCCAGTGGTAGTATACAGGGCCCCAGAGGTATATAGCAGCCCCAGTGGTAGTATACAGTGCCCCAGAGGTATATAGCAGCCCCAGTGGTAGTATACAGGGCCCCAGAGGTATATAGCAGCCCCAGTGGTAGTATACAGTGCCCCAGAGGTATATAGCAGCCCCAGTGGTAGTATACAGGGCCCCAGAGGTATATAGCAGCCCCAGTGGTAGTATACAGTGCCCCAGAGGTATATAGCAGCCCCAGTGGTAGTATACAGGGCCCCAGAGGTATATAGCAGCCCCAGTGGTAGTATACAGTGCCCCAGAGGTATATAGCAGCCCCAGTGGTAGTATACAGGGCCCCAGAGGTATATAGCAGCCCCAGTGGTAGTATACAGTGCCCCAGAGGTATATAGCAGCCCCAGTGGTAGTATACAGTGCCCCAGAGGTATATAGCAGCCCCAGTGGTAGTATACAGGGCCCCAGAGGTATATAGCAGCCCCAGTGGTAGTATACAGTGCCCCAGAGGTATATAGCAGCCCCAGCGGTAGTATACAGGCAGCCCCAGTAATGCAGGCCCCCCCCAGCGTCTCTCCGGTCACCTGTAAAGCAAGCTATACTTATCAGTGTCCCGCTCGCACCCGCCGCTGCCGACATCCACGATCCTCCATCTTCATGCGACTCCTCTTCCTGTTTCCTGTGCGCGTCGCCGGGAATGACGTCATTGCCGGCGACGCGCACAGAAACAGGAAGAGGAGTCGCATGAAGATGGAGGATCGTGGATGTCGGCAGCGGCGGGTGCGAGCGGGACACTGATAAGTATAGCTTGCTTTACAGGTGACCGGAGAGACCCTGGGGGGGCCCTGCATTACTGGGGATGCGGGGGCTGCTGTATACCGATGTATACATCGGTATGTACCGATGTATACATCGGTATACAGCACTGACTCGCGTATAAGCCGAGGGGGTACTTTTCAGCCCAATTTTTGGGCTGAAAAACTCGGCTTATACGCGAGTATATACGGTAGTTGAATATTGACAGCAACCTGATTTATGGAGGGTTCAGGCGGCGACTTTAAGCTACAATTCTGCAGTAGCACCACACGGTTCAGCTATCACCACTTGTAGTCAGATCATTTATATAACATTTTGGGAAAATTTAAAACTTTATTATTATACTTTTTTTAATGGCCTTCAGCTCAATCTTGAGCCATGGCAACTCGATGGGTGTTAAGGTACCGTTACACACAGAGAAATCTGTGCAGACATTGCTTGCAACTCACTGGTTGCAGTGAAATAATGGACACATTGTTCCATTTTGTTGCCATGTACAAAAAGTTGCAAGCAATGTCTGCTCAGATATCTCGGTGTGTAACGGTACCTTAACGCTCTGTAGGAAGATTCAATTTTGTGTAGCATAGATACATCCACCAGGGTCTTCTCCGAGCCTAGATATGTCCACCAGGGTCTTCTCCGAACCTAGCTATGTCCACCAGGGTCTTCTCCGAACCTAGATACGTCCATCAGGGTCTTCTCCGAGCCTAGATACGGCCATCAGGGTCTTCTCCGAGCCTAGATACGGCCATCAGGGTCTTCTCCGAGCCTAGATACGTCCACCAGGGTCTTCTCCGAGCTTAGATACGTCCACCAGGGTCTTCTCCGAGCCTAGATACGTCCACCAGGGTCTTCTCAGAGCCTAGATACGTCCACCAGGGTCTTCTCCGAGCCTAGATACGTCCACCAGGGTCTTCTCCAGAAGGCTCTGCAGATACGTCCACTAGGGTCTTCACCAAGCCTAGATATGTCCACTATGGTCTTCACCAAGCCTAGATATGTCCGCCAGGGTCTACTCCGAGCCTAGATGCATCTGCAAGGGTCTTCTCCAAGCCTAAATACATCTGCTAGGGTCTTCTCCGAGCCTAGATATGTCTGCCAGTGTCTCCTCCGAGCCTAGATATGTCCACCAGTGCCTGCTCCGAGCCTAGACACATTTGCCAGGGTCTTCGCTGAGCCTACGTAGATCGGCCAGGGTCTTCGCCGAGATGAGATAGGTCTACCAGGGTCTTCACCGAACCTAGATACATCCACCAGTGTCTTCTCCGAGCCTAGATATGTCCACCAGGGTCTTCTCCACCATTACCTTGATAGTATCAATCCATTGGGTTTATAGTCTTCCTCTTCGCGTTGTTCCTCCTCCAGCTCTCTTATATGATGTGTACACGAGTCGTAGCTTGGCGATTCTTTCTTCGCTTGATATGTTTATTCTTCTTGACATCTGTTGTATTGATAACTTCCTTCTCCAGCTCCACATTTTGGAGGCGTTGATTCTTCTGTCTTGTTTTTGATTCTCCAGGTAACATATAAAGCCCAGTCACTGTTTGTGTGTAGAAGGTGCAGACTTCCGGGATGACATATCATACGACACACGCTGTGAAGGAGAATATATTCCCTGAAGACAAATGTTACCAGGTGGAGCTCCACAGTCACATGCAGCGCAGGGTGGAGCTGGCGACATCTAGAAGGTTCGGCTGCCATCAGCACAGTGTCCTCCACCGAGAACTACTCCAGGAAGTCAGGTGAAATCCAAAAATACTTGTATTCCAATAGGAACTCCGACAACGCCATTCACTTTAATAAAGTTGACGGACATTGTCCGCCCTCCGTCCTGGCCATGTTTATCTTTTTCAGACTCACACAAGCATATGGTTCGTCAATCTGATTGTTTTCCTTGCTTTTTCTCAGCTGCTTTCGTCTAATTTTAGTAAAAAGGTAAAACATGGGAAAAGTAACAGCTGCATTTACCCTTCTGACCTGAGCTATAGATACCCTGCGCTGTCCTGGACGAGGGAGAGCCAGATCGTAACATTCTCTAATCTGTGGAACAACTATAAATCAATCTGTTAATGTGTCTGATAATAAATGACCCAACTGACATCAATGAAAACAGCATAAACAGCGAAAGAATAGAGAAGAATAACGGAAGAACGATGGAAGTATGAGCAAAGCTAAACCCGGAAATAGAATATCCACCATAGAAGTCACTGTGAACATACAGTACTGATCCTGTATTATACTCCAGAGCTGCACTCACTATTCTGCTGGTGCAGTCACTGTGTACATACATTACATTACTGATCCTGAGTTACCTCCTGTATTATACTCCAGAGCGGCACTCACTATTCTGCTGGTGCAGTCACTGTGTACATACATTACATTACTGATCCTGAGTTACCTCCTGTATTATCCTCCAGAGCTGCACTCACTATTATGCTGGTGCAGACACTGTGTACATACATTACATTACTGATCCTGAGTTACCTCCTGTATTATACTCCAGAGCTGCACTCACTATTCTGCTGGTGCAGTCACTGTGTACACACATTACATTACTGATCCTGAGTTACCTCCTGTATTATACTCCAGAGCTGCACTCACTATTCTGCTGGTGCAGTCCCTGTGTACGTACATTACATTACTGATCCTGAGTTACCTCCTATATTATACTCCAGAGCTGCACTCACTATTCTGCTGGTGCAGTCACTGTGTACATACATTACATTACTGATCCTGAGTTACCTCCTGTATTATACTCGAAGCTGCACTCACTATTCTGCTGGTGCAGTCACTGTGTACATACATTACATTACTGATCCTGAGTTACCTCCTGTATTATACTCCAGAGCTGCACTCACTATTCTGCTGGTGCAGTCACTGTGTACACACATTACATTATTGATCCTGAGTTACCTCCTGTATTATACTCCAGAGCTGCACTCACTATTCTGCTGGTGCAGTCACTGTGTACATACATTACATTACTGATCCGGAGTTACCTCCTGTATTATACTCCAGAGCTGCACTCACTATTCTGCTGGTGGAGTCACTGTGTACATACATTACATTACTGATCCTGAGTTACCTCCTGTATTATACTCCAGAGCTGCACTCACTATTCTGCTGGTGCAGTCACTGTGTACATACATTACTGATCCTGAGTTACCTCCTGTATTATACTCCAGAGCGGCACTCACTATTCTGCTGGTGCAGTCACTGTGTACATACATTACATTACTGATCCTGAGCTACCTCCTGTATTATCCTCCAGAGCTGCACTCACTATTATGCTGGTGCAGACACTGTGTACATACATTACATTACTGATCCTGAGTTACCTCCTGTATTATACTCCAGAGCTGCACTCACTATTCTGCTGGTGCAGTCACTGTGTACACACATTACATTACTGATCCTGAGTTACCTCCTGTATTATACTCCAGAGCTACACTCACTATTCTGCTGGTGCAGTCACTGTGTACACACATTACATTACTGATCCTGAGTTACCTCCTATATTATACTCCAGAGCTGCACTCACTATTCTGCTGGTGCAGTCACTGTGTACATACATTACATTACTGATCCTGAGTTACCTCCTGTATTATACTCGAGAGCTGCACTCACTATTCTGCTGGTGCAGTCACTGTGTACATACATTACATTACTGATCCTGAGTTACCTCCTGTATTATACTCCAGAGCTGCACTCACTATTCTGCTGGTGCAGTCACTGTGTACACACATTACATTATTGATCCTGAGTTACCTCCTGTATTATACTCCAGAGCTGCACTCACTATTCTGCTGGTGCAGTCACTGTGTACATACATTACATTACTGATCCTGAGTTACCTCCTGTATTATACTCCAGAGCTGCACTCACTATTCTGCTGGTGGAGTCACTGTGTACATACATTACATTACTGATCCTGAGTTACCTCCTGTATTATACTCCAGAGCTGCACTCACTATTCTGCTGGTGCAGTCACTGTGTACATACATTACTGATCCTGAGTTACCTCCTGTATTATACTCCAGAGCTGCACTCACTAATCTGCTGGTGCAGTCACTGTGTACATACATTACATTACTGATCCTGAGTTACCTCCTGTATTATACTCCAGAGCTGCACTCACTATTCTGCTGGTGGAGTCACTGTGTACATACATTACATTACTGATCCTGAGTTACCTCCTGTATTATACTCCAGAGCTGCACTCACTATTCTGCTGGTGCAGTCACTGTGTACATACATTACATTACTGATCCTGAGTTACCTCCTGTATTATACTCCAGAGCTGCACTCACTATTCTGCTGGTGCAGTCACGGTGTACATACATTACATTACTGATCCTGAGTTACCTCCTGTATTATACTCCAGAGCTGCACTCACTATTCTGCTGGTGCAGTCACTGTGTACATACATTACATTACTGATCCTGAGTTGCCCCCTGTATTATACTCCAGAGCTGCACTCACTATTCTGCTGGTGCAGTCACTATGTACATACATTACATTACTGATCCTGAGTTACCTCCTGTATTATACTCCAGAGCTGCACTCACTATTCTGCTGGTGCAGTCACTGTGTACATACATTACATTACTGATCCTGAGTTACCTCCTGTATCATACTCCAGAGCTGCGCTCACTATTCACTATGCTGTATACAGAGTGAAGAGGGGGCAGAATACAGAGGGGGAGGAGGGGGCAGTATAGAGGGAAGAGGGGGGGCAGTATACAGAGGGGGAGGAGGGGCAGTATACAAAGGAAGGAAGGAGGGTAGTAAACAGAGGAAGGAAGGAGGGTAGTATACAGAGAAAGAAGGGCAGTATACAGAGGAAGGAGGGAGAGCAGAATACAGAGGAAGGAGGAAGGGGGGCAGTATATACACACAGGGCTGTATACAGCAGGGAGCAGTATATACACACAGAGCTGTATACAGGGGGGAGCAGTATATACACAGAGCTGTATACAGGGGGGAGCAGTATATACACACAGCTGTATACAGGGGGGAGCAGTATATACACACAGGGCTGTATACAGGGGGGAGCAGTATATACACACAGAGCTGTATACAGGGGGGAGCAGTATATACACACAGGGCTGTATACAGGGGGGAGCAGTATATACACACAGAGCTGTATACAAGGGGGAGCAGTATATACACACAGCTGTATCCAGGGGGCGCAGTATATACACACAGAGCTGTATACGGGAGGCAGTATATACATACAGGGCTGTATACAGGGGGAGCAGTATATACACACATAGCTGTATATAGGGGGCAGTATATACACACAACTGTATACAGGGGGGCCGTACATACACACACAGCTGTATACAGGGGGGCAATAAATACACACAGGGCTGTAATAAGAGGGAGGAGGGGCAGTATATACACACAGAGCTGTATACAGGGGTCAGTATTAGACACAGGGCTGTATACAGGGGGAGCAGAATATACACACAGAGCTGTATACAGAGGGAGGACGGGTAGTATATACACATAGAGCTGTATACAGGGGGCAGTATTACACACAGGGCTGTATTCAGAGGGAAGAGGGGCAGTATATACCCACAAAAAGCTGTATACAGGGTGAGCAGTATATACACACAGAGCTGTATATTGGGGGGAGCAGTATATACACACAGAGCTGTATACAGGGGGGAGCAGTATATACACAGAGCTGTATACAGGGGGGAGCAGTATATACACACAGAGCTGTATACAGGGGGAGCAGTATATACACACAGGGCTGTATACAGGGGGAGCAGTATATACACACAGAGCTGTATACAGGGGGGAGCAGTATATACACACAGAGCTGTATACAGGGGGCAGTATTACACACAGGGCTGTATACAGAGGGAAGAGGGGCAGTATATACCACAAAAAGCTGTATACAGGGTGAGCAGTATATACACACAGAGCTGTATATTGGGGGGAGCAGTATATACACACAGAGCTGTATACAGGGGGGAGCAGTATATACACAACAGAGCTGTATACAG
This sequence comes from Allobates femoralis, assembly GCA_033576535.1. NCBI lineage: Eukaryota > Metazoa > Chordata > Amphibia > Anura > Aromobatidae > Allobates > Allobates femoralis. The sequence goes on from JARQOC010000009.1 coordinate 36,407,777, forward strand.
GGGGAGCAGTATATACACACAGGGCTGTATACAGGGGGAGCAGTATATACACACAGAGCTGTATACAGGGGGGAGCAGTATATACACACAGAGCTGTATACAGGGGGAGCAGTATATACACACAGGGCTGTATACAGGGGGGAGCAGTATATACACACAGGGCTGTATACAGGGGGGAGCAGTATATACACACAGGGCTGTATACAGGGGGGAGCAGTATATACACACAGCAGCTGTATACAGGGGGGAGCAGTATATACACACAGAGCTGTATACAGGGGGGAGCAGTATATACACACAGGGCTGTATACAGGGGGGAGCAGTATATACACACAGGGCTGTATACAGGGGGGAGCAGTATATACACACAGGGCTGTATACAGGGGGAGCAGTATATACACACAGAGCTGTATACAGGGGGGAGCAGTATATACACACAGGGCTGTATACAGGGGGGAGCAGTATATACACACAGGGCTGTATACAGGGGGGAGCAGTATATACACACAGGGCTGTATACAGGGGGGAGCAATATATACACACAGGGCTGTATACAGGGGGGAGCAGTATATACACACAGGGCTGTATACAGGGGGGAACAGTATATACACACAGAGCTGTATACAGGGGGGAGCAGTATATACACACAGGGCTGTATACAGGGGGAGCAGTATATACACACAGCTGTATACAGGGGGAGCAGTATATACACACAGGGCTGTATACAGGGGGGAGCAGTATATACACACAGAGCTGTATACAGGGGGGAGCAGTATATACACACAGGGCTGTATACAGGGGGAGCAGTATATACACACAGAGCTGTATACAGGGGGGAGCAGTAATATACACACAGAGCTGTATACAGGGGGGAGCAGTATATACACACAGAGCTGTATACAGGGGGGAGCAGTATATACACACAGAGCTGTATACAGGGGGGAGCAGTATATACACACAGAGCTGTATACAGGGGGGAGCAGTATATACACACAGAGCTGTATACAGGGGGGAGCAGTATATACACACAGAGCTGTATACAGGGGGGAGCAGTATATACACACAGAGCTGTATACAGGGGGAGCAGTATATACACACAGAGCTGTATACAGGGGGGAGCAGTATATACACACAGAGCTGTATACAGGGGGGAGCAGTATATACACAGAGCTGTATACAGGGGGGAGCAGTATATACACAGAGCTGTATACAGGGGGGAGCAGTATATACACACAGAGCTGTATACAGGGGGGAGCAGTATATACACAGAGCTGTATACAGGGGGGAGCAGTATATACACACAGGGCTGTATACAGGGGGGAGCAGTATATACACACAGAGCTGTATACAGGGGGGAGCAGTATATACACACACAGAGCGTATACAGGGGGGAGCAGTATATACACAGAGCTGTATACAGGGGGGAGCAGTATATACACACAGGGCTGTATACAGGGGGAGCAGTATATACACACAGAGCTGTATACAGGGGGGAGCAGTATATACACACAGAGCTGTATACAGGGGGGAGCAGTATATACACAAGAGCTGTATACAGGGGGGAGCAGTATATACACAGAGCTGTATACAGGGGGGAGCAGTATATACACACAGAGCTGTATACAGGGGGGAGCAGTATATACACAGAGCTGTATACAGGGGGGAGCAGTATATACACACAGGGCTGTATACAGGGGGGAGCAGTATATACACACAGAGCTGTATACAGGGGGGAGCAGTATATACACACAGAGCTGTATACAGGGGGAGAGCAGTATATACACAGAGCTGTATACAGGGGGAGCAGTATATACACAGAGCTGTATACAGGGGGGAGCAGTATATACACACAGGCTGTATACAGGGGGGAGCAGTATATACACAGAGCTGTATACAGGGGGGAGCAGTATATACACAGAGCTGTATACAGGGGGGAGCAGTATATACACAGAGCTGTATACAGGGGGGAGCAGTATATACACACAGAGCTGTATACAGGGGGGAGCAGTATATACACACAGAGCTGTATACAGGGGGGAGCAGTATATACACACAGAGCTGTATACAGGGGGGAGCAGTATATACACACAGGGCTGTATACAGGGGGAGCAGTATATACACACAGAGCTGTATACAGGGGGAGCAGTATATACACACAGGGCTGTATACAGGGGGAGCAGTATATACACACAGGGCTGTATACAGGGGGGAGCAGTATATACACACAGGGCTGTATACAGGGGGAGCAGTATGTACACACAGGGCTGTATACAGGGGGGAGCAGTATATACACACAGAGCTGTATACAGGGGGGAGCAGTATATACACACAGGGCTGTATACAGGGGGGAGCAGTATATACACACAGAGCTGTATACAGGGGGGAGCAGTATATACACACAGGGCTGTATACAGGGGGAGCAGTATATACACACAGAGCTGTATACAGGGGGGAGCAGTATATACACACAGAGCTGTATACAGGGGGGAGCAGTATATACACACAGAGCTGTATACAGGGGGGAGCAGTATATACACACAGAGCTGTATACAGGGGGGAGCAGTATATACACACAGAGCTGTATACAGGGGGGAGCAGTATATACACACAGAGCTGTATACAGGGGGAGCAGTATATACACACAGGGCTGTATACAGGGGGGAGCAGTATATACACACAGAGCTGTATACAGGGGGAGCAGTATATACACACAGAGCTGTATACAGGGGGGAGCAGTATATACACACAGGGCTGTATACAGGGGGAGCAGTATATACACACAGAGCTGTATACAGGGGGGAGCAGTATATACACACAGAGCTGTATACAGGGGGAGCAGTATATACACACAGGGCTGTATACACAGGTGTCAGACCCCGGTCCAGTCCTCACCTGACCGTACAGCCGCACCGGGTGCTCGGCGCTGGGCACCGGGCTCCTCCTGCTCCGCTCTCCGGTCCTCTCAGCTCCCCGGTACCGGGCGGTCACTGTTCCCCCGTCAGCAACGACGACCACCACACACAGCATCCACATCCCGGCCACCGACAGCGACCACCGCCGCCGCCGCCGCCTCATCGCCTCACACTCCGCCATCTTCTGACAACACGTGACCCCCCCAACACCGCCGCCTACCGGAGACATGTGACCACCCGCACCGGTCACCTCACAGCGAACGGCGACACTGCCGCAGGTAGACGGCATCCCCCTCCCCGGTGTCTCCAGATGTCGGTCACATCCCTGCAACGCCTCCAGTTTTTGGTCATATCCCCTGCTGCCTCCTGATGTCTGTAGATTTCGGTCATGTCCCCCCAATGTTTCCAGGTGTCAGTGACGCCATTCCCCCCCCCTCCCATGTCTCCAGGTGTCAGTAACACCCCTCCATGACACCAGATGTTGGACATGTTTTCTCCTGATGTCTCCAGGTGTCTGTCGTTCCCCCAATGACTCCAGGTGTCATCACGTCCCCCCTGATGTCTCCAGGTGTCATCACGTCCCCCCTGATGTCTCCAGGTGTCATCACGTCCCCCCTGATGTCTCCAGGTGTCATCACGTCCCCCCTGATGTCTCCAGGTGTCATCACGTCCCCCCTGATGTCTCCAGGTGTCATCACGTCCCCCCTGATGTCTCTAGGTGTCATCACGTCCCCCCTGATGTCTCCAGGTGTCATCACGTCCCCCCTGATGTCTCCAGGTGTCATCACGTCCCCCCTGATGTCTCCAGGTGTCAGTCACATCCCCCCTGATGTCTCCAGGTGTCATCACGTCCCCCCTGATGTCTCCAGGTGTCATCACGTCCCCCCTGATGTCTCCAGGTGTCATCACGTCCCCCCTGATGTCTCCAGGTGTCGGTCACATCCCCTGCGATATCTCCAGGAGTCGGTCACATCATCCAGTCGTCTCCAGGTGTCGGTCATGTCTCCCCCCATTTCTTTAGTTGTCAGTTACGTCCCCCGATGCCTCCAGGTTTTTTCATTGTCCCCCAGGTGTCGGTCACGTCCTGCGATGTCTCCAGGTGTCGGTCACGTCCTGCGATGTCTCCAGGTGTCGGTCATGTCTCCCCAATGTCTCCAGTTACCAGTTATGTCCCCCCCCCCCTTCCAATATCTTCAGGTGTTGGTGAAGTCCCTGTAATGCCTCCAGGTTTCTGTCAAATAATCAGATGACTCCAGGTGAAGATCATGCCCCCTCTAATGTCTTCAGGGGCCGGTCATGTTCCTCAATCCTTCCAATGCCTACAGGTCTTGGTCACGTCCCCCCCCCATGTCTCCTGGTGTCGGTGAGGTTCCGCCAATGTCTTCAGGTTGCGGTCATGGCCCCCCTCCCCTCCTTCCAGGGCGTCCAGGTTTTGGTGACGTCCCCGCGATGCCTCCAGGTTTTGGTTAAATCCCGCTGATGTCTCCAGGTGCCGGTCATGCCCCCCTCTAATGTCTCCAGGTGTCCGTCAAGTCCTTCCGATGTCTCCAAGTTCCCTGGGATGCCTTCAGGTTTTGGTAAAGTTCCTCCCATGTTTCCAGTTGTTGGTCATGTCCCCCTGATGTCTCCAGGTTTCGGTAACATTCCCCGTGATAATTAGAGGTTTTGGTCACGTCTCCGGATGTCTTAGGGTACCTTTACACGCGGCTACATTTCTAGGGTGGCTACAGGTAACTTACCGGTTGCAGTGAAATCATGGAGACAAGGTTCTATCTTGTTGCTGTGTACAAATGGAATAATCTCTCCATGATTTCACTGCAACCAGTAAGTTACCTGTAGCCACCCTAGAAATGTAGCCGCGTGTAAAGGTACCCTTAAGGTGTCAATTAGGACCCCCTTTATGTCTATGGGTGTTGGTTATGTCTCCTCCTTTCCAATATATCCAGTTGTCGATGACATTCACCCGATGTCTCCCGGTTTCGTCAGTTGTCTTCAGGTATCGGTCACGTCCCCCAGTTGTCTCCAGGTGTCGGTCACGTCCCCCGGTTGTCTCCAGGTGTTGGTCACGTCCCCCAGTTGTCTCCAGGTGTCGGTCACGTCCCCTAGTTGTCTCCAGGTGTCGGTCACGTCCCTCAGTTGTCTCCAGGTGTCGGTCATGTCCCCAAGTTTTCTCCAGGTGTCGGTCACGTCCCCCAGTTTTCTCCAGGTGTCGGTCACGTCCCCCAGTTGTCTCCATGTGTCGGTCACGTCCCCCAGTTTTCTCCATGTGTCGGTCACGTCCCCCAGTTGTCTCCAGGTGTTGGTCATGTCTCCCAGTTGTCTCCAGGTGTCGGTCATGTCCCCCAGTTTTCTCCAGGTGTCGGTCACGTCCCCCGGTTGTCTCCAGGTGTCGGTCACGTCTCCCAGTTGTCTCCAGGTGTTGGTCACGTCCCCCAGTTGTCTCCAGGTGTCGGTCACGTCCCCCGGTTGTCTCCAGGTGTCGGTCACGTCCCCTAGTTGTCTCCAGGTGTCGGTCACGTCCCCTAGTTGTCTCCAGGTGTCGGTCACGTCCCTCAGTTGTCTCCAGGTGTCGGTCATGTCCCCCAGATTTCTCCAGGTGTCGGTCACGTCCCCCAGTTTTCTCCAGGTGTCGGTCACGTCCGCCAGTTGTCTCCAGGTGTCGGTCACGTCCCCCAGTTTTCTCCAGGTGTCGGTCACGTCCCCAAGTTTTCTCCAGGTGTCGGTCACGTCCCCCAGTTTTCTCCAGGTGTCGGTCACGTCCCCCAGTTTTCTCCAGGTGTCGGTCACGTCCCCCAGTTTTCTCCAGGTGTCGGTCACGTCCCCCAGTTTTCTCCAGGTGTCGGTCACGTCCCTCAGTTTTCTCCAGGTGTCGGTCACGTCCCCCAGTTTTCTCCAGGTGTCGGTCACGTCCCCCAGTTTTCTCCAGGTGTCGGTCATGATGACCAATTTTTCCTGAATATCAAACACAAAACACTTTTGGTAAGTGATTCAAGGGTTCAGTCAGACTGTTGGACAGGGGATGGAACGCTGAGGAAGAAGACAGATATACCCTCAAGATGAGAACAACACACCCGCCAAAACTTAGAGACAAACTGGGATCCCGTTTTGACATTTTTTCAGAGGGAACCCTGTGATGCTTCATGATCTCCCTAACATTTTCACATTTGGGAGAGCAGGAAGGCAATGAAGTGCGCCATTTTATTAAACTTATCCACCACAATCAGCAACCAAAGGAAGGTCAGTAATGAAGTCCGTGGATGAATGAGTCTATGGTCTGTCAGGTATAGTAAAAGGTAGGAGAGACCCGGACAGACGAGTATGTGGGGTATTAGAATGTGGGCAGACACAAAATCAACTACAGTACATTCTTATGCAACCTTGGCCACCAAAACCAATAAGAACGGAGACCAAAGGTGGCTTTACTACCTGGGTGCCCCGCGAGGACCGAGTTGTGGTGCTCAACTGCAAAGGCACAAATAACTTCCCTGATAGGCAAAAAGCTGGGGTGTCCACCGAGCGTTCAACACCTCACCCTCAGACAAATGCGCATGGATGCCACTCACTAGGAGACCACCGTTGAGATAACACATCCCCAACCTCCACCTCGGACGCATTCACCTCAAAAATAAATGGTTATGAGAAATTGGGTTGGATGAGCACAGCAAAGAAGAGAATGTCCAGCAGACGTGGTCGGATCACCTCGAAAAGTTTATACCTTTCTTAGTTACGGTATATCAGTGAGGAGTTTGATAATTGACAAGAAGTTCCGGGTGAACTTCCTATAGTAATTGGCAAGCTCCAGAATGCGTTGTAGTACGTTGTAATGCTTACCGATTTTCAGAAGGATCCCACTCCAGAACAGCACAGACATTATCTGGATTCATCGAGAAACCAGCAGACAACACTATGTAAACTAAAAATTGCACCTTTTGCACAGAGAATATACACTTTTGCAATTTGGCATGCAGTTTATGATCACGTAAAACCGGTAACACCTGTTCCTGATGTCTTGAGATTAGCCGTGTAAATCAAAATATTGACGAGATATGTCACCACAAATCTACCCACCAGATGACAAAAAATCTAATTTGCAAAATGCTGGAAAATGGTGGGAGCATTCGTCAAACCAAAAGGCATAACAAAGTTTTCATAATGCCCTTCCGGAGTGTTAAAGGCCGTTTTCCTCTCACGCCACTCTCTGATTCTAATCAGGTCATAAGCCTCCCTGAGATCTAACTTGGAGAACCATTTAGCTACAACAATCTGATTAAATAAATCAGGGATGAGTGGGAGTGGATATGGGTCTTGGATGGTAGTTTGATTCAATCGCGACAGTCTAAATGGGCACATAGACCTCAGTCAACCTTATTGGGAAGCGATAGAAAGACCCGATAAAATGACCCTTATGACCACAGAAGAAACAAACCTCTGTCTTAAGGTGAACCGCACAAGGTATCCAACCTGAGAGGAAGCCCCTCCTTACTGCATGGGTTCTTTGGAGCCCACAGGATGGACTTCAGCCTTAGAAAGTACAACAGTGGGCAGAGTCATCAAAAAGCCAAAGCGGACTCTAGGGCTCAGGAGTTTTGTATAAAACCAGTGCATCTTTGAGTCTTTCTGATAGATCCTTGCAAGAATGACTCCTATGGGTCGGGTCTTTCCACCCAGTGTCAGTGGCCCATCTCTGGAACTCAGAACAAAACTCCTGCGCGAACTGGTCTTCCTGCTGGAGTTTACGTAGCTGGGCAAGGGAGACATCAGTCTCAGGCAGACTGTGGGGAAGGGGCTGCATCCTAGAGAGGGAAACCATAGTCCATTTATCATGGGTTGTACAATGTTCTGCAGGTTGAGGAACAAGAAAGATATTCATGAGAAAAGATATTAATGACTTTGCCTGGAAGGAGGAAAAGTGTCCAGGAGATGGTGGCCAGACTGTTCCTTGTGATGAAGGTCCTCCAACTGAACATGGAGGTTCCTGAAGCTTTCAGGTTCGCTTTCTGGTGAAGGTAGTTCTCTAACTGATGAGTGAACATCTTCTTTTCCTGGTTATAGATTTTTTAAGCTCAGAACTTCTCCTCCAGTCTTTTCCTGGTCCTGATCATGAAGGTTCTTCTCCTGGCCATGGAAGTTCTCCTCCTGGTCATGGAGGTTCGTCTCCGGGTCATGGAGGTTCTTCTCCGGGTCATGGAGGTTCTTCTCTGGGTCATGCAGGTTCTTCTCTGGGTCCTAGAGGTCCTTCTCCTGGTCATCGAGATTTGTCTCCGGGTCATGGAGGTTCTTTTCCTGGTCATGGAGATTCTTGTCCTGGTGAATAGTTATTCTCCTAGTGATGGAGGCTCTTCTGGGGATTTAGGTTCTCCTGGTGATGGCCCTCCCCAGCATAAAAATAACAGCCCGTAGTCACTCCAGAATTGGCGCATGCATTAGATGTGCCAATCCTGGGGCTTTATCCAGTTCATCCTTATTTCCCGGGTGCAGTGGAAATTAGGGAAATGTAAGGGGCTAATGACAGCTGAGATTTGTCATAAATTCACAGCTGCCTGCCATGAAGTCCTGGATTAGTAATGGGAGATGTGTCTATGAGACTCCACCATTACTAATCCTGTAAGTAAAAAGAAATAATCACAAAACACTGAGAAAAAGCCTTTATGTAAAAAGGAAGTGTTGCACCCGCTAGGGGACCAGGGCACTCGGGGCCGGACCGTGCTGTCTCAGGGATTGCCATGGTGGTATGGCCCGTCTCCTTGGCACACTTGAAAAAGGGGGATTTTGGGGAAAAAGTCAATAAAGTTGATAAGGTGTAATTCGTGACCCCCCCGTGGGTCGTGGCCAATGTGGCCACCACTGCCATGGATTCTGCCGGGGACAGTGATACTGGCGGCATCAGAGATGGTGAGCCCTTCATGGGTAGGGCTGGATCCCCAGGTAAAGGGAGATGACCTGCGCGGCCGGGATGCTGCACTTTTCTTCTTCACGCAGCTCCTCCAACCAGCGTGCGCAGGTAGCAAGTGTATGGCTTCTCAGCCGAGCCCGGCCTCAACACTCTTGGAATAACAATCACACACAGAGCTCGAGTTGACCGGGTACTTTACTCCACTTGTTAACTTTACACACAGTTGTTTGCACACAAGCTGTGGACCGGTTCCACGCAACAGTCACCGGCTGGGGCTCTTACTGCAGTGGGGACGGTTCCTCTGTGTCACTCCCCTAAGTGTTCCTTTCGGGCCCTTTGGTTCTCTCAACTCTCATGGGTACGGGTTCGGTCCGGCCATCACAGGCTCTATAGTGAGTCGTCCCAGACTCTGGGTCACTAGCCCTACTCCGATGGCTTTGTCCTACTCCGTACCAGTTGTTGGGTCTCGGTGACTTGGAATTCCCGCACACCGCTGGGTGTCTCATGGATAGGGGCATAAAGCGTTTCCAGTCACATCTACAGAGCCGGCTCTCTGGTTCAGCCACCAGTGAACTGGTTAGTCGGGCTCACCTGGCTCCTTCTGTCGCCCACGGTTCTCAGCTTTTTGGGTTCCCGGCCAGCCATTAGTGGTGCAGCCGCCGGGCCCCGTCAATCTCAGTCTCTGTTAGTCAGTCCTCAGCTGAAGGATGTCTCAGTTTAGGGATGCTTTCCCTTCTCCTCCACCCTCCAGGAGCTCTTTCCGTCTACTCCTCTCCCATGAGAAGCTATTGATCGACTCGCTCGGAAAGCTATCGGTGGTCTCACCCAACTTAGTGTTCCAGTGATTTACTACTGTTCCTGAACCCCTTTGTCCAGGTTGTGTCTCTCTTCCCACCCACTTGTGCTACTCCCGCCACCGCTCGCCTGGCATGAAGGGACTTGGGCTTGGGGTCGGAGTGTGTGTGTGGGTGTTGTTGTGAGTTGATCGTCTTACCTGTCCCGCTTCAGTTCACCCTGTGGCCACCTGGTCGCAGGGGCGCCACATAAAAACAACACACTAAGTCTCCAATTTGTTAAACTCTGTCACAGGGTTCTTTTCCGGTATCCCACAATTAACAGAGCAAGAGATGCGTGATGAGCCCAAGAACCTTTATTGCTTGAAAACATAAAAATCCATAACACAATCCATCAGAAAAATCCATAAAACAATCCAGCAGTATACTGTATCCAAGTAAACCAGGTTTCCTAAATCCCTTTGTGGACCTGGTCTCAACTCAGCAATGCACACACACAAACTGAAAACACACTGCTTCTCCTCCCCCAACCACCTCCCATGTCCAAACCAGGTGTATTGACACACTCCTGCGGGATGGGGGTGAATATACACATTTACAGAGGATTAGAATGACCAAGTAAAGATATGTCCACAGTAATTCAATTAACAGAGTCTCTGGAGTATAATGAGTACACAGGAAGGGGGAAGGGCTGAATACACAGTATAGGTACAACACGACACTTCTAAAATGCAGTAAAATATAACCCACCATATCCACCATCACATCCCCTAAAACTCACCTGCAAGTCCAACATAATCTCCTCCACACAATGATCCCAGCTCTGATATATCCTGAGGTTGCAGGGTGCAGTCACATTAGAAAACGTGACCGATCACTGCAGCCTGCGGGACACACTGTGAAGAATTTACCACCGAAACTGGCAGCTCTCTAGCACCCCTCGTACCATCAGGACAGTCAGAGAACTGACTGAGGATAAGGGAGGGACCACAGCTGCCCTGAAAGTGCTACTTTATTAAGGCGCATTCATTGAGAGTGGTATATGCCTTCCAGTCCCAGGCCAGAAGTACATATAATAATCGCCACCCCATCACTGATAGACGTCCTAAATACCACAAGCACCAACTGCTGCCACATGTTCCGCTTTCAGGTATAAGCCTGGTCCGTCCGCGGGCTTATATTAGGGTCAGAAACCAACCCAGGTTGCATAATGTTAAAAGAGCACGACGTGGGAATTTCATGATCGAGATAAAAGAGCAACCTGAGATTAAACTATCTATTTAACACCATAGGGGCACACAGATATACAGATAAAGATAACCGGTTACGATTTTCTTGATGCTTGTGACCACACGGGGGCAGTGTAGAGCCATTGGTCCTGCTTACGGTAATTTCCCAACATGTGCCGTGATGAGTACCACTTGAAAAATGACAAAGAGGGAGGGATCAGGCCGAAGTGTTCTACCCTAGGCTGGTACTCCCAAGTTGCTCCATTCTGCCTCTGGGTGCTCTTAGATTGGAAAACGTCTCTCCAGAAGGTCCGAGAGGAGTGGTTCTGGTCTCATTGGATCCTACGGACTCTCTTCTACTCTTTAAGGCCAAATATAGCTTCTCTAGCCGACTCCTAGTCACTGTTTTGCATATTTCCTCAATGCACGGTGCTAGATTGAAATGGCTAGTATTTGGCAATGCAGAAGGGCCTCACGAGTCCGGTGATATTCTCAATATGTGTATTGGAGGATCATATTCTATTTTAATGAGCTGGCTCTTCTCCATCTTGGTCAGCAGTCAGAGGTTAGCAGGTTTCATGCCCCATTTCCTCTTGTTCAAGAGCTGGGACCATAGCCTTGCTGTCTTGTGTGACTGCTCACTGCAGGGTTTTACTGACTCCTTTTGTTGTGAGACCATTTGGCTAGAAAGGGAATATTATGGTCCTGAAGTTAATTAGCAAAAGTGATCTAGGTAAATGGAGGGGGGAATTTTTGTGAAAGGGGACGAGGGCAACAGCCTGAACAGACAATCTCCGAACAAAAAAATGACAGCTGTAGGAATATCAGCATTTTGGCTTGATTAATACGCCAGAATATATCCCTTATTCCTTACACACTAATTATACACTGATTAAACACTGATCATGCACTATTAGGCTGCTTTCACATCAGCGGAAATTTACAATCGCGGCCAATCCGGCAGATTTCGCCGCATCTACCGTGTAACGGCCGACTTGCGACAAGCCCCATTCATTCTATATGGGACTTGCGGTCACGTGTGGCAAGTGCAGATTTGTCGAATGCTAGCAGCGATTTGCCTGGAGCCAGCAAAACCACACTCACCGCACCCGACCACAATCCCCATACAGAGTGAATGGGGCTTACCGCAAGTTGGCTGTTACGTCACATGCAGCAAACTCTGCCGGATCGGCCACGATTGTAAACTGTCTACCGCTGATGTGAAAGGTCCCTTATCGGACATGTGACCAACCCCCTAGACTATAATGGGTCCATGTTGTATCCATGAGAATTGCAGGACACATACGAGACTCATGGTGTGAATGAGGCCTGACAGAATCTGCTCTGTGCTGTATATAATACAGGGGTCTCCTCCAGCCCCCCGGACCGCACACCACACCCCATATATTGCAGCCTGGACTCTCATTCATTTCTGTGTAATATGAGGTCAACCCAGACGGGATCATGAGATTCTTTATTATTGATTCTTTTTTTGTGATTTTTCCTACATTTTTTGTCGCTGTTCCCCGCAGTTATCTGCATTATTTCTCAGCATGTGTTTTGTGCGCAGGCAGGGATGCTGGGAGTTGTAGTGTCCAGGATTTGGGAGGACGGGAGATGTTCTGCCCCGTGTGGTCTCCGCTCCCTGTAGTAGCCGCTCCCGGGACTCTGCTCCTTTCTCAGCTGTAATTAATGAAATCTGATCGGTGGTTTTTAATTAAAGCCTCCAGTCCCAGCAGTCGTGGGAAGAACGTAAATAAGAAACAGCGGCTGTGAATATGAGGCGGCACGCAGAGCGGTATACAAGATAATAATCGTGTGATGTCAGAGTACAGAGATCCACCAGATCCTCCAGCAGGGGGCGCTGCACTGTAGGGGGAACTGTGGAGACTACAGCAATGGAGGCACTATGGATGGCAGTTCTCATAGTGGGGGCACTATGGATGGCAGTTCTCATTATGGGGGCACTATGGATGGCAGTTCTCATAGTGGGGGCACTATGGATGGCAGTTCTCATAGTGGGGGCACTATGGATGGCAGTTCTCATAGTGGGGGCACTATGGATGGCAGTTCTCATAGTGGAGGCACTATGGATGGTAGTTCTGGTAGTGGGGGCACTATGGATGGTAGTTCTCATAGTGGGGTAACTATGGATGGCAGTTCTCATAGTGAGGGCACTATGGATGGTAGTTCTCATAGTGGGGGCACTATGGATGGTAGTTCTCATAGTGGGGTAACTATGGATGGTAGTTCTCATAGTGGGGGCACTATGGATGGCAGTTCTCATAGTGGGGTAACTATGGATAGTAGTTCTGGTAGTGGGGTAACTATGGATGGTAGTTCTGGTAGTGGGGTAACTATGGATAGTAGTTCTGGTAGTGGGGTAACTATGGATGGCAGTTCTCATAGTGGGGTAACTATGGATGGTAGTTCTGGTAGTGGGGTAACGATGGATGGTAGTTCTGGTAGTGGGGTAACTATGGATGGTAGTCTTTGTAGTGGGAACACTATAGATGGTAGTTCTCATAATGGGGGCACTATGGATGGCAGTTCTCTTTGTGGGGGCACTATGGATGGCAGTTCACATAGTGAGGGCACTATGAATGGCAGTTCTCATAGTGGGGGCACTATGGATGGCAGTTCTCATAGTGGGGGCATTATGGATGATAGTTCTCATTATGGGGGCACTATGGATGGTGGTCTTTGTAGTGGGGGCACTATGGATGGCAGTTCTCATAGTGGGGGCACTATGGATGGCAGTTCTCATAGTGGGGGCACTATGGATGGTAGTCTTTGTAGTGGGGGTACTATGGATGGCAGTTCTCATTGTTGGGGCACTATGGGTGGCAGTTCTCATTGTGGGGGCACTATAGATGGTAGTCCTGATAGTAGGGTAACTATGGATGGTGGTCCTTGTGGAGGCACTATGGATGGTAGTTCTGGTAGTGGGGGCACTATGGATGGCAGTCTTTGTAGTGGGGGCACTATGGATGGTAGTTCTGGTAGTGGGGGCACTATGGATGGCAGTCTTTGTAGTGGGGGCACTATGGATGGTAGTCTTTGTAGTGGGGGCACTATGGATGACACTATCATATACATTGTACACAGCTGGTATGGAGATTCTGTGGATGGGGGAGTTATGTTGGCGCTCAGGATGATACTATTACGGGGGCTTTGGAGACCCTGTATGTGACCTGCACGGTGGAGGGATTGTGAATAGATCGGTCATTGGGGTCCCCTGGATGCTTCGGTTATGGAGGCGCCGGGGCTGTCACGGGTATAGACTGTGATGGTGGCTGGCATTGCTGGGGATGAGGGGGGGGCGCTGCTGTACAATGCAGTGATATGGGGGCACTGAGGTATATGGGATAACTATGGGGGCACTATGGTACTGTTCTGTATAATATGCTCCTCGGCTCTCACATGTCGCTGGCGCCCCTGCTGGTTCAGTGTCAGTACTGAGTGTGGGGTGGATTGTGGGACATTGTACACCACAAATTATACCACACCGTGCGGCGCTTCTCACAGAGTGCTGACTGAGAGCAGAAGTGTGAGCGCAGCTCTGGTGGTGACTGGAGACAGAGACAACTTCTATCATCTCCTGCAGGCACAGGATCTGAGCAGCATGTTGTGTGTTGTGTGCCAGAGCTGCGCTCCTCCATACAGATGGTTGTAATATTGTTCGTCTGGAGTCGCGGCTCTTCTTTGGCTCTGACATGACACGACATTTTCACAGATTGCTGCTGGACGCCTTCCTCTGTGTTTTGTGTGTTTAGGACACAATATCCGTCCATCTCACACGCTGGCGTCCAATTCCTAGAAATGAAGGATTTTCTGGTGGATAAAGAGCAGATGCCAGAAATGTGATCCCGATTAGGATCGGGGAAGGGAGAGCAAGACACAAATGAAACGTGCCAGCTCTGCCTAATGATGAGGCTAAAGAGCACAATGAAAACTGTTGACCTAGCTGCCTGGGGTAGCGCGTTCCAGAAAATTGGTGCAGCACAAGAAAAGTCTTGGAGATGGAAGTGGAAGGTTTACATTGTGAACATTATGAAGGAGGTTGGATTTAGGCCTCGTGTGCTTTAGATTACAGTAACTAACATGTATATGTGTTATACTCTGATCTGTACTGCCCCGCGTGTTGTACTCCGGTCTGTACTGCCCCGCGTGTTGTACTCCGGTCTGTACTGCCCTGCACTGCCCCGCGTGTTATACTCTGGTCTGTACTGCCCCCGGACAGCCACGGATCTGATTTGGCCCCCATGTATCCCTATGGACAACGTATTATTGCCATCCGTTTTGTGTCGGATCCAATTGTGTCCGATTTTTTGCTGTACCCAAATTCGGAGACTGCTCGGCACAGTGGACCAAATCGGATCCGACCAGATCCGCGGCCATTAACATTGAGGCCTATGGAGCGCGGGGCCGAGAAAACAGCTGATCGTTTCTCGGACCCGATTTTAGTGCACCGAGCATGCTCAGTACACTAAAACTGCACTTTCCCATGTAATTTAACTTCCGCAACATTGCGGAAGTGAAATTAAGTAAAAAGCAAGTGTTAAAAATAAAAAAATATACATGCTTACCTCTCCAGCATGTCCCCCGATGTCGGCATCTATCTTCCGGCTTGAGGATCCAGCTGGGCGGGGCTAACTGATCAGCTAATCGGTCACATGATCGGTAACTGTGATCAGCTGATCGTGTAGCCGCGCCTCCCAGGTCCTTCAACCCTCGGGAGCTAAATAGAGCTCATCAGGGGACTCGCTGGAGAGATGAGCATATATATTTTTTATTTTTAACACTTGCTTTTACTTAAGTTCACTCCTGCAATATGTATATATACACATTGCGGGAGTGAAGTGTCCGGCTTGCCTGCACTTCGCAGGCTCAGGCTTTCTGTGTCCGGATCCTAGAAAATCACGGAGCCGGACACAGAAATGGCATCCGGATGTCACCTCCGATGCAGTCCTTTTCCTGTCCCGCAAAAAGTAGGATCCCCACGGACAGGAAAAAAAAAAAATCGCAATGTGAAACCAGCCTAAGGCTGTGTTCACACGCTGTGTATTTTATCGCGTTTTTTTCCGCGCGTCTTTTCAAGGGAAAAACCGCGCGTAATAAAAAGCGCGAGAGAACAACTCAATTCTACTTCAATTGCGCTTTTTTACGCACGTTTTTTCCAGTGGTTATAATGGGGCCTATGGAAAAAACGCGCGTAAAAAACTGGAAAGAACTGACATGTTCATTCTTTTTACGCGCGCGTTTTTTGCTCCAAAAACGCTGCGTAAAATTACGCGATGTCTGAAAGGCACAAAGTGAATGTCCATTCACTGTGCTGGGAAACACAGACGCACATGCGTTTTTGGGGCAAATACGCTCGTAAAAAAACGTGCAAAATATGCAGCGTGTGAACGCAGCCTAATGGTGGGTTTACACGCCGCGATATCGGCGTCCAACTCCGACCCAACTCCGACAAAACGTCACGTGGGTCGCGAGTTGGAGCCGATATCGTGTGCACGTTGTATTGTTTTAGCATCCAACGCGATGCTGGAACGATGCCAAAACGATATCGGAGTTGAATAGCAGAGCTATTCAACTTCCCGATATCGCAAAGCCGTTGTACCAGCATCGCTGTGTGTGACAGCCCAACTCCGATGCGTACTCGCACCTCACCCATTAACTCCCATGTTAAATGGTCGTTACTGGGTTGGTGGGCGTACACATCGGAGGGACGTTGTTTCCCGATATCGCAGCTTGTAAACCGGCGATGCGATATCGGGAAAAGCGCTCCCGAAATGCGCGCTCCCGCGGCGTTGTATGCGATATCGGGACGATATCTCTACGTGTAACCCCACCATAACACTGTGCAGCACATTATGCATTTAGTGACTGCACCTGACAGCTGCATTGTGCTGAACTACTGGGAGCAGATCGCCATCTAGTGGACATTCCCAGCATTGCAGCTCACTGGTCATAAATCTGTGCAGTGTTAGTTCGCACATTGCAAAGTCCAAATTGAATCTCACCAAAAAGAATGTAAAGTTCAAAGAAAATCACAATTACCAGCAAGACACGTATGATAAAGGCGGAGGCAACATGGGTGCAAAATACTTATGGAGACCACCGCTTGTCACCATGACTATTTATAGAGGGGCGGCTGCATACAGATAATGTGATCTTATACTCTGAAGCAGATGGAGCAGACTGTAGTGACGGTGGCTGAGTTAGAGGCTGCAGGTGGAGCAGACTATAGTGACGGCGGCTGAGTTAGAGGCTGCAGGTGGAGCAGACTACTGTCCTCTCGGCATCTTCTCCCCTTATAAAAAAGACTTGTTCATTATGAAACTATTTTATTTCTCATCCTCGTATCACGAACATAAAATATACCGTCCTCTTTATCAGATCTGATATACTATATACATGAAGTGACTTATGAATGGCTGTCGTCCCAGCAGGTGACAGACTGCAGTGTCTGCATTATGGGATCTGTTCACACCAGCCCGAGATCACTGGGAATCGCCTGGATCCACAATTTACAGCTGCGGCACAATTCACCGAGACGATAACGTGGACCAGGAACATCAGTCGATCCCAGATGACTCCGCACGGATCATACAGCCGGCGGAGCTTCAGGAAGGAGCAGAGCAGTCAGACCGACAGGTGACACTGTTGGTGTCCTTGGACTTTGCCCGGCCTGTGCCATAGTCTGGGTGATACGGTATCTGCTCAGGGTCAGTACTCGGCGCTGATATCAGTTCCCTCCGCACCCTCGAGCTTTGTGGCCCCTGATTAATCATCATTCATTAAACACTGCAATTACACAGAGTTACAGGGCGGACCCCCGAGTGGACCCCGGGGCATGAAGAGGTTAATCAGCAGAGGTTGCGGATCCCCCAATTATATACGCAGTGCGGGATGACGCCGGACGGCGCCTCAGTTGCTCTTCTTGGCTTCACTGTCCTCTTGCACAAGCTTCCTGCACAGATCGTGGGGGCCGTTCCCCTCCAGGGCGGACGGGTTCTTGTAGGACCCCCCAATTTTATCCCAGAGTGTGAAATACTGACCGAAGTTGTAGTCGAAGTACAGGTGGTGGTCGGTGTGATGAGCGGCGCCATTGATGATGCTCTCGAAGGCCTTAGGGACGCGGTAATCGCCGTCGTGGATGGACACGGTCCAGATGTTGACGAAGATGTAGAGGCCGAGGTAGGTGACCTTGTGCAGCGGGAAGATGAAGGGGTAGATGTGGTACGGCAGGCTCTGCAGGAAGCCGTCCAGCGGGTGGAAGGCGTGGCTGGCGAACGGCGTGGTCACCTTCCACAGGTGGTGAGGCTTGTGCACGTTCTGAAAGACACAACGAGGGGCATGAAGGATCGCAACGCTCCCCTAATCCAGACACTTGATCAGAATGTGCCCGACTATCAGACAGTCAGAAATATCGCCTGCTTGATAACTGTGTGCTGGATCATCCTGACTGCCTGATAATCAGGCAACTATGGGGGTAAAATTACTCTATTCAGTGACTGCAAGCAAAGGTCTTATAAACTGTGAAACCCATTCAAAGAGACCACAATGTAGAGCGTCAACGTGTACGTAGAGGGGGGCGGCCGCGTACCTTGTAAATCAGCTTATGGTGCAGGAAGCGATGGATCCAGTAGATGCACATATCCGTGAAGAAAAGGAACGAAAACATACTGAGAAGAACACCAAACCAGCCTGGGGAGGGGAAACATATGGAGAGAGCCAAGTTACCGCCTGTATTATACTCCAGAGCTGCACTCACTATTCTGCTGGTGCAGTCACTGTGTACATACATTACATTACTGATCCTGAGTTACCTCCTGTATTATACTCCAGAGCTGTACTCACTATTCTGCTGGTGCAGTCACTGTGTACATACATTACATTACTGATCCTGAGTTACCTCCTGTATTATACTCCAGAGCTGCACTCACTATTCTCCTGGTGCAGTCACTGTGTACATACATTACTGATCCTGAGTTACCTCCTGTATTATACTCCAGAGCTGCACTCACTATTCTGCTGGTGCAGTAACTGTGTACATACATTACTGATCCTGAGTTACCTCCTGTATTATACTCCAGAGCTGCACTCACTATTCTGCTGGTGCAGTCAGTGTGTACATACATTACATTACTGATCCTGAGTTACCTCCTGTATTATACTCCAGAGCTGCACTCACTATTCTGCTGGTGCATTCACTGTGTACATACATTACATTACTGATCCTGAGTTACCTCCTGTATTATACTCCAGAGCTGCACTCACTATTCTGCTGGTGCAGTCACTGTGTACATACATTACATTACTGATCCTGAGTTACCTCCTGTATTATCCTCCAGAGCTGCACTCACTATTCTGCTGGTGCAGTCACTGTGTACATACATTACATTACTGATCCTGAGTTACCTCCTGTATTATCCTCCAGAGCTGCACTCACTATTCTGCTGGTGCAGTCACTGTGTACATACATTACATTACTGATCCTGAGTTACCTCCTGTATTATACTCCAGAGCTGCACTCACTATTCTGCTGGTGCAGTCACTGTGTACATACATTACATTACTGATCCTGAGTTACCTCCTGTATTATACTCCAGAGCTGCACTCACTATTCTGCTGGTGGAGTCACTGTGTACATACATTACATTACTGATCCTGAGTTACCTCCTGTATTATACCCCAGAGCTCACTCACTATTCTGCTGGTGCAGTCACGGTGTACATACATTACACTATTTATCTTGACTTATATCCTGTAATATACACAGAACTGAACTCACTTCTGCAGCTTCACAGCTGACCTCTCTGCATTCCCTGCTTGTTCAGTGAACCTTTCATATCAGAATGGGTTGTCTTTACACCAGCCATTATGCAATCATCTGATATTACTAAATCTCCACAATAGAGAAGCTTTGTGATGGTTTCCAATAAGACCAGCAGATTTGTGAGTGCAGCTCTGAAGTGTATCACAGTATACACATTATTATGCTGTTTGTTCGCTCTCTTACCATAGGGGGAGCTGTCGATGTTGTCATAAAGCCGACTGTACCCCCGGACTTCAGCGAAGAACAGGCCGACGGTCGGGACGGCCATCCACGGCATGGACTTCAGGGAGTAGACGATCTCTCGTCGCACCTGATTCTGTAGCAAAAAAAGGAGAAAACAATGAGTGCAGCTCTGAGGCACGACAGAAAGAAGACTGCGCCCAACCCATAATGTATCCTTACTGACGCTCTCCTGGCCAAGACCTATAGGGGGCAGAAGAGTCACAGCGCGATTCATGTCATGGAATGGTCGGAGTACAGATTATCACCACAGCTCTGGAGGATTAGACACTATGTAACAGCAGAATAGTGACTGAAGCTCTGGAGGTGACTGGAGGATAAGACATGATGTAACAGCAGAGTAGTGACTACAGATCTGGAGGATAAGACCTGATGTAACAGCAGAACAGTGAATGGAGCTCTGGAGGTGACTGAAGGATAAGACATGATGTAACAGCAGAATAGTGAGTGCAGCTCTGAGGTGACTTGAGGATAAGACATGATGTAACAGCAGAATAGTGAGTGCAGCTCTGGAGGTGACTGGAGATAAGACACGATGTAACAGCAGAATAGTGAGTGCAGCTCTGGAGGTGACTGGAGGATAAGACACAGTGTAACAGCAGAATAGTGAGTGAAGCTCTGGAGGTGACTTGAGGATAAGACATGATGTAACAGCAGAATAGTGAGTGCAGCTCTGGAGGTGACTTGAGGATAAGACATGATGTAACAGCAGAATAGTGAGTGCAGCTCTGGAGTGACTGGATGATAAGACACATTGGAGTAAATGGACAATAGATGATACAAAGTGACAAACTATATAAATACACGTATGAAAATTTAAAGGGGAACTCCTCAGCGAGGCGCCGGACATCGATCACATGACTTCTCACCTCCAGGAACTGCGGGTGCTTCATCAGAGAGTGGTCGAATATGAAGAAGTAACTGAGGCCCCCAAAGAGCAAGTAGATGACGACGGCCCCCAGATTGGTGACCAGGAAGAGGCTGAGGAGCTGGCGGAGGGGGTCGTCCTCACTCCAGGACGCCGGGTACACATGAGGCGTGAAGAAGTGATAGTCTGCCACGTTCAGGACTAGATCCATGGCGGCCCCTGAAAATAGAGCCAAACATCAGTCATGACCCCCTGTATGATGGGCGGTGACCCCAAAGATTTATTCCCATACTGACATCCGCCGAGCACAGCTCCTCCTCCGTACCCCCACCTCTCCTCCAGTGTCCCCCGCTCTCTCTTTCCGGTATCCCCCCGCTCTCTCTCTTCCTCTCTGGTGTCCCCCACTCTCTCCTCTCCAGTGTCCCCCGCTCTCTCCTCTCCGGTGTCCCCCGCTCTCTCTCGCCTCTCCGGTGTCCCCCGCTCTCTCTCCTCTCCGGTGTCCCCCGCTCTCTCTCTTCCTCTCCTGGTGTCCCCCACTCTCTCTCCTCTCCAGTGTCCCCCGCTCTCTCCCGTTGTCCCCGGTTTCTACCTGTCTCTCTCCTCTCCCCCGTCCTCTCCCCGTTGTCCCCGGTTCTCACCTGTCTCTCTCCTCTCCCCGCACTCTCCCCGTTGTCCCCGGTTCTCACCTGTCTCTCTCGTCTCCCCGTTGTCCCTGGTTCTCACCTGTCTCTCTCGTCTCCCTCGCGCTCTCCCTGGTTCTCACCTGTCTCTCTCGTCTCCCCGCGCTCCTCCCCGGTTCTCACTTGTCTCTCTCGTCTCCCCCGCGCTCTCCCCGGTTCTCACCTGTCTCTCTCGTCTCCCTCCGCGCTCTCCCCGGTTCTCACCTGTCTCTCTCCTCTCCCCCGCGCCTCTCTCCCCGTTGTCCCCGGTTCTCACCTGTCCTCTCTCTCCCCCGGCGCTCCCCCGTTGTCCCCGGTTCTCACCTGTCTCTCTCCTCTCCCCCGCCTCTCCCCGTTGTCCCCGGTTCTCACCTGTCCTCTCTCGTCTCCCCGTTGTCCCTGGTTCTCACCTGTCTCTCTCGTCTCCCTCGCGCTCTCCCTGGTTCTCGCCTGTCTCTCTCGTCTCCCCCGCGCTCTCCCCGTTCTCACCTGTCTCTCTCGTCTCCCCCGCGCTCTCTCCCGGTTCTCACCTGTCTCTCTCGTCTCCCCCTGCGCTCTCCCGTTGTCCCCGGTTCTCACCTGTCTCTCTCATCTCCCCCGCTCTCTCTCTCTCTCTCTCCTCTCCGGTCTCCCCCGCGTCTTCCCCGTTGTCCCCGGTTCTCCACCTGTCTCTCTCGTCTTCCCGCACTCTCCCCGGTGTCCCCGGTTCTCACTGTCTCTCTCGTCTCCCCCGCGCTCTCCCGGTGTCCCCGGTTCTCACCTGTCTCTCTCCTCTCCCGCTCTCCCGTTGTCCCCGGTTCTCACCTGTCTCTCTCCTCTCCCCCGCTCTCTCCCCGTTGTCCCCGGTTCTCACCTGTCTCTCTCGTCTCCCCGTTGTCCCTGGTTCTCACCTGTCTCTCTCGTCTCCCTCGCGTCTCCCTGGTTCTCGCCTGTCTCCTCTCGTCTCCCCCGCGCTCTCCCCGGTTCTCACCTGTCTCTCTCGTCTCCCCCGCGCTCGTCCCCGGTTCTCACCTGTCTCTCTCCTCCTCGCGCTCCCCTGGTTCTCACCTGTCTCTCTCGTCTCCCCCGCGCTCTCCCGGTTCTCACCTGTCTCTCTCGTCTCCCCCGCTCTCTCTCTCTCTCTCTCCTCTCCGGTCTCCCCGCGCTCTCCCCGTTGTCCCCGGTTCTCACCTGTCTCTCTCGTCTTCCCCGCACTCTCCCCGGTGTCCCCGGTTCTCACCTGTCTCTCTCCTCTCTCCCGCTCTCCCGGTGTCCCCGGTTCTCACCTGTCTCTCTCCTCTCCCCCGCTCTCCCGTTGTCCCCGGTTCTCACCTGTCTCTTCTCAGCTTCTCGCGGTTCGGCGCTGTCGCAGGTGTCACTGACAAGTGGGCGTGACGGCTTCTGTGTGACAGCAAGGAGGCGTGGCTAGATGACTGATGTGACGTCAGCTGCACCTTCACTGGTAAGACCATCGACAGGCAGGTCATGTGACCCGGATAAAAGCCGCTGATTGGCGAAGCTCCTGTCTCCTGTCGGCCCGCGATACGCCCCTATTTATTACTGCGACTCTTGAATAGGACACGGGCAGTGGGTGTGGCCTAAGGGGGCGGGGTTAAAAGCGTTGTCATGGGCGGAGCCAGATGTGACAGGCCCTCGGCGGTCGCTCTGATGTTCGGTTTCCTTCGCTGGTTTCCGTCTCTCCGTTTTTTCACATTGTGTAAATGATAGAAATGTATTTGCATTTTGCAGAGAGAAATAATATTTGATCCCAGGTGTAACTTCAGGCCCAGGGGCCCCGATGCGAAAGCTCCAACGGGGCCCTAATTATTGCAAATCTTTAATAGTATTAGTCTTTATCTATTGGCCAAAGGGATTTTGGGTCCACTCTAGACTGCAGGGCCCGGGTGCGATCACAACCCCTGCACCTGTTGTCAGTGGTGTAACTAGGTATGATGGCGCCCGGGGCACAGATGTATTGTGGTGCGCCCCCCCGCAAGTAGTTGAGGACCGCGGGGGGCTGAGCTCGCCGCCCTTACAGCCTTGATTGAGATACCGGGGACTTTCCCCGGTCAGCGCCCCTCCTCCTCCCCCGGCTCCTCGGTCACTCCCCTGCTGTCTCCCATCCCATCCAGGCCGTCAGCGGAATGCCGCCGGCGCCCCCCCCCCCATCACCCCCCCGCCGCAAGTGCGCGCCCGGTGCAAAAGGTCCGGCATGCACCCCCCTGGATACTCCCTGCCTGTTGTAGTTACACCCCTGCCTTGGGGTACTCGGACCGATCCCCTTCAGTCGCTGTTGCTTTAGAGGGGGGGGGGATAGTGTCACAATGGTGGTTGTAGACCGGTTCCGTAGCCCTGGCCGATGTCAGTAAAAGGGGAATAAAAATAGAAAAGAAAGTGTTTGTCATGGATGTGACGCCACCTGTGGTCTGTGGCCAATATGAGCCACCGCTGCTTGTCACAGTCCTGGGGGTGATGGCGAGGGGCAGCGAGGTGTTAAGCTCTACACGGGCAGGATGGTTGTCCCTGGGCCGGTATATAGTCTATGTGTGATGGTACGGTATATAGTCTGTGTGTGATGTACAGTATATAGTCTATGTGTGATGGTACGGTATATAGTCTGTGTTCGATGTACAGTATATAGTCTATGTGTGATGGTACGATATAAGTCTATGTGTGATGGTACGGTATATAGTCTGTGTGTGATGGTACGGTATATAGTCTGTGTGTGATGGTACGGTATATAGTCTGTGTGTGATGGTACAGTATATAGTCTGTGTGCGATGGTACGGTATATAGTCTATGTGTGATGGTACGGTATATAGTCTGTGTGCGATGTACAGTATATAGTCTATGTGTGATGGTACGATATACAGTCTATGTGTGATGGTACGGTATATAGTCTGTGTGTGATGGTACGGTATATAGTCTGTGTGTGATGTACGGTATATAGTCTGTGTGTGATGGTCCGGTATATAGTCTATGTGTGATGGTCCGGTATATAGTCTGTGTGTGATGTACGGTATATAGTCTATGTGTGATGGTACGGTATATAGTCTGTGTGTGATGGGCCGGTATATAGTCTGTGTGTGATGGTACGGTATATAGTCTGTGTGCGATGTACGGTATATAGTCTGTGTGTGATGTGACGGTATATAGTCTGTGTGTGATGGCCGGTATATAGTCTGTGTGTGATGGTACGGTATATAGTCTGTGTGTGATGGTACGGTATATAGTCTATGTGTGTGCGAATGTCGTACGGTATATAGTCTGTGTGTGATGTACCGTATATAGTCTGTGTGTGATGGTACGGTATACAGTCTGTGTGTGATGGTACGGTATATAGTCTGTGTGTGATGGTACGGTATATAGTCTGTGTGTGATGGTCGGATATATAGTCTTGTGCGATGTACGGTATATAGTCTGTGTGTGATGTACGGTATATAGTCTGTGTGTGATGTACGGTATATAGTCTATGTGTGATGTACGGTATATAGTCTGTGTGCATGGTCCGGTATATAGTCTTGTGTGATGGTACGGTATATAGTCTGTGTGTGATGTACGGTATATAGTCTATGTGTGATGGTACGGTATATAGTCTGTGTGCGATGGTACGGTATATTGTCTGTGTGTGATGGGCGGTATATAGTCTGTGTGTGATGGTACGATATATAGTCTGTGTGTGATGTACGGTATATAGTCTGTGTGTGATGGTACGGTATATAGTCTGTGTGTGATGGTACGGTATATAGTCTGTGTGTGATGGTACGGTATATAGTCTGTGTGTGATGGGCCGGTATATAGTCTGTGTGTATGGTACGGTATATAGTCTGTGTGCGATGTACAGTATATAGTCTATGTGTGATGGTACGATATACAGTCTATGTGTGATGGTACGGTATATAGTCTGTGTGCGATGGTCCGGTATATAGTCTATGTGTGATGGTACGGTATATAGTCTGTGTGTGATGTACGGTATATAGTCTTGTGTGATGGTACGGTATATAGTCTGTGTGCGATGTACGGTATATAGTCTGTGTGTGATGGCGGTATATAGTCTGTGTGTGATGGTACGATATACAGTCTAGTGTGTGATGGTACGGTATATAGTCTGTGTGTGATGGCCGGTATATAGTCTGTGTGTGATGGTACGGTATATAGTCTGTGTGTGATGGTACGGTATACAGTCTGTGTGTGATGGGCCAGTATATAGTCTGTGTGTGATGGTACGGTATATAGTCTGTGTGCGATGTACAGTGTATAGTCTGTGTGTGATGGTACGGTATATAGTCTGTGTGTGATGTACAGTATATAGTCTGTGTGTGATGGTCCGGTATATAGTCTGTGTGTGATGTACGGTATATAGTCTGTGTGATGGTACGGTATATAGTCTGTGTGCGATGGTACGGTATATAGTCTGTGTGCGATGGTACGGTATATAGTCTGTGTGTGATGGTACGGTATATAGTCTGTGTGTGATGGTACGGTATATAGTCTGTGTGTGATGGTACGTATATAGTCTGTGTGTGATGGCCGGTATATAGTCTGTGTTGATGGTACAGTATATAGTCTGTGTGTGATGGTACGGTATATAGTCTGTGTGTGATGGGCCGGTATATAGTCTGTGTGTGATGGTACGGTAATATAGTCTGTGTGTGATGGTACGGTATATAGTCTGTGTGATGGTACGGTATATAGTCTGTGTGTGATGGTACGGTATATAGTCTGTGTGTGATGGCGGTATATAGTCTGTGTGATGGTACGTATATAGTCTGTGTGTGATGGTACGGTATATAGTCTGTGTGTGATGGTACGGTATATAGTCTGTGTGGATGGTACGGTATATAGTCTGTGTGCTGATGGTACGGTATATAGTCTGTGTGCGATGGTACGGTATATAGTCTGTGTGTGATGGTACGGTATATAGTCTGTGTGTGATGGTACGGTATATAGTCTGTGTGATGGTACGGTATATAGTCTGTGTGTGATGGTACGGTATATAGTCTGTGTGTGATGGTACGGTATATAGTCTGTGTGTGATGGCGGTATATAGTCTGTGTGTGATGGTACGGTATATAGTCTGTGTGATGGTACGGTATATAGTCTGTGTGATGGTACGGTATATAGTCTGTGTGGATGGTACGGTATACTAGTCTGGTGTGATGGTACGGTATATAGTCTGTGTGTGATGGGCCGGTATATAGTCTGTGTGTGATGGTACGGTATATAGTCTGTGTGATGGTACGGTATATAGTCTGTGTGTGATGGTACGGTATATAGTCTGTGTGTGATGGGCCGGTATATAGTCTGTGTTGATGGTACGGTATATAGTCTGTGTGTGATGGTACTGTTATATAGTCTGGTGTGTCGATGGTACGGTATATAGTCTGTGTGTGATGGTACGGTATATAGTCTGTGTGTGATGGTACGGTATATAGTCTGATGTGTGATGGTACGGTATATAGTCTGTGTGTGATGGTACGGTATATAGTCTGTGTGATGGTACGGTATATAGTCTGTGTGTGATGGTACGGTATATAGTCTGTGTGTGATGGTACGGTATATAGTCTGTTGTGATGGTACGGTATATAGTTCTGTGTGTGGGCGGTATATAGTCTGTGTGATGGGCGGTATATAGTCTGTGTGTGATGGTACGGTATATAGTCTGTGTGTGATGGTGCGGTATATAGTCTGTGTGTGATGGTCGGTATATAGTCTGTGTGTGATGGTACGGTATATAGTCTGTGTGTGATGGTACGGTATATAGTCTGTGTGTGATGGTACGGTATATAGTCTGTGTGTGATGGTACGGTATATAGTCTGTGTGTGATGTACGGTATATAGTCTGTGTGTGATGGTACGGTATATAGTCTGTGTGCGATGGTCCGGTATATTAGTCTGTGTGATGGCCGGTATATAGTCTGTGTGTGATGGTCCGGTATATAGTCTGTGTGTGATGGTATGGTATATAGTCTGTGTGTGATGGTACGGTATATAGTCTGTGTGTGATGGTACGGTATATAGTCTGTGTGCGATGGTACGGTATATAGTCTGTTGTGATGGTACGGTTATAGTCTGTGTGTGATGGTACGGTATATAGTCTGTGTGTGATGGTACGGTATATAGTCTGTGTGTGATGGTCCGGTATATAGTCTGTGTGTGATGGTACGGTATATAGTCTGTGTGTGATGGTACGGTATATAGTCTGTTGTGATGGTCCGGTATATAGTCTGTGTGTGATGGTATGGTATATAGTCTGTGTGTGATGGTACGGTATATAGTCTGTGTGTGATGGTTAGGTATATAGTCTGTGTGTGATGGTATGGTATATAGTCTGTGTGTGATGGTCCGGTGTATAGTCTGTGTGGATGGTACGGTATATAGTCTGTGTGTGATGGTCACGGTATATAGTCTGTGTGTGATGGTACGGTATACAGTCTGTGTGGATGGTACGGTATATAGTCTGTGTGTGATGGTACGGTATATAGTCTGTGTGATGGTACGTATTAGTCTGTGTGTGATGGCCGGTATATAGTCTGTGTGTGATGGTATGGTGGGGTTGCAGGAGTGGTGTACTAAGAAGTGGACACTCACCGTAAGAACTGTCCGTTTTACCTTCAATGATGAGATTGTCGGTGTAGCCGGGCTCTGCCCAAGACGTTCGGGATCCGGAGCTCGGAGGTGAGTTGGGGCTTTCCATCCCGAGCAAGTTCTGAGGCCTCCTACAGTGTTGGTTCAGGCGGCCGTGGCTGCATACAGCTGTGCTGTGATCCTCCCCATTGTCAGCCATATGAGAGGTGGCGCGAGCCCTTCTCCGTCTGGACCTTCCTCTAACTACCCTTCCGGGCTCTGTGGTGCGGCTGTGTCTCCTGCCTTAGTGTGAGCGGGAAACCAGAAATTACCCGCTCTCCGGTGTGGTCGCTGGGTGCAGGGCTGCCACTAGGAATTTAGGGGCCCCTTACTGCCAAAATTTTGGGGCCCCCCTGAGGCTCCGCCTCCACCCAAACATACATTATATTTATAGTGAAAAATTGGAACAGCCCCAAAAATGACCTCAATTTATGTACAAAGCTTCCCCAACCAGCAATCCAGATGGTTCCTTACATTAGAGTAAAAAAAGGAAAAACAGCACAAAAAATAGAAATAAGTGGACTTTATTGCCCAATGCTGTGGCCACGCCATTGGGCAATAAAGTTCACTTTTTTCTATATATATGGCTGCGGGCCGTATAGACAATGGAGATGGCTGCGGGGTATACACACAATAGAGAATACACAATAGAGGACCGCTGTGGCCCGTATACACAATGGAGACTGCTGCGGCCCGTATACACAATGGAGATGGCTGCGGGACAAATGCACAATGAAGACTGCTGGGAGACATATGCACATTAAATGCTGCTGAGGGTTGTATGCACATTAGTGACTGCTGCGGAATGTATACACATTGGAGACTGGCCCCTCCCCCAGGCAAGAATTTATAGGGGACCTGCCCTGAACCCAGGCTTTAGAGCTCCCCCTTCTGGCCTGGAGTCAGGATGGTGTTGTGCGTGTGCTTACCTGGTTGTATGCCTTGCCTCACCTCCAAGATTATATTGTGGCTACCGGACCCCGGGGCGCCACATAAGGATGTCAGGGAAAAGATCCTAGACCTGCACAAGGCTGGAATGTGCTACAAACCAAAAGTAAAACAAAGCTGGGGGAGAAGAGACAACTGTGGGGGCAATAGGAAGAGAATGGAGGAAATACACAATGGGGTCAATCCACATCGATCTGGGGCTCCATGTAAAATCTCCCCTCGTGGGGGATCCAGGATCATGAGGAGGGGAGAGATCAGCCTAAAACTACACGCGGGGAACTTGTTAATGGTCTCAAGGCAGCTGGGACCACTGTCACCAAGAAAACCATTGGAAACACATTAATGGATTAAAATCCTGCAGTGCCGCAAAGTCCCCCTGCTCCAGAAGGCACATTGCCCCCATCTGAAGTTACCAATGACACCTTGGTGATTGTGAGATGATTGGGGGAAGGGGCTGTGCTCAGAGGAGATAAATATTCAGCTTTTTGTCATTAACTAACTCACTGTGCTTGGAGGAAGAGAAATGCTGCCTGTGACCCACAGAACACCATCCCCACAGTCAGGCATGGCGGGGAAACATCTTGTTGTGGGGTTGTTTCTCTGCTAATGGCACAGGACGACTTCACCACATCAATGCGACAATGGTTGGAGCCATGTACCACAAAATCCTGAGCGATAACCTCCTTCCCTCTGTCGGACATTAAAAATGGGTCATGGCTTCGTCTTCAAGCACGACAATGACCCAAAACATACAGCCAAGGCAACAAAGGAGTGACTCAAAAATAAGCACATTAAGGTGATGGAGTGTCCTAGCCAGTGTCCAGACCTTAACACACATTATCTGTAGGAAAAGCCAACCGGTGCGCGAAGACCTGATGAAGGCACTAGGCCTGTGCTGAAACGTTTGCCTTGTAATAAGGCTGTCCGCTCCACTGCTGGACTCCATCCTGCATCAGCAGCGATCAGCACGTACATCCAGTAGGGAGTGTGAAGAAGGGCGGACAGGAGCGCGTAGGGAGACGAATGGGGCCAGTGGGGTATGTGTAGAAAATGGACGGGGCTAGCAGGTGCCATGTAGAAAGGTGGAACGGGATGTGTACAAGTTTGATGGGGCTGGTGGAGGGCACAAAAAGAAGAGCAGGTGTCTGCACAAAACAGCTGTTGTCCTCCCAGTAGCTCTGTGATCTTATCTTAATGGAGCTTGTATAAAGTTGTTGGTTTTATGGTAAATGGTGAGAGCCGCTTATGCATTTTTCTGTGGGCATCATGTAGAACGGAGGACGGGACAAATGTGGACAATTTTTCTCTTTCCCATTGCACTGAGCTGTTGCAGCCTCGGCCATTGCCGTCACTTGCAGCGGTTCATTGATGTAGCACTTCATGACATTAGTGTCCACTCTGGCACTTGTAGTTCCCCTCCTGCCCACTCTCCGTTGCTCTCCGTCACTCTCCGTCGCCTCTCTCACTCTCCGTCGCTCTCCGTCGCTCTCCGTCGCTCTCCGTCGCTCTCTGTCGCTCTCTCGCTCTCCATCGCTCTCTGTCGCTCTCCGTCACTCTCCGTCACTCGCCGTCACTCTCCGTCGCTCTCCGTCACTCTCTCACTCTCCGTCGCTCTCTCTCGCTCTCCGTCGCTCTCCGTCGCTCTCCTTCGCTCTCTCGCTCTCCGTCGCTCTCTGTCGCTCTCTCGCTCTCCGTCGCTCTCCGTCGCTCTCTCGCTCTCCGGCTCTCCGTCACTCTCCGTCGCTCTCTCGCTCTCCGTCACTCTCCATCGCTCTCCGTCGCTCTCCGTCGCTCTCCGTCACTCTCCGTCGCTCTCTCGCTCTCCGTCACTCTCCATCGCTCTCCGTCGCTCTCCGTCGCTCTCCGTCGTTCTCTCACTCTCCGTCGCTCTCCTCACTCTCCTCCCGTCGCTCTCTCGCTCTCCGTCGCTCTCCCCACTCTCCGTCGCTCTCCGTCGCTCTCTGTCGCTCTCCTCACTTTCCGTCGCTCTCCGTCGCTCTCCGTCGTTCTCTCACTCTCCGTCGCTCTCCGTCGCTCTCTGTCGCTCTCTCCGCTCTCCGTCGCTCTCTGTCGCTCTCTCGCTCTCCGTCGCTCTCTGTCGCTCTCTCGCTCTCCGTCGCTCTCTGTCGCTCTCTCGCTCTCCGTCGCTCTCCGTCGCTCTCTGTCACTCTCCGTCGCTCTCTCGCTCTCCGTCGCTCTCTGTTGCTCTGTCGCTCTCCGTCGCGCTCTGTCGCTCTCTCCTCGCTCTCCGTCGCTCTCTGTCGCTCTCTCCGCTCTCCGTCGCTCTCTGTCGCTCTCTCGCTCTCCGTCGCTCTCTGTCGCTCTCTCGCTCTCCGTCGCTCTCCGTCGCTCTCTGTCACTCTCCGTCGCTCTCTCGCTCTCCGTCGCTCTCTGTTGCTCTGTCGCTCTCCGTCGCTCTCTGTCGCTCTCTCGCTCTCCGTCGCTCTCTGTCGCTCTCTCTGTCACTCTCTCTCTGTCACTCTCTCTCTGTCACTCTCTCTGTCGCTCTCTGTCACTCTCTGTTGCTCTCTGCCTGCTCTCTGTCACTCTCTCTCGCTCTCTCTCTGTCACTCTCTCTCTGTCGCTCTCTCTGTCACTCTCTCTGTTGCTCTCTCTGTCACTCTCTCTGTCGCTCTCTCTGTCACTCTCTCTCTGTCACTCTCTCTCTGTCACTCTCTCTCTGTCACTCTCTCTCTGTCGCTCTCTGTCGCTCTCTCTCTGTCACTCTCTCTCTGTCACTCTCTCTCTGTCGCTCTCTGTCGCTCTCTGTCGCTCTCTGTCGCTCTCTCGCTCTCCGTCGCTCTCTGTCGCTCTCTCGCTCTCCGTCGCTCTCTGTCGCTCTCTCGCTCTCCGTCGCTCTCCGTCGCTCTCTGTCACTCTCCGTCGCTCTCTCGCTCTCCGTCGCTCTCTGTTGCTCTGTCGCTCTCCGTCGCTCTCTGTCGCTCTCTCGCTCTCCGTCGCTCTCTGTCGCTCTCTCGCTCTCCGTCGCTCTCGTCGCCTCTCTCTCGCTCTCCGTCGCTCTCTGTCGCTCTCTCGCTCTCCGTTGCTCTCCGTCGCTCTCTGTCACTCTCCGTCGCTCTCTCGCTCTCCGTCGCTCTCTGTTGCTCTGTCGCTCTCCGTCGCTCTCTGTCGCTCTCCTCGCTCTCCGTCGCTCTCTGTCGCTCTCTCTGTCACTCTCTCTCTGTCACTCTCTCTCTGTCACTCTCTCTGTCGCTCTCTGTCACTCTCTGTTGCTCTCTGCCTGCTCTCTGTCACTCTCTCTCGCTCTCTCTCTGTCACTCTCTCTCTGTCGCTCTCTCTGTCACTCTCTCTGTTGCTCTCTCTGTCACTCTCTCTGTCGCTCTCTCTGTCACTCTCTCTCTGTCACTCTCTCTCTGTCACTCTCTCTCTGTCACTCTCTCTCTGTCGCTCTCTGTCGCTCTCTCTCTGTCACTCTCTCTCTGTCACTCTCTCTCTGTCGCTCTCTGTCGCTCTCTGTCGCTCTCTGTCTCTCATTGACTTGTCCTGACTGACAAACACCTCGGCTCAGCATGACGACCCCCCACTTCTCCGGCTTCTGGTTCCCCAGTTATACCGGATACTTTAACCAGGGAATTCGCCTTCAGCAAAGTCCTAAAACCAGAAAACCCCTAAACTCTGCACCACAAACAGGACAATTGTAATGTGATAATCACCGGGGCAGACAACATGGATAATACGGTATAGAGCTGACTGTAGGGCTGATCGGAAATATTACGTGTTGTATATCTGGGATTTATTATTTCACCACTTTTATATGACACCCCAAGATTTAGTCATTTTCCCCACATTAGCAGATGTGATGCCACTATTCACCACCAGGTGTCACTAGGGTCACAGTGAATTTGTTCTGTGGCTGTTCATCAGACTGATATATGGATTATTGGACTGATACATACAGAAATGTCCCCAGCATTGACCTCTCATGTAATATAGGAAAACATCCTATGGGCTCACCGCCGACTACGTGTCTGATAACTGCAGGCGCTGCTGAGAGCGGCTGTATCTATACCCAGCCTTATGGTGTGAATGGTTCAGGTGCCTGTACACAATAGGCTGCCATGTTTGTATATAGGTTACACTTTCTGGACATTATAGGACTTCATTCCTGTATCTTTTCACCACTTTTTCCATCTGAAGGCTGTTGAGTTGGAATTATTGGATAGAGACAAGCTGCTATGATGTCTCCCCCTATACAGCACACACAGATGTAAGGGAGTCCTGCTCTGCTTGTGCAGCACATGTTCAGAAGGAGCAACAGCATGGAGGATTTCATACAGCAGTACTGAGCAGTGTAGCTGTGAATTCAGCTCTGGTACGAGATACACACTAGAAAACAGCAGCATGGATGACTATACAGCAGTACTGAGCAGTGTAGCTGTGAACTCAGCTCTGGAGCTAGATACACACTAGAAAACAGCAACATGGATGTCTATACAGCAGTACTGAGCAGTTTAGCTGTGAATTCAGCTCTGGAGCGAGATACACACTAGAAAACAGCAGCATGGATGACCATACAGCAGTACTGAGCAGTGTAGCTGTGAATTCAGTTCTGATGTGAGATACACTAGAAAACAGCAACATGGATGACTATACAGCAGTACTGAGCAGTGTAGCTGTGAATTCAGCTCTGGCGTGAGATACACACTAGAAAACAGCAGCATGGATGACTATGCAGCAGTACTGAGCAATGTAGCTGTGAATTCAGCTCTGATGTGAGATACACACTAGAAAACAGCAGCATGGATGACTATACAGCGGTACTGAGCAATGTAGCTGTGAATTCAGTTCTGGAATGAGATACACACTAGAAAACAGCAACATGGATGACTATACAGCAGTACTGAGCAGTGTAGCTGTGAATTCAGTTCTGGAATGAGATACACACTAGAAAACAGCAGCCTCTGTGACTATATGACAGTACTGAGAAGTGTAGTTGTGAGTTCAGCTTAGCGGTGAGATATACAGTTACTAGAAAACAGCAGCATGGACTGAGCAGTGTAGCTGTGAATACAACACTAGTGAACACACACATGTCAGTGTCTGCCTCCTCTATAGACATCGATTGCTTACAGCAGACACATTTTATTATATATCAGCCCCCTCCTTTTGTGTCCTGTTTCCAGCTGCTCTCAGTCTCTATCACTTGGTTCTGGTGGGTCGGTTTAGCTTCTACATATCAATGGTCATCCAGAAATGTTTCCCGGCTCCCAGCTATAAGGAAAGGGCCCTGCACCGGCATGGCAATGACGAGTGGGTCAGTTAGTGAAATTATTACATTTGCAGAATGAGCTTTATTCTAGTTGGGGGTACAAGGTTCGGCCATTCAGCTCTGATACATTGTAACAAACTACAAGCACAGGGCTATGATCCATCTACTGCACAGAGGATTAGTATATATATATATATATATATATATATATATATATATATATATATACTAGCTGGGTGCCCGATGCACATGCATCGAGATTCTAGAAGGGCGAGTCTCTGACTCGCAATGGCCGCTTCGCGGCCAATGCTTCGGGCGTATCCACATGACCACGCCGACTCGCATTGCGAGTGGACTCAGAAGGGGCAAAAAACCCATTCGCAATTATATAATCGATACTTTGGAACACAAAGTCTACCAGAGGCCGCAGAACGGGTCACTATGGGATGATGGCGCCTCCGTTGCTGCTGCAGAATGGGTCACTATGGGATGATGGTGCCTCCGTTGCTGCTGCAGAACGGGTCACTATGGGACGATGGCGTCTCCGTTGCTGCAGAACGGGTCACTATGGGACGATAGCGCCTCCGTTGCTGCAGAACGGGTCACTATGGGACGATGGCGCCTCCGTTGCTGCTGCAGAACGGGTCACTATGGGATGATGGCGCCTCCGTAACTGCTGCAGAACGGGTCACTATGGGATGATGGCGCCTCCGTAGCTGCTGCAGAAAGGGTCACTATGGGATGATGGCGCCTCCGTAACTGCTGCAGAACGGGTCACTATGGGATGATGGCGCCTCCGTAGCTGCTGCAGCACGGGTCACTATGGGACGATGGCGCCTCCGTTGCTGCTGCAGCACGGGTCACTATGGGATGATGGCGCCTCCGTTGCTGCTGCAGAACGGGTCACTATGGGATGATGGCGCCTCCGTTGCTGCTGCAGCACGGGTCCCTATGGGATGATGGCGCCTCCGTAGCTGCTGCAGAACGGGTAACTATGGGATGATGGCGCCTCCGTTGCTGCTGCAGCACGGGTCACTATGGGATGATGGCGCCTCCGTAGCTGCTGCAGAACGGGTAACTATGGGATGATGGCGCCTCAGTTGCTGCTGCAGCACGGGTCACTATGGGATGATGGCGCCTCCGTTGCTGCTGCAGCACGGGTCACTATGGGATGATGGCGCCTCCATAGCTGCTGCAGCACGGGTCACTATGGGACGATGGCGCCTCCGTTGCTGCTGCAGAACGGGTCACTATGGGATGATGGCGCCTCCGTAGCTGCTGCAGAACGGGTCACTATGGGATGATGGCGCCTCCGTAGCTGCTGCAGAACGGGTCACTATGGGATGATGGCGCCTCCGTATCTGCTGCAGAACGGGTCACTATGGGACGATGGCGCCTCCGTTGCTGCTGCAGAACGGGTCACTATGGGACGATGGCGCCTCCGTTGCTCAGGATTGGACTCAGATTTATAAGGAATTTCCCAAGAGACAAAGTTGCCTAACTTTTCCATTGAAGACAAGCCATTTTTCAGGAATGTTACCTTGATCTCTTTGTTTCGTAACGTGTATATTAAAGGGTTTAGAAAAGGGGTCACGACTGTGTAGATTAAGGACAGAACCTTTAAGGCAATCATGGAGCGTCCAGAGGTCGGCACCATGTACATAGCAATAAGCGACACGTAGTATATAGAGACGACGGTGAGATGAGAGCTGCAGGTGGAGAACGCCTTCTGCCGTCCCACCACCGTCGGGATCTTCATGATGATGGCCGCTATGTAGACGTAGCTGACAATGATGGCCATAAAGGGTAAGACGGTCACCGGAGCCGTCAGGATGAGGTCAATGGTTTGTAACAATCGAGTATCAGAACAGGAAAGCTGCAGGATGGGCACAAAGTCACAGAAGAAATGGTCAATGACGTTGTGACCACAGAAGTTCAGTCCAGACATCAGGACGGCAATGATCAACGTGATGGCGAAGGTCAAACCCCAAGAACCAAACGCCAGGAGGTGCCTCAGTCTGGTGTCCATAATCAGTATATAGGACAGCGGGCGACAGATCGCCAAGTATCGATCGTAAGACATGACTGTCAGAAGAAGACATTCAGCCCCAGTCGTTACCCCAAACACCTGGAACTGGGTGATACATTCAGGGAACGAGATGGAGCGGCCATTTCTCAGGATGATGTGGAGAAGACGTGGCACGATGTTGGTGGTGAGGAGCAGGTCACACGCAGACAGGTGGCAGAGGAAGACGTACATGGGGGAGTCTCGGAGGTGACTGGAGGACACCAGAACGATGATGATGAGGTTCCCAATCAAGCACAGAACATAAACCAGCAAACACAGCAAGAACAGAGGGATCTGAAGACCCTGGAGACCCCTGAAGCCAAGGAGGAAGAATTCAATCACGACTGTTTGGTTCTTCTTCATTCTGTGATAATCAGATCGGAAATGTTATCGCTTTAATGAACGCAGTTCCAAAGTCTATGACAAGGACTAAGGTCAATGCAATCACAGAAAGAGCATAGGCTCAAGTGGCTGCCAGGTAATAAGACTCAGACAATGTCCTGGGGTCCATCTAGCCTCTCATACCACCAAACCAGATCTCATACCTTGTGCTAACGAGGGTTAATACCCCCAAAACACTGTGTTTGCAAACTGAGATTCTGGTTCGGTTATTATTATCCTAAGGCTCAAAAAGAGGTTGATTTTGAGTTTTAGAATTGCCACTTCCAATAGGAGGCGCTAGAGTTGAAGCCCTCTCCTTCTCTGATGATGCAATTTCAGAGTGTGGCGTGATTCCTGCATACATCAGACAAAGGGCCAACACCTGCGTACATCAGACAAAGAATCAACTGCTGCATACATCAGATAAGGTCACCTGCATACATCAGATGAAGGGTCAACCCCTGCATACATCAGATAAGGGGTCAACCCCAGCCTGCATAAGGGTCAACCCCCTGCATACATCAGATGAAGGGTCAACCAGTGCATACATCAGATGAAGGGTCAACCCCTGCATTCATCAAATGAAGGGTCAACCCCTGAATACATCAAATGAAGGGTCAACCCCTGCATACATCAAATAAGGGTCAACCCCTGCATACATCAGATGAAGGGTAAACCCCTGCGTACATTGATGAAGGGTCAACCACTGCATAACATTAAGATGAAGGGTCAACCACTGAATACATCAGATGAAGGGTCAACCCCTGCGTACATCAGATGAAGGGTCAACCCTGCATACATCAGATGAAGGGTCAACCCTGCATACATCAGATGAAGGGTCAACCCCTGCGTACATCAGATGAAGGGTCAACACAGCATTTATAAAACATCTTGTAAGTTATGTATACAACCTAAGGGAACTGTGCACTGATATTCCTACATTAAGGTTCTCCAGGACTCCATCACCCTCCTCCTGCTGTGCAGGACGATGGGTGACGTGCAGAGGCATACAGGTGAATGGGTTGCAATTGCACCCAGACACTGGAGCCTGGGGGGCCCCAAAAGTCCCTTTGACCTATAGAAAAACACTAATGTTATTAAAGATTTGCAACAATTGGGGGCCCTGTAGGAGCTTTTGCATTTGGGCCCATGAACGTCATGTTATGTCACTGGTGACGTGACCCCCTGCTTGATAACAGCGCATCAATCTGGAGACAAATCACTTGTGAAACATTTTTCTGAACATCCACACAACTGGTTTAATATTAGAAGTCGATCGATTACCAGATGATGTCATCAATCAAGAGGAGACGTCACAACCTGATCTTTTTGGCTTGAGACATTGAATATGCTGCAATCTAATGGATTGAATGGAAGCCGCCGTTTTAGGCCTAATGCACACGCTGCAGGATTTTGATGCATTTTTTTTGACAAAGCCGCATAAAGTCTGCCTGCCTGTCCTGAAAGCAGCAAAGGCTATGACATTGCAGAAGTGTCGTGCCAATGTTGCATTTTATTTCCTTGTGTATTTGGTGCAGATTTTGGTGCCTGTGAATTGTTGGTGCGTATTTCCCTGCGTTTTTCAGCCCCTCCAGCCATTGACTTCATTATAACAATATCATAGCAGAAATGTCCACCACATGTGCAGACAGGGCTTTTTTGGGTGCTTTAGTTCTGCCATAAGATGCAGATTGGGTGCAAAACACTTTTGTATCAAATCTGCAGCGTAGGCTCATATCCGTAGGCCAGCGGCGTAACTACAATGGGTGCAGGGGTTGTAATGGCACCCGGGCCCTAGAGACTATGGGGGGGCTCCAAAAGTCAGTTTGGTCTATAGAATAAAGACTAATGCTATTAAAGATTTGCAATAATCGTGGGCCCCGTTGGAGCTTTCACATGGGGGCCCATGACCTACAAGTTCGCCACTACGTGCAAACCTAGCGGATTATTTTTGCACCAAATCTGCATCTCCTTGCAGTAAAACATGCTGCATTTTTAGCATTTTCGTGAATTTTTTTGTGTTTTTGGAGATGTGTTTTTTTTTCCATGTGTTTCTATCATACAGTCTAGAATGGACATGTCACTTATTTTTTCTGCACCAAAATCTGCAAGGAAAAAAACCCTGAAGGTGTGCACAGCGCCGCAGAACTCTCCTTGACTTTGCTGAGATGCGTTTCTTTACTCTGGATAAACTCTGCTCATACTTGGATGAGCTTTTATCATTTGCAGACCATTATTTACTCATCTTCATGGATGGCTCTTCTATTACTGTTTAATGGTCTTTATCCGCAGACGGAAACATCTCAAAGAAGAAAATACTAATACATGATGTCCTGACGTCAGGAAGATCAGCTTATACACAATATAAAACTTTTATCCAAGCTCCGTATAGGGAGCCTTACTGTGTCTGAGGAGGGGGGACCATCCCAATCTCTGTACCATAAGGGATGTGACTCAGGCGATCACTGCCCCCGTCTAAACAGTTTGGGTCTATAGGATGGGAACCATTTCCAGAAGGAGGACGGGGTCATTTTGCTGCTTGTTTTGGGGTCCTCTCTCATTGACAAGGTTTCCTCCTTGTGATCTTAAAATTAGTATCTTCTTAATCCTGTTATGGGGTGGTACATCGAATAGGAATCAGGAGGCAGGATGGTAAGATGGGCAAAGGCAAACTGGGGAACTGGTCAGACCCTGACTGGGGGTGCCTGGCTCACCCTGTTCTTGGAGTTACGTTTGAAGGTGAGGATGTCCAGGCCGCCACCCTTGCCCTTTGCTCCTGACCTGCCCTAAGCTAAGAGCCTCTACCTCCACCGACGGACCGGGAAAACCCTGAAACTCCAATGGAAGAGAACAGCAGCAGTACAACACATCCTCAATGCATTGGGTCCAAGTAGAGACTAAACTCTCTCTGCGACACCAGTGGAGGGAAGTGTAACTACTTAAAGGCTGAGGGGAGTGGAGATCAGAGCTCTGACTACTCCCCTCCATTTCCACCTGCACAGCCGCACACAGCATATACTACAGCAGCTTTCTTGCATTAACTCTGGAAGTGCCAAAGGAAATTAACTCTGATTAAACTACAGCAGTATTACATGTGGACTGCAAAGCCGTCAACATGTGACAAATCCAAACAAAACTGCTTCAAAGATAGCGGGAATGACGATGGCACCCGCTTCTGACCTATCATACATGATCAATAAATTATTTATAAATAGATAATGTGACCCTCTCGTAAAGTCTTAAAGGATTTTATTAGAAAGCAGGCACAAACATTGCGGTCATATAGACCTTCATCAGTTATAAAGGAAAGATTTAGGATAGCCGAGTGCTATGTGGCAGGTGGCGGTGTCCAGCGGTGGCAGACCTCTATGAGTGGTGGACACCGCCACCTGCCACATAGCACTCGGCTATCCTAAATCTTTCCTTTATAACTGATGAAGGTCTATATGACCGGAATGGTTGTGCCTGCTTTCTAATAAAACCTTTAAAACTGTACAAGAGGGCCACATTATCTACTTAGTTGTATGGAATGGATCCTACCCTGGCACCTATAGATACCAGACGTGCCGTGTCCTCTTCTGCTGTTTATAACCCACATTGTCCTTTATAAGTTCCTAGGAAGAAATAAATCACTTGCAGTCCTTTGTATTGACCCCACAAAATGATTTGTCATGTTTACATTAAAATAGAAATAAAGTATCTTCTCATGGCACTAAGATTCCACATGAACTGTCTGTAGCAGTAGGAATGTCATTGGCTTGTTAAAATGTCGCCATGCAATATAATACGTGCGTCAAATATGAAAGTGAGACGGAGCAAACACTGTTCAACAATGTGAAGGTTGAGGCAGAGAGAATAAAAAAAAAAAAGTGTAAGGAGGAGGAAAAGAAGACAGGAGAAGCTTCAAGGGTTGAATGAAAAGTAATTCCTCCACCTTTGTAACTCCTTAGTGGATGGCAGCACTGGTATGTGGCAGGTACTGGACTGTTCAGTAGACTCTCCTCTACAGCACAACTGGCCTGCGCAGGTACTGGACTGTTCTGTAGACTCTCATCTACACCTCCACTGTTATGTGGCAGGTACTGGACTGTTCAGAAGACCCTCCTCTACAGCTCACTGGCCTGCAGGCAGGTACTGGACTGTTTCAGTAGACTCTCTACTCTACAGCTCTCCACTGTGTATGTGGTAGGTATTGGAGTGTTCAGCAGACTCTCCTCTATAGCTCCACTGGTATGCAGCAGGTATTGGACTGTTGAGTAGACTCTCCTCTACAGCTCCAGTAGGCAGGAAGCCTTAGCAATGAAGGTTGTGTTGTTGCAATGTAAAGGACGGGATCCTGCGCAGACAGTCAGTCAATGTAATTTGAGCAATTGCTGTCCTTGAATTCTTGACAGCAGAAGGTGTCGCCCCAAAGGAAATTCATCAGGGCTTGCAGCGCTTATGCTGATTGTGTTGATGTGAGCAACATGTGTCATTGGGCCTGAACTTCCGACACTGAAGCTCACCACCGTATGGCAGCCTCCAGACTCGGCCCCGACTGACTTCCATCTGTTCCGATAATGAAGATCTGCGATGACGTCACTGCATCTGATGAAGACATGGGGAGAACCGCGAGAGGCGGAAACAGAGTGTCGCCTTCTTCCGAGACGTCTGCAGAAAACGTTCTTATCGTTGGCAGAAGTGAATCTGATTGTCTGGTGATTATGTGGGAAAGTGAAGATCGGTGATTACAGAGAATATAAGGATTATTTCTGCTTTTGATTTATTAAAATATTCCCATCGGAACCCAAGTTACGAAGGTGGAGGCGTTACTTTTCACTCAACCCTCGTACTATTGTACACCAATTTTTGGAATGAAAACATAGTTAGTGTTTTGCGATGGACGGGGGTGAGAAAACAGATTAGAAAGTGACAGAGAATTAATATGGGATGTTTCATTGTACCGGACCTGGGATGTAGATTGTGGCCATTTGAAGGCGACTTTGTAATGATACAATTCATTCTATCTGCGATACACCAGCGCCTGCACCCCGGCTGGAGATTGGATGAAGTCAGGGGGGTGGTCATATCATAAATGCATGTGAATGATACGATTATATATATTATATATTATATCGTACACCTATGTGTTCTACACTTCACCATCTGGTGCTCTGTGAGCCGCAGGTTTGTGATATTTCCTTTTACCTGTTTTGCAGATGATTGAAGAAGGAAAGTGGCTACATGATAGAGATGTCGGTGAGAAGAGCAATGCTGGAGGTCAATGTACAGCCTCATCCCGGAGAGTCCGGAGAAGGTCAATGTACAGCCTCATCCGGAGAGTCCGGAGAAGGGTCAATGTACAGCTCATCCCGGAGAGTCGGAGAAGGGTCAATGTACAGCCTCATCCCGGAGAGTCCGGAGAAGGGTCAATGTACAGCCTCATCCCGGAGAGTCCGGAGAAGGGTCAATGTACAGCCTCATCCCGAGAGTCCGGAGAAGGGTCAATGTACAGCCTCATCCCGGAGAGTCCGGAGAAGGGTCAATGTACAGCCTCATCCCGGAGAGTCCGGAGAAGGGTCAATGTACAGCCTCATCCGGAGAGTCGGAGAAGGGTCAATGTACAGCCCATCCCGGAGAGTCCGAGAAGGGTCAATGTACAGCCTCATCCTGGAGAGTCCGGAGAAGGGTCAATGTACAGCCTCATCCCGGAGAGTCCGGAGAAGGGTCAATTACAGCCTCATCCCGGAGAGTCCGGAGAAGGGTCAATGTACAGCCTCATCCCGGAGAGTCCGGAGAAGGGTCAATGTACAGCCTCATCCCGGAGAGTCCGGAGAAGGGTCAATGTACAGCCTCATCCCGGAGAGTCCGGAGAAGGGTCATGCAGCCATCCCGAGAGTCCGGAAGGGTCAGCGCTGAGGCCACATCGAGCCGCAGAATGTCACTGCTCAGCGTTCAGTCTGTTTGTCGCATCATTTTGCAGCGTTTTCTACATGCACGTAACACTTTACCGCCCTTTACTATATCTGGGATCCGGTGTTATCTGTATTTTGATACTAAACTACCAGGATGTAGAGTAGATCTAGGAGATTTTCACCTCTACAGGGAGGAATATTAGTATTTGATACTCTGACGATTTTGCAGTTTTCCCACCTGCATAGAATGGCGAGATCTGTCATCTGTATCGTAGGTTCACTTCAACTGTGCGAGAATCCAACAAACATCCAATC
Organism: Allobates femoralis; assembly: GCA_033576535.1. Lineage (NCBI taxonomy): Eukaryota > Metazoa > Chordata > Amphibia > Anura > Aromobatidae > Allobates > Allobates femoralis. The sequence goes on from JARQOC010000009.1 coordinate 36,450,659, forward strand.
ACATTGAATGATTTTTACATAATTGATTTACATATTATCTCATGATATAAGTATTTGATCCCGACCAATCAGCCCCGTGGTTCTGTATCTCACTGACCTGTGAGTCTTTCTCCCTCTCTGCACTCATCATTACCTGTATTAATTGCTCCTGTGTTATCTCTTCACCTGTATAATCACACGCCAGCCTCCCCACTATGGCCAAGACCAAAGAGCTGTCTACGGACACCAGTGACAACATTGTAGTCCTGCACCACTGACCATCTGGATGATCCAGAGGAGGCATGGGAGAAGGTTGTGCAATCAGAGGAGGCATGGAAAGAAGTTGTGTGGTCAGAGGAGGCACAGGAGAAGGTCATATGGTCAAATGAGATCAAAACAGAACTTTTTGGTATCAACTCCACTCGGTGTTTGGAGGAAGAAGGATGAGTACAACCCCAAGAACACCATCCCAACCGTGAAGCATGGGGTGTGGAAATATATTACTTTAGGGGGCTTTTCTACAAAGGGGACAGGATGACTGTACGTATTGAAGGATGGATGGGGCCAACATCCTCTCACTCAGTAAGATCATTGACGTGGACATGGGTCGTGGCTGGTTTTTCCAACATGATGATGACCAGAAACACAACCAGGGCAACTAAGGAGCGGCTCTGTAAGAGACAACACAAGTTTCCTGCAGTGGCCTGGTCAGTCCCTAGCTCTGAACAGAATAGAAAATCTTTGTTGCCCAATGAAAGCCCCAAAGCCTGAAAGATCTGGAGAAGATCCTGTATGGAGGAGAGGGCCAAAATCCCTGCTGCATTGTGCAAACAAGGACTACAGATGATGTCTGGCCTCTCTCTGTACCTGCAAACAAGAACTACAGATGATGTCTGGCCCTCGCTGTACCTGCAAACAAGAACTACAGATGATGTCTGGCCTCTCTCTGTACCTGCAAACAAAGGTCCAAATATTAAGTTTTGTTTTTCCTGTGTCAAACACTTATTCATGCATAACTGTAAATCATCTAAATATCATACAATGTGATTGGATTTGTTTTTAGATTTTGTCTCTCACAGTTGAAGTGAATCTAAGATAAAAATTACAGAAATCTCCATTCCTTTGTAGGTGGGAAATCTTGCAAAATCTGCAGCGTATCCAATACTTATTTTCCTCACTTATCTCATGATTGATCATTGTTCTAACAGTAAATCTGCAGGCGTCTCCTACCAGCGATGCTGCCGGCTTTCATGTGCCGGGGCCCGGTGCAGCATCCCCCATGACATCCCCCAGTCAGTGACTGACGCCTCACCATGGACCCCAGTGATTTTCATAGTGTTTCCCCACAGTTTCTCCATATTCAGACTCCATTTTTTTTATATTTTGGGTATTTTTGTAGCTTTTGTCCTGTTTACACCTCTTCTATCCTCCTTACCTGTAGCGATTAGTTTATATGTTCTAGGAGCGGGGGCTTCACGCCGGGGTCACACCACTATCCGGCTGTCACCTTCCCATTACACTTCCATCCTTGTCTATATAATACTCCCATCATCCCCAGTGACTCCAGCAATCATTACACCCGCTCCCTCTTGTCTCATTATTTATATGTTTTCTTTCTTTATTAGACGTATGTTTTGAGCAGGGAAATCATCGTCCCCCCTGGACGGACCTCCGCCTCATTACCTGATACAATGTAACACCGCAGCCTGAGCAATGATGTGTGCAACTTCTACATAGAATACACTTATTGGGGGTCCGGACTGTTTACCAGTGGGGGGTCACATTACATTGTGGTACTCTCATATTTAAATTAATATTCTTTCTTTTGGTGCTGCAAAGGGCTAAGGACTCTTAACTTGTTGGTAGTTTTTTGCTAGTCCTATCTCAGGTGTAGCCTTTTGTGATCACTCCCCTCCACTTTAAATTGTCATCTGATGCCGGATATAGAATCTATTTGTATGCTGACCACCGTATATGAAGCAAGTACTTTTAGTTGCAGGAGTCGTGATGCTTGTAACCCGAGTGCTTGGCGGCAAAGTTGAAGATGGAGAATATCCTTTTTGTCTTACGTCCCTCTGTCTGTCCTCCTTCCTCTGTGTCTCATTACTGAAGAGGTGAGGCTTTTGCACTATCGAAGGTGAGTAGCGGGACAGTGAGGGATTAGGCACGTGGTGGTGATGGGGGAAGGACCCGTATAGGGATGGTAGGGAGTTTAGGATAGAGAGGGATTAGGCACGTGGTGGTGATGGGGGAAGGACCCATATAGGGATGGTAGGGAGTTTAGGATAGAGAGGGATTAGGCACATGGTGGTGATGGGGGAAGGACCTGTATAGGGATGGTAGGGAGTTTAGGATAGAGAGGGATTAGGCACGTGGTGGTGATGGGGGGGAAGGACCCATATAGGGATGGTAGGGAGTTTAGGATAGAGAGGGATTAGGCACGTGGTGGTGATGGGGGAAGGACCATATAGGGATGGTAGGGAGTTTAGGATAGAGAGGGATTAGGCACATGGTGGTGATGGAGGAAGGACCCGTTTAGGGATGGTAGGGAGTTTAGGATAGAGAGGGATTAGGCACGTGGTGGTGATGGGGGAAGGACCCGTATAGAGATGGTAGGGAGTTTAGCATACAGACAGGCTAGTTTCTCACTAGAGCTGGACCCTCCTCCCTTTCCATCTCAGTTGCTATCTTTGTGATGCACCAGCATCTGAGCATGACAATACCTGGCAATTCAGGTGATTATTCTGAATAATCGGCCATGTGGGAACATGGAGAATTGCACTTTCTGCCCATTACATGATTGTATCCTGCATATTTAACCCGTTTTTTACCTCTGCAAGTTCTACCTGTAATTTTCAGTCTCTGTGTAGCATTTGTTCAAAAGCAGCTGCAGTGTGGAGGACATTATAAGGCAGAACTGAGCAGTGCAGCTGTGAATCCAGCACTAGTGTGCTAAAACCCCAGAAAGCAGCAGCAGCAAGGAAGACATTACACAGCAGTAATGACCAGTGCAGCACTGAATACAGCTCTGTAGTGGGATAAAATATGTACTAGAAAGAAACATTATTAGGAACAGTATACAGCGGTAATGTGTATTATGACTGCACCTTTAGAGACAAAGCAGCAAAAATCAGCAGCAGCATAAAGGACATTACTCAGCAGTACCAAGCTTTGTAGCTGTGAATCCAGCACAGAAGTTAGATAAAACACTTACTAGAAAGCTGCAGCAATAACATGATGACAGTATACTGCAGTACTGGGCAGACTATCTGTGAATCCAGCCCTAGAGAGCAGTAAAATAGGATACATTATACACTTGTATAGAGTAGTGTAGCTGTGAATGCAGCAATTGAGTAAGATAAAACACTTACTAGAAAGCAGTACAATCATGGCTTTATACAATCAAGATAATGGTGGAGAAGACTCTGGTGGACATATCTAGGCTGCACAAGATCGATCCTCCTAAGGAACCTTCATCCATTAAGTCGCCCAAGCTCAAGATCCAGCTGAAGACCGTGAAATAATATACAGAGCAGTGTGTCTGTGAATCCAGCACTTGAGCGAGATACAGCACTCAAAAGAAAGCTGCAACAATATCATGGATGACTTTATACAGCCTATCTGATGATTTACTTGGGCATGGGGAATGCGACACTGAAACTGGGGGTACAGGATAATGACACTGGGGGAGGTACAGGATAATGACACTGGGGGGGGGTACAGGATAATAACACCGGTGGGGGGGTACAGGATAATGACACTGGGGGGGTACAGGATAATGACACTGGGGGGGATGTACAGGATAATAACACCGGGGGGGGGAATACAGGATAATGACACTGGGGGGGTACAGGATAATGACACTGGGGGGGGGGTTACAGGATAAATGACACTGGGGGGTACAGGATAATGACACTGAGGGGGGTACAGGATAATAACACCGGGGGGGGGGTGGATACAGGATAATGAACACTGGGGGGTACAGGATATAATGACAACTGGGGGGGGGGTACAGTACAGGTATAAATAACACTGGGGGTCAGGATATGACAGGGGGTCGGTAGACACTGGGGTACAGGATAATGACACTGGGGGTACAGGATGAATGACACTGGGGGTGCAGGATAATGACACTGGGGGTACAGGATAATGACACTGGGGGTACAGGATAATGACACTGGGGGTACAGGATAATGACACTGGGGTACAGGATAATGACACTGGGGTACAGGATAATGACACTGGGGGATACAGGATAATGACACTGGGGGTACAGGATAATGACACTGGGGGTACAGGATAATGACACTGGGGAACAGGATAATGACACTGGGGGTACAGGATAATGACACTGGGGGTACAGGATAATGACGCTGGGGTACAGGATAATGACACTGGGGTACAGGATAATGACACTGGGGGGTACAGGATAATGACACTGGGGTACAGGATAATGACACTGGGGTACAGGATAATGACACTGGAGGTACAGGATAATGACACTGGGGTACAGGATAATGACACTGGGGTACAGGATAATGACACTGGGGGGTAACAGGGAAAAATGACACTGGGGGTACAGGATAATGACCTGGGGGTACAGGATAATGACACTGGGGGTACAGGATAATGACACTGGGGGTACAGGATAATGACACTGGGGGTACAGGATAAGTGACACTGTGGGTACAGGATAATGACACTGGGGGTACAGGATAATGACACTGGGGGTACAGGATAATGACACTGGGGGTACAGGATAATGACACTGGGGGTACAGGATAATGACACTGGGGTACAGGATAATGACACTGGGGGTACAGGATAATGACACTGGGGGTACAGGATAATGACACTGGGGTACAGGATAATGATACTGGGGGTACAGGATAATGACACTGGGGGGTACAGGATAATGATACTGGGGGTACAGGATAATGACACTGGGGGTACAGGATAATGACTACTGGGGTACAGGATAATGACACTGGGGGTACAGGATAATGAACTGGGGGTACAGGATAATGACACTGGGGGTACAGAATAATGACACTGGAGGTACAGGATAATGACACTGGGGGTACAGGATAATGACACTGGGGGGTACAGGATAATGACACTGGGGGTACAGGATAATGACACTGGGGGTACAGGATAATGACACTGGGGTACAGAGATGACACTGACACTGGGGGTACAGGATAATGACACTGGAGGTGCAGGATAATGACACTGGGTACAGGATAATGACACTGGGGGTACAGGATAATGACACTGGGGGTACAGGATAATGACACTGGAGGTGCAGGATAATGACACTGGGTACAGGATAATGACACTGGGGGTACAGGATAATGACACTGGGGGTACAGGATAATGACACTGGGGGTACAGGATAATGACACTGGGGGTACAGGATGATGACACTGGGGGTACAGGATAATGACACTGGGGGGTTCAGGATAATGACACTGGGGGTACAGGATAATGACACTGGGGGGTACAGGATAATGACACTGGGGGTACAGGATAATGACACTGGGGTACAGGATAATGACACTGGGGGTGCAGGATAATGACACTGGTGGTACAGGATAATGACACTGGGGGTACAGGATAATGACACTGGGGGTACAGGATAATGACACTGGGGGTACAGGATAATGACACTGGGGGTACAGGATAATGACACTGGGGGTACAGGATAATGACACTGGGGGGTACAGGATAATGACACTGGGGTACAGGATAAATGACACTTGGGGGTACAGGATAATGACACTGGGGGGTACAGGATAATGACACTGGGGTACAGGATAATGACGGGTGGGGGGTGGGGGTACAGGATGATGACACTGGGGGGGTACAGGATAATGACACTGGGGGTACAGAGATGACACTGACACTGGGGGTACAGGATAATGACACTGGAGGTGCAGGATAATGACACTGGGTACAGGATAATGACACTGGGGGTACAGGATAATGACACTGGGGGTACAGGATAATGACACTGGGGGGTACAGGATAATGACACTGGGGGTACAGAGATGACACTGACACTGGGGGTACAGGATAATGACACTGGAGGTGCAGGATAATGACACTGGGTACAGGATAATGACACTGGGGTACAGGATAATGACACTGGGGGTACAGGATAATGACACTGGAGGTGCAGGATAATGACACTGGGTACAGGATAATGACACTGGGGGTACAGGATAATGACACTGGGGGTACAGGATAATGACACTGGGGGGTACAGGATAATGACACTGGGGGGTACAGGATGATGACACTGGGGGGTACAGGATAATGACACTGGGGGGTTCAGGATAATGACACTGGGGGTACAGGATAATGACACTGGGGGGTACAGGATAATGACACTGGGGGTACAGGATAATGACACTGGGGTACAGGATAATGACACTGGGGGTGCAGGATAATGACACTGGTGGTACAGGATAATGACACTGGGGGTACAGGATAATGACACTGGGGGTACAGGATAATGACACTGGGGGGTACAGGATAATGACACTGGGGGTACAGGATAATGACACTGGGGGGTACAGGATAATGACACTGGGGGGTACAGGATAATGACACTGGGGTACAGGATAATGACACTGGGGGTACAGGATAATGACACTGGGGGGTACAGGATAATGACACTGGGGGTACAGGATAATGACGGGGTGGGGGGGTGGGGGTACAGGATGATGACACTGGGGGGGTACAGGATGATGACACTGGGGGGTACAGGATAATGATACAATGTCTTCAGTGTTATTTGTTGCTTGGTGCGGACCCTTCTTTCCCTCTTATTCTTGGGGTTCAGGTCACTTTTCTCTCGTCTTCTTGTCGTCTCATTTAATCTTCAGACGTTCGGGGTTTTGGTTATGAGAATTTCTTTGGTAAAATCGTATTTTAATTTTGTAAACGAAGTTTCCTGCGTTCTGATAAAGCAGCCGAATCTCCGCACTTCACCTCCGCTGTAACCTACGAGGATCAAAGCCTGAAATTGCTTCCATTACTTGCATTAGCCGGAGCAGCCGAGCCCGAGGCCTTCACATAAAGTAAGAAATGTATTTGTGAAGCACCTGAGTAACACACTTTACTGCTCACATCGGGGATTACATTGGCGGTTTGCTGGCTCAGCTTAGCCTGTATCTGGGCACTTTATTTTAAGCACTGCACAAGTGGATGACATGTCGGCTGCGGCCGCCGCGCACAACACACAAATGCATCTTCAAATAAAGCTTTTAAACTGGAAATTAGTTTTCCAAATAGCATTTGTCCATTATGAAGAATGTCGTATTGAGGAGATGGCGTGACAGCGGAGCGGACCTTGTCATAACCCCGATCTCAATAAAACGCATTGTCTTAAGCTATTAATACCCGATATTCAGAGTTATGGGATGAAAGAGCACAGACTTCAAATGACTCAAACTTTTCTTTTTGAACAGGAGCATCTGCAGGTCAGAAAGTGGAAGGAGGCGAATCTGAGGGGCGAAGCGGCACCGCGGAGGGCGGAGATATAGAGTTACCCCACTACAGTGCCAACACAGTGCCAAAACTGGTGCCAACCACAGCGCCAACAATGGTGCCAACCACAGCGCCAGCAATGGTGCCAACCACAGCGCCAACAATGGTGCCAACCACAGCGCCAACACTGGTGCCAACCACAGTGCCACACTAGTGCCAACTACAGTGCCAACACTGGTGCCAACCACAGTGCCAACACTGGTGCCAACTACAGTGCCAACATTGGTGCCAACCACAGTGCCAACACTGGTGCCAACCACAGTGCCAACAATGGTGCCAACCACAGCCCAACACTATGCCAACTACAGCACAGCAATGGTGCCAACCACAGTGCAGCAATGGTGCCAACCACAGCGCGACATGATAATGCTACCACAGCCCAACAATGGCCAACCACAGCATCAGCAAGGGTGCCAACCACAGCACCACATGATAGTGCCAACTACAGTCCAACAATGGTGCCAACCACAGCGTAAAAAACTGGTGCCAACCACAGCACCAACACTGTGCCAACCACAGCGTCAGCAATGGTGCCAACCACAGCACCAACATGGTGCCAACCACAGCGTCACAATGGTGCCAACCACAGCACCAACAATGGGCCAACCACAGCGTCAGCAATGGTGCCAACCACAGCACTAACAATGGTGCCAACCACAGTGCCAGCAATGACGCCAACCATAGCGTTTCAGTAACTGTGCTTTCATAAAGTGCCAGAAATAACAGTCACAAGTCTCTATTATAAATGAGCGGTGCAGAGCCGCCATAACAGCGTCCATACAACAATCCAACATAGCGACAGCACAACACTCTTTTGCAGACAACAGTGTCAGCAGTGTATGACCTGTGTGTATATATATATATACTGTATACAGTCATGGCTAACAGTGTTCACACCCTGAAAGTGTTCCAGAATATGAAGGATTTCTCCAGAATTATCACAATTCCCAGGTTTTGTTATACTCACGATTACGTATTTCCTTTGTGTATTGGAACAAGAAAAAAAGGCAAATTGGACAAAATTTCACACAAAACCCTAAAGATGGTCCGGACCCAATTGTTGTCCCCTCACCTTAATATAGGAATAAATCCTGCAGTCAGTCTCCTCTATAACCCCACAAGCTGCTTCTCCTCCTGGAGCTTCTCCTCTTCTTTATAATCTGCTCCCGGTCTCTCATGATTGAGGCGTCTTCTCCAAATTTTCAGATTTCCCCCAGTCCTCTTCTCCCCTTCTCCTCTCCTCCTCTCCCCTCTCTCTTCTCCCCTTCTCCCCTTCTCCTCTTCTCCTCTTCTCCTCTTCCTCCTCTTCTCCTCTTCTCCTTCTCCTCTCCTCCTCCTCCTCCTCTCTCCTCTTCTCCCTCTCCTCCTCTCTCTCCTCTTCTCCCTTCTCCTCTTCTCCTCTTTCTGTCCTTAGTGCGGCACACACAGACACAATGTAAAGATTGAGGCAACTTCTCCCCTTTTTACCTGGTTTTAGCTGTGATTTTCATATTGCCCTCACCTGGTTAGTGTGAACGAGCGTCACATGCTGGAAACATTACCCACAACTTTTAAAAAGGGAACCTGTCAGGTGGTTTATGCCCCCCCCCCCAGCTATCACTATCTGTCCCTGCAGCTTCATAGCACTATTCTGAACATCCCTGTCTGAGCTCAGAGTTTAATGTAAAAGGTGAAAAAAAAGCATTTATGTACTTACATATTGAGGCAGTGACTACATCTTGGAGGATGTAGTCACTCTGGCAGGTTAATAGTTAACATTTTTGCTGAATTTCAGAAGATGCTGTGGGACCTGTGTGATGTCACGATCATGTGACTATAATAGACAGAGCTAACACTCCATAGCACATAATGATTCTGCTTGCTTAGCTCCGCCCACTATAGTCACATGATAAATAAATCACACAGGTCCTTTAGGCCTCGTGCACACGCTGAGTATTTGATGAGTTTTTTACCTCAGGATTTGTAGACAAAACAAGCAGTGGGTGATAAATACAGAAGTGGTGCAGGTGTTTCTATTAGACTTTTCCTCTGATTGCTCCACTCCTGGTTTGTCTACAAATCCTGAGGTAAAAACTCACCAAATACTCAGCGTGTGCACGAGGCCTTACAGATACTGAGGTAAAACTCACCAAATACTCAGCGTGTGCACAAGGCCTTACAGATACTGAGGTAAAAACTCACCAAATACTCAGCGTGTGCACGAGGCCTTACAGATACTGAGGTAACAACTCACCAAATACTCAGCGTGTGCACGAGGCCTTACAGATACTGAGGTAACAACTCACCAAATACTCAGCGTGTGCACGAGGCCTTACAGATACTGAGGTAAAAAACTCACCAAATACTCAGCGTGTGCACAAAACCTTTACAGATACTGAGATAAAAAACTCACCAAATACTCAGCATGTGCACGAGGCCTTACATATACTGAGGTAAAAAACTCACCAAATACTCAGCGTGTGCACGAGGCCTTACATATACTGAGGTAAAAAACTCACCAAATCCTCAGCATGTGCACAAGGCCTTACAAATACTGAGGTAAAAAACTCACCAAATACTCAGCGTGTGCACGAGGCCTTACACATACTGAGGTAACAACTCACCAAATACTCAGCGTGTGCACGAAGCCTTACAGATACTGAGGTAAAAACCTCACCTAATACTCAGCGTGTGCACGAGGCCTTACAGATACTGAGGTAAAAACCTCACCTAATACTCAGCGTGTGCACGAGGCCTTACAAATACTGAGGTAAAAACCTCACCTAATACTCAGCGTGTGCACGAGGCCTTACAGATACTGAGGTAAAAACCTCACCTAATACTCAGCGTGTGCACGAGGCCTTACAAATACTGAGGTAAAAACTGACCAAATACTCAGCGTGTGCACGAGGCCTTACAGATACTGAGGTAAAAACTCACCAAATACTCAGCGTGTGCACAAGGCCTTACATATACTGAGGTAACAACTCACCAAATACTCAGCGTGTGCACGAGATCTTACAAATACTGAGGTAAAAACTCACCAAATACTCAGCGTGTGCACGAGGCCTTACATATACTGAGGTAAAAAACTCACCAAATCCTCAGCATGTGCACAAGGCCTTACAAATACTGAGGTAAAAAACTCATCAAATACTCAGCGTGTGCACGAGGCCTTACATATACTGAGGTAAAAAACTCACCAAATACTCAGCGTGTGCACGAGGCCTTACAAATACTGAGGTAAAAAACTCACCAAATACTCAGCATGTGCACGAGGCCTTACATATACTGAGGTAAAAAACTCACCAAATACTCAGCGTGTGCACGAGGCCTTGCAAATACTGAGGTAACAACTCACCAAATACTCAGCGTGTGCACGAGGCCTTACAAATACTGAGGTAAAAACTGACCAAATACTCAGCGTGTGCACGAGGCCTTACAGATACTGAGGTAAAAACTCACCAAATACTCAGCGTGTGCACAAGGCCTTACATATACTGAGGTAACAACTCACCAAATACTCAGCGTGTGCACGAGATCTTACAAATACTGAGGTAAAAACTCACCAAATACTCAGCGTGTGCACGAGGCCTTACATATACTGAGGTAAAAAACTCACCAAATCCTCAGCATGTGCACAAGGCCTTACAAATACTGAGGTAAAAAAACTCATCAAATACTCAGCGTGTGCACGAGGCCTTACATATACTGAGGTAAAAAACTCACCAAATACTCAGCGTGTGCACGAGGCCTTACAGATACTGAGGTAAAAAACTCACCAAATACTCAGCATGTGCACGAGGCCTTACATATACTGAGGTAAAAAACTCACCAAATACTCAGCGTGTGCACGAGGCCTTGCAAATACTGAGGTAACAACTCACCAAATACTCAGCGTGTGCACGAGGCCTTACAGATACTGAGGTAAAAACCTCACCTAATACTCAGCGTGTGCACGAGGCCTTACAAATACTGAGGTAAAAACTGACCAAATACTCAGCGTGTGCACGAGGCCTTACAGATACTGAGGTAAAAACTCACCAAATACTCAGCGTGTGCACGAGATCTTACAAATACTGAGGTAAGGGTATGTGCTCACGGTCCGGAGGAGGTGCGTGTTGGACGTAGCTCCTCCGGACCTGAGGGAAGCTGCGGGTGGCCGCAGAGAGACCGCAGCCGCCCTGTACTCACCATGTGCGGCGGGTGCGGGGCGGTTTCTCCCTGCAGTCCCTCTGTGGCAGCCGCTTCCGACTCCGCAGCATGAAATGAACATGCGGAGGAGGAGCGGACTGCCGGCAACCGGCACCGCAGCTTCAAAGATGCTGCGGGCGGGTTATGTATAGTGAGGATGGGATTTCTTGAAATCCCATCCACTATGCTGATACTGTACTACACAGCGTTTTGGACGCAGCGCAAAGACGCTGCGTCCAAAGCACTGTGTATCCTGATCGTGTGCACGCACCCTAACAACTCACCAAATACTCAGCGTGTGCACGAGGCCTTACAAATACAGAGGTAAAAACTCACCAAATACTCAGCGTGTGCACGAGGCCTTACAGATACTGAGGTAAAAACTCACCAAATACTCAGCGTGTGCACGAGGCCTTACAGATACTGAGGTAACAACTCACCAAATACTCAGCGTGTGCACAAGACCTAAGGCCACGTGCACAAGTTCAGTGTTTGCTGAGTTTTTTTACCTCAGGATTTGTAGACAAAACCAGGAGTGGAGCAATCAGAGGAAAAGTCTAATAGAAAAACCTGAACCATTTCTGTATTTATCACCCACTCCTGGTTTTGTCTACAAATCCTGAGGTAAAAACTCACCAAATACTCAGCGTGTGCACGGGGCCTTACAGATACTGAGGTAACAACTCACCAAATACTCAGCGTGTGCACGGGGCCTTAAAGATACTGAGGTAAAAAACACCAAATACTCAGCGTGTGCACGGGGCCTTATACAGAGAAGTTTTCAGTGGCTTCACTATTAACCTGCCAGAGTGACTACGTCCTCCAAGGTGTAGTCACTGCCTCAAAATGTAAGTGCATAAAAGCTTTTTTTTCACCTTTAACATAATAATAATATTTATTAATTTATACAGCACTTTACATAGATTTGCAACACTGTCCCCATTAGAGCTCAAAATCTAAACATTCTATCACTCTTTGGAGTATGGAAGAAAACCAGAGGAAACTCACGAAACACAGGGAGAACATACACACTCCTTACAGATGTCATCCGTGATGGGATATGAACCCAGGACCCAGTACTGCAAGACTGCAGAGCTAACCACTGAGCCACCATACCGTGCTAACCACTGAGCCACCATATACAGTGCTAACCACTGAGCCACCATACAGTGCTAACCACTGAGCCACCATACAGTGCTAACCACTGAGCTACCATATACAGTGCTAACCACTGAGCCACCATACAGTGCTAACCACTGAACCACCATATACAGTGCTAACCACTGAGCCACCATACACTGCTAACCACTGAGCCACCATATACAGTGCTACCCACTGAACCACCATATACAGTGCTAACCACTGAGCCACCATACACTGCTAACCACTGAGCCACCATATACAGTGCTACCCACTGAGCCACCATATACAGTGCTAACCACTGAGCCACCATAAACAGTGCCAACCACTGAGCCACCATATACAGTGCTAACCACTGAGCCACCATACACTGCTAACCACTGAGCCACCATATACAGTGCTAACCACTGAGCCACCATACTGTGCTAACCACTGAGCCACCATATACAGTGCTAACCACTGAGCCAACATATACAGTGCTAACCACTGAGCCACCATATACAGTGCTAACCACTGAGCCACCATATACAGTGCTAACCACTGAGCCACCATACAGTGCTAACCACTGAGCCACCATACAGTGCTAACCACTGAGCCACCATACAGTGCTAACCACTGAGCCACCGTATACAGCGCCAACCACTGAGCCACCATATACAGTGCTAACCACTGAGCCACCATATACAGTGCTAACCACTGAGCCACCATACAGTGCTAACCACTGAGCCACCATACAGTGCTAACCACTGAGCCACCATACAGTGCTAACCACTGAGCCACCGTATACAGCGCCAACCACTGAGCCACCATATACAGTGCTAACCACTGAGCCACCATATACAGTGCTAACCACTGAGCCACCATACAGTGCTAACCACTGAGCCACCATACAGCGCCAACCACTGAGCCACCATATACAGTGCTAACCACTGAGCCACCATATACAGTGCTAACCACTGAGCCACCGTGCCACCCAATTACACTATGAGCTCAGACAGGGATGATTAGAATAGGACTATGAAGCTGCAGGTGCAGATAGTGATAGCTGGGGGGGGCATAAACCCCCTGACAGATTCCCTTTAAAACACAAGCAGCACACAGAGGATTTTCTGAGCTCCGTAGACTTGTGTGGGTGATTTGTATCGGTGATTCGGATCTTATCTCTCTTTTGTAGACTTGTGGTCTGTAAAGCCCACAGACTATAATGAGAACTGAAGAGTAAGGGGGTCGTCCTCGAAACGCATCCAGCGCCTCTTGATGTGTTGATGATTTTATCTAAATAAAGGATGAATAAGAAGAATTGCACCAGTATTCCTGTTTGTTTCTCATTATAAGATACAGTTTATGGACATCTGTGGTGGTTTCTTTGCCTGTGTGGATCGGATGGATTGTTACCGATATCTGGTTAGAAATTCATGTCAATAGCAGCTTTACAATTATATTTATTTAGAAAATTTGAGATGTGTTCAATACTTATTTCCCCCTGTATGGCTTTATAGGATTTAGGACGTTACCAGGGTCCATACTTCCCACCAATATGGGAGGGCAGGTCCAGATCTTACACCAGGGCCACTGGCAGATACAGACATAAAGCGTCCCTTGTGCTAGAACAATATATTGGCCCTTTGCAGCCCAAAGGGTCATCAAAATGCACAATTTCGCCTGCTTTGGAGGAGGGAATGGGCCCCCATACTGCTTGGGCCCCTGTACAGCCATACAGATTGCACCAATGATATGTCCACCCCGACCAGGGCCCATACATCTGCCCAACGTGTAGTGTGTGGGAGGGCAGGTCCAGATCTATTGGAGTCTAGTTATGTCTCTGGAGGTGCCCATACAATATAATACCAGCACTGTGTGGCCCTCAGACATCCCAGAATTGAGCAGCTGTGGCCCCCAGTTCAGCACCAAAAAACTCACCAAATTTGGCCGCTTACAAATATCATTGCATTTAGCAGGATACTATCAGCCACCTCAGAGGCAACCCATATCTCTCAACACCAGTGTGCCATCCAATACTCATCCTGTAGGGGATGGAGCATCGGTGTTGAGAGATATGGGTTGCCTCTGTGGTGGCTGATAGTATCCTGCTAAATGCAATGATATTTGTAAGTGGCCAAATTTGGTGATTTCTTTTCTATATTTTTATGTACCAATTCGGTGATTTTTGTGCAAAACCCCAGTTCAGCACCAGCCTACATCTGCCCTATAGGAAACCGGTGCTACCCAGAAAACATGGTGACTTGAAGCTTATGGGCCCTAATGCGAAAGCTCCACTGGGGCCCCCAATCATTGCATATCTTTAATAGGAAGCCTTTTTCTATAGGGCAAAGGAACTTTTGGGGCCCCGTAGGCTCCAGGTCCCGGGTGCGATTGCAACCCTTTGCACCTGCTGTAGTTAAACCCCTGCCGGTAGGGGTAAATGGCGTGCACAATGATACAGCGCCCAACACCTGTCTCCAGTGAATGGGCCCCAATGCAAAAGCTCTAATGGGGCCCCCTATCATTGCAAATCTTTAATAGGATTAGTGTTTTTTCTATAGGCCTAGGAACATATGGGGCCCCCCTAAGCTCCAGGGCCCGGGTGCGATCGCAGCTATTGTGGTTATGCCCCTGCCGGTAAGGGTTAACGGCGGTTAGTTTGTGTTCTATAGAATCCTGATTGGAGGATAATAGATTCATGTAGAGAAAGAGAAAAAAGAGCATTAAAGCGCGGTGTCCTCTGCGGCATTACACGGCAATAACCTCCAAATGATGGCAAGTAAATTAGAGGAGATGCTCTGCTAATTCCCCCTAACAATCACTTAACGACAGCGGCGGATCCGTGCAGCGGCGGTGAATGGAGCACTGATACATTATGTCGTGTTATCAATAAAATGTATCAGCCCGAGCTTTCAGGAGGAGACGAGGACGGACGGCGGCAAAGTGCAGGAAGTGACAGGAATTTCAATTATTTCATCAAAGCCGAAATGAAGAGCTGAAGTGAAATGATTAGAGCCGGAGGCAGCGGCGCACCGACAATGACTCCAAATGGGAAGTAAATGAAAGCAGCTTCTCCCCGAATCACAGGCCGGCAAATTGTGAATTAGTTTCCTGATGCTTTTATTTAAGTATTTAAGTGGAAGGTTTTATTATTAATGTGACATAAAATAAAACACTTGTGGCCCCGGCTCCGGCTCGCGCTGGCGGCTAAACAAGTAGAAAATGCTTCTCGAGCACGGCCGCCGCCAAAACGCACTAAATGCAATCCGGCACGAATGTGCGCCTGATGGAGACATTAGGAGTCATCCGGCGCAGGACAAAGCAATCGCCACTTGATTGGTGGTACAATAAGCGCGGCGCATCGCGGGGCCGAGGAGTCCCGCAGGACGCCGCCGCTTATTATTCATATACATTGGTATTCATATATACACGGAGCCGCGTCCGGACCACGGGGGATCGCGTCACTCCACGAGCAGCGCAATTACCAGCTGATACAGAGAATGCAGAAGGGACCTGGGGGCAAACAGCGAGGACAGCGGACATGACGGCGGCACAAAGCGCGGCTTCACCCACAACAAGACGATTCCGGGATTGATCATCTGCAGGGGAAGGCGAGACTGAAAGAAAGCTGGATCTCAGTATGCCCGCGTTCACACTTCAGCAGCAGTTTTTTCCCTGATCCGTTTTTTTAGGATCCTTTCTGACCCTCCTGTGCAGCTCTGCGTTTTCTGGACTTTGCCATTTTTTTCCCTAAACAATGCTCTAAAAAATGGATCCGTTTCTTTGTGCCATTTTTTTGCAGGATCCGTTTTCCCATAGGGCCCCATGTTAAAAAACCAGGTCTGTTATTTTTATGCACCCAAAAACGCTGCTGGGTCCAGTAAGAAAACTGACCCCATTTCAGTCACACTTGAGTGCAGCATCAGTTTTTGGACTAAGGCTGGGATCACATTTGGAAGGCACAATCCGGTAACCGCATCCATTACCGGATCCAGTATTACCGTGTGCCTTCACATTTGGCATCACATTACAAGATCTGGATCCAGTAATGGATCCAGATCTGTAATGAGAAAAAAATGTGTGACACCAAAAACCGATCCAGTACCGGGTACCGGATCCGGTTGCCATAGGCGCCCATTATAAAAAAAACGGATCCGATTTTTCCACCACTCCAAAAAATGCAGCCTGCATGATTTTTACCGCAGGCTGCAAAACTGGATGCAGTTTTTCTATTGCAGCCTATGGCTGCGGTTCCGGATCTGGTTTTGAAAACAAAACCGCAAGTGTGACCCTAGCCTTAGGCCCCTTCACACCACAATTTTTCGGCTGTCAGGCTGTGTCCGGTGCGTTGCAAACTCTGATCATGTGCATGCAATTTAAGTGGTGCTCCCCGGTGATTTCCACAGTAAGTGGTGCTCCTCATGCGGGCATGGCACTCCCCGGTGTCATCCCCGGTAATTGGTGCTCCTCATGCGGACATGACGCTCCCCGGCGACTTCCCTGGTAAGTGGCGCTCCTCATGCAGACACAGCGCTCCCCGAGGATTTCCACAGTAAGTGGTGCTCCTCATGCGGGCATGGCACTCCCCTGTGACATTCCTGGTAAGTGCCCCTCCTCATGCGGACACAGCGCTCCTTAGTTATTTCCCTGGTAAGTGGCACTCCCCGGTGATTTCCACGGTAAGTGGCGGTAAGTGGTTCTCATGTGGACATGGCACCCCTCCCCTGTGGTACATACCCCAGTAAGTGGGTGTTCCCCAGTGACATCCCTAGTAAGTGGCGCTCCCCAGTGACATCCCCAGTAAGTGGCGTCTCATCATGTGGACACAGCACTCCCCAGTGACATCCCTGGTGAGTGGCGCTCCTCGGTGACTTTCTTGGTAAGTGGCGCTCCTCATCTGGGCACGGCGCTCCTCGGTGACTTTCCCGGTAAGTGGCGCTCCTCATGTGGACACGGCACTCCCCGGTGACTTTCTTGGTAAGTGGCGCTCCTCATGCGGACATGACACTCCCCGGTGACTTTCTCGGTAAGTGGCGCTCCTCATGTGGACACGGCGCACTCCGGTGACTTTCTTGGTAAGTGGCGCTCCTCATGCGGCACGGCGCTCCCCGGTGACTTTCTCGGTAAGTGGCGCTCCTCATGCGGACACGGCGCTCCCCGGTGATTTTCTCGGTAAGTGGCGCTCCTCATGAGGACACAGCGCTCCCCGGTGACTTTCTCGGTAAGTGGCGCTCCTCATGCGCACACAGCGATCCCCGGTGACTTTCTCGGTAATGGCGCTCCTCATGCGCACACAGCGATCCCCGGTGACTTTCTCGGTAAGTGGCACTCCTCATGAGGACACGGCGCTCCCCGGTGACTTTCTCGGTAAGTGGCGCTCCTCATGCACACACGGCGATCCCCGGTAACTTTCTCGGTAAGTGACACTCCTCATGAGGACACGGCGATCTCCGGTGACTTTCTCGGTAAGTCGCGCTCCTCATGCGCACACGGCGATCCCCGGTGACTTTCTCGTAAGTGGCACTCCTCATGAGGACACGGCGATCCCCGGTGACTTTCTCGGTAAGTGGCACTCCTCATGAGGACACGGCACTCCCGGTGACTTTCTCGGTAAGTGGCGCTCCTCATGAGGACACAGCGCTCCCGGTGACTTTCTCGGTAAGTGGCGCTCCTCATGTGGACACGGCGCACTCCGGTGACTTTCTTGGTAAGTGGCGCTCCTAATGCGGACACGGCGCTCCCCGGTGACTTTCTCGGTAAGTGGCGCTCCTAATGAGGACACAGCGCTCCCCGGTGACTTTCTCGGTAAGTGGCGCTCCTAATGCGGACACGGCGCTCCCCGGTGACTTTCTCGGTAAGTGGCGCTCCTAATGAGGACACAGCGCTCCCCGGTGACTTTCTCGGTAAGTGGCGCTCCTCATGCGCACACGACGATCCCCGGTGACTTTCTCAGTAAGTGGCACTCCTCATGAGGACACGGCGCTCCCCGGTGACTTTCTCGGTAAGTGGCACTCCTCATGCACACACGGCGCTCCCCGGTGACTTTCTCGGCAAGTGGCACTCCTAATGAGGACACGGCGCTCCCCGATGACTTTCTCGGTAAGTGGTGCTCCTCATGTGGATACGGCGCTCCCCGGTGACTTTATCGGTAAGTGGCGCTCCTCATGCGTACACGGCGATCCCCGGTGACTTTCTCGGTAAGTGGCGCTCCTCATGCGGACACGGCGCTCCTCGGTGACTTTCTCGGTAAGTGGCGCTCCTCATGTGGACACGGCACTCTCCGGTGTCTTTCTTGGTAAGTGGTGCTCCTCATTCGGACATGGCACTCCCCGGTGACTTTCTCGGTAAGTGGTGCTCCTCATGAGGACACTGCGCTCCCCGGTGATTTTCTCGGTAAGTTGCACTCCTCATGCACACACGGCGATCCCCGCTGACTTTCTCGGTAAGTGGCACTCCTCATGAGGACATGGTGCTCCCCGGTGACTTTCTCGGTAAGTGGCGCTCCTCATGTGGATACGGCGATCCCCGGTGATTTTCTCGGTAAGTGGCACTCCTCATGAGGACACGGTGCTCCCCGGTGACTTTCTCGGTAAGTGGCGCTCCTCATGAGGACACGGCGATCCCCGGTGACTTTCTCGGTAAGTGGCGCTCCTCATGTGGACACGGCGCACTCCGGTGACTTTCTTGGTAAGTGGCGCTCCTCATGAGGACACGGCGCTCCCCGGTGACTTTCTCGGTAAGTGGCGCTCCTCATGAGGACACAGTGCTCCCCGGTGACTTTCTCGGTAAGTGGCGCTCCTCATGTGGATACGGCGCTCCCCGGTGACTTTCTCGGTAAGTGGCGCTCCTCATGTGGACACGGCGCTCCTCTCCACAATGGCGCTGTCCATCTTTTATGGTTCATGGCGGACGGACGGCACATGATGTTTCTTCTCTATCGGCGCAAATTAGTTCATTGATTAAAAGCCTGACAGCTGTGATGGATTTTACCACAAAAGACTCCGGAGATTATCCGTCAGGGGCGGCTCTATTAAAAGGGAAAGTGTCTTTGTTCATCACAGGCCGAGATCTTTACTAAGCAGATAGAACGCGCCGGGGGGGAATCACATTCCGCAATTAAATCATGGAGTGGTCGCCTCATTCATCTCCCGGAACAAGAGGAAAAAAGTTCATGAAATTGTAGTAAAAATGTTGCAAAACACTTAAAGGGCCGGTGTCCGAAATTAAATGGGTTAAAATAAAAATAACCATTTTCTACAGTGCTAACCACTGAGCCACCATATACAGTGTTAACCACTGAGCCACCATATACAGTGCTAACCACTGAGCCACCATATACAGTGCTAACCACTGAGCCACCATACAGTGCTAACCACTGAGCCACCGTATACAGTGCTAACCACTGAGCCACCGTATACAATGCTAACCACTGAGCCACCATATACAGTGCTAACCACTGAGCCACCGTATACAGTGCTAACCACTGAGCCACCATACAGTGCTAACCACTGAGCCACCATACACAGTGCTAACCACTGAGCCACCATATACAGTGCTAACCACTGAGCCACCATACACAGTGCTAACCACTGAGCCACCATACAGTGCTAACCACTGAGCCACCATATACAGTGCTAACCACTGAGCCACCATATACAGTGCTAACCACTGAGCCACCATATACAGTGCTAACCACTGAGACATCATATACAGTGCTAACCACTGAGCCACCATATACAGTGCTAACCACTGAGCCACCATATACAGTGCTAACCACTGAGCCACCATACACAGTGCTAACCACTGAGCCACCATACACAGTGCTAACCACTGAGCCACCATACAGTGCTAACCACTGAGCCACCATATACAGTGCTAACCACTGAGCCACCATATACAGTGCTAACCACTGAGCCACCATATACAGTGCTAACCACTGAGCCACCATATACAGTGCTAACCCACTGAGCCACCATACAGTGCTAACCACTGAGCCACCATATACAGTGCTAACTACTGAGCCACCATATACAGTGCTAACCACTGAGCCACCATACAGTGCTAACCACTGAGCCACCATACAATGCTAACCACTGAGCCACCATATACAGTGCTAACCACTGAGCCACCATATACAGTGCTAACCACTGAGCCACCATATACAGTGCTAACCACTGAGCCACCATATACAATGCTCACCACTGAGCCACCATATACAGTGCTAACCACTGAGCCACCATACCATATACAATGCTAACCACTGAGCCACCATATACAGTGCTAACCACTGAGCCACCGTATACAGTGCTAACCACTAAGCCACCATACAGTGCTAACCACTGAGCCACCATACAGTGCCAACCACTGAGCCACCATACAGTGCTAACCACTGAGCCACCATATACAGTGCTAACCACTGAGCCACCATATACAGTGCTAACCACTGAGCCACCATATACAGTGCTAACCACTGAGCCACCATATACAGTGCTAACCACTGAGCCACCATATACAGTGCTAACCACTGAGCCACCATATACAGTGCTAACCACTGAGCCACATATACAGTGCTAACCACTGAGCCCATATACAGTGCTAACCACTGAGCCACCATATACAGTGCTAACCACTGAGCCACCATATACAGTGCTAACCACTGAGCCACCATACAGTGCAACCATGAGCCAATATATACAGTGCTAACCACTGAGCCTCCATATACAGTGCTAACCACTGAGCACCATAACAGTGCTATCCACTGAGCCACCATATACAGTGCTGACCACAGAGCCACCATATACAGTGCTAACCACTGAGCCACCATATACAGTGCTAACCACTGAGCCACCATGTACAGTGCTAACCACTGAGCCACCATATACAGTGCTAACCACTGAGCCACCATACAGTGCTAACCACTGAGCCACCATATACAGTGCTAACACTGAGCCACCATATACAGTGCTAACCACTGAGCCACCATATACAGTGCTAACCACTGAGCCACAGTACAGTGCAAACCACTGAGCCACCATATCAGTGCTAACCACTGAGCCACCTTATACAGTGCTAACCACTGAGCCACATACAGTGCTAACCACTGAGCCACCATATACAGTGCTAACCACTGAGCCACCATATACAGTGCTAACCACTGAGCCACCATATAAAGTGCTAACCACTGAGCCACCATATAGTGCTAACCACTGAGCCACCGTATACAGTGCTAACCACTGAGCCACCGTATACAGTGCTAACCACTGAGCCACCATATACAGTGCTAACCACTGAGCCACCATATACAGTGCTAACCACTGAGCCACCATATACAGTGCTAACCACTGAGCCACCGATATACAGTGCTAACCACTGAGCCACCATTATACAGTGCTAACCACTGAGCCACCATACAGTGCTAACCACTGAGCCACCATACAGTGCTAACCACTGAGCCACCGTATACAGTGCAAACCACTGAGCCACCTATACAGTGCTAACCACTGAGCCACCGTATACAGTGCTAACCACTGAGCCACCATATACAGGCTAACCACTGAGCCACCATATACAGTGCTAACCACTGAGCCACCATACAGTGCTAACCACTGAGCCACCGTATACAGTGCTAACCACTGAGCCACCGTATACAGTGCTAACCACTGAGCCTCCATATACAGTGCTAACCACTGACCCACCATATACAGTGCTAACCACTGAGCCACCATATACAGTGCTAACCACTGAGCCACCATATACAGTGCTAACTACTGAGCCACCATATACAGTGCTAACCACTGAGCCACCATATACAGTGATAACCACTGAGCCACCATATACAGTGCTAACCACTGAGCCACCGTATACAGTGTAACCACTGAGCCACCATATACAGTGCTAACCACTGAGCCACCATTACAGTGCTAACCACTGAGCCACCGTATACAGTGCTAACCACTGAGTCACCATATACAGTGCTAACCACTGAGCCACCATATAGTGCTAACCACTGAGCCACCGTATACAGTGCTAACCCTGAGCCACCGTATACAGTGCTAACCACTGAGCCACCATATACAGTGCTAACCACTGAGCCACCATATACAGTGCTAACCACTGAGCCACCATACAGTGCTAACCACTGAGCCACCATACAAGTGCTAACCACTGAGCCACCGTATACAGTGCTAACCACTGAGCCACCGTATACAGTGCTAACCACTGAGCCCCATATACAGTGCTAACCACTGAGCCACCATATACAGTGCTAACCACTGAGCCACCATATACAGTGCTAACCACTGAGCCACCATATACAGTGCTAACTACTGAGCCACCATATACAGTGATAACCACTGAGCCACCATATACAGTGCTAACCACTGAGCCACCGATATACAGTGCTAACCACTGAGCCACCATATACAGTGCTAACCACTGAGCCACCATATACAGTGCTAACCACTGAGCCACCATATACAGTGCTAACCAATGAGCCACCATATACAGTGCTAACCACTGAGCCACCATACAGTGCTAACCACTGACCCACCATATACAGTGCTAACCACTGAGCCACCATATACAGTGCTAACCACTGAGCCACCGTATACAGTGCTAACCAGTGAGCCACCATATACAGTGCTAACCACTGAGCCACCATATACATGCTAACCACTGAGCCACCGTATACAGCGCTAACCACTGAGCCACCGTATACAGTGCTAACCACTGAGCCACCTATACAGTGCTAACCACTGAGCCACCATATACAGTGCTAACCACTGAGCCACCGTATACAGTGCAACCACTGAGCCACCATATACAGTGCTAACCACTGAGCCACCATACAGTGCTAACCACTGAGCCACCATAAAAGTGCTAACCAGTGAGCCACATTCTGCTGACACATCCCACCAGGGCTGTGGGGTACTCGGAACCGGGCTGAGTTCGGTTCCTTTGGGGAATGTCACGGTGGATGTGACCGGCTCTGTGAGCCTGGCTGAGTCATAAAAATGGGGATGTTTATAAGGGGATTCGGCAATTAGATGAATGGCCGACACTGCGGTTCAGGTCCACTGGGGCGGTTGATGACGCAGCAGAGATGATTACAGCTCCCCGGGCAGAGCGGGCCCCAGGGCAGTTATCAGGTCATTTGTTGGTGGTAACTGTTGTAGCCCAGGGCAGGGGACACAGCAATAACTGAGGACACAGGGGGTGCAGTCTCACGTTTTTTCAGCAGGGATGAACAAAGTATCCGGCAACCGAATTGCACATTCAGAGCTCTCCAGATGCCGGATTCCGGCTTAGGGACACAAAATGTGTCAAAATTGTGCGTGAATGTAATTGTGATTACTGCATCCAGATGTGGATGGGGAAACGCAACTGCACTTCCAAGTGTGACCCCAGCCATAGTGTGACCCTAGCCATAGTGTGACCCCAGCCATAGTGTGACCCCAGCCATAGTGTGACCCTAGCCATAGTGTGACCCTAGCCATAGTGTGACCCCAGCCATAGTGTGACCCTAGCCATAGTGTGACCCTAGCCATAGTGTGACCCTAGCCATAGTGTGACCCTAGCCTTAGTGTGACCCTAGCCATAGTGTGACCCCAGCCATAGTGTGACCCTAGCCATAGTGTGACCCTAGCCTTAGTGTAACCCTAGCCATAGTGTGACCCTAGCCATAGTGTGACCCTAGCCATAGTGTGACCCCA
Source organism: Allobates femoralis (assembly GCA_033576535.1). Lineage (NCBI taxonomy): Eukaryota > Metazoa > Chordata > Amphibia > Anura > Aromobatidae > Allobates > Allobates femoralis. The sequence goes on from JARQOC010000009.1 coordinate 36,475,198, forward strand.
GCCATAGTGTGACCCTAGCCATAATGTGACCCTAGCCTTAGTGTGACCCTAGCCATAGTGTGACCCTAGCCATAATGTGACCCTAGCCTTAGTGTGACCCTAGCCATAGTGTGACGCTAGCCATAGTGTGACGCTAGCCTTAGTGTGACCCTAGCCATAGTGTGACCCTAGCCATAGTGTGACCCCAGCCATAGTGTGACCCAAGCCATAGTGTGACCCAAGCCATAGTGTGACCCTAGCCTTAGTGTGACGCTAGCCTTAGTGTGACCCTAGCCATAGTGTGACCCTAGCCATAGTGTGACCCCAGCCATAGTGTGACCCAAGCCATAGTGTGACCCTAGCCTTAGTGTAACCCTAGCCATAGTGTGACCCCAGCCATAGTGTGACCCTAGCCTTAGAAAGTTCCAGAACTTCCATTTTGTGACTTTCCATCCGGGGCAGGAATATAAGCCGCGTCCCCGGTAATGCGGGACATTAGAGGCGGCTTAGGAGCAGGTGGACGGTGCAGACTGGGGAAAGCTTCTTATGACCGATGCGTTACTTATAGAGAAAGCCGCGGCTTAGTGATTACAGGAGTCATCCCCTGTAATGTAATGACACAATCTGCAGACCACAGCTCCCATCATTGTCCTCCATTCACAGACCACAGCTCCCATCATTGTCCCTCCATTCACAGACCACAGCTCCCATCATTGTCCCTCCATTCACAGACCACAGCTCCCATCATTGTCCCTCCATTCACAGACCACAGCTCCCATCATTGTCCCTCCATTCACAGACCACAGCTCCCATCATTGTCCCTCCATTCACAGACCACAGCTCCCATCATTGTCCCTCCATTCACAGACCACAGCTCCCATCATTGTCCCTCCATTCACAGACCACAGCTCCCATCATTGTCCCTCCATTCACAGACCACAGCTCCCATCATTGTCCCTCCATTCACAGACCACAGCTCCCATCATTGTCCCTCCATTCACAGACCACAGCTCCCATCATTGTCCCTCCATTCACAGACCACAGCTCCCATCATTGTCCCTCCATTCACAGACCACAGCTCCCATCATTGTCCCTCCATTCACAGACCACAGCTCCCATCATTGTCCCTCCATTCACAGACCACAGCTCCCATCATTGTCCCTCCATTCACAGACCACAGCTCCCATCATTGTCCCTCCATTCACAGACCACAGCTCCCATCATTGTCCCTCCATTCACAGACCACAGCTCCCATCATTGTCCCTCCATTCACAGACCACAGCTCCCATCATTGTCCCTCCATTCACAGACCACAGCTCCCATCATTGTCCCTCCATTCACAGACCACAGCTCCCATCATTGTCCCTCCATTCACAGACCACAGCTCCCATCATTGTCCCTCCATTCACAGACCACAGCTCCCATCATTGTCCCTCCATTCACAGACCACAGCTCCCATCATTGTCCCTCCATTCACAGACCACAGCTCCCATCATTGTCCCTCCAATCACAGACCACAGCTCCCATCATGTGAAATCCCGATCCTGCACTTATCTGCACACAAGCCTCGTTTTCACACCATCCCAGCATTGGATAGAACTTACCAGAACTTCTGGACATTAAAACACACATTTTCACCAATTCATTAGACACATAATGTATTTCTGTGCAAAAATGCAAAGAAATTTTAACAGAAATGAGAATTGTAAGAAGACGGAGCATCGTCCTCCAGAGGTGGGAGATCCTGAGGGTATCGAGAAATAAGGATTTAATAAAACCCCTGAAATAATGAAACTGAGAACCTGTCCTTTAAGAGAAGGATGAAGAATCTACAAAGACCAGTGATACATTGTCAAGATGCTGAGGATGAGGGGAGAATGAGGATGAGAGGAGATAAGGAGAGGAGGAGGATAAGGAGGAGATGAGAGAAGGAGAGAGGAGAGGAAAAAGAGGAGCAGGAGGAAGAGAGTAGGAGGAGGAAGAGGAGGAGGAGGATGAAGAGGAGGAGGAGGAGGAAGAGGAGGAATTTTTTATTTTACAAAATACAAAAACATAAGGATAAAAAATATAACAAATCTCCTTTGTCAACCATTAAACAATTTTTGAATTTCTCGTTATGATAACTGCTGTCCATGTTGTGGCCGGTGGGCACATTGGCTGCTATATTGTGCACTACGTCCTTCAGTCTTATGACAATTTGTCCCTATTCATCATTACTGTTTTTACATTTCTTCTCTTTGTAGCACAAAAAGTTTCACATTTTGCTAAATATTGCGAAAAAAAGACCAAATCTACTTTTGCTGTAGATAAAGTCACTTTGTAGGAACTGCAATAAATTTGCAACAATTTTTGTGACTTTTCAAAAAGACGTAAATAATAAATCAGCCGCAAAGATCTGAAATCCGAAAACTCCCGCTCATGGAAACGAGAAGCAGTAACAATATGCAATGGGTTATCAACTTGATAGACCTTGATTGGTTCTGATCTTAGAATCTATAGATGTTCTGAATCCCAACTGCATCCATTCCGAATCCGGGAATTATGCGATCATTCTGAACTCTGTCCTGATCATGTGGATCCATTTGAATCTGTTCCTGAATCTATTGCTGGATCAATTTGATCTGGTCTGAACTATGCTGATCTTTGATCTGGCGAATCTATTGTGATCCATTCTTCATCTGGTCCTGAATCATGCTGGATCCAGTTTGATCTGTTCAAATCCAGTGCTGGATCCATTTTATCTTCCTGAATCTATTGCTGGATTTGTTCCTGAATCCTCTCCTGAATCTGATCCTTAACCTTTCCTGAATCTATTGGTGGATCCATTCTTGAATCTGTTGCTGGATTTGTTCCTGACTCCATTTCTGAATCCTTTGCTGGATCTGTTCCTGAATCTTCTCTAATCCACTCTGAATCCTTTGATCTCTGCTGATTGTCCTGAATCTTTCCTTATCGTTCCTGTGTCTGATTCTTATGTGTTCACACAGGTAAGGTTTTTCCTGCGGTTTTGGCATCATTGTTGGATTCAGGTTCTGCCTTGGTTTTATGCTGATCTAATCCTGTGGTTTTCGTAACATGAAGACCTATGTGATATCAGGGTAAAGCTTCCATCACACATTGGTTTTTGTCGGACTCCACAGGTTTTTGCGTCCCTTCTTTTCTGCATTTTTGCAGGATTCTATTGCAAATCATCAGCAAAAACGCAGCGATTCTGCAGGAATAAAGTAGCAAAACTTCTGCCAAGAAATCAGAAATAAGCCCCCCCCAGGGTTTGCTGCAGATCTGTCCCACCAAAAACCAACGTGTCTGAACACAGCTTTACTTTTTTTTTAATTCTGTAAGGAAGAACCTGGGATCCTCGGAGCTGAGAATCGCAGCCGCCGCCTGTGTGATGCGGAGCGAGAGGTTAAATGATTTCTGTGAGGTTGTAATTAGGGTCTAATTAGAGCTTCTGGTGACTTCACTGATCCCCGATCCCCGGAGGATTGCAGCATTGTGAGTCCCAGCACGTTACCCAGAAATAGGAGCAGCCGCCTGGGGCCCCCTCCCCTGTGACGGGCCACACAGGTCACATATAGAAAGTCAGTACACCCTGATTCTGGCACTGCTTTACTGCATAACCCAGTAATAGGACATAAGATTGTGAGCCCTATGGGGACAGTGAATTAATGGCGCCATATAAGTGAGTAAGATAAATAATGAAGTGTCGCCTGATTGTATCCAGGTCACAATTACAGACAGAAAACAATGTAATTAAACAAGAACACAACATTACTATTGTGTAATATATGGAAGCGATAAAATGTATAGTGCAAGAGAAATAAGTAAGTGCACCCCCCCGCCCGCGGTAATGACGCCTCCAAAGAAAATCAGCAAAAGGTGAAAGGGCTTTCACTGAAGGATCTGAGATCTGCCGGATCCACACACGACACACAACTATTCTGTCCGCTTTGAAATAATTGATTTCTGCAGGATCCGTTTATTTTAACATTGGAGTCTATGGAGAACGGATCCGGTAACTGATCATTATTTGAAATCGATCCAGTAAGGAAAAAATGGATCCTTTACAAATGAAAGAGAAATAGAAGATAACTAGTGATCAGTTACTGGATCTGTTTTCCACAGATCCCGCAGAAATCAATTATTTCAACGGACATAAAAGTTGTGTCTGCAGAATGGATCTCTGCAGGATCCGATCTGACAGAGGATCACTGGATGTGTGAACTGAGCCCTAGGCCAGCTTCACTCCACGGTTTTCAGCTGTCAGGTTCTGTCCAGTTTGAACCAGACAGAACCTGATCCGGTTTTGCCCCATGTATCCCTATGGTGCTGGATTGGTCCTATTTGGCCTCCAATTTTGTGTCTCTGATCCGATTTTGTCAGGTTTTCACACGGCACAAAATCAGAACCTGCATCTTTTTTAGGCTCTAGTGCAAAAATCAGACAAAATTGGATAGTCCCAGATCAGTGGTGATCCGGCATCCATAACATGGGAGTCTACGGGCGCCGGATCCGAGAAAAAATTAGATAGTTTCCCGGATCCGATGTACACCAACGCAGGCTCAGAAATGCTGCTGTGCACATTCAGCACCATGGACAGCAGCATTTCAGAGACACGGCTGAGAGTTCAGCACCATGGAGAGCAGCACTGCACACACAGGCTGATCAGATCAGCACCATGGAGAGCAGCACTGCACACACAGGCTGACAGATCAGCACCATGCACAGCAGCACTGCTCACACAGGCTGACAGATCAGCACCATGGAGAGCAGCACTGCACACACAGCTGAAGATCAGCACCATGGAGAGCAGCACTGCACACACAGTCTGATAGATCAGCACCATGGACAGCAGCACTGCACACACAGACTGACAGATCAGCACCATGGACAGCAGCACTGCACACACAGTCTGATAGATCAGCACCATGGACAGCAGCACTGCACACACAGACTGACAGATCAGCACCATGGACAGCAGCACTGCACACACAGGCTGACAGATCAGCACCATGGAGAGCAGCACTGCACACACAGGCTGACAGATCAGCACCATGGACAGCAGCACTGCACACACAGGCTGACAGATCAGCACCATGGAGAGCAGCACTGCACACACAGGCTGACAGATCAGCACCATGGACAGCAGCACTACACACACAGGCTGACAGATCAGCACCATGGAGAGCAGCACTGCACACACAGGCTGACAGATCAGCACCATGGAGAGCAGCACTGCACACACAGGCTGACAGATCAGCACCATGGACAGCAGCACTACACACACAGGCTGACAGATCAGCACCATGGAGAGCAGCACTGCACACACAGGCTGACAGATCAGCACCATGGACAGCAGCACTGCACACACAGGCTGACAGATCAGCACCATGGACAGCAGCACTACACACACAGGCTGACAGATCAGCACCATGGAGAGCAGCACTGCACACACAGGCGGACAGATAAACACCATGGACAGCAGCACTGCACACACAGGCTGACAGATCAGCACCATGGAGAGCAGCACTGCACACTCAGGCTGACAGATCAGCACCATGGACAGCAACAGGAACCAAATCCTGCACACACAGGCTGACAGATCAGCACCATGGACAGCAACACTGCACACACAGGCTGACAGATCAGCACCATGGACAGCAGCACTACACACACAGGCTGACAGATCAGCACCATGGAGAGCAGCACTGCACACACAAGCTGACAGATAAACACCATGGACAGCAGCACTGCACACACAGGCTGACAGATCAGCACCATGGAGAGCAGCACTGCACACTCAGGCTGACAGATCAGCACCATGGACAGCAACAGGAACCAAATCCTGCAAAAAATAGGATCAGAGGGCATACTTGCCCACACTTTCTGCTCATCCTTTGCTGTCAGGTTCTGTCCAGTGGATCCTGCAAAAAAACGGACAGAACCTGAAAGCTGAAAACCGTGGTGTGAAGCCGGCCTTAGTGAGGACCAAGCCCAGAGGCAAATGACCTCCAGAAAGAAAGGCTATAGAGGCCAAAAAGGCTGGAAAAGGCCACAAAGATGAGATAGTTTAAATAGTAAATCCTGGCACACAAAGAAAGATAAAACAAGCTGGGAGACGTCAGCTCACACGATCATTGTTTATTGAAGTGATACAAAGTGCTTTATCCAATTGTTCTGCTCCACCCGACGTTTCGACCTACTTAGGTCTTCACCGGAGCTACAAGACAACATACATACACATAGTGAGATCCTTGTATGTGACATAAAGATCATGTGATATATCTTACAGTAATATAGTTAATGGTACATAGTATATACAATGGCGAAGGCCCAATCAGCCTCCATCAAATGTAAGGACAGAGTAAACACAAGAAAACTGAGAAACAGAACGAGAAAGGGAAAATAGAGACAGAAATGTGTAGTGAAGTCCAGAGGGACCAATGGTTTGGAGTCACGAGTCATAGAAGAGTCATAGAAGAGTCATAGAAGAGCCATAGAGTCATAGAAGAGTCATAGAAGAGTCATAGAGTCATAGAAGAGTCATAGAAGAGTCATACAGTCATAGAGTCATAGAAGAGTCATAGAAGAGTCATAGAGTCATAGAAGAGTCATAGAAGAGTCATAGAAGAGTCATAGAGTCATAGAGTCATAGAGTCATAGAAGAGTCATAGAGTCATAGAATCATAGACGATTCATAGAAGAGTCACAGAAGAGTCATAGAAGAGTCAGAGTCATAGAAGAGTCATAGAAGAGTCAGAGTCATAGAAGAGTCATAGAAGAGTCATAGAGTCATTGAAGAGTCATAGAAGAGTCATAGAGTCATAGAAATGTCATAGAAGAGTCATAGAGTCATAGAAGAGTCATAGAGTCATAGAAGAGTCATAAAAGAGTCATAGAGTCATTGAAGAGTCATTGAAGAGTCATAGAAGAGTCATAGAAGAGTCATAGAAGAGTCAAAGAAGAGTCATAGACGAGGCAGAAAGTAAAACAAGGCTCGTCTCATTCGACTGACAATGAAAAAGTGACGCTAAAAGCTACATAAGAAATGTCTACAAAGAGGAGAGACGTCATCATCCAAAGTGGACATTTCCCAGCCTGAAATTAAAGCTTTATCAGCCCAGAAAACGGATGACTGACAGTAAGAACAACAGCCTCATCCGGTCCAAGAGAACAGTCATATGTAAGGAGATCCATCGTGGAAAGTGGGGACGCATCTGCTTTATTGTTAATTCAGCATCTGTCTATAATAGCGTAATAATAATAATGTCATATATAAGAATAGTAGTGACATAATGTGCAGTAATGTATGTAATGAATATATAATGTGCAGTAATGTGGTTACTATAATGAAGAACAACACTTATTATTATTATTATCATTATTATTATTATTATTATTGTCATTACTATTATTATCATTATTATTATTGTCATTATTATTATTATCATTATTATTATTGTCATTATTATTATTATTATTATTATTGTCATTATTAGGGTCATTAGTATAATTGTCAATATTATCATTATTACTGTCATAATTATTATTGTCATTATTATTATTATCGTAATTATTATTTTTATCATTACTTTCATTATTATTATTGCCATTATTAGTGTCATAAGTATTATTGTCAATATTATTATTATTACTGGTATTATTATTATTGTCATTATTTTTATTGTCATTTTTATTATTTTCAGTATCATTATTATAATTATTATTCTTATCATTACTGTCATTATTATTATTATTATTATTGCCATTATTATTTTTTATCATTACTGTCATTATTATTATTATTATTATTGTCATTACTATCATTATCATTTTTATAATTATTATTTTTATCATTACTGTCATTATTATTATTATTATTATTGTCATTACTATCATTATCATTTTTATAATTATTATTTTTATCATTACTGTCATTATTATTATTATTGTCATTTTTATTATCTTTATGATCATTTTTATAATTATTATTGTTATCATTACTGTCATTATTATTATTATTGTCATTTTTATTATCTTTATGATCATTTTTATAATTATTATTTTTATCATTACTGTCATTATTATTATTATTGTCATTTTTATTATGTTCATTATCATTTTTATAATTATTATTGTTATCATTACTGTCATTATTATTATTATTATTATTTCCATTAATATTAAGCGCGGTGTAGTTGTCCATTTGGGGCTCGTCCATCTTCTTGTCATTAGAGCTTCTTCATTCATTTAAAGTGACAGTACCTTCTTTTGTTTCCTTCACCCTGTGTAAATCTTGTAATGTTGAATTCGTTACTTTCTTTAGTAAAGTCGTCTTGGAGGATAAAGCTGTAAATGTTCAGTTTCTTATTATTTAACCCTTGTCACGCCTGACAATGAGATGGAAGTTATTGATCTGAGGGTAAAAGTCATTTCCCTGAATGAACAGGAACAAGCGTCCGATCGGAGATCATTCACTTCAATGGATCCGGACAAGTGTTGGGTGATTTCATTGGATTTACTCTGTTCTGGGAGCGACATCGGCTGATTACTAATGAAAAGAACAACCGGAGTGTGAGACAGAAGACTTGTGATCTGTGTCAAGACGTCAATTACCCGCCGTCCCCACGAATTAGACACAAGTGAATCACCGGGACGTCGATAGATGACGGCGGGGGACAAACCCCAATAACACGAGACAACACATCGTCTAAATCCGGATCAGCGCGTGCTCTGTATACAGACAATTCCCCAGGTTTTGTTATACTCAGGATTATTTCCTTTCTGTACTGGAACAACACAAAAAACTGAGAAAAAAAGGCAAATTGGACAAAATTTCACACAAATCTCCAAACCTGAAACAGACACAATTGTTGTCCCCTCACCTTAATATAGGAATAAATCCTGCAGTCAGTCTCCTCTATAACCTCCACAAGCTTCTTCTTCTCCAGAGGTTTCTCCTCTTCTTTATAATCTGCTCCCGGTCTCTCAATTTTCAGATCTCTCCACAGGTGATCAATGAGATTTAGATCCGGTCATTGATGCCCCTTCAGATCTCTCCACAGGTGATCAATGAGATTTAGATCCGGTCATTGATGCCCCTTCAGATCTCTCCACAGGTGATCAATGAGATTTAGATCCGGTCATTGCGGCCTCTTCAGATCTCTCCACAGGTGATCAATGAGATTTAGATCCGGTCATTGATGCCCTTCAGATCTCTCCACAGGTGATCAATGAGATTTAGATCCGGTCATTGCTGCCTCTTCAGATCTCTCCTCAGGTGATCAATGGGATTTACTGTAGATCCGGTCATTGCTGCCCCTTCAGATCTCTCCAGCGCTTTGTTTCCTCCATTTCTGGTCTTTTTGGATGTTTGGGGTCATTGTCCTGCTGGAGACCCCTGACCTAGGACGCCCCCAGCTGTCTGACCCCGGGCTCTACATTGTCACCAATGGCGTAACCTGAAGCTCATGGGCCCCAATGCGAAAGCTCCAACGGGGCCCCCAATTATTACAAATCTTTAACAGCAATAGTCTATTTCTATAAGCCAAAGAGACTTTTGGGGCCCGCTAGGCTCCAGGGCCCAGGTGCGATCGCAACCCCTGCACCTGTTGTAGTTACGCCCCTGATTGTCACCCAAAATGCTCTGGAATCTTCAGATTTCACAATGTCTTGTGAAAAGGGATAAATAGGGAGCGCACATAGGGCGTTATCGTCTTAATAAATAGTCCAGTCCCCCCAATCGGTGTGACTTACCTGCGGTGGTTGTGAGAGCCACAACAAACTGAGAGAGCCTAGTAATGGTCGCTGCAGGAGCCCACTGAAGCCCTGATGAAGTGGCAGATTTAAAGCCACGAAACGCGTAGGCAAATAAACCAGAACCTGATTAACCCTTTACTGGACTGGAAGTTTCTTGAGGTCAGCGCGGACTACAAAGCCCAGCTTTTTCTTCGGTGGAAATCATGATGTCTTGTGCACAGTCAAGACCCCCAGTGCCAGAGGCAACAAATCACCCAAAACCTCTCTGACCTTTCCCTTTATCTGTGACTGTAGATCCTGTGCTCTTTTCTCTGACCTCCTCCATATGTGACTGTAGGTCCTGTGCTCTTTTCTCTGACCTCCCCCATATTATGTGACTGTAGGTCCTGTGCTCTTTTCTCTGACCTCCCCCATATGTGACTGTAGGCCCTGTGCTCTTATATCTGCCCTCCTCCATATGTGACTGTAGGTCCTGTGCTCTTATATCTGCCCTCCTCCATATGTGACTGTAGGTCCTGTGCTCTTTTCTCTGACCTCCCCCATATGTGACTGTAGGTCCTGTGCTCTTTTCTCTAACCTCCCCATATGTGACTGTAGGTCCTGTGCTCTTTTCTCTGACCTTCATCATATGTGACTGTAGGTCCTGTGCTCTTTTCTCTGACCTCCCCCATATGTGACTGTAGGTCCTGTGCTCTTTTCTCCGAACTCCCCCATATGTGACTGTAGGCCCTGTGCTCTTTTCTCTAACCTCCCCCATATGTGACTAGAGGTCCTGTGCTCTTTTCTCTGACCTCCCCCATATGTGACTGTAGGTCCTGTGCTCTTTTCTCTGACCTCCCCCATATGTGACTGTAGGTCCTGTGCTCTTATCTCTGACCTCCCCCATATGTGACTGTAGGTCCCGTGCTCCCCCATATGTGACTGTAGGTCCTGTGCTCTTTTCTCTGCCCTCCCCCATATGTGACTGTAGGTCCTGTGCTCTTTTCTCTGACCTCCCCCATATGTGACTGTAGGTCCTGTGCTTTTTTCTCTGACATCCCCCATATGTGACTGTTGGTCCTGTGCTCTTTTCTCTGACATCCCCCATATGTGACTGTAGGTCCTGTGCTCTTTTCTCTGCCCTCCTCCATATATGACTGTAGGTCCTGTGCTCTTTTCTCTGACCTCCTCCATATATGACTGTAGGTCCTGTGCTCTTTTCTCTGACCTCCCCCATATGTGACTGTGGGTTCTGTGCTCTTTTCTTTGTCGGCCTCATCCCATTTTCAGTAAATAGTAGAATGATTCATTTTACCATAAAGCTCAATCTTGTCTCATCTGCCCACAAGATGCTTTCCCAGAAGGATTTTGGTTCCTCATGTACATTTTGGCTTTTTTCTGTCTGTGTCAGCAGTGGGTCCTCCTGGGTCTCCTCCTTAGCGTTTTATGTCATTCACATGTGGATGGATAGTTCGCACTGACACTGATGCTCCCTGAGCCTGCAGGATGGCTTGGATTTCTCTAGAACTTGATTGGGGCTTATCCACCTTCCGGACTATCCTGCGTTACAACCTTTCATCAATTTTTCTCTGCCATCCAAGTCCAGGAAGATTAGCGACAGTGCCATGGGAATGATCTATGGGTGTGAGGGGGAGGGGTCTGCAGAGACCTCAGACTTTTTTTTTTACATGAGATGATTGGAGTATTCCTCCTGTGGATTGTGGATGAGATAAATCCACTTTATAGAGAAGAAAAAATGTCCTGAGCGCCTTCATTAGCACCTGATTGTCTCCTGCACACAGAAAAGCTGAGATATATAGAGACTGAGGGTCAGAACCTGGCACAGCCAATCACCAACTCTCTGCCAGTCACCAACACTGGCACTGCCCTCTGCCAATCACCAACACTGGCACTGCCCTCTGCCAATCACCAGCACTGGCACAGCCAATCACCAACTCTCTGCCAGTCACCAACACTGGCACTGTTCTCTGCCAATCACCAGCACTGGCACTGCCAATCACCAACACTACTCTCTGCCAGTCACCAACACTGGCACTGCCCTCTGCCAATCACCAGCACTGGCACAGCCAATCACCAACACTACTCCCTGCCAGTCACCAACACTGGCACTGCCCTCTGCCAATCACCAGCACTGGCACTGCCAATCACCAACACTACTCCCTGCCAGTCACCAACACTGGCACTGCCCTCTGCCAATCACCAGCACTGGCACTGCCAATCACCAACACTACTCTCTGCCAGTCACCAACACTACTCTCTGCCAATCACCAGCACTGGCACTGCCAATCACAAGCACTGCCAATCACCAACACTGGCACTGCCCTCTGCCATTCACCAGCACTGGAACAGCCAATCACCAACTCTCTGCCAGTCACCAACACTGGCACTGCCCTCTGCCATTCACCAGCACTGGAACAGCCAATCACCAACTCTCTGCCAGTCACCAACACTGGCACTGCCCTCTGCCAATCACCAGCACTGGCACAGCCAATCACCAACTCTCTGCCAGTCACCAACACTGGCACTGCCCTCTGCCAATCACCAGCACTGGCACTGCCAATCACCAACACTACTCCCTGCCAGTCACCAACACTGGCACTGTCCTCTGCCAATCACCAGCACTGGCACAGCCAATCACCAACTCTCTGCCAGTCACCAACACTGGCACTGCCCTCTGCCAATCACCAGCACTGGCACTGCCCTCTGCCAATCACAAGCACTGGCACTGCCAATCACCAACACTACTCCCTGCCAGTCACCAACACTGGCACTGCCCTCTGCCAATCACCAGCACTGGCACTGCCAATCACCAACACTACTCCCTGCCAGTCACCAACACTGGCACTGCCCTCTGCCAATCACCAGCACTGGCACTGCCAATCACCAACACTACTCCCTGCCAGTCACCAACACTGGCACTGCCCTCTGCCAATCACCAGCACTGGCACTGCCAATCACCAATACTACTCTCTGCCAGTCACCAACACTGGCACTGCCCTCTGCCAATCACCAGCACTGGCACTGCCCTCTGCCAATCACCAGCACTGGCACTGCCAATCACCAACACTACTCTCTGCCAGTCACCAACACTGGCACTGCCCTCTGCCAATCACCAGCACTGGCACTGCCAATCACCAACACTACTCTCTGCCAGTCACCAACACTTCTCTCTGCCAATCACCAACACTGGCAATCACCAGCACTGCCCTCTGCCAGTCACCAACACTGGCAATGACAATCACCAGCACTGGTCTCTGCCAATCACCTGCACTTGCACTGCCATCTGCCAATCACTAGCACTAGCTCTACCCTCTGCCAATCACCAGCACTAGTATTGCCCTCTGCCAATCACCAGAACTGGAACTGCCAATCACCAGCACTGGCACTGCCAATCACCAAAACTGACCTCTACCAATAACCAGCACTCCCACTGCCCTCTACCCATTACCAACACTGCCACTGCCCTCTGTCAATTACTAGCACTGCCCTCTGCCAATCATCAGCACTGGCATTGCCAATCCTTAACACTGCCCTCTGCCAATCACTAACACTGGTACTGCCCTCTGCCAATCACTAACACTGCCTTACACCAATCACCAGCACTGGCATTGCCCTCTGCCAATCACCAAAACTGCCCTCTGCCAATCACTAACACTGCCACTGCCCCCTCCCAATCACTACTGGCACTGCCAATCCTTAACACTACCCTCTGCCAATCACCAACACTTTCACTGCCTTCTGCCAATCACCAACACTTTCACTGCCCTCTGCCAATCACCATCATTGCTGCCTGGAGAGGTGCAGGCAGTGGCAGTGGCTGCAGGCGGTGATGTGTCTCTTTGGTATTTGACGCTTAATTTAATTAAATTTACTTGAAGGAAAAAGTTTTACATAAAAAGTGACAAAAAAACAAAAGAATCGAGGAAGGAAAAAAGGGTGAAAGTAACAAAAGAAAAGTATCCACATACTGATATAATGTCCAAGGAGATCTACAATATATAATGTCCAGGGAGATCTACAATATATAATGTCCAGGGAGATCTACAATATATAATGTCCAGGGAGATCTATAATATATAATGTCCAGGGAGATCTACAATATATAATGTCCAGGGAGATCTACAATATATAATGTCCAGGGAGATCTATAATATATAATGTCCAAGGAGATCTACAATATATAATGTCCAGGGAGATCTACAATATATAATGTCCAGGGAGATCTACAATATATAATGTCCAGGGAGATCTACAATATATAATGTCCAGGGAGATCTACAATATATAATGTCCAGGAAGATCTACAATATATAATGTCCAGGGAGATCTACAATATAATGTCCAGGAAGATCTACAATATATAATGTCCAGGGAGATCTACAATATATAATGTCCAGGGAGATATACAATATATAATGTCCAGGGAGATCTATAATATATAATGTCCAGAGAGATCTACAATATATAATGTCCAGGGAGATCTATAATATATAATGTCCAGGGAGATCTACAATATATAATGTCCAGGGAGATCTACAATATATAATGTCCAGGGAGATCTATAATATATAATGTCCAGGGAGATCTACAATATATAATGTCCAGGAAGATCTACAATATATAATGTCCAGGGAGATCTACAATATATAATGTCCAGGGAGATATACAATATATAATGTCCAGGGAGATCTATAATATATAATGTCCAGGGAGATCTACAATATATAATGTCCAGGGAGATCTATAATATATAATGTCCAGGGAGATCTACAATATATAATGTCCAGGGAGATCTACAATATATAATGTCCAAGGAGATCTACAATATATAATGTCCAGGGAGATCTACAATATATAATGTCCAGGAGATCTACAATATATAATGTCCAGAGAGATCTACAATATATAATGTCCAGAGAGATCTACAATATATAATGTCCAGGGAGATCTACAATATATCATGTCCAGAGAGATCTACAATATATAATGTCCAGGGAGATCTACAATGTATAATGTCCAGGGAGATCTACAATATATAATGTCCAGGGAGATCTACAATGTATAATGTCCAGGGAGATCTATAATATATAATGTCCAGGTAGATCTACAATATATAATGTCCAGGGAGATCTACAATATATAATGTCCAGGGAGATCTACAATATATAATGTCCAGGGAGATCTATAATATATAATGTCCAGGGAGATCTATAATATATAATGTCCAGGGAGATCTACAATGTATAATGTCCAGGGAGATCTATAATATATAATGTCCAGGGAGATCTACAATATATAATGTCCAGGGAGATCTACAATATATAATGTCCAGAGAGATCTACAATATATAATGTCCAGGGAGATCTACAATATATAATGTCCAGGGAGATCTACAATATATAATGTCCAGGGAGATCTATAATATATAATGTCCAGAGAGATCTACAATATATAATGTCCATGGAAATCTATAATATATAATGTCTAGGGAGATCTATAATATATAATGTCAAGAGAGATCTACAATATATAATGTCCAGGGAGATCTATAATATATAATGTCCAGGGAGATCTATAATATATAATGTCCAGGGAGATCTATAATATATAATGTCCAGGAAGATCTACAATATATAATGTCCAGGGAGATCTATAATATATAATGTCCAGGGAGATCTATAATATATAATGTCAAGAGAGATCTACAATATATAATGTCCAGGGAGATCTATAATATATAATGTCCAGGGAGATCTATAATATATAATGTCCAGGAAGATCTACAATATATAATGTCCAGGGAGATCTATAATATATAATGTCCAGGGAGATCTATAAATATATAATGTCCATGGAGATCTATAATATATAATGTCCAGAGAAATCTACAATGTATAATGTCCAGGGAGATCTACAATATATAATGTCCAGGGAGATCTACAATTTATAATGTCCAGGGAGATCTATAATATATAATGTCCAGGGAGATCTACAATTTATAATGTCCAGCGAGATCTATAATATATAATGTCCAAAGAGATCTACAATGAATAATTTACAAGATCTATACAACCAACGGTATGTATATAAAATATACAAGGATCACATATATGAATAAAGTATCATATATAAAATATTATACAAGGATGTATCTCATATATAAAGGAGCCATAATATTATAGCACAGGAAAAGATAATAAACCATATAATGTAGACAGTATAGGATCACCTGCACTGAATGGATCCAGGAATCACATAGATCAGGAGAGCACAATGTACAGGGGATCTATAGATCAAACAGCAGGAATATGTGTACAGTGATAGCATGTATGTATAATGTACAGGGATCAGAAATATGTACAATAGAGACTAATCCATGTAGTGAGGTCTATAATACACAGGGATCGTATACAGTGATGATCTGTAATAGATCACATACAGGGGAAGAATTATACATGTCTGTACCATCATAATATCTCACAGGATCACCCGATGTCATTGTGTGATCCACAGAGATCGTGGATATATGAGCAATGAAATATACAGTACAGCTATAATGTCATGTATTCTATAATATACTGTATAATATATTCTATAATGTGATGTATAATGTATTCTATAATGTGATGTATAATGTATTCTATAATGTGATGTATAATGTATTCTATAATGTGATGTAAATGTATTCTATAATGTATGTATTCTATAATATACTGTATAATATATTCTATAATGTGATGTATAATGTATTCTATAATGTGATGTATAATGTATTCTATAATGTGATGTATAATGTATTTATAATGCCATGTATTCTATAATATACTGTATAATGTATTCTATAATGTATGGAGTTCACCATATATATGTAGCGATGATCTATAATACTCTGCACTTCTATAGTCTGTGTATTGTGCTGTACAGAGTGTATGTTTATATATACAGTGTGTATGAGTATATATATATATGGTCTATAATGTATAAGGATAACAATTATGTAGTAATTAATTATCCATAATGACCCATTTTCCACGTTTGTCGTTAATGTGAAGAATATAATGATCACATGTGAGATCTCTCATATGGAATGTACAGAGATCAGGATCTATAGAACATTTACTCCATATACACAAGGATCTCATGTAGTAATGATCTATAATGATCACTACAAAGGGATCACACTTGTGTATGGGATCTATGATGCAGGATACACAGTGATCTCACATGTGTGCGACATCCATATACTATGTAACATAGAATATCTACAGTGTAGAGTATAGATGGGTGTGAGATATCCAGTGTTCTCATGTACAGGTGTCTGAGGGTTATTACATCTGGATGTGATCTGTGATATATAGTGCACACAGATGCTGGAGATATATATATATATATTATATATACATTATATCGCTCTTAGGCTCAGATAACATTGATGTCTATTGACTTTCCTCCAGGATTTTGCAGACACCTCCTTCTCTGCTGTCAGTGAGATCAGGAGAAACAAAGGGTTAATAAATATCAGATCAGACACTCCGAGAGAAGAATGATTGTATTATATATCATTCATTATATATCAGATATTACACATCGTCCATTATACATACAGTATACTATACACAATACAGAAGACTTTATACACCACCCAAATGTATCAAATATCACTCATTATACAGAAGATTATATATATATATATATCACTCATTATACAGAAGATTATATATATATATATCACTCATTATACAGAAGATTATATATATAATATCACTCATACAGAATACAACATATATCGGATATTACACTTCATCCATAATACAGAAGATATTATATATCATCATTATACAGAAGTATTATATATCATCCATTATACAGAGGACTTATAGAAGATCTATTATACAGGAGACATCACACGTGATCCATTATCTAGCAAATATTATATATCATCCATTATACAGAAGATATTATAGAAGATCGATTATACAGAAGATATTATATATCATCCATTATACAGAATATATTATATATCTGATCCCCCCTGATCCCTGCACGTATCTGTAGGGATCCAGTGGCGGTATAGATCCAGCAGATCTCCGGTTTCGGGATTCTGTCGCTGAATTATCAATATTTTGTATCAAACACATGAAATCTGCAGACTGATAACAACCGCAGAACATTGCAGACGTGTGAACAGAGGCAGAAGAACATATAGGACGCGGTATAGAACGCGGTATAGAACGCGGTATAGAATGTTGTATAGAACGCGGTACAGGACGCGGTATAGGACACGCTGACTCTGCCAGACAATCGCAGGCTTGTGTAGACACAGTGTGCACAGCGCCCTGCACACAGGGACATCAAAGGCAGCTGTCACCACTGACACTTACCTGCGCTTTTACTTGGGACTGCAGGAGAAGCAGCAACAACTTCACAGAGTTTGTATATTAATTGGAGCAAAAGAAGAGCAGAGAAATTGTAGATTATCAGAGGAGAAGAAGAGCAAAGTGCAGGAGAGACAGAAAACGGAATATCCTGAGACTGACAGACAGACAGACAGACACCTGGACATGATGGACTAAAGGCTGCACCTTCCTACATATCATCATGTTATAGATTCATTATACACAGCAGAGAGATATCATGTAATAAACTATAATATTATAATACAGAAGTGTATGTAACATCATATCAAATGCAATATATCATGTAATAATATATTATAATATATAATTGTATATAATATAATATAAAATATAATACATCATGTAATAATATATTATAATACAGAAGTGTTCATAATATCATTAAATATAAAATGTAATATTATAAGGTAGAAGTCAATATAATATAAAATGTATATCATGTAATAATATAGAAGTGTATATAATGTCATAAAATATAATATTATCAAATAGTAGTGAATATAATATAATATAAAATGTAATATATCATGTAATAATACATTATAATATAGAAGTGTATATACTATAATAACATATAAAATGTAATATTATAAGGTAGAATGGAATACAATATATTATAAAATGTAATATGTCATGTAATAATATATTATAATAGAAGTGTATATACTATAATAAAATATAAAATGTATTATAACATATAATAAGATGTAATATTATATAATATAGAAAAAAATGTATATATATAATATAAAATGCAATATATAATGTAATATGATATTATAATATAGAAGTGCAATGTAATATAACATGTAATATATAATGTAATATGATAGAATAGAAGATAGAAATGCAATATAATATAATGTATATGTACACATCGCACATCACAATATTATCTCTGCATATAAAGATGCATAAATCATTGTATACACTGGGGATAATTGATAACAATATAGATATATATATATACATGTATAGATGCACATCCTCTAAATATACAGGGAATCAAACATAGAACAGATACAGTTTATTTATTAATATGTCTCTATAGAGAGATAATACATCATTCATTTATAAAGATACATAAATGTGATATATACAGAGATGTGATAGACAATGAACTTTTATAAATAAAGATATATAAATCTATAGAAAATAATATAGAAAAAACAGGGAAAAAACATATAGAAAGATTCAGTTTTTTTTACAATATGTCAGAGAGATAATGACACATCATTCATATATGAAGATACAAACATGTAATATATACAGAGAGATATGAAAGAGAATGGGACACAACTTTGATAAATAAAGATGTATAAATCTATATGTAATGATCCAGATAATGACACATCCCCTCTATGTATGGATCCATAATATATATACCACACACACCCATATATATATATATATATACCCCATACACACACACACACACACACATATATATATATATAACCCATACACACACACACACATATATATATATACCCATACACACACATAATATATATATATACCCCATACACACACATATATATATATATATATATATACCCCATACACACACACACACACATATATATATATACCCATACACACACATATATATATATATACCCCATACACACACACATATATATATATTTATTATATATACACACACACACCACATATATATATAACACCACACACACACATATTATATATACACACACACACATATATATATACCCCCCCCCCCCCACACACACACACACACATATATATATATACAGTCTCTCACAGTGTCAGGGGTGTGATGGGGCACAGGTGATCAGCTGATGATTGTGGAGTTACTTTGTATCTTGCTCCTCTTGCAGGTGATTATGTCTCTCATCATATAATGTGGAGGTGATTACTGGATCCAGCACCTCGGGCAGCTCCACGTGTCCTCAGGATTGGGGGCTCCCCCTCCTCCCCTGCCCCTCATTGGCTCTCAGGAGAGGCTCCTGGGCCCCTCCAGTGTCTTCCTCGTGCCCACCCTCCTCATCCTCCTCCTCTGATGAGTGGTGGCAGCATCTGCTTGAGCTGAGACCCCTCAACCTGCAGCCATTGCTGGTGCTGGATGTGGACAGACCTCCTGGAGCTGAGCCCCCCATCATCCCCTCCATTGCTGGCACTTCCAGTCCTCCCCATCATCCTCTTCACCTTAATCCCCATCATCCTCCTCCTAATCTCTCCTCTGTGCTGGAGGTTCTCCTGGAGCCTTCATTAAAGCCTCCACCCTGCAGCCCCTTCCTGGAGCCTTCAGCCTCCTCAGCCCCCTGTGCTGGGAGCGGGACCCCACAAGTGTCTCCTGGACCCCCGGCACCATGAACCTGAACTTCACCTCCCCAGTGCACCAGGTGTCCAGCCAGAGACCCACCTCATTCTTCATAGAGGACATCTTACTGCACAAACCCAAACCCCTGCGAGAGTCAGCGAGCAGCCACTTCAGTGCCAACACCTTCACCTCCAGGGTGCCCCTGCTGGACTATGGCTACCCCCTGATGCCAACCCCAACCATCCTGGCACCGCACCCTCACCACCCCTACACAAGCCCGAACACCACCCCTTCTTCCTGGCCACCTCAGGTGAGTGACCCCTCAATCCCCCAAACTGTGAGACCTGAACCATTCCCCAATGTGAGAATGAGACAGAAGAGACTCAATCCGCCAGGTGTGACCATGCGGCTACTACTGCTGCGTTACTTCAGTGGAATCCAATTCTCCTTCATTCTTTCTTTGTCTATCTTCTTCTTAATTCTTTTTATTTCCTCTTCCTTATTTCTTCTTTTTTCCTCTTTCTTTTCCTTCTTCCTTCTTCATTTTACCTCTTTTTTCTTCTTTCCTCGTTCTTCTTTCTTATTCTTCTTTCCTTTTCTTCGTATTTTTCTACTTCTGTTTCTTCTTTCCTCCTACTTCTTGCTTTCTCTTTCTTTTTCTAATTCTTCTACTTCTTTCCTCTTTATTCCTTTTTCTTCTTCTACTTCTTTTTCTTCTTCATCTTCTACTTCTCTTCCTTCTTGTTTCCTCTTCCTTTCTTCTTCTAATTCTTCTACTTCTTTCCTTTAATCTTCTACTTCTCTTTCTTATTTCCTCCTACTTCTTGTTTTCTCTTCCTTTCTTTTCCTAATTCTTCTTCTTCTTCCCTTTTCTTCCTTTTTTCTTCTTCTACTTCTCTTTTCTCTTCCTTATTGTTTTCTCTTCCTTTCTTCTTCGTCTTCTTCTTTCGTCTTTCTTCTTATTATTCTGTCTTCTTTCCTTTTCCTCCTTCCTTTTTACCTCTTACATTTCTTTCTTTCTTCTTCCTTTTCCTTTTTCTTCTCCTTCTTCTTTCCTCTTTTTCAATCTTCTTTCCTTTTCCTCCTTCTTTCTTCTTTTTTTTTCCTTCTTCTGTGCTTTTCTTTCTTTCTTTCTTTCTTTCTTTCTTCTTTTTTCTTCCTTCTTTCTATTTATTCGTTTTAATACTAATTATTTTCGTCTGTACAATTCTTCAGTGGTATTTGTTGGCAGAGGGAATCTTGGCTGATATAACAGTGGTTGATGTAGTAGAGCTGAGTTTTCGTAGCTTTTTCAGCAGGTATAAGCTTGTAATGTGGTGGGGTTTATGAAGGTATCAGGGTTTGATTTTTTACATAGGACTGAAAGTAAAATAACCATGACATTTGTGCTCAGCTCTGTGCCAGCATTGCAGTCCTAATACATATCATTGTTGTCGTCTTACATGGGACTGCTATAAAATACACGCAATTATCTGATCGCTCTGCTATAACCTGGTTAGTTCTGAATTTCAGTGAATTATTATTATTATTATTATTATTATTATTATTATATTCCCATTTTCCCAGTACATATTGGACTTTAAGGGATTTATAGCACTTTATCTTGTGAAATACATAAGATCCCGCTAATATGATTTATAAGAAGGAAAAAAACATGAAATATGGAGAAAGTGACAATGAGGGAACTCCCAGCACACACAGCTGTGGCAGATACAGAACTCGCTATTCCAGGGGCATTGGTGCAGTGTCTGGATACATTGTATTCACAGATGTAGCAGAGCTGAGTAGTAATTCATGTAGAAACTCATCTCTGTGGAGGGTGATGTCTGGAGGATGTGATTGTAGTCGGCAGGGTGTGATTGTGGTCGGGCAGGCTGTGATTGTGGTCGGGCAGGCTGTGATTGTAGTCGGGCAGGGTGTGATTGTGGTCGGGCAGGATGTGATTGTGGTCGGGCAAGGTGTGATTGTGGTTGGGCAGGGTGTAAATGTGGTCGGGCAGGGTGTGATTGTAGTCGGCAGGGTGTGATTGTACTTGGCAGGGTGTGATTTTGGTCGGGCAGGATGTGATTGTAGTCAGGCAGGATGTGATTGTAGTCGGGCAGGGTGTGATTGTGGTTGGGCAGGGTGTGATTGTAGTCGGCAGGGTGTGATTGTACTTGGCAGGGTGTGATTTTGGTCGGGCAGGATGTGATTGTAGTCAGGCAGGATGTGATTGTAGTCGGCAGGGTGTGATTGTGGTTGGGCAGGGTGTGATTGTAGTCGGCAGGGTGTGATTGTACTTGGCAGGGTGTGATTTTGGTCGGGTGTGATTGTAGTTGGGCAGGTGTAATTGTGGTCGGCAGGGTGTGATTGTGGTCGGGCAGGGTGTGATTGTGGTCGGGCAGGGTGTGATTGTGGTTCGGGCAGGGTGTGATTGTAGTTTGGGCAGGTGTGATTGTGGTTGGCAGGTGTGATTGTGGTCGGCAGGATGTGATTGTGGTCGGGCAGGGTGTGATTGTAGTTGGGCAGGTGTAATTGTGGTCGGGCAGGGTGTGATTGTGGTCAGGCAGGGTGTGATTGTGGTCGGGCAGGGTGTGATTGTAGTTGGGCAGGGTGTGATGTGGTCGGGCAGGGTGTAATTGTGGTCGGGCAGGGTGTGATTGTGGTCAGGCAGGGTGTGATTGTGGTCGGGCAGGGTGTGATTGTAGTTGGGCAGGGTGTGATTGTGGTTGGGCAGGGTGTGATTGTGGTCGGGCAGGATGTGATTTGTGGTCGGGCAGGGTGTGATTGTAGTTGGGCAGGGTGTAATTGTGGTCGGGCAGGTGTGATTGTGGTCAGGCAGGGTGTGATTGTGGTCGGGCAGGGTGTGATTGTAGTTGGGCAGGGTGTGATTGTGGTCGGGCAGGGTGTGATTGTGGTCGGGCAGGGTGTGATTGTGGTCGGGCAGGATGTGATTGTAGTTGGGCAGGGTGTGATTGTGGTTGGGCAGGGTGTGATTGTGGTCGGGCAGGGTGTGATTGTGGTTCGGCAGGTTGTGATTGTAGTTGGGCAGGGTGTGATTGTGTGGTCGGCAGGGTGTGATTGTAGTTGGGCAGGGTGTGATTGTGGTTGGGCAGGGTGTGATTGTGGTCGGGCAGGTGTGATTGTGTCGGGCAGGTTGTGATTGTAGTTGGGCAGGGTGTGATTGTGGTCGGGCAGGGTGTGATTGTATTGGGCAGGGTGTGATTGTGGTCGGCAGGATGTGATTGTAGTTGGGCAGGGTGTGATTGTGGTCGGCAGGATGTGATTGTAGTTGGGCAGGTGTGATTGTGTTGGGCAGGTGTGATTGTGGTCGGGCAGGGTGTGATTGTGGTCGGGCAGGTTGTGATTGTAGTTGGGCAGGTGTGATTGTGTGTCGGGCAGGGTGTGATTGTGGTCGGGCAGGTGTGATTGTGGTCGGCAGGGTGTGATTGTGGTCGGGCAGGGTGTGATTGTGGTCGGCAGGTTGTGATTGTAGTTGGGCAGTGTGTGATTGTGGTCGGGCAGGTTGTGATTGTGGTCGGGCAGGGTGTGATTGGGTCGGGCAGGTGTGATTGTGGTCGGGCAGGGTGTGATTGTGGTCGGGCAGGATGTGATTTGTCGGCGCAGGGTTGATTGTGGTCGGCAAGGGTTGATGTGTTGTCGGGCAGGGTGTAATTGTGGTCGGGCAGGGAGGGGAGGACTAACATTCCCAAGGAGAGAATAAAGAATTACTGGTGACTGATTGCCAGTTTTGGTGGCAGAAGAAATGTAATATTCAGAAGCAGAAAACAAACTGTAAATATAAGAAATCTCTAAATACAGATAATTATAACAACAGTAATAATATGTATTATAATTATAATAATTACAGCATTTATTATTAGTTTTAATATATTATTATTATTATTATTAACAACAAGAGTAACAACAATATCATCAATAGTAATAATATATTAAATGTATACAAGCTTCTTTTTACTACAGTATAAAAACATAAATAACAAATACACTGAACAATAAATATAGTAGCCGTCACCTGCAGTCCTATGTAACACCAAAGATAATAGTGATATCTCTGAGTACAGGTAATGTATTAGATGTCTCCTGCAGTCCTATGTAACACCACAGATAACACAGTAATATCTCTAGTACAGATAATGTAGTAGATGTCACCTGCAGTCCTATGTAACATCACAGATAACACAGTGATATCTCTAGTACAGATAATGTAGTAGATGTCACCTGCAGTCCTATGTAACATCACAGATAACACAGTGATATCTCTGAGTACAGATAATGTAGTAGATGTCACCTGCAGTCCTATGTAACACCACAGATAACACAGTGATATCTCTAGTACAGATAATGTAGTAGATGTCACCTGCAGTCCTATGTAACATCACAGATAACACAGTGATATCTCTAGTACAGATAATGTAGTAGATGTCACCTGCAGTCCTATGTAACATCACAGATAACACAGTGATATCTCTGAGTACAGATAATGTAGTAGATGTCACCTGCAGTCCTATGTAACACCACAGATAACACAGTGATATCTCTAGTACAGATAATGTAGTAGATGTCACCTGCAGTCCTATGTAACATCACAGATAACACAGTGATATCTCTGAGTACAGATAATGTAGTAGATGTCACCTGCAGTCCTATGTAACACCACAGATAACACAGTGATATATCTAGTACAGATAATGTAGTAGATGTCACTTGCAGTCCTATGTAACACCACAAATAACACAGTGATATCTCTGAGTACAGATAAATTAGTAGATGTCACCTGCAGTCCTATGTAACACCACACATAACACAGTCAGACAGACTCAGCTCAATGTGTCCATAGGTGATGGCTTCTGCCCATAGACCATTATATTCTGGGTCCATAGACCTTTATGCTCTAGGTCTATAGACTATTTGTTCTCGATTCAGAAACCATTATTTTCTGGCTCCATAGACTTTTATATTCTGGGTCTATACACTGTTATGTTCTGGCTCCATAGACTATTATTTTCTGGCTCCATAGACCATTATGTTCTGGCTCCATAGACCATTATGCTCTGGGTCCATAGACTTTTATGTTCTGGCTCCATAGACCATTATGTTCTGGGTCCATAGACCATTATGTTCTGGCTCCATAGAACATTATGTTCTGGGTCCATAGACTTTTATGTTCTGGCTCCATAGAACTTTATGTTCTGGGTCCATAGACCATTATGTCCTGGGTCAATAGACAATTATGTTCTAGGTCCATAGACTTTTATGTTCTGGCTCCATAAACCATTATGTTCTGGGTCCATAGACTTTTATGTTCTGGCTCCATAGACCATTATGTTCTGGGTCTATAGACCATTATGTACTGGCTCCATAGACCATTATGTTCTGGCTCCATAGACCATTATGTTCTGGCTCCATAGACCATTATGTTTTGGCTCCATAGACCATTATATTCTGGCTCCATAGACCATTATGTTCTGGCTCCATAGACCATTATGTTCTGGGTCTATAGACCATTATGTTCTGGCTCAATAGACCATTATGTTCTGGCTCCATAGACCATTATGTTCTGGCTCCATAGACCATTATGTTCTGGCTCCATAGACCATTATGTTTTGGCTCCATAGACCATCATATTCTGGCTCCATAAACCATTATGTTTTGGCTCCATAGACCATTATGTTCTGGCTCCATAGACCATTATGTTCTGGCTCCATAGAACATTATGTTCGGGCTCCATAGACCATTATGGTCTGGCTCCATAGACCATTATGTTTTGGGTCCATAGACTATTATGTTCTGTTTCCATAGACCATTATGTTATGGCTCCATAGACCATTATGTTCTGGCTCCATACACCATTATGTTCTGGCTCCATAGACCTTTATGTTCTGGCTCCATAGACCATTATGATCCGGCTCCATAGACCATTATGTTTTGGGTCCATAGACTATTATGTTCTGGCTTCATAGACCATTATGGTCTGGCTCCATAGATCATTATGTTTTGGCTCCATAGACCATTATGTTCTGTGTCCATACACCATTATGTTTTGGCTCCATAGACCATTATGTTCTGGCTCCATAGACCATTATGTTCTGGCTCCATAGACCATTATGTTCTGGCTCCATAGACCATTATGGTCTGGCTCCATAGACCATTATGCTTTGGCTCCATAGGCCTTTATGTTCTGGCTCCATAGACTATTGTGTTCTGGCTCCATAGACCATTATGCTCTGGCTTCATAGACCGTTATGTTCTGGCTTCATAGAACATTATGTTCTGGCTCCATAGGCCTTTATGTTATGGCTCCATAGACCATTATGTTCTGGCTCCATAGACCTTCATGTTTTGGCTCCATAGACCATTATGTTATGGCTCCATAGACCTTCATGTTTTGGCTCCATAGACGTTTATGTTCTGGCTCCATAGACCATTATATTCTAAGGCTAGGGCAACACTGGCAGATTTTCCATGCATTTTTCAGACTAGTCTTTTCTGAATGTACCATGCGTTTTTGGCTCAGCACCAAAAAATACTGCATGATGCATGATTTTTTTGGAAAAAGCACCAAAAAGTGCAGCATGCAGCATTGTTTGGTGCTTTTTATATGGCACTAAATGGTTCATGTGTTTTTCCATGAGTTTTTCCATGTGTTTTTTTAAGGTCCCCCACACCTATCAGCAAAAACGCAAGCTGACAAAAAGCACCTTAAAAAACGCGTGCCAAGTGTGACCCTCGCCTTAGTCCTTAGACCAGGGTAGATGCTCGTATTGAAGCTCATGAAGCAGACGCTGCCGCCCCTGTGTAATCACCCGCCTGAGGTTCTGGCCATCTCTTGCACATTCTGCACCATCTACTCACCTTGTCTCTCTTGTCTCTCTTGTCTCTCTGTCTCCAGGTTTGCCTATGCCGGCTCTGTTCCCCCATCACACAGAGCTCCCAGGGAAGCATTGCAGAAGAAGGAAAGCCCGCACCGTCTTCTCAGACTCTCAGCTCTCCGGACTGGAGAAACGCTTTGAGCTGCAGCGTTACCTGTCCACACCGGAGAGGGTAGAGCTGGCCACGGCCCTCAGCCTGTCCGAGACTCAGGTAACTGCAGAACCCCGGAGCTGCCCCTCAGGGTGGGATCCTGATCAGTAATGTATGAAGAAATCTCCAACAAATGTCCAACGTGAAGACAACTCACACCTACTCACACCCACTCACACCCATCACACCCACTCCACCCACTCACACCCACTCAAACCCACTCTAAACCCACTCACACCCACAGTCACACCACTCACACCCACTCACACCTACCACACCTACCCACACCTACTCACACCTACTCACACCCACTCACACCCACTCACACCCACTCACACCCACTCACACCCACTCAAACCTACTCACACACCCACTCACACCTACCCACAACCTACCCACACCTACTCACACCCACTCACACCCACTCACACCCACTCACACCCACTCAAACCCACTCACACCTACTCACACCCACTCACACCCATCACACCCACTCACACCCACTCACACCCACTCACACCTACCCACACCTACCCACACCTACTCACACCCGCTCACACCCGCTCACACCCACTCACACCCACTCACACCTACTCACACCTGCTCACACCCGCTCACAACCTGCTCACACCCACTCACACCCACTCCACACCACTCACACCTACTCACACCTACTCACACCCACTCACACCCACTCTTACCCACTCACACCCACTCACACCACTCACACTACTCACACACCCACTCACACCCACTCTTACCCACTCACACCCACTCTTACCCACTCACACCCACTCACACCCACTCACACCCACTCACACCCACTCACACCTACTCACACCCACTCACACCCACTCTTACCCACTCTTACCCACTCACACCCACTCACACCCACTCACACCCACTCACACCCACTCACACCTACTCACACCCACTCACACCTACCCACACCTACCCACACCAACTCACACCTACTCACACCCACTCACACCTACTTACACCTACTCACACCAATTCACACCTACTCACACCTACTCACACCTACTCACACCAACTCACACCTACTCACACCTACTCACGCCTACTCACGCCTACTCACACCAAGTCACACCAAGTCACACCAAGTCACACCTACTCACACCAACTCACACCTACTCACACCAACTCACACCTACTCACACCAACTCACACCAAGTCACACCTACTCACACAAGACTCACACCTACTCACTCCAACTCACACCTACTCACACCAACTCACGCCAACTCACGCCAACTCACGTCTACTCACGCCAACTCACGCCTACTCACACCAACTCACACCAACTCACACCAATTCACACCTACTCACACCAACTCACACCTACTCACACCAACTCACACCTACTCACACCAACTCACACCTACTCACACCCACTCACAACCACTCACACCCACTCACACCCACTCACACCTACCCACACCTACTCACACCCACTCACACCCACTCACACCCACTCTTACCCACTCACACCCACTCACACCAACTCACACCTACTCACACCAACTCACACCTACTCACACCTACTCACACCAACTCACACCTACTCACACCTACTCACACCTGCTCACACCTACTCACACCTACTCACACCCACTCACACCCACTCACACCCACTCACACCCACTCACACCTACTCACACCTACCCACACCTACCCACACCTACTCACACCTACTCACACCCGCTCACACCTGCTCACACCCGCTCACACCCACTCACACCCACTCACACCCACTCACACCTACTCACACCTACTCACACCCGCTCACACCTGCTCACACCCACTCACACCCACTCACACCCACTCACACCTACTCACACCCACTCACACCCACTCTTACCCACTCACACCCACTCACACCCACTCACACCCACTCACACCCACTCACACCTACTCACACCCACTCACACCCACTCTTACCCACTCTTACCCACTCACACCCACTCACACCTACTCACACCCACTCACACCTACCCACACCTACCCACACCTACCCACACCTACCCACACCAACTCACACCTACTCACACCCACTCACACCTACTTACACCTACTCACACCAATTCACACCTACTCACACCTACTCACACCTACTCACACCAACTCACACCTACTCACGCCTACTCACGCCTACTCACGCCTACTCACACCAAGTCACACCAAGTCACACCAAGTCACACCTACTCACACCAACTCACACCTACTCACACCAACTCACACCTACTCACAAAAACTCACACCAAGTCACACCTACTCACACAAGACTCACACCTACTCACTCCAACTCACACCTACCCACACCAACTCACGCCAACTCACGCCAACTCACGCCAACTCACGCCTACTCACACCAACTCACACCAACTCACACCAATTCACACCTACTCACACCAACTCACACCTACTCACACCAACTCACACCTACTCACACCAACTCACACCTACTCACACCCACTCACAACCACTCACACCCACTCACACCCACTCACACCTACCCACACCTACCCACACCCACTCACACCCACTCTTACCCACTCACACCCACTCACACCCACTCACACCAACTCACACCTACTCACACCTGCTCACACCTACTCACACCAACTCACACCTACTCACACCTACTCACACCAACTCACACCTACTCACACCAACTCACACCTACTCACACCTACTCACACCTGCTCACACCTACTCACACCAACTCACACCTACTCACACCAACTCACACCTACTCACACCAACTCACACCTTATCACACCAATTCACACCTGCTCACACCTACTCACACCTACTCACACCATCTCACACCATCTCACACCTACTCACACCTACACACACCAACTCACACCTACTCACACCTACATACACCTTATCACACCTACTCACACTCACACCTACTCACTACTCCTTACAATGAGTTAATGATAACCAGATTCCCACCATCATTATAATACATATATGAATGGGCCCAAGAAGAAGCTAACCCGATGCACCTCATCAATCAAGCATTGCACCAGCCTCCAATGGTTTGTATCCTCCTCAAAATGCATCCTGGCACCATGTCCATGTAATCCAACCATCCGACATTGCAAAATAGGATTCATCAGGCCAGGCCGCTGTCTTCTATTACTGGTCCAGTTCTGAGGATCAGTTGACCATGGTAGGCCTCACCGTGATGGACAAAGGTCAGGTCGGACACTTGACAGATTAAAGCTACACCGCACCGCACACACCAAACTGCGCCGCTCAGAGTGACCCAACACCTTTGTATAAAAGCCATAACAGACTTCATTCATTTGTAGTACAGTCGTTCCTCCAAGGGATCGTGATATGTTTACTTCCCATCATTTACCATCAATGAGACTTGTCCTATACTGGGAACACCTCACAAGACTCGCCATATACCAAGAACACCCCACAAGACCCGACATATATCCAGAACACCCCACAAGATGCTCTGTATACTAGGCACATCCCACAAGACTTGCTATATACAGAGAACACGTCAAAAGTCCCGCCGTATCTTGGGAATATGCCACAAGACTCTCTGTATACTGGGAAGACCTCATAAGCTCCGCCATATACCAAGAACACTCCATAAGACCCATCGTATACCAAGAACATGTCAATAGACCTGTCGTATACTGGGAACATCCAACAAGACCCGCCGTATACCAGGAACACTCCACAAGACCCTCCGTATAGAGAGAACACCCCACAAGACCTGCCGTATACCAGGAACACCCCAGGAGACCCTCTGTATATTGGGAACACCCCACAAGACCCTCCGTATACAGGAACACCCCACAAGATCCTCCGTATACAGAGAAACCCCACAAGACCCTCCGTATACAGAGAACACCCCACAAGACCCTCCGTATACAGAGAACACCCCGCAAGACCCTCCATATACAGAGAACACCCCGCAAGACCCTCCATATACAGGGAACACCCCACAAGAGCCTCCGCATACAGGGAACACCCCACAAGACCCTCCATATACAGAGAACACCCCACAAGACCCTCCGTATACAGAGAACACCCCAGAAGACCCTCCGTATACAGAGAACACCCCGCAAGACCCTCCATATACAGGGAACACCCCACAAGACCCTCCGTATACAGGGAACACCCCACAAGACCCTCCGCATACAGAGAACGCCCCACAAGACCCTATGTATACAGAGAACACCCCACAAGACCCTCCGTATACAGAGAACACCCCACAAGACCCTCCGTATACAGAGAACACCCCACAAGACCCTCCGTATACAGAGAACACCCCGCAAGACCCTCCATATACAGGGAACACCCCACAAGACCCTCCGTATACAGAGAACACCCCACAAGACCCTCCATATACAGAGAACACCCCACAAGACCCTCCGTATACAGAGAACACCCCACAAGACCCTCCGTATACAGAGAACACCCCAGAAGACCCTCCGTATACAGAGAACACCCCGCAAGACCCTCCATATACAGGGAACACCCCACAAGACCCTCCGTATACAGGGAACACCCCACAAGACCCTCCGCATACAGAGAACACCCCACAAGACCCTCCGTATACAGAGAACACTCCACAAGACCCTCCGTATACAGAGAACACCCCACAAGACCCTCCGTATACAGAGAACACCCCACAAGACCCTCCGTATACAGAGAACACCCCACAAGACCCTCCGTATACAGAGAACACCCCGCAAGACCCTCCATATACAGAGAACACCCCGCAAGACCCTCCATATACAGGGAACACCCCACAAGAGCCTCCGCATACAGGGAACACCCCACAAGACCCTCCATATACAGAGAACACCCCACAAGACCCTCCGTATACAGAGAACACCCCACAAGACCCTCCGTATACAGAGAACACCCCACAAGACCCTCCGTATACAGAGAACACTCCATACGTCCTGCAGTATACCAGGAACGGCCCACAAGACCCTCTGTATACCTTGCCCATCACCATATCTATAGTCCCCAGGACATTGAGCGGCTGGTTATGTTGGGGACAATATAAACTCTCTTGTTGCTAAGACTTTTGGGGATATATATTTGGGGTCTCATATTCACCCATTGATTTCTTTCCTTGCAGGTTAAAACCTGGTTCCAGAACCGCAGGATGAAGCATAAAAAGCAGCTGAGGAAGAGTCAGGATGACAAGACCCCCTCCAGTGATGGCCACATGGACCCTGGCTCCAGTGATACAGAATTGGGGGACACTAGGGGGGACTCTGGGCCCGACAAGGACAACAACCAGAGCCTTTACCTGAGAGAGGAGGCAGATGATGAGGTGGACATTATTGAGGATGACATGTGCCCCCACACCTATTATAACCCCCATTATGCTGGACACATTCACAGTCACCACCAGGGAAGCCCCTCATACATCTATGTACCAGCTCTATGAACTGACAAGGAGACACCTGGGGAGCGAGGAGAGGAGAGTGGGGGTCCTCTGCCTTCTACATTATCATTTATCCCTTGGGTCCCCAACAAGGGGATTGGGTGTCACCCCTAAAACAATTCAATATGACTACTCAGACTATGAACAGATGGTGATTGCCTGGAAACTATCACCCATCATGTCATTGACTGCACAATTCTTTTAATTCCACCTATGATGCACTGGACTACTACTACCATCATGCACTGGACTACTACTACTACCATCATGCACTGGACTACTACTACCATCATGCACTGGACTACTACTACCATCATGCACTGGACTACTACTACCATCATGCACTGGACTTCTCATTTATATCCACCATATGCTGGAAAATTCTACTCCTGATCACTGCTTTAAGCTGAATTGGTCCTCTATGCACAACATATATTAGATGGTAATGAGTGTATTCCTGGATAGTGATTTATATATGATGGACTGGTCTTCTGTATATACTGGACTGATCGTCTGTATATTATGGACTAGTCCTCTATATTCTGGATTTACATCCTAATCAACAAGTATCAGCCATGGGGTCAGCAAGATCCACAATATTCCAGTTATAATCAAATAAAATGATCTCAAGCAATGAAAATATAAGAGACAACAAATATCAACCTATTGTCGCTGAAGACCCCTCTGGTCCCCATATCCTCAATTGCCCTATCTTCCTTCCTACTCCTGTCCCCTTCTGTGCCCCCTCCACTGCCCCCAGCTTCCCTCCTACTCCTGTCCTCTTCTGTGCCTCCTCCACTGCCCCCAGCTTCCCTCCTACTCCTGTCTCCTTCTATGCTCCCTCCACTGCCCCAGCTTCCCTCCTACTCCTGTCCTCTTCTGTGCCTCCTCCACTGCCCCCAGCTTCCTCCTACTCCTGTCCCCTTCTGTGCCCCCTCCACTGCCTCCAGCTTCCCTCCTATTCCTGACTCCTTCTGTGCCCCCTCAACAGCCCCCAGCTTCCCTCCTACTCCTAACCCCTCCTGTGCCCCCTCCACTGCCCCATCTTCCCTCCTACTCCTGACCCCTTCTGTGCCCCCTCCACTGCCCCCAGCTTCCCTCCTACTCCTGACCCCTTCTGTGCCCCCTCCACTGCCCCCAGCTTCCCTCATACTCCTGACCCCTTCTGTGCCCCCTCCACTGCCCCCAGCTTCCCTCATACTCCTGACCCCTTCTGTGCCCCCTCCACTGCCCCATCTTCCCTCCTACTCCTGACCCCTTCTGTGCCCCTCCACTGCCCCAGCTTCCCTCCTACTCCTTACCCCTTCTGTGCCCCCTCCACTGCCTTCAGCTTCCCTCCTACTCCTGACCCCTTCTGTGCCCCCTCCACTGCCTTCAGCTTCCCTCCTACTCCTGACCCCTTCTGTGCCCCCTCCACTGCTCCCAGCTTCCCTCCTACTCCTGACCCCTTTTGTGCCCCCTCCACTGCCCCAGCTTCCCTCCTACTCCTGTCCCCTTCTGTGCCCCCTCCACTGCCCCCAGCTTCCCTCCTACTCCTGACCCCTTCTGTGCCCCCTCCACTGCCCCAGCTTCCCTCCTACTCCTATCCCCTTCTGTGCCCCCTCCACTGCCCCCAGCTTCCCTCCTACTCCTGACCCCTTCTGTGCCCCCTCCACTGCCCCAGCTTCCCTCCAACTCCTGACCCCTTCTGTGCCCCCTCCACTGCCCCAGCTTCCCTCCTACTCCTGACCCCTTCTGTGCCCCCTCCACTGCCCCATCCTCCCTCCTACTCCTGACCCCTTCTGTGCCCCTCCACTGCCCCAGCTTCCCTCCTACTCCTGACCCCTTCTGTGCCCCCTCCACTGCCTTCAGCTTCCCTCCTAGTCCTGACCCCTTCTGTGCCCCCTCCACTGCCTTCAGCTTCCCTCCTACTCCTGACCCCTTCTGTGCCCCCTCCACTGCCCCAGCTTCCCTCCTACTCCTTACCCCTTCTGTGCCCCCTCCACTGCCCCCAGCTTCCCTCCTACTCCTGACCCCTTCTGTGCCCCCTCCACTGCCCCAGCTTCCCTCCTGCTCCTGACCCCTTCTGTGCCCCCTCCACTGCCCCAGCTTCCCTCCTGCTCCTGACCCCTTCTGTGCCCCCTCCACTGCCTTCAGCTTCCCTCCTAGTCCTGACCCCTTCTGTGCCCCCTCCACTGCCTT
Source organism: Allobates femoralis (assembly GCA_033576535.1). Lineage (NCBI taxonomy): Eukaryota > Metazoa > Chordata > Amphibia > Anura > Aromobatidae > Allobates > Allobates femoralis. The sequence goes on from JARQOC010000009.1 coordinate 36,510,323, forward strand.
CAGCTTCCCTCCTACTCCTGACCCCTTCTGTGCCCCCTCCACTGCCCCAGCTTCCCTCCTACTCCTTACCCCTTCTGTGCCCCCTCCACTGCCCCCAGCTTCCCTCCTACTCCTGACCCCTTCTGTGCCCCCTCCACTGCCCCAGCTTCCCTCCTGCTCCTGACCCCTTCTGTGCCCCCTCCACTGCCCCAGCTTCCCTCCTGCTCCTGACCCCTTCTGTGCCCCCTCCACTGCCCCCAGCTTCCCTCCTATTCCTGACTCCTTCTGTGCCCCCTCCACTGCCCCAGCTTCCCTCCTACTCCTGACCCCTTCTGTGCCCCCTCCATTGCCTTCAGCTTCCCTCCTGCTCCTGACCCCTTCTGTGCCCCCTCCACTGCCTTCAGCTTCCCTCCTGACTCCATCCAGTCTCCATCTTGCTTGGATAATGTCCCTTTCTTCATCTCCTCCTTTTCTTCTCTTATCCCCCATCATCCCTATTTCTCCCCTCTTGTCCTCCTTCTGCCCCCTCCAGTTCCCCCCATTATTGGGCACAGATGAGGCTTCTGGTCACTTCTCACTTTCACACAGACTATTTCGCTTTCAGACTTGTTCACATTGTATTTGCAGAACCTTGTTTTTCTTTTCTTTGTGGTCTTTTTATATCATTAGATTATTATATTTTATTTATTTATTTACAGATTGTATTAAAAAAATCCGAACATCTCAGTCAGGGTGACTCCTAATAGATCCTCACAAATCCTCATAGATCCTCACAGATCCACATAGATCCTAATAGATTCTCACAGATCCACATAGATCCTCATAGATCCTCACAGATCCACACAGATCCACATAGATCCTAATAGATTCTCACAGATCCTCACAGATCCACAGAGATCCCCATACATTCTCACAGATACTCACAGATCCACATAGATCCTAATAGATTCTCACAGATCCACATAGATCCTCACAGATCCTCATAGATTCTCACAGATCCTCACAGATCTTCATAGATCCTCACAGATCTTCAATGCAGCACCAGATGCCCCAACAGAAAGTTGTTCTGTAATGAAGACAAATTCCTAGATAAATATTCATCTATAATAATAATAATAATGTAAAAAACGAAATAGTAATAATAAAATAAGTAAAAGTAACAAAAATATATTTATATTATTATCATCAAATAATTAATAATAATTTATTAGATTTCACGTTATGACTGATAATCCCTATGTCATGGTGCTGATTATTATTATTACTATTATGTTATTATATTATTAGCATTTTTTTATTGGTTCATTATTTCACATTTAAAGTGAATTTTCAGAAAGTGAAATTTGCTCTTATTCATAATCCCTTAATCTGAAGCTTTTCAGGACACGTTACCCCTGTGTAAATAATCCCCCACCCCATGGAGACATCCTTGTAAACTCTTATGGGGGATTATTGTGGGGAGGGGGATTATAGTGGGGGGGGGGGATTATTGTGGGGGGGGGGGGATTATTGTGGGGAGCTGCAGGTCTTCACCTCTTGATAATGGCTTTTTTCTGTTGTAATGAATGTTCTCTTCTTTCCCAGGATCTGATCCCAGTGATTCGGGTATTATAGTAACAGGATTATTAGATCTTCTCCCTCCACAATCTAATCCAGGATCTGACACAGAATGTTACATTGTATCAATCCTCCCCGAACGCTGATTGTTCCTGTCGGGACACAGAGGATTTATGGAACCTTTTATTGAATAAATCTATTTTGAATTGATGATTGTGAGGTTCATCTGCGATATTTATCGGTACAATCCCGATCATTGCGATCTCACAGACTGTCCAGATGGGTATAATCCCCTCAACACATTATAATCCCAGCATTTATCTTCTTCTGATTGTTTACACTTGTATTAGTTCATCACAGTCTCAGTTATAGGAGAAACCAGACAGGAGGTGAAATGAATAATAATAGAGTAGAATATAAATCTCACAGCAGGTTACAGATAGGGAATGAAATGATAAAAGCTCATTCATTCTATAATAGTAATATATCACACACAATGCTAGATATATATATATACCCTGCTAAGATAAAACACTCGTAGCTTATTTTTTCCTCCAAGGAATTCACTATGTCTTATTATTCCATCATCTTATTTTAGGGGGAGACAGGGTATAAATATGATAGAAAACAAAAGAAACAGCTCAAAACATAGGGTAAATGTGGACTTTAATGCCCAATAATGTGGCAACGTTTGGGACATAGTATCCCTTCTCCAAAGTAGATGAGAGAGGATACAATATCTGAAATGTCACTGCGCCATTGGGCATTAAAGGTCACATTCACCCCATGTCTTCTGGTGCTGTTCTCATTTTTATATATATATATATATATATCTATATATATATATATATATATATATATATATATATATGAAATATATATATATGAAATATATATATATATAAAAAAAAAAAAATATATATATATATATATATATATATATATGAAACAGCACCATGCATATATATATATATATATACGTGTTTATATATGGAATCCAACCATAAATATGGTTAAATGAATAATAATAATCCAACCATAAAAGAGTACTTGAAATATAAAGAGCACAAAAAGAATAAATGAGAGGAGGAGAGGAAATTAAGAGAATAATTATAATGCTGACATCAAAGCAGAACAACATAATCCAGAATGATGGCATTATAATATATAATTAGATCATATACAATATTGACATAGAAGGATAACTTTAAAATATACAGTGCTTTAATAGAAATATAACAGGATAATATATAATGCTGAAGACATAAATACAAGTCAAATGACATGAAATCAATAAATATAGAAAACAAAGAAAAGAGTGAACATCAACAGAATAAGAGAACATAATGTACTGAAATATACATAAATTATATAATACATAATGGAAAATTACTGAGCTAAATCAACAGCTGAAATCAGAGAGAAAGTATACATAATAACAAAGCTGAGATCACAAAGAATAACTGTTATATACAATAGAGACACAATAAGAAATAGCTACATAATACAGAATGATGACATCATAGAATGTAACAAGATAATGTACAATGATGACACTTTAAACAACCACATAATGCACAATACTGAAAGCATAAATGCAATTTAAATTACATGAAATCTACCAATAAATATAGGAAAATAGAGAGAAAGAAAGAAAGAAAGAAAGAAAGAAGAAGAAGAAAGAAAGAAGAGAGAAAGAAAGAAAGAAAGAAAGAAAGAAAGAAAGAAAGAAAGAAAGAAGAAAGAAGAAAGAAAGAAAGAAAGAAAGAAAGAAAGAAAGAAAGAAAGAAAGAAAAGAAAGAAAGAAAGAGAGACAGAAAGAAAGAGAGACAGAAAGAAAGTAAGAAAGACATTAATAAAATAAAAGGAAATAATGTGCAATTACTGAAATCAGAAAGAGAAGATCCATAACATACAAAGCTGAGATCACAAATAATAACTGTATAATATACAATAGAAACTCAATAAGAAATAACTACATAATACACAATGCTGATATCATAGAATATAACCAGATAATGACAATGCTGACACTTCACACAACAACTTAATATGCAAAAATAAACACAATATAAGGGAAGTTGATGTAATTACAGCACAAAATACAACATTATAACCAACATCACATAGAAGAATGACATTATAACAATTCATAACAGTGACATTATATACAATCATCACAACATTAGCAACACAATAAAATATGAATGTACAATGCGGCTGATGGAATAGATACACAGACATTTACAGCACTGGCTGTATACAGATCTCTACAGTATGATACTGGCTCATATGATACATATGCAGATAGGCACAGTGCTGGATGATATACAGACATATATATATATAGCTTGATTATATAGTAGATATATACACACAGAAAAGACCTGACAACCACTAACTCCTGCAGTGACAGGGAACGATGGGGATACTCCAAGTAACAAAATCTTTTTTCTGTCAAATTCAAATCCATAAAATCCATAAAATCCATAAAATCCATAAAATCCTGTTCACGCGTTCTGAGCAGAGAACTGCAGGGATTAGATCAGTTTCCTGCTTGAAACGCGTAATCGGAATTCGATGGATTTTAATCTGAATAAAGACTTTGTTACTCGGAATATCCTCATCGTCTCCTCTCACTGTTGGATTTTATTCACATTTTTTCTGCTTATTTCTTCCATTTTGAAATCGCCGCAATTCTGTGTCCTGCCCCAGTGCTGAACTGAGGATTCCTGGGACTGGGGAGCTGATTATTAACCATCTCTCTGCTGCATAGATACATGGAAAGCTGGGTCATATACAGACAAGCAGATATAAACAATCCTGCCTGATGCCTGATATATATAATGTATATTGATATACACACCATAAAGTCTGATATAACAGACATATACAATGATAAATGATAGATAATCTGCTCATGCTGTGTATTGGGCAGGGTGTGTATACCTGGTGTACCCCCATGTCTCTGGGGTGGGGTCATGTGCTCATGCTGTGTATTGTGCAGGGTGTGTATACCTGGTGTACCCCCATGTCTCTGGGGTGGGGTCATGTGCTCATGCTGTGTATTGTGCAGGGTGTGTATACCTGGTGTACCCCCATGTCTCTGGGGTGGGGTCATGTGCTCATGCTGTTTATTGGGTAGGGTGTGTATACCTGGTGTACCCCCATGTCTCTGGGGTGGGGTCATGTGCTCATGCTGTGTATTGTGCAAGGTGTGTATACCTGGTGTACCCCCATGTCTCTGGGGTGGGGTCATGTGCTCATGCTGTGTATTGGGGAGGGTGTGTGTACCTGGTGTACCCCCCATATCTCTGGGGTGGGGGTCTTGTGCTCATGCTGTGTATTGGGGAGGGTGTGTGTACCTGGTGTACCCCCATATCTCTGGGGTGGGGTCTTGTGTTCATGCTGTATATTGGGCAGGGTGTGTGTACCTGGTGTACCCCCATATCTCTGGAGTGGGGGTCTTGTGCTCATGCTGTGTATTGGGCAGGGTGTGTGTACCTGGTGTACCCCCATATCTCTGGAGTGGGGGTCATATGCTCATGCTGTGTATTGGGGAGGGTGTGTGTACCTGGTGTACCGCCATATCTCTGGGGTGGGGGCCTTGTGCTCATGCTGTGTATTGGGCAGGGTGTGTACCTAGTGTACCCCCATATCTCTGGGGTGGGGGTCTTGTGTTCATGCTGTGTATTTGTATATTACATATTTTGCCAATGGATAGGTAACCTCAGGAAGTCACTGGATGTTATTAGGTGAAGCGGCTTATCCTCCATGGATATCCTCCTTCTGCATGTATGGTATACGGGAGTAATACAGGAGTATACGTATACGGGAGTAATACAGGAGTATACGTATACTGGAGTAATGCAGGAGTATACCTATAGGGGAGTAATACAGAGGGTCACCATCAGTTGGTCTCATATAAGACACATTTCCTCTGTGCACTATATGGAAGGTTTATTTATCCTGCAATGTGATCTGCTCCTGTGTCGACCAATCATGGGGCCCTCAGGGACACTCAGTTCTTTTGGGGACCTGCTCAGTTTCTTAGACATCTTGATCTGGATACATAGGAATGAGGCAAAATGATTAATGGATTAAGGACAACATACTATCACTCTGGAGCGCCTGGTGTATGGTGCAATACATGGGTGACAACAGGGATGGTATGGAAGAGACCCTGGCAAAAGGGAGCGGGGGATGGGACACTTCCTGACACTCACCTGATTCTGCACCCCGTCCTCCCTAACATCCCTATACAGGTCCTCCCCCCCCTTCCCCCCATTGCAGTTGTTCTGCTTAGGTCCTCGCTAGCCCTAGACTCATCCTGGTTAGTGAGCAGGCTGACGAGGACAGTAGTCTCACCACTCCACTACTACAACACAAGGTAAGGGAGACAGACAGGGGAAAATAGACACAAAAAGGATAAACTCCAAAACTCCACAATTGCCACAAAACACCAGAGCTGCAATCGTCACGACTCCAGACAGGCTCCTTCCACAGTGGTCAGCATATACAGAGATTCTATCACATACATCAGAGGTCCCCAACTCCAGGCCTCAAGGCCCACCAACAGTGCATGTTTTCAGGATTTCCTTGGCATTTGACAATTGGAATCACCACCTGTACAGGAGATTGAATTACCAACTGTCAAATTTCTAAGGAAATAATGAAAACCTGGACCGTTGGTGGGCCTTGAGGACTGGAGTTGGGGACCTCTGACATACATGACTGTTTATAGAGGAGGGGAGTGGTCACCAAAAGCTACAACTGAGATTAAGGCCACAAACAACAATCACAAAGGAAAGAGTCCTTAACCAATGTAACACCAAAAGAAAGTAAATATATTTACTCACAAGTTCTAGACCTGTGATCTATAAGGATCAACTCTCTCTAGGGCAGGAGACACTCGTGACACATACACTGATTACATTGGGGAATAAATAAACCATATATTTAATATGAGGCTTGGTATATTGTAGAAATACTGAATCAGGATATGTCATTCGTGTTGATGTAGCAGATTTACAGTTTGAAATAATGAACCAGAATTTGGGATTTTTTCCTTGTATTAATGATTGAATCGGATTTGATAATTAGTGACACTTATGTGCACGAGCCCAAATATGAGTGATGTGGTCCATCAGCCCCGGATGCTGCGGCGCTCACTTGTTCTCAGTCACCCGGACACTTGGCGCGGAGGCCGCACCACACGTTCCAGGTTCCAGGTCACAATCTGATGGTCGGGACGCGGCGCCCTGTGAACTTGGCCTCAGAGACCATTGAATTCACAGCCTGTAAGGAGCAATTACCTGGAGAGATAATGCCACACTCCCGAGATCTGTGTCTCCAGTGAAGTGGATGTAGAAGATCTCCAGCGACCTCGCGTAATATAGATAATTATTGTTATTATTCCATCTGAAGGGTGAAAATTACCACCCTGCTCGCACTCCCGGAGACGCACGTAATGCCGCCATCATGAAAGACGCTCTGCTTTGAGGGAGAAGACGGCGTAATATTAAAAAAAAAAAAGCATTAGATGAGACTCTGTTAATTCTAGAAAAATTACAACCTGAGAAGATGAAAAAAGATGAACATCAGCGGCGCAATTATACCGGACCGTGCGGGAGATTACAGGGACAGGGCTTTATGGGAATTCTTCCAATGTTTAAAAATATGGAGATTCTATAAAACTTCATTTAAAGGAAGCAGCGATTGCTATAATCACAGAGACAGTCAATAAAGCAACAAAATGTGCAGTACTCTCTTCCTCCATAAGGGGGAGCCGCACTCAGGTTCAAATGGGGGGAGACGACCTTCCTATGATCTGTACACCCAGAGATTTGGGCTATTGTGCACCTCGTCCTTGTTGACTTATTACTCTGGGGTTCTGGAGATTCGGGTTATTGTGCACCTCGTCCTGGTTGACTTATTACTCTGGCTGGAGATTCTGGTTATTGTGCACCTCGTCCTCGTTGACTTTTACTCTGGGCCTGGAGATTTGGGTTATTGTGCACCTCGTCCTCGTTGACTTATTACTCTGGGGTTCTGGAGATTCGGGTTATTGTGCACCTCGTCTTTGTTGACTTATTACTCTGGGTTCTGGAGATTCGGGTTATTGTGCACCTCGTCCTCGTTGACTTGTTACTCTGGGCCTGGAGATTCTGGTTATTGTACACCTCGTCCTCGTTGACTTATTACTCTGGGCCTGGAGATTCGGGTTATTGTGCACCTCGTCCTCGTTGACTTATTACTCTGGGCTGGAGATTCAGGTTATTGTGCACCTCGTCCTCGTTGACTTATTACTCTGGGGTCTGGAGATTCGGGTTATTGTGCACCTCGTCTTCGTTGACTTATTACTCTGGGCCTGGAGATTCGGGTTATTGTGCACCTCGTCCTCGTTGACTTATTACTCTGGGCCTGGAGATTCGGTTATTGTGCACCTCGTCCTCGTTGACTTATTACTCTGGGGTCTGGAGATTCGGGTTATTGTGCACCTCGTTTTTGTTGACTTATTACTCTGGGGCCTGGAGATTCGGGTTATTGGGCACCTCGTCTTCGTTGACTTATTACTCTGGGCCTGGAGATTCGGGTTATTGTGCACCTCGTCCTCGTTGACTTATTACTCTGGGCCTGGAGATTCGGGTTATTGTGCACCTCGTCCTCGTTGACTTATTACTCTGGGCCTGGAGATTCGGGTTATTGTGCACCTCGTCCTCATTGACTTATTACTCTGGGGCCTGGAGATTCGGGTTATTGTGCACCTCGTCCTCGCTGACTTATTACTCTGGAGTTCTGGAGATTCGGGTTATTGTGCACCTCGTCCTCGTTGACTTATTACTCTGGGTTCTGGAGATTCGGGTTATTGTGCACCTCGTCCTCGTGACTTATTACTCTGGGGTTCTGGAAATTCTGGTTATTGTGCACCTCGTCTTCATTGACTTATTACTCTGGGTTCTGGAGATTCAGGTTATTGTGCACCTCGTCCTCGTTGACTTATTACTCTGGGTTCTGGAGATTCGGGTTATTGTGCACCTCGTCCTCGTTGACTTATTACTCTGGTTCTGGAGATTCGGGTTATTGTGCACCCTCGTCCTCGTTGACTTATTACTCTGGAGTTCTGGAGATTCGGGTTATTGTGCACCTCGTCCTCGTTGACTTATTACTCTGGGTTCTGGAGATTCGGGTTATTGTGCACCTCGTCCTCGCTGACATATTACTCTGGGGTCTAGAGATTCAGGTTATTGTGCACCTCGTCCTCGTTGACTTATTACTCTGGGGTTCTGGAGATTCTGGTTATTGTGCACCTCGTCCTTGTTGACTTATTACTCTGGGGTTCTGGAGATTCGGGTTATTGGGCACCTCGTCTTCGTTGACTTATTACTCTGGGCCTGGAGATTCGGGTTATTGGGCACCTCGTCCTCGTTGACTTATTACTCTGGGGTTCTGGAGATTCGGGTTATTGTGCACCTCGTCCTCGTTGACTTATTACTCTGGTTCTGGAGATTCTGGTTATTGTGCACCTCGTCCTCGTTGACTTATTACTCTGGGGTTCTGGAGATTCGGGTTATTGTGCACCTCGTCCTGGTGACTTATTACTCTGGGGTTCTGGAGATTCGGGTTATTGTGCACCTCGTCCTCGTTGACTTATTACTCTGGGGTTCTGGAGATTCGGGTTATTGTGCACCTCGTCCTGGTTGACTTATTACTCTGGGGTTCTGGAGATTCGGGTTATTGTGCACCTCGTCCTGGTTGACTTATTACTCTGGGGTTCTGGAGATTCGGGTTATTGTGCACCTCGTCCTCGTTGACTTGTTACTCTGGGCCTGGAGATTCGGTTTATTGTGCACCTCGTCCTCGTTGACTTGTTACTCTGGGGTTCTGGAGATTCGGGTTATTGTGCACCTCGTCCTCGTTGACTTGTTACTCTGGGGTTCTGGAGATTCGGGTTATTGTGCACCTCGTCCTCGTTGACTTGTTACTCTGGGGTTCTGGAGATTCAGGTCATTGTGCACCTCGTCTTTGTTGACTTATTACTCTGGGGTTCTGGACATTTGGGTTATTGTGCACCTCATCTTTGTTGACTTATTACTCTGGGGTTCTGGAGATTCGGGTTATTGTGCACCTCGTCCTCGTCGACTTATTACTCTGGGGTCTGGAGATTCGGGTTATTGTGCACCTCGTCCTCATTGACTTATTACTCCGGGGTTCTGAAGTTTCTGGTTACAGTATAAAATATATTACAACGACTCCCCATCTCCCCAGTGCTGAAGAAAGCGCCTTAGCTGGAGTTTCCCTTGAAATCTACCGGTGACAATTACTGCCTCATTGATATAAGAATCAGTTCAGTTGCCAACAAGGGAACCCAGAGCCGATCTTCCGCCATCCGCTCCTCATTCTCCAGTCATCGAGAAATGTAATTAATGTAACAAATAAGTAGAAAATCCGGATTTTCGCCTCTCCAATTACGCCGTCCCCCTCGGCGGCACGACCACCACTCCCATCATGCCCCCGGCGCACCTCTTCCTGGTAGAACATTTTATCTCCATTTCATAATGAGCTGTAATTTCATGTTGTGAACGTGTCGACTCGTAATGAAATCATAATCACTCTCGCTCTCACAAGTGCCGCGTTCAGCGCAATCTTTAGCCGAATATCAAAGACCTATTTGCTTCTTTCTAATATTCTAATTAAATCATGGGCTCAATTTAACCCTTCGCGTCTCTTTGATGAAGCCTTTCTGGCTTTTTTTTTTAGCATTTAGGCGCAGATGTAGGACGGGATGAATATTGGCCTATTGATTTAATGAGAAATCATTGCTGCCGGAGAGCCGCTCGCTCCTTTTATTTTCCCGGCTATAGAATTCATTTAATTGAAAGCGTCTTTTTAGCAAAACACATTAAGGGTCTAAATTAGTGAAGCTTTTCTGCTCCGGGAGACGAGCGGCCGAGGAGCCTTTGATGTGAAGACCGGGCTAAAGTGGGCAAAGAAACCCTGAAAATGAGCTGATGGGCCCATTATTACCATAGAATGGCGGCCGGCCCATGTGTAGGAGAAGAATACTTAATTTCTTAATTGATCACCTTTCGCTCTTCTTTGCCCGAGCTCTGCCCCCTTCTTCTATAGAGGTCGCCCCCCGTCGTAGGTTTCAATTAGGAGATTTGTTACAAAGAGCGGGAATATTTACATATCGTTGGGAGATTCTCGAAACGTCTTTGGAATAAAGGTTTGGAACGAGGCTCTTTCATACGGCGGACGAGCAACATGTGCGGGGGGAGGGCGAGCATTTGATCTCATTTAATACTAATGGTAATTACCTGCAGTACAATGCGTCAATGACAAGCGCCCATCTGTCCAAGAGCTGACACTTATACCTCTCCATATACCAATGGCCACGGTAGGGTTCGCCAGTGAGGTGGGAAACAAGATCCCAGACAATGTCCCTATATACTTATATATCTAGATGAATAGTTATATCCTTGTAAATAGTAACAGTATTATATTAGCCGTGGACAATTCTACCTTTACTGCTCTAGTCAGGCCCAGACTGGCCAACCGGGGCAGCGGGTAATTACCCGGTGGGCCCTTTTGCAATACCAAATCACTTACCCCTCCAGTAGTTGGCACAATACACTTGTTTCACTATGGAGAGATAAGGGAATCATCTTATCATTCATTTTACAAACTATCCACTATATTATTATATAAAAGCATAGGTAAATTGTGATTGTAATATTTGCATGTAGTTGGTCCCCACAGTCAATGTTACTGGTACAGTCTGACACTTGGTGCAGTGATCTTTTATTGACACCAATTTGGGGAACATCCGATATTTAGACCAACGTCTTTTGCCCTTTACTGGGGTGGTAAGGTGACAAACATACCTGTAAATACTTTATTAACAGAGCTATATAGGCAATTTGTCATCTGGAAAGCTATAGATGGCTACATGTGTACAGGATCAAAACCATAACAGTACAGGAATATAGAAACATTACCACCATTGGTATATATAAGCAAAACTAAAACCATCATAGGTACATGAATACAGCACCAGATCCACCATCAGTACATGAATAGAAAACAACCATGAGGACATGAATACAGCACCAGATCCACCATCAGTACATGAATAGAAAACAACAATGAGGACATGAATGCAACACTAGATCCACCATCAGTACATGAATACAGAAGCAGAACAACCATCTTTCCAAGAAAAGAGGACTAGAACCATCATCAGTACATGAATTCATCACAAGAACAACTATCAGTATATGAACATAGTACCAAAACTACTATCAGATCATAAATACATCACCATCATTAACACAGGAATGCAGCACAGGAATCACCATCAATATTTGTGTTCATCACCAGAGCCATCATCAGTATGTGAATACAGCTCAAGAACCATCATCAGTACATAAATACAGAACTATGATCAGTAAATAAATACAGCACCAGAACCATCGTTAGAACATAAATCCAGCACCACAACTATTGTCAGTGCATGAATTCAGAACCAAATCCAATCAATATATAAATATAGCACCAAAATCCTTATCAGTACATAAAAACAGCACCATAACCATACATGAATACAGCAAAAGAACAATCATCAGTACATGAATAAATCACCAAAACCATCATCAGTATAGAAATACATCACCAGAACCAGCATGAGTACATGAATAAAGCACCAGAATAATCAATAAACAAAAAAAGCACCAGACCAATCATAAGTACAAGAATACAGCACCAGAACTACTATCAGTGCATAAATACATCAGCAAAACCATCATCAGTGAAGGACTGCAGCACTATAATGTCAAGCTGTGGACTAGGAAGCGTCTGGATACAATGCGTGACAGTGGAGCACAGACCAACGTTGTCCGGCGCATTACACGCAACAACAAACTTGGGAAACACATGGGAGGGGACAAATACATCAGAGGGTCTTGTTCGTAGGGAATGGGGGAAAGGAGACCTCTTGAACTCACCTGCGGCTGTGCTTTGATCTCCCTACCATTCCTATACGGGTTCTTTCACCCTGTCGCTGAGCAGGATACCTAGTCCCTCACTGACCCTGATGTTAACCCTCAATAGGGAGATGGCCGACGGGAGCACTAGTCACAACCGCTGAACTAATAACAACAAGAGGGGAAGGGGAGGTGCCTGCTGCCCCTCTCCTAGGCAGCAGATGGCTTGGCAATTGTCAGCTTCTCCAGAGAACCTCCTTCACCTCAGGTAGCTAGGCCAGTGATGGAGTTCAATCACCAGCAAGGAATGCTGGATTATGTGACTATATAAAGGAGATGGGAGTGATCATAAAGTAGCCACACCTGGGAAGAGAAATGAGGAGCTAGCTAGCAGCATAAACTGACATTAACTCCTACACTACCAAAGGAAAGAAACACGTTTAAAATGAAGTCTCAATAAAGGAAATGAGACAGAGTTCCCAAGACTGTCACAAGTCTCCAAAGTAATCGGATGTGTTGCGGCACAGAATTCCAGAGGCTAAAAGGATCATTAGGAGAAGTCCAGGAGGAAAGTATCATGACTGTGGAGGACAGAAGGTCCTCTGAGGACGGGAGCTTATGTGTGGGGAAAAAACAAAGAAATATTTTGGAGATATAAGCAGGAGACAGATTGGATGGCTTTCCAGGTCAATTTTAGTAATTTACATAGGATCCATTGGGAAATAGGGAGCCAGTGAAGATATTTCCGGAGCACAGAGAAGGAGACGCAGCAAGGGAAGAGATGGATTAATTGGGAATCATTAGTACATGAATACAGCACCAGAACTCATCAGTACATGAACACAGAACCACCATCAGTACATGAACACAGAACCACCATCAGTACATGAACACAGAACCACCATCAGTACATGAACACAGAACCACCATCAGTACATGAACACAGAACCACCATCAGTACATGAAAACATTCCCAGAACTATAACCAGTACTTAATGCAGCAACAGAGGTGTCATCCGAACATGAATACGGCTTAGTCCAACAATCATTTGTAATGTCAAGTCAGTCCTATATACATGTGTTGTCTGGTGTTTGGCTGCGTGTACCAACACAGAGCTCCCACATCATGCTCTCATACTGCAGCCCCCAATGCTGCCAACTCCCCATACTGTAACTCCTTCCCACAGTGACTCCTTGCACTGTTCCCCTCGTGCTGTCAATATGTCCACGCTGCCCCCCTCTATACTGTGCACCCTTTCATGCTTTTAACTCCTCAGCATACCGTTCCTCCATATTGTGCACACACTGTAACCAAACCCCTCCATAAAGATGTTCCTTGCTTATTATGCTCCAATACTGACCATGTATCCTCCCCGGTCTCCACACCTCTGCGGAGCAGCAATAATGTCAGCACCGTGATCACGACACCACTATTATGTGTGGAAAAATGCCACAACCTGACAGATACTGTAGCCGGCTGCTCATATCACCTTAAGGCAGAGCTCGTCATAGGAGTAGTTATATTCTTATATATAGTAACAGTATTATAGTAGTTATATTCTTGTAAATGAGACCAGTATTATAGTAGTTATATTCTTGTATATAGGAGCAGTATTATAGTAGTTATATTCTTGTATATAGGAGCAGTATTATAGTAGTTATATTCTTGTATATAGGGGCAGTATTATAGTAGTTATATCCTTGTATATAGGGGCAGTATTATAGTAGTTATATTCTTGTATATAGGGGCAGTATTATAGTAGTTATATTCTTGTATATAGGAGCAGTATTATAGTAGTTATATTCTTGTATATAGGGGCAGTATTATAGTAGTTATATTCCTGTATATAGGGGCAGTATTATAGTAGTTATATTCTTGTATATAGACAGTATTATAGTAGTTATATTCTTGTATATAGGGCAGTATTATAGTAGTTATATCCTTGTATATAGAGGGCAGTATTATAGTAGTTATATTCTTGTATATAGGGGCAGTATTATAGTAGTTATATTCTTGTATATAGGGCAGTATTATAGTAGTTATATTCTTGTATATAGGGCAGTATTTTATAGTAGTTATATTCCTTAGTATATAGGGGCAGTATTATAGTAGTTATATTCTTGTATATAGGAGCAGTATTATAGTAGTTATATTCTTGTACATAGGAGCAGTATTATAGTAGTTATATTCTTGTACATAGGAGCAGTATTTAGTAGTTATATTCTTGTATATAGGGCAGTATTATAGTAGTTATATTCTTGTATATAGGGCAGTATTATAGTAGTTATATTCTTGTATATAGGGGCAGTATTATAGTAGTTATATTTTGTATATAGGAGCAGTATTATAGTAGTTATATTCTTGTATATAGGGGCAGTATTATAGTAGTTATATTCTTGTATATAGGAGCAGTATTATAGTAGTTATATTCTTGTATATAGGGGCAGTATTATAGTAGTTATATTCTTGTATATAGGGCAGTATTATAGTAGTTATATTCTTGTATATAGGGGCAGTATTATAGTAGTTATATTCTTGTATATAGGAGCAGTATTATAGTAGTTATATTCTTGTATATAGGGGCAGTATTATAGTAGTTATATTCTTGTATATAGGAGCAGTATTATAGTAGTTATATTCTTGTATATAGGGCAGTATTATAGTAGTTATAATTCTTGTAATAGGAGCAGTATTATAGTAGTTATATTCTTGTAAAATAGGAGCAGTATTATAGTAGTTATATTCTTGTATATAGGAGCATATTATAGTAGTTATATTCTTGTATATAGGAGCTGTATTATAGTAGTTATATTCTTGTGTATAGGAACAGTATTATAGTAGTTATATTCTTGCACATAGGGGCAGTATTATAGTAGTTATATTCTTGTAATAGGGCAGTATTATAGTAGTTATATTCTTGCACATAGGGGCAGTATTATAGTAGTTATAGTCTTGTATATAGGGGCAGTATTATAGTAGTTATATTCTTGTATATAGGGCCGTATTATAGTAGTTATATTCTTGTATATAGGAGCAGTATTACAGTAGTTATAGTCTTGTACATAGGGGCAGTGTTATAGTAGTTATATTCTTGTATATAGGGCAGTATTATAGTAGTTATATTCTTGTATATAGGGCAGTATTATAGTAGTTATATTCTTGTATATAAGGGCAGTATTATAGTAGTTATATTCTTGTAATAGGGGCAGTATTATAGTAGTTATATTCTTGTATATAGGGCAGTATTATAGTAGTTATATTTTGTACATAGGGGCAGTATTATAGTAGTTATATTCTTGTATATAGGGCAGTATTATAGTAGTTATATTCTTGTACATAGGGGCAGTATTATAGTAGTTATATTCTTGTATATAGGGGCAGTATTATAGTAGTTATATTCTTGTATATAGGGGCAGTATTATAGTAGTTATATTCTTGTACATAGGGGCAGTATTATAGTAGTTATATTCTTGTATATAGGGGCAGTATTATAGTAGTTATATTCTTGTACATAGGGGCAGTATTATAGTAGTTATATTCTTGATATAGGGGCAGTATTATAGTAGTTATATTCTTGTATATAGGGGCAGTATTATAGTAGTTATATTCTTGTATATAGGGCAGTATTATAGTAGTTATATTCTTGTAATAGGGGCAGTATTATAGTAGTTATATTCTTGTATATAGGGGCAGTATTATAGTAGTTATATTCTTGTATATAGGGGCAGTATTATAGTAGTTATATTCTTGTATATAGGGAGCAGTATTATAGTAGTTATATTCTTGTATATAGGGAGCAGTATTATAGTAGTTATATTCTTGTATATAGGAGCAGTATTATAGTAGTTATATTCTTGTAATAGGGGCAGTATTATAGTAGTTATATTCTTGTATATAGGGGCAGTATTATAGTAGTTATATTCTTGTATATAGGGGCAGTATTATAGTAGTTATATTCTTGTATATAGGAGCAGTATTATAGTAGTTATATTCTTGTATATAGGGAGCAGTATTATAGTAGTTATATTATTGTATATAGGAGCAGTATTATAGTAGTTATATTCTTGTATATAGGAGCAGTATTATAGTAGTTATATTCTTGTATATAGGAGCAGTATTATAGTAGTTATATTCTTGTATATAGGGCAGTATTATAGTAGTTATATTCTTGTATATAGGAGCAGTATTATAGTAGTTATATTCTTGTATATAGGAGCAGTATTATAGTAGTTATATTCTTGTATATAGGGCAGTATTATAGTAGTTATATTCTTGTAATAGGGGCAGTATTATAGTAGTTATATTCTTGTACATAGGGCAGTATTATAGTAGTTATATCTTGTAATAGGGGCAGTATTATAGTAGTTATATTCTTGTATATAGGAGCAGTATTATAGTAGTTATATTTTGTATTAGAGCGTATTATAGTATTATATCTGTAGATAGAGCAGTATTATAGTAGTTATATTCTTGTATATAGGGGCAGTATTATAGTAGTTATATTCTTGTAGATAGGAGCAGTATTATAGTAGTTATATTCTTGTATATAGGGGCAGTATTATAGTAGTTATATTCTTGTACATAGGGGCAGTATTATAGTAGTTATATTCTTGTATATAGGGGCAGTATTATAGTAGTTATATTCTTGTACATAGGAGCAGTATTATAGTAGTTATATTCTTGTAGATAGGAGCAGTATTATAGTAGTTATATTCTTGTATATAGGGGCAGTATTATAGTAGTTATATTCTTGTACATAGGGGCAGTATTATAGTAGTTATATTCTTGTATATAGGAGCAGTATTATAGCAGTTATATTCCTGTACATAGGGGCAGTATTATAGTAGTTATATTCTTGTATATAGGAACAGTATTATAGTAGTTATATTCTTGTATATAGGAGCAGTATTATAGTAGTTATATTCTTGTATATAGGGGCAGTATTATAGTAGTTATATTCTTGCACATAGGGCAGTATTATAGTAGTTATATTCTTGTATATAGGGGCAGTATTATAGTAGTTATATTCTTGTAGATAGGAGCAGTATTATAGTAGTTATATTCTTGTATATAGGGGCAGTATTATAGTAGTTATATTCTTGTACATAGGGGCAGTATTATAGTAGTTATATTCTTGTATATAGGGGCAGTATTATAGTAGTTATATTCTTGTACATAGAGGCAGTATTATAGTAGTTATATTCTTGTATATAGGGCAGTATTATAGTAGTTATATTCTTGTATATAGGAGCAGTATTATAGTAGTTATATTCTTGTATATAGGGGCAGTATTATAGTAGTTATATTCTTGTACATAGGGGCAGTATTATAGTAGTTATATTCTTGTATATAGGAGCAGTATTATAGTAGTTATATTCTTGTACATAGGAGCAGTATTATAGTAGTTATATTCTTTTATATAGGGCAGTTTTATATGTAATATAGAGGGATTTAGTGAGTCCGTGTGCAGATATTCGTTTGTGGGGGGTCATGACCTTTTAGAAATGGCCGATTCGCTATGTGTGTTTCCAGGTGAAGTATCTGAACACAATGGAGGAACTTGTCCTCCCGCTTAACTAGATACTTAGAGAACTCGTACACAATTGCAGTTCATGAATTCATTGATTTGTAAGGAAACTAACCTTACAATTTGCCTTGTTCATTATTTTTTCCATTTCCTCCGTCCAGAGTTCCCAGCTGGCAGGACGCCCTCTCAGCGCTCGGCGGCAGCGGCTGGTCCCGTCGTCCGGCCTCACAATGGTCACTCAGAGCTGCATTGTTGTATGAAATGAGAAAATACTTGATAATATCTGCGGGTTAATGGGGATTGTCCATATCTCATGGCTGTGCAATATTGATTATGGCAGAGCTTGGTTATAGCAAACACCGGCCTGGTAATCAATGCTCTTACTTGTCAAGTGAGTGTCAGGCAGTTAATCCATAGCGTGTAACCTTTCCGGATTCCTGCAGTATGGATGTCAGCGCCGCGCCGGATAAATGCTCCATTAGTTTGGGGGAACAGTTACAATTCTGTGAAGTCAGAGCCCGGTTTACAGTCAAGGATTTGCAGATATTCTGGGGAAACGTTCCGCAGTTCGGGTGCTTTCACACTGGCGTTTTTTTTTGTCTTTCCTTGGTATCAGTCGAAATCCTGATGCATCAACTTGTCACAATGCAAGTCGGGGGTTAATGTTCTTAATTTGACCACACTATTGACCTTTTGCTTGTTATCTTATGTTTGCTAAGTCATTGTTTATTGCCAGACTATGCGGAGTCTCCCATTGTCCAAGTTTGTGTATTGCTAATTTAATGTAAATTACCTGAACCCCCTCTTCCCCTCTGTGGGAGACTCAGTCATGAATCAAAGGGAAATTATGTATGCGGCTTGAAATCCAGCCAATAAGAGCACAGCCTTATTCCACCAATCCTGGAAGACGAGTGCTCAGGATATATAAAAGGGGACTTGATTCAGTCACCAGAGAGAGATGATGCATTGCCCAGTCTAGGCTCTTCGACGCCGACTAGGGAATGAGAACCTGGATTATATTATTATGCTACCTATAAAGCCCGGTGTTGCCTGGGCGTAAAGCCCATATATGGTCATAATGCTCATATATGGTAATATCGCCCATACATGGTAATGTCACCCATATATGGTAATGTATGAATGTATCATAGCCCCACTCCTTCCCAGTAGCCCCACCCCTTCATAAACCACACCCCTCATGGGAGCCCCACTCCATTCATAGCACCACTCTTACATATATAGCCCCACCCCTTAATAGCTCCACCCTTTTATATAGTCCTGAGGACGTGGCCATTTCAGTGGCCCTTGAGGAAGCAGCTCTTGTTCTGATTTCTGTAAGTCTTACTCACCTATTCTCTTAGCGTGTGACAGTTATCATCCAGTCACAATCATTTTGTCTGTAGAACACTATGATCACTATGATTTAATGATCAGGCAGTGACATGGAATTTTATAAGCTAACATTCTACATTCTATTGTGACATCACAATAAAGGGGTGGGGCTAACTGGAGGGGCATAGCTATGTGGAGTGGGCATGACTACTGGGTGTGGGCATGGCTATGTGAAATGGGCGGGGCTTGATACATACACACACATACACTCAACTTTATATCTTAGATGACCAAGATGGATGCAGCAAGTCGGATCAGTCTTCCACAGCAGCAGATCCACAAATCCTGGGGATCTTGCCGGCAGCAAATTTGTTTAACAAAATAGAAGACATTCATTGAGATCTATCAGTCTGGAAAAGGTTATAAAACCATTTCTAAAGCTTTGTCACTCCAGTGAACTTCAGTGAGAGCCATTATCCACGAATGGTGAAAGCATGGAACAGTGGTGAAGATTCTCAGGAGTGGCCGGACGATCAAAATTACCCAAAGTGTGCAGCGACTACTCATCCAAGAGGTCACAAAGACCCCACAGCAACATCCAAAGATCTGCTGCCTCACTTGTCTCAGTTAAGGACAGTGTTCATGACTCCATCAGAAGAAAGAGACCGGGCAAAAATGGCCACCTGGCAGAGGTCCAAGATGAAAACCACTGCTGAACAAAAAAAACATGAAGTCTTGTGTCAGTTTTACCAGAAAACATCTTGATGATCCCCAAGACTTTTGGGAGAAAACTCTGTGGACTGACGAGACAAAAGTTAAACTATTTGGGAGGTGAATGTCCCATTACATCTGGGTAGAAGTAACAGCATTTCAGAAAAGGAACATCATCCCAACAGTAAAACATGGTGGAGGTCGTGTGATGATCTGGGGCTGGACCTGGAATACGCTGGGGTAAATAGAACAATGAATTCTTATGTCGCTAAACAATACTGAAGGAGAATGTCCGGCGTCTGTCCATCACCTCAAGCTGAAGAGCACTTGGGTTATGTAGAAGGATAATGACCACAAAACCCTGCAGCAAGTCACCTCTGAATGGCTGAAGAAAAACAACATTAAGACTTTGCATTGTTCTTGTCAAAGTCCTGACCATAATCCGATTGAGATGCTGAAATGAGGATATAGGGTGGTGCATCACTGTAGAGAAAGTGGGTAGGTGTTAGACTGAGATGAGGAGATGTAGAGCGGTTCAGCACTGTGGAGAGGACGGGTAGGTGATAGACAGAGATGAGGAGATGTAGCGTGGTGAAGAATTATGGAGAGGGTCATAGATGAGGAGGAGATGTAGGGCAGTGCAGCACTTTGGAGAGGACAGGTAGGGTCGTAGAAGGAGTTGAGAAGGAGATGTAGGGTGGTGCAGCACTGTGGAGAGGACGGGTAGGTGCTAGAGATGAGGAGGAGATGTAGGGTGGTGCAGCACTGTGGAGAAGACAGGTAGGTGGTAGAGATGAGGAGGAGATGTAGGGTGGTGCAGCTCTGTGGAGAAGATGGGTAGGTGATAGATGAGGAGGAGATTTAGGGCAGTGCAGAACTGTGCAGAGGATGAGTAGAGTGATAGAAATGAGGAGGAGATGTAGGGTATTGCAAAACTGTGCAAAAGAGGGGTACTGTTACGTATTGACAGCCTTGCTGTATGGAAGTGCTGCTGCTGTGGTTTAAATGAAGCCTTTTATTTTCTTTGCTTTGCAGTGTGCGGCTCTACAGGTGAGATTGCTGCAGGTGTGTGTGATGGATATGACTCATGCTTAGGTAAGCTGAGGGGTGTGTCTGGGCTGGCTGCTCCCCGCCCCTCGTCTTAGATGGGTCAGCTGACATCCACCTGCTGTCGCTGATTCAGTTCATTTCTGGACTGTGACCTGTTGCGAGCGGATGATGATCCAGAGCTGCTGCCTTACTCTCCATTGGAAGTTGTTGCGTTCTGTGATCTGTGGGTGGAGGCAGGGGCTTATGCCTAGGGCTTCTCAGGAGTTAGGGACTTAGGCTGGTGGCTCGGACCTCCTCACCTTTAGAGGTACTTCTAAGATCAGGGCGAGTCAGGGACCCTAGTATCAGGGCCAGAGCAGGCTCCCTTGACTCCCTATGCCCAGTTCCCTCCTACTTCTCGCCCCCCCAGTGTGACAGGTAGAGGGGTATACAGAGATGAGGAGAAAATGTAGAGTGGTGAAGGACTGTGGAGATGACGGGTAGGTGATAGACAGAGGTGAGGAGAGAGACATGTGGAAGTTCAGTTGAGAGCTTAGATTTTGATTGAGCTGTCAGTTGAGGGATAGCGTTTTCGGATTCCAGTTGCAATGACTGGCACAAGGTTGGAAGCTTATTGTGCAGTGTGTTGGACAAAAATGGACAACCTGTTGCTTGCCCAAATTCTGGGTGGACTGAAGAAGAGAAAGTTTAGTAAGAAGGAGACTGATCAGTAGAGGGTTGTAGAGTCCAGATGAGAATGAATAACAGTGCAGTATGTGTTTTTACAGTTTCAAAGGTGAGAAAAGGTTGTAATCTAAAGATACCTTTAATGTACACCGATCGAGTATTCGGATGTAGCGAGTGAAGAAAAGTTCAAGTATGACCCCAAGTCAATGAGTGTACTGTGGAAGAGTTATGATTGAACAACCCAAGGAGATAGCAATCATAGGTATAGGGAGGTCACTAGAGGGTAAAAACACGAATGTATACACTCCAATACACATCTTATTTATATAGATTGATTACACCACCTTACACAGACAAACACAGAAGTGGACACCTAGAACGACATCAGATCTAATGACTGCCTACATCACACATCCCAACAGATTACGATGCTCAGGTCACCGCACCCCTGGAATTTACAGTCATTATTCATTTAACAAGAGTGAATGTGATCAGGAGCTGAAGTCAGATACTAATAACCTCGTACCAACCTATTACTTGTATTTATGTGCTATGTCACATGTGTGGGGGGGGGGGGGTGTATGGAACGGGCTCAGGAGAGATGATGCACAGATTGCACCTGCCACTAACGACCATTGATGTTGATCTATTTAGATGCGGTTTCCACTGACAACAGTATTTAGAGGTCTGTGATGGTCCTCGTTAAGGTGCCGGTTGCCCCCTCCCTCCCTCTGATGCCATCTGTGTGCTCACATGAAGCCCAGCCTGTGGACAAGCTTCACAGGAAGTCATTCATTTTTCTATACTGTAGCAATGCAGTGTGCAGTAAGTGTAAGCGATCATATGATCATTAGTTTAAATGGGATTAAAAAAAATAGGTAAATACTTAAAAATATATTTAAAAAAAAAATCAGCAAAGTTTAAATTTTCCATTTTTAGTCGTAAAATAATAAAAAAATCATTAGAAGTTGCTTCAACCAGAAAAGTCATATTTATCACAATATAAAACTAATTAATAAATGTGAAAGAAAGTAGTTAATATTTAAAAAAAAAAAAAAGAAAACAATTACCGTAGTATTATATTATATATATATATATATATATTTATTATATTTAGATGTGCATCGGGGCCGGAGGAAGCTGGATTATCACTCTTACAACTCAGGGATTTGCAGAATGTTGATACTTCTAGGATACTTCGCTTTGGTGGTGACTTTACCATATATTAGATTTTGGTTAATAAGGTGCATGATGGATAATAAACTTTAGGAATAACAATAGAATGTGATTGTTCCATAACTTCTCTCACTACATAGGAGGCACCGAATTTAATTGTAAATAATCTTGTGTCTCTTTATAGATTTCTCATTAATAAAGTGCATGTGATTTTATTACCAAGACAGTTGTCACCTTATGTCTTTGGTGTTTTATTAGTAAAGGGATATTTAGATTTGTTTTAAAAAATACTAGCCCCCATGTGGCCGAGGGGACGGAGGAATAAAGTCAGTGGAAGAAGGGAAGGAGAAACTGAAGAACTGAAGGAAAACTGACTGCGTCCTTAGGTGCCTAAAGGGATTAAATCATGCTATATATTATATACGTATATATTATATTATTATATTTTTTTTTTATTAGAGTTTTTATTTTCATACCCTAAACATTTCAATATTTAAAGTTTTTTAAATTGAATTTGTAATATAATAATAATAATTTGTGATTTTCATAACCTACAAGCTTAAATATTCAAATATTTTTAACTGAATTAATAATAACAATAATAGATTTTTTTGTAACTTTCATAACTAAAAATGTCAATACGTAAAGGTTTTTAAATTTAATTTGTAAAAATAATAATTATCTATTTTTTAGTAATTTTCATAACCTAAAAATGGACATATTTTTAAACTGAATTAGTAATAACAATAATAATTGTTATTATTATTATTTTGTAATTTTCAGAACTAAACATTTCATTATGTAAGTTGTTTAAGTTGAATTAGTAATAATATTAATATATTTTTTTAACCTAAAAATGTCAATTGTTTTTATTGAATTAGTAATAATAATATAATAATAATTATTATTATTATTATTTTGTAATTTTCAGAACTACAAATTAGTTATTCTGTAGTTATGTAAAGTTTTTTAAAATTGAAATTGTAATAATATTAATAATACCTTTTCTAAAATAATTTTTATAACCTAAAAATTTCAATATATATTTCATTGAATTAGTAATAATAACAATAATAATTATTATTTTTTTGTTCTCAGAACTAATATTGTCATTCTCTAAAAGGTTTTTAAATTGAATTAGTATTATTAATAATGCATTTTTTTTATAATTTTCAAAACCTAAAAAATTTTAATATACAAATTTTTTTTTGAAATAGTAATAATAATATATTTTTTAATTTTCCTAATCTACAAATTTCAATATGTAAATATGTTTTACATTTAATTAGTAATATAATAATAATAATTTTATTATTATTATTATTATTATTACTAATTCTATTTAAAAAATTATTTACTTATTGAAACGTTTAGGTTAGGAAGATTACAAAAAAATATGTATTATTATTTCTAATTCAATTTAAAAAATCTTTTAATATTGAATTTTTTAGGTTAGGAAAATTAAAAATAATATTAATAACATTGTTAATAATAATAATAATATAATAATAATAATATATATTATATTATTTGAAATTTTCCTGACCTAAAAATGTCAATATTTAAAGATTTTTTTACATTGAATTAGTAAATAATAATTATTATGATTGTTATTATTATTATTAATCATTTTCCTAATCTAAAAAATTCAATATTTAAAGATTTTTTAATTGAATTATTATTTGTAATTTTCCTAACCTAAAAATGGCAATATTAAAATATTTTTTTAATTGAATTAGAAATAATACTTATTTTATTGTAATCTTCATAACCTAAAAGTTTCAATATGTAAATAATTTTTTAAATAGAATTATTATATTAATAATAATAATAATATAATAATAATAATAATAGATTTTTAGATCACTTCATTTTTTCAAATTATAATAGCAAAATAAAAATAATACATTTATTATTGTAAAAAAATAAAAAAACTCTCCTCAAAAATGTGACAACATACAGGATGACATTTACGGGACACAATAATGATTTTCTTAAAGGGCCGGCACATTTTTTTAGATGAGCTTTTGCAGTTCTCCTATTATTTTGCAGCTTAGATTATTATATTTTTATACCTACAGGTCTGGATGTTACATTTTGGGGGACCCCAGACCTGATGTGGCCCTTCTACCTTCTCTAAGTTTTCTTGGGTTTCAGAAAGAACTGATGAAACCAAGAAGGAAAAATACTAGAAAAGTTGAAGTCAATCTAAAAAGTTCTAAAAATGGTAAAAATGTGGAGAGTCGTTGAGTTAGTGGCGCCCCTGATCCTCCGGGAGCCCGATCGAGGGCCGCCATGATGGTGGCAGCACATTCCTGGGTTCACAGATACAATGTTGCTGTTTTTTTTTCATTCTTTTTGTATTTATGTCTATATCTTTCCATCGTTTCGCTCTTTATCCTCTTTTTGGAGTCATTTAGAATGTTTTCCAGTGTGAACGAGAAGTAAATTGTGTAAATTAACCCCCCGAGTGCCCCCCCCTCCCCCTCCGGACACTTACAAGATTTCGCGGCCGCTACATTTTGCTAAAACTGATTTTCCTGAGTCATAAAAAGGGACAATTTTTTTTCCTATTGGTAAAACACAATATCGCATTGGTCTGATTCCACAGTTGGAGCGGAGAACGAGGCCTTTACAGCTTTTGTGACATTTGTAAGGAAATAACTTGTGTTACGGAGCAGGAGAAAGCTATTATATATATATAAAAAAAAGTGAAAAATCATAAAAAAACACCCCCCGACCTGTTAGGACTGGAGCTGCTTTCAATGAGCCGCTTACAATATGGCAGCTCCAGCGAGCACTAATTGTTAATGCATTTTGCATTAACCCTGGGAGATCGCAGCTCCTGCAGGTTCAGGATTAAAAAATGATTTCCAGCGTGTTGCTAAAATGGCTCCAGAGCAGCGGGACCCCATTACCTTCCAAGCCGAGAGCTGAGACTTAAATGGCAATTTAAAATTAGGCCATTAACAATTTGAGGCAATTACGAGGCTTTTTCAATAATATTATTTTACCGGTTTGAATTAACTATCAAAATTAGATTAGATACAAACACTCCGATCCCGGGTGATTGACACCTTATGGCGCTTATACGACATATAGACGATGGAGGTGGATGTCTGGAGGGAGGGGGGGGGGGTGCTGGTTGGGAGGGTCCCACATTTACTGATCCCCCTAAAGCTCATATCATTTCTTATTCTTTGATTGTCACTTAATGTATCAAATCATCAAAGAAATGCAAATATGACACATAAAATGCAACTTATAAATGAAGGTCTTTATTATTCATGGACAAAAGAAATCCAAACCTATAGAACCCTGTGTGAAAAAGTGTTTGCCTCCTTCCTGATTTCTTATTCTTTTGTATGTTTGTCACAGTTAAATATTACATTTACAGGGAAAAGGAAATCCAAACCTACTGTTACGATGGTCTCTCTGACTTTGGAGACTTGTGACAGTTTTGGGATCTGTGTCTCATTACTGTATTGAGATTTCATTTTCAATGTGTTTCTATCGTTTGGCAGTTAATTTCTGTTACTGCAATACTCCTTAGTTCTCTTCCCAGATATGGTTACTTTGTGATCACTCCCATCTGCTTTACATGGTCACATGATCCAGCATTCCTTGCTGGTGATTGAACTCCATTCCTGGCCTGGCTACCTGAAGTGAAAGTATCATTCTGGAGAACCTGACTGCTGCCAAGCTGTCTACTGCCTAGGAGAGTGGCAGCAGGCATGAAGTTGCATTTGTCTTTTTCCTGTCTATTTCCTCTTCCCTTCCCTCTTGTTGTTATTAGTGCAGTGATTGGGACTAGTGCTCCAGCCGGCCATCTCCCTATTGAGGGTTAACATCATGGCCATATCCTGCTCGCGACAGGATGAAAGAACCCATATAGGGACAGTAGGGAGATCAGGTCTCAGCCGCAGGCGAGAGCAAGAGGTTTTCTGTTCCCTGTTCACTATGACCAGGGCCCTTTGTTGTATTTGGCCCCCTTCCCCGCCCGGTGTTTCCCTAGTCTGTTGTTTGTGCAGTGCACCGGACACTGTTGGTCTGTGCGCCACTGGTACGCACTGTTTCCAGACACTCCCTAGTTTGCAGCATGACACATACAGGGCCCAGTGTGAAAAACTGATTGCACCTTACCTTAGAACATAAATTACTGTGGTTGATCACATCTTTGGGAAGCTGAGGTCAATTTCCCCAGACACACCTAGGCCTAATTACTGCCACACCTGTTCTTAATCAAAAAATCACTTAAATAGGACCTGCCTTACAAAGTGAAGTAGACCATACAATCCTCAAAAGGTAGAGATCATACCGCAATCCAAAAAGATTCAGGAACCAATGAGAAACAAAGTAACTGAGATCTATCAGTCAGGAAAAGGTTATAAGGCCATTTCTAAAGTTTAGGACACAAGAGAACCACAGTGAGAGCCATTATCCACAAATGGCAAAAACATAGAACATGCAAAAGAGTAAGAAATCAGGAAGTGCCACAGGGTTGTAAGAGATAACAGGGGACCCTGGGTCTCCAAGACTGACCTTCAGGCTAGGAAGGACCTAGCTGTCCCTTATCCCAGAGATACCTCTGATGGTGAAGATGTCTGGACTGCCAACCTTGCCTGGCTTCTGAACATCACTGATCTAATACCCCTCTCCCCACCCAGAGGGCTGCTGGACAGAAGTGGTGAAATCTAACACAAATAGAACAATGGGGCATCCAAAGATTCTCACAGCAATACACACAGAGGGATAAGACAATATGTGCACAGAAGAAAATAAAGAGCAGGTAGGAAATAACCAGACAACGAGAGGATTTTCACAGCACTCAGAAGATCACCAGCAACTGGATCACAACAGCACATGGACCGGTATCACAAAAGCTATAGTCGGCATGAGAAGACAGATCTCACCAACTTAAATAGGCGAGGAGCGACTGTGATAGGTTTCCTGGAACATGTGATCTGCAGGTAGTCAGGAGACTAGCTAGGAATAGGCTTCACTCTACAATCACTGGGAATTCCCTTTAACATGACCTGTCGGCGGCAGGTAACCCACTTTTTGATGGTTTCCTAATTTTCTTTTCGCTTTGTAAAATTGAAGTAACAGATCCCCTAGATGTGAGTCACGGCGTCTGCACATGTTTTTATTCTTCACATGTAACATGTAACAAGTTTGTCCGCCCATCACACATGAATACATCAAAGCAAAAGAATCACGTTCTCTTGTTTAAAGGACGTTTTAAAGCTTATGAAATGGGTAGAAGTGACAACAGGGCGGAGCCTTTCTGTCTCTTCGGCTGTCAGCTTCGCCCGGTCTGCTCATGTTGGAGCCTCACGTTGCGTTCTCCGATCACGTCGAGGACTTACAGGATGTGGAGGGCGTTCAGGGCGGCCACCGCCATCTTCTCCTTTTCGTGTCGGAGCTGCAGATCCTCTAGTAGCTTCATCTGGGGGAGCAGAGACTCGCAGCTCATCGCTCGCCTCTCCGGAACGCTCGCTCGCTTCTCATTGGACACTTTGGATACCGGCTGCGGCCGGGGGACGTTCTTGGCATAATCCAGGCTCTTAAAGAGACAGGACACACGATAAGAGCTTGGTTACATTGATCTTAGTATCGCGGGCGAGCATCCAGGTTGGGCTGGAGAGCACCACTAGTGAATTGCTGGTTAGATGATCATTATTATTATTATTAATAATATTAATCTATAAGTAATGTCAGTGTGGTAATAATAATAATCCATAAGTAATGTCATGTGGTTATGTCAGTAGTGACGGCCTCGCACCTTCTGCCTCATACTCTTGTCGCTCAGTGTCACCCGGATTTCTCGCGGTTTCGCCGGCTTGTTGCGGTTCCGCTCCAGGATCTCTTTGGCGTATTCCTTCTGCTGTTTCAGCTGTTCTATCTGGAAATAAAGCGTTGGTTATGGAGGACGGAGATAAATCTGCTCAGGTGAGAACATTCATTCAGGGAGAAATCTACCACGAATGTGTGAAACGTCAGTACTGCCATCTCACACACGTACTGCCCTGCACTGTAGGGGTGGTGCGCCTCCCCGGCCCACACTAAAGGGCTATGAGGGGAATGAAGACCCTGTTAAGGTCTCATCATTCCTTAGAAGATCTTAATCAACTTCAGATGAAGAAAAACACATAAATTAAATTGTCATTAATTGCTAGGCAAAATGGCGGAAGCAGTGTGCATGAAAGTAAGTACACCCTCACTGCGGCTGAGGTAGGAAGACCTGCGTCTGCTGTCACCATCTCCGGATGACTTGTACAAAGAAGGGGACAGTGAAGCCAACGCTGATTGGTCACAGATCATGTGATATACGTATGTCAATGTCCCAGGGGCCATAAAAGTGTCATACAGTAATGTGCACTAGGAGAGATGTCAGTGTGGACTCATATACAGGCAGGGGGACAGTAGGGAACTGGATCAGTGCAAAATAAATACCTCTGCAGCACGTCTCCCTCTTTCCAGTCTTGCGCAGTTGGGAGGTTTGGTGCATGTTGGTCATATACTGCAATGTAGCTGTATATATACAGCACTTATAGGTGTAGAGGTTGGGACAGTGGTGTGCAAAAGTGTTTGCCCCCTTCCTGAGTTCTTATCCTTTTACATGTTTGTCACACTTGCAGATCACCAAACAAATTTCAATATTAATCAAAGATAACACAGACTGCAGTTTATAAATTAAGCTCTTTATTATTAAGGGAAAATGAAATCCAAACCTACAGGGCCCTGTGTGAAAAAGGGATTGCCCCCCACTCTCCCTTAAAGGGAACAAACCAGCAGGATTTAGGGCTATAAGTAAAGCCGGTATCTTACAGGCTCTGGGATACCGAGTGCAATCAGACCTTTACTTCAATGATTACATGTATGATAACAGAGAAAACTGTTAGCAAACACCGGGAAATGTGTGCAGCACAATGTCACTATGTGGGGCTGGGCTTCTTTGTATCACTCCTTTGTTTGATCTAAGCCAAAACCTCCTACCTTCCTCTCTCCTTCCCCCACCTTCCTCCCCTCTCCCACCCTGTCACTTTATAGCCCTAATCCCGCCTCTTTGTTTCCTTTAAAACATAAGTTAGTTGTGGTTTATCTTATCTTTGGGAAGCTGAGTTCAATTTCCCTTGTCACACCCAGTCCTAATTACTGCCACACCTGATCTCAATTAAGAAATCACTTAAATAGGATCTGTCTGACAAAGTGAAGTAGACCAAAAGATCCTGACAAGCTAGACATCATGCTGCGATCCAAAGAAATTCAGGAACAAATGATAAACAAAGTAACTGAGATCTATCAGTCTGGAGAAGGTTATAAAGACATTTCTAAAGCGTTGGGACTCCAGTGAACCACAGTGAGAGCCATTATCCACGAATGGAGAAAACATGGAACAGTTATGAACCTTCCTAAAAGTGGCTGGCCGACCAAAATTACCCCAAGAGCACAGCAACAACTCATCCAAGAGGTCACAAAAGACCCTACAGCAACATCCAAAGATCCGCAGCCTCGCTTGTCTCAGTTAAAGAGATCCTGTCATTTACTTTAGACCCCCTAAGCTATTACAACCTGTCCCTGCAACTTCCTACTACATCCCCAAGCATCCCTGTCTGACCTAAACGTGAAGTATAATGGTTGTAAAAACGCTTTTTAAAACTCACATTTTGCCCCTATTGTCTGGACGTGTGGGTGTTCTCTCTGGGAGCCCCCTCACCCTGGGGTATCACGCCCCGGTGAATGTGATAACATAATACACTTGTGCTCTTCAGGAGTTTGACATTCATGGGCCTCCCTCCTGGAATGACGCGCGTCCGTGTCACTTGTGGTCCTGTGCAGTGTGGGGGTGTATTGGGTGTACTGACCGGCTTCAGAATATGCACTGCACATGCTCTGGAGACGCATAGCCCGGTATCACAAACGCCTGATTGCAGTTGTTGCTGCTCAGGGCACAACCAGTTATTAGGTTTAGGGAGCAATCACTTTTTCACACAGGGCCCTGTAGGTTTAGATCTCTTTTTCCCTTAATAATAATAAAGGCCTTCATTTATAAACTGCTTAGTATATGGTGGTACAGGTAGGGTAAGGTAAGAGGTTAGTATATAGCGGTACAGGTGGGGTAAGAGGGGGGTAAGAGGTTGGTATATAGAGGTACAGGTGGGTAGGTAAAGAGGGGGGTAAGAGGTTGGTATATGGCGGTACAGGTGGGTAAGAGGGGGGTAAGAGGTTAGTATATGGCGGTACAGGTGAGGTAAGAGGGGGGTAAGAGGTTAGTATATGGCGGTACAGTTGGGGTAAGGGTAAGAGGTTAGTACAGCACACCTTCTCACCTTCTCCTCGCTGACAGTATGGGCCGGTCCGAGTCCTCCCAACTTCACCTCTTGATTGAGGAAACTTTTTAGCCTCTGGAATAAAACCATGAAAGTCCTGATCATCACTCCCATCATCACACAGAGGAGCAGGATGACTCTATAAGCCACAGGGGGCACTGTGCACCATCATGGTCAGCACAGCTCAGTGTGCCCGGTGTATCCAATATTATCATGTGTGAGCCGTGTATCTAAGCCTTGTGTACGATACGTTCTCAGAGGAGCGCTCATAGACAGTAATATGTGGTGACATTACCGGGAGTCTCTCCTGCGGCTGGAGGCAGCAGTGGATGTCGGGCAGCTGTAATAATAACACCCCAGGCAGGAACACTCAATAACACACATTAATGTCAATCAATAATCTGCAGCGAGCAGCAGCCGGGCGATCGGAGGAGAGAGAACAGTGATCTACAGCAGATCACATCATCCTCCAACCTGACCCTTCTATATACTACAGACATATATGATTAGGCAGAGTGAGAAGCTTCCAGAAACATAATTCATAATAGATTAGTGTTATCAATTACCAAAATGCAAAGTGAATAATCAAAAGAGAAATGTAAATCCCCTCAGTATTCAGTGACCGCCCGTCTCCTCCGTCCTCAGTATTCAGTGACCGCCCGTCTCCTCCGTCCTCAGTATTCAGTGACCGCCCGTCTCCTCCGTCCTCAGTATTCAGTGACCGCCCGTCTCCTCCGTCCTCAGTATTCAGTGACCGCCCGTCTCCTCCGTCCTCAGTATTCAGTGACCGCCCGTCTCCTCCGTCCTCAGTATTCAGTGACCGCCCGTCCCTCCGTCCTCAGTATTCAGTGACCGCCCGTCTCCTCCGTCCTCAGTATTCAGTGACCCGCCCGTCTCCTCCGTCCTCAGTATTCAGTGACCGCCCGTCTCCTCCGTCCTCAGTATTCAGTGACCGCCCGTCTCCTCCGTCCTCAGTATTCAGTGACCGCCCGTGTCCTCCGTCCTCAGTATTCAGTGACCGCCGTCTCCTCCGTCCTCAGTATTCAGTGACCGCCCGTCCCTCCGTCCTCAGTATTCAGTGACCGCCCGTCTCCTCCGTCCTCAGTATTCAGTGACCGCCCGTCTCCTCCGTCCTCAGTATTCAGTGACCGCCCGTCTCCTCCGTCCTCAGTATTCAGTGACCGCCCGTCTCCTCCGTCCTCAGTATTCAGTGACCGCCCGTCTCCTCCGTCCTCAGTATTCAGTGACCGCCCGTCTCCTCCGTCCTCAGTATTCAGTGACCGCCCGTCTCCTCCGTCCTCAGTATTCAGTGACCGCCCGTCTCCTCCGTCCTCAGTATTCAGTGACCGCCCGTCTCCTCCGTCCTCAGTATTCAGTGACCGCCCGTCTCCTCCGTCCTCAGTATTCAGTGACCGCCCGTCTCCTCCGTCCTCAGTATTCAGTGACCGCCGTCTCCTCCGTCCTCAGTATTCAGTGACCGCCCGTCTCCTCCGTCCTCAGTATTCAGTGACCGCCCGTCTCCTCCGTCCTCAGTATTCAGTGACCGCCCGTCTCCTCCGTCCTCAGTATTCAGTGACCGCCCGTCTCCTCCGTCCTCAGTATTCAGTGACCGCCCGTCTCCTCCGTCCTCAGTATTCAGTGACCGCCCGTCTCCTCCGTCCTCAGTATTCAGTGACCGCCCGTCTCCTCCTCCTCAGTATTCAGTGACCGCCCGTCTCCTCCGTCCTCAGTATTCAGTGACCGCCCGTCTCCTCCGTCCTCAGTATTCAGTGACCGCCCGTCTCCTCCGTCCTCAGTATTCAGTGACCGCCCGTCTCCTCCGTCCTCAGTATTCAGTGACCGCCCGTCTCCTCCGTCCTCAGTATTCAGTGACCGCCCGTCT
The DNA here is from genome assembly GCA_033576535.1 of Allobates femoralis. NCBI lineage: Eukaryota > Metazoa > Chordata > Amphibia > Anura > Aromobatidae > Allobates > Allobates femoralis. Next base: position 36,543,522 of record JARQOC010000009.1, read on the forward strand.
CCTCCGTCCTCAGTATTCAGTGACCGCCCGTCTCCTCCGTCCTCAGTATTCAGTGACCGCCCGTCTCCTCCGTCCTCAGTATTCAGTGACCGCCCGTCTCCTCCGTCCTCAGTATTCAGTGACCGCCCGTCTCCTCCGTCCTCAGTATTCAGTGACCGCCCGTCTCCTCCGTCCTCAGTATTCAGTGACCGCCCGTCTCCTCCGTCCTCAGTATTCAGTGACCGCCCGTCTCCTCCGTCCTCAGTATTCAGTGACCGCCCGTCTCCTCCGTCCTCAGTATTCAGTGACCGCCCGTCTCCTCCGTCCTCAGTATTCAGTGACCGCCCGTCTCCTCGTCCTCAGTATTCAGTGACCGCCCGTCTCCTCCGTCCTCAGTATTCAGTGACCGCCCGTCTCCTCCGTCCTCAGTATTCAGTGACCGCCCGTCTCCTCCATCCGCCAGTATTCAGTAGACCGCCCGTCTCCTCCGTCCTCAGTATTCAGTGACCGCCCGTCTCCTCCGTCCTCAGTATTCAGAGACCGCCCTTCTCCTCCGTCCTCAGTATTCAGTGACCGCCCGTCTCCTCCGTCCTCAGTATTCAGAGACCGCCCGTCTCCTCCGTCCTCAGTATTCAGTGACCGCCCGTCTCCTCCGTCCTCAGTATTCAGAGACCGCCCGTCTCCTCCGTCCTCAGTATTCAGTGACCGCCCGTCTCCTCCGTCCTCAGTATTCAGTGACCGCCCGTCTCCTCCGTCCTCAGTATTCAGTGACGCCCGTCTCCTCCATCCGCAGTATTCAGAGACCGCCCGTCTCCTCCGTCCTCAGTATTCAGTGACCGCCCGTCTCCTCCGTCCTCAGTATTCAGAGACCGCCCCTTCTCCTCCGTCCTCAGTATTCAGTGACCGCCCGTCTCCTCCGTCCTCAGTATTCAGAGACCGCCCCGTCTCCTCCGTCCTCAGTATTCAGTGACGCCCGTCTCCTCCGTCCTCAGTATTCAGTGACCGCCCTCTCCTCCGTCCTCAGTATTCAGTGACCGCCCGTCTCCTCCGTCCTCAGTATTCAGTGACCGCCCGTCTCCTCCGTCCTCAGTATTCAGTGACCGCCTGTCTCCTCCGTCCTCAGTATTCAGAGACCGCCCGTCTCCTCCGTCCTCAGTATTCAGTGACCGCCCGTCTCCTCCGTCCTCAGTATTCAGTGACCGCCCGTCTCCTCCGTCCTCAGTATTCAGTGACCGCCCGTCTCCTCCGTCTCAGTATTCAGTGACCGCCCGTCTCCTCCGTCTCAGTATTCAGTGACCACCCGTCTCCTCCGTCCTCAGTATTCAGTGACCGCCCGTCTCCTCCGTCCTCAGTATTCAGTGACCGCCCGTCTCCTCCGTCCTCAGTATTCGGTGACCGCCCGTCTCCTCCGTCCTCAGTATTCAGTCACCGCCCGTCTCCTCCGTCCTCAGTATTCAGTGACTGCCCGTCTCCTCCGTCTCAGTATTCAGTGACCGCCGTCTCCTCTGTCCTCAGTATTCAGTGACCGCCCGTCTCCTCCGTCCTCAGTATTCAGTGACCCCCGTCTCCTCTATCCTCAGTATTCAGTAGACCTGCTGTATACCGGATACTCCCCAGGAAGACTCTCCCTAACCTGGTGTCACAACAGACCACGTTTTGGAGATCACCAGTCTTCTACATGTTACAATCTGATGCTTGTAGTCAGTGGATTGATACATATTGTGATTGCAGGAAGAACAGATATATATTGCATCTTTGTTACAATGTAGCAGTGCTGACAATCCTCAGTGAGTGAAGCACATCAGTACACACCTGTCTCCTGTCACGTGTTCTCGCTCTGTCAGGACGGTGTGAGCCCCGATGGGGGAGGGATTGTTTCCCTGATAACATAATTTGCTGAGTATTAGTAGTTTAATGGCGGCTGCTCCGTCTTCTAATCTCCGGTGTGTGATCACAACGCTGCAGATGATGGGGCTATCATCTCATTACTCAGGCTGGCGAGGAGTTAATAGCCATAATGTCAGTGCGGAGAGATGTAAGACCGGCGGCAGGTTACTATAATGTTCCTCTATATCTCACATGGAGAGCGGCAACAAGAGAGTGCTCTCCTAATGAAACTAGGATGTCACAGAATATACCGTACAGGTATACACTGCCTTGTTAAAGTATTCAGCCCCCTATGTACAGTGTTGGCCAAAAGTATTGACACCCCTGCAATTCTGTCAGATAATACTCCGTTTCTTCCTGAAAATGATTGCAATCACAAATTCTTTGCTATTATTATCTTCATTTAATTTGTCTTCAATGAAAAAACACAAAAAGAATTGTCCTAAAGCCAAATTGGATCTAATTCCACCAAACATAAAAAAGGGGGTGGACAAAAGTATTGGCACTGTTAGAAAAATCATGTGATGCTTCTGTAATTAGTGTAATTAACAGCACCTGTAACTTACCTGTGGCACCTAACAGGTGTTGGCAATAACTAAATCACACAGCCAGTTGACATGGATTAAAGTTGACTCAACCTCTGTCCTGTGTCCTTGTGTGTATCACATTGAGCATGGAGAAAAGAAAGAAGACCAAACAACTGTCTGAGGACTTGAGAAACCAAATTGTGAGGAAGCATGAGCAATCTCAAGGCTACAAGTCCATCTCCAAAGACCTGAATGTTCCTGTGTCTACCGTGCGCAGTGTCATCAAGAAGTGTAAAGCCCATGGCACTGTGGCTAACCTCCCTAGATGTGGACGGAAAAGAAAAAGTGACGAGAGATTTCAACGCAAGATTGTGCGGATGGTGGATAAAGAACCTCGACTCACATCCAAACAAGTTCAAGCTGCCCTGCAGTCCGAGGGTACAACAGTGTCACCCGTACTATCCGTCAGTGTCTGAATGAAAAGGGACTGTATGGTAGGAGACCCAGGAAGACCCCACTTCTTACCCCGATACATAAAAAAGCCAGGCTGGAGTTTGCCAAAACTTACCTGAGAAACCCTAAGATGTTTTGGAAGAATGTTCTCTGGTCAGATGAGACAAAAGTAGAGATTTATGGGCAAAGGCATCAACATAGAGTTTACAGGAGAAAAAAAGAGGCATTCAAAGAAAAGAACACGGTCCCTACAGTCAGACATGGCGGAGGCTCCCTGATGGTTTGGGGTTGCTTTGCTGCCTCTGGCACTGGACTGCTTGACCGTGTGCATGGCATTATGAAGTCTGAAGACTACCAACACATTGTGCAGCATAATGTAGGGCCCAGTGTGAGAAAGCTGGGTCTCCCTCAGAGGTCATGGGTCTTCCAGCAGGACAATGACCCAAAACACACTTCAAAAAGCCCTAGAAAATGGTTTGAGAGAAAGCACTGGAGACTTCTAAGGTGGCAGCAATGAGTCCAGACCTGAATCCCATAGATCACCTGTGGAGAGATCTAACAATGGCAGTTTGGAGAAGGCGCCTTCACATATCAGGGACCTGGAGCAGTTTGCCAAAGAAGAATGGTGTAAAATTCCAGCAGAGCATTGAAAGAAACTCATTGATGGTTACCGGAAGCGGCTGATCGCAGCTATTTTGGCTAAAGTTTGTGCAACCAAGTATTAGGCTGAGGGTGCCAATACTTTTGTCCGGCCCATTTTTGGAGTTTTGTGTGAAATGATCAATGTTTTGCTTTTTGGCTCATTCTCTTTGGTGTTTTTTTCAGTGAAGACAAATTAAATGAAGATAATAATAGCAAAGAATTTGTGATTGCAATCATTTTCAGGAAGAAACTGAGGATTATCTGACAGAATGGCAGGGGTGTCAATACTTTTGGCCAACACTGTATACAATGCTTTGTGAAAGTATTCGCCCCCTATGTATATATACAGTGCCTTGTGAAAGTATTCGGCCCCTTGAACTTTTCAACCTTTTGCCACATTTCAGACTTCAAACATAAAGATATAAATTCTAATTTTTTTTATGAAGAATCAACAACAAGTGGGACACAATCGTGAGGGGGAACCAAATTTATTGGATATTTTAAACTTTAACAAATAAAAACTGAGGCGTGGGGCGTGCAATATTATTCACCCCTTGAGTTAATCCTCTGTAGCGCCCCCTTGTGCTGTGATTACAGCTGCAGTCTGTTGGGGTTTGTCTCATTCTTCCTTGCAGAACAGCTGGAGCTCAGTGAGGTTGGTTTGAGCCGTTTGTTCACGTTTAGCTCTTCACAGTCCATGGAGTGCAGTCTGGGTGACTCGGCTTTAATCCCTGAGTTATTTTGCTGTTCCTTGTGATTTGTATAGTTGGATCAGACTCTGTGGAGTACCCGTGTATCCGGTTTTCGCTGTCCCGTATTCTTTCAGTAGATCGATTGCTGACTCCCTTATCCCGTTCCCGTGTCCTCTGATCTGATCACAGGATGGACTGGGGCCGTATGGTTTCCGCCTCCTCTGTATCGTATAGTCAGGGTGAGACTTGGGCCGTTACCCGGTTCTGTTTCATATTCCTAAGTCAGGATGCGCTCTGACGGCCCGTTATCCCGTTTCGCTGCTCCCAGTATTCCACAGCTGGAGTCAGACATGGACGGCCATCCATTACCGCTGTTTACTGTATCATCAGAGGTTGCAGACTCATGAGGCCGTTATCCCGGTTCGCTGTTCTTGTATCGACAGTCAGGATGCAGACTCTGGTCCCGTATCGGTTTCCCCTGTCCTCTTATGTCTGTATCAGTCAGAGGGACGGCGGCCTTATGATTTCATGTTCCTCTTATTCTGTTCAGTCAGGAGTAAGACTTGAAGGCCTTTCGTTCCCGTGTCCTCTGTATTCTGTACACAACAGACTCGGACTGCCGTTTTCCTGGTTTCTGTGCTCTCTGTATCCCTGACTATCACAGGAGTGCAACACTGGCGGCCCGTTATCCTTTTCTCCTGGCACCTGTATTCTCTACGAGTCAGGAGTGCAGCTCTGGGGGCCGTTATCCCGTTCCCACGCTGTTTCTGTATTCTTACAAAGTGCAACTCTATCCCTTACACCTCGTTGTTCCCCGTGTTTCCAACTGTTATATCTTATTTCTAGTCGATGGAAAGGTGCAGATTTCTGATGGCGCCTGTTATTCCGGTTTCCCGCTGTTCTCTGATATTCACTGTATCTTCAGGTACGTGCAGACTCAGACGGCCCGTTATCCCGGTTTCCCGCTGTTCCTCTGTATTCTTATCAGTCAGGAGTGCAGACTCTGGCGGCCCGTTATCCCGGTTTCCCGCTGTTCACAGTATTCTACACAGAGCCTGCTAGTCCGTGTTTGGCTTCAGTTTCTCTTTTCCTGTTCCTTTATTCTATCAGTCAATGAGTGCAAACACGGATGGCCGTTATCCCGTCCGTTTTCCTCTGCAGTCTGAAATCTTGCCTGTCGTTTTATGACAAAAAGGAGTAGCAGCGTCTCTGGCTCAGTTAAAACCATGGTTACCAGCTGTTTTACTCTGTATTAACATCTTATCAGTCAGAAGTATAGGATCTGGCGCGTTAACGCAGCGTTATCCAGCGTTTTCCATTGTATACTTAATCAAAATCAGGAGTGCAGACTGGCAGCCCTTATCCGGGTTCCCGTTGATCACTGTTCCTTATCAACAGGAGTGCAGACTCTGTGGCCCTTATCCCGTTTCCGCTGTTCCTCAGTATTCTGTATCATCAGGAGTGGCAGACCTGCGGAGGCACCGTTAATCACCGGTTTCCCGCTGTTCCTCTGTTCTGCTATCAGTCAGTGAGACTGCCCATGCGTTTTTGGAGCAATCCCGTATCGTTTTTCGCTGTTCCTCTGTATTTATCAGTCAGGAGTGCAGACTCTGTACGGCCCTTATCCGGTTTCCGCTGTTCCTCGTTTCTGTATCAGTCAGGAGTGCAGACTCTGGACGGCTCCGTTTTTCCCATGGTTTGCCCGCTGCTTCACCAGTATTCTCCTATCATTGCAGGAGTGCAGACTCTGGACGGCCGTATCCCGTTCCCGCTTTTCCTCATATTCTGTATCAACAGGAGTGCAGACTCTGAGGCACTCTTATCCCGGTTTCCCGCTCGTTCTCTGTATTCTGTATCAGTCAGGAGTGCAGACTCTGGGCGGCCCGTTATCCCGGTTTCCCGCTGTTCCTCTGTATCAGTTCAGGAGTGCAGACTCTGGACGGCCCGTTATCCCGGTTTCCCGCTGTTCCTCTGTATTCTCTATCAGTCAGGAGTGCAGACTCTGGACGGCCCGTTATCCCGGTTTCCCGCTGTTCCTCTGTATTCTTATCAGTCAGGAGTGCAGACTCTGGGACGGCCCGTTATCCCGGTTTCCCGCTGTTCCTCTGTATCTGTATCAGTCAGGAGTGCAGACTCTGGACGGCCCGTTATCCCGGTTTCCCGCTGTTCCTCTGTATTCTCTATCAGTCAGGAGTGCAGACTCTGGGCGGCCCGTTATCCCGGTTTCCCGCTGCTTCCTCAGTATTCTCTATCAGACAGGAGTGCAGACTCTGGGCGGCCCGTTATCCCGGTTTCCCGCTGTTCCTCTGTATTCTCTATCAGTCAGGAGTGCAGACTCTGGGCGGCCCGTTATCCCGGTTTCCCGCTGTTCCTCTGTATTCTGTATCAGTCAGGAGTGCAGACTCTGGGCGGCCCGTTATCCCGGTTTCCCGCTGTTCCTCTGTATTCTGTATCAGTCAGCAGTGCAGACCCTGGGTGGCCCGTTATCCCGGTTTCCCGCTGTTCCTCTGTATTCTGTATCAGTCAGGAGTGCAGACTCTGGGCGGCCGTTATCCGGTTTCCCGCTGATCTTCTGTATCAGTCAGGAGTGCAGACTCTGGACGGCCCGTTATCCCACGTTCACATATCTATCAGATGTCACGTCTTTCTGTATCCTCCCATGTGTATGAGAGGAACGGACAAGATGGCCAAAGATAGGCTGCAGCATACTTTGTCTGACTGTCCTCTGATAGGAATGGGTCCCTTTACTTTCCGTCCTGTTGTGTAGGGGATTCAGCAGCTGCTGGTTACACACGAGGCAGAGCGTGCGCGGCGGGTAATGACATGTCCGCAGCCTCTGATTTGCCCGGTTGCTGCAGGTAAGTGTAAACGCTGCTAATATGAAGTGTACTTGGATTTATGGTGAACCGCTCATTATGTCGGCACATGAGATACTCAAGACGAATGTTGTTGGTGATGAGAGGTGGAAGAAAGAGACTCATCTCCAAGACACTGCACACCGTACAGGCAGGCCATGCCCAGGCACTATGGGGCCCCTGAAGAGGAGATGCAGCTCAGGCTAATTAATAGATCTAAAAATAATAATAATTTCCACAATTGGATGGTAGATAACATGTTACTGTGCTGAGATGATCTTATATATGTGTCCCTGCTGTGTACTGTGTAATGGATGTGTCTGACTGTACAGGGACATGATCTGATCATACCACATCTCCTGTGCTGAGATAATCTAATATATGTGTCCCTGCTGTGTACTGTGTAATAGATGTGTCTGACTGTACAGGGACATGATCTGAGTATACCACGGACTCCCGGATGGGGACTGTGATGGCGGCACCGGCCCCGGTTCACACAGTCTTGTCATACCGGAGATTAGACACCTGTTATTACCTTTCTTTCAGGATTTTACCTTTTGATATTTTCCTTCCTTCTTGCTGATCCCTGAAGGCCCCGATCTGGTTCCCTCGCTGCCGCCTTTGTCTCTTGCCCCAGATTCAGGCTCTCTCCTGGATATTGGAGCTGGTGTCTGTGGATATATCTGGCCGGGCCGGAGGGCGACATTGTGGGTGGTAAAGCCGATCCCTGGTTCTAGAGAGGTCAATGCTCCAAACCTTGACAGAAAAATACAAAATCATGAGGATTGCTGCATCCAGTAACAGTGATAAGAAGGGAAGAGCCCAGGGTGCAGATACAGGGGGTCCGGAGGGTATAGTGTCCCCCGATGAAGGTGCTGCTATTACATAGGACAGTGCTGTATATGGAGCCCCAGAGTTGTGGGGCCCCGCACAGATATCAGGGTTCAGAAGATTTGGACACCACATAATCTGGAACACAAGTGATTAGAGGTTTTGTAACCCAATACCGGACTACATCAATGGGATTCTGACCCCCAGATCCCCCTCCCCCTCCCCCTCACAGGCGTCCGATATAAACATACTGGACTCGATTCATCAAAGCTTTTACATCAGAATTTTTGGCATAAAAACCTTGGAAAAATTGCAACATTTTGGCACAAATGGAGGTTGCACAAAAATTGTGCGACATTTGGTGGCATGGTGATACAAGAGGGTGGTAATGCAAAATCATGACGAATGGCGGCTTCATTATGTCAGAAATCTTACTCCAGTCCCCGGCCGGCGAGGAGCACAAAGCTGTCATTAGGAAGGAGGGCGCCGATTCATGAATCAGGAGCATCTGACTCCAGCACATCCCTTTATCAAGACCGACGCAAGACAAATCGCTTGTCTTAATGAATCAGGGCTGGTGAATGTGTGGGGCTGATGCCGGGTCCTGCAGAGCACCAACAGCTCCTATTGAATGTATTGGACCCTCAGCAATCAGATATTGGTGACTTATCACTATCTTTACACTACACACCCCTTTATAGGGAATCTGTCAGCAGGTTTTTGCTATGAAAGCTGAGTACAGCATGCTGTAAGGGCTAAAAAAACTAAAAGCAACTGTGCTTCTCTTATCAGGCTCTGTGCTATTGTTTACATAAACTAAAGACTTTTAACATCTGGTGATTAGCATTACAGGACTACTTTGTTATGCCAAGGCAGTTTGACACACCCCCTGCTGTGATTGATACCTAACTGTCAATGCACAATCTCTATTGAGAACATGGTGTGAGTGGTGGTAGCTGTCTGTCTATAGACATTGTACATACAGAGCCTGGTGTGGGCGGGGGCAGCTCTCTGTCTATAGACATTGTACATACAGAGCCTGGTGTGGGCGGGGCAGCTCTCTGTCTATAGACATTGTACATACAGAGCCTGGTGTGGGCGGGGGCAGCTCTCTGTCTATAGACATTGTATATACAGAGCCTGGTGTGGGTGGCGGCAGCTCTCTGTCTATAGACATTGTATATACAGAGTCTGGTGTGGGCAGGGGCAGCTCTCTGTCTATAGACATTGTATATACAGAGCCTGGTGTGGGTGGGGGCAGCTCTCTGTCTGTAGACATTGTACATACAGAGCCTGGTGTGGGCGGGACAGCTCTCTGTCTATAGACATTGTATATACAGAGCCTGGTGTGGGCGAGGGCAGCTCTCTGTCTATAGACATTGTATATACAGACCTGGTGTGGGCGGGGGCAGCTCTCTGTCTATAGACATTGTATATACAGAGCTGGTGTGGGTGGGGCAGCTCTCTGTCTATAGACATTGTATATACAGAGTATGGTGTGGGCAGGGGCAGCTCTCTGTCTATAGACATTGTATATACAGAGCCTGGTGTGGGCGGGGGGAACTCTCTGTCTATAGACATTGTATATACAAAGCATGATGTGGGCAGGGGCAGCTCTCTGTCTATAGACATTGTACATACAGAGCCTGGTGTGGGTGGGGGCAGCTCTCTGTCTGTAGACATTGTACATACAGAGCCTGGTGTGGGCGGGACAGCTCTCTGTCTATAGACATTGTATATACAGAGCCTGGTGTGGGCGGGGGCAGCTCTCTGTCTATAGACATTGTATATACAGAGCCTGGTGTGGGCGGGGGCAGCTCTCTGTCTATAGACATTGTATATACAGAGCCTGGTGTGGGTGGGGCAGCTCTGTCTATAGACATTGTACATACAGAGCCTGGGGTGGGTGGGGACAGCTCTCTGTTTATAGACATTGTACATACAGAGCCTGGTGTGGGCGGGGGCAGCTCTCTGTTTATAGACATTGTACATACAGAGCCTGGTGTGGGTGGGGGCAGCTCTCTGTTTATAGACATTGTATATACAGAGCCTGGTGTGGGTGCAGGCAGCTCTCTGTCTATAGACATTGTACATACAGAGCCTGGTGTGGGTGGGGACAGCTCTCTGTTTATAGACATTGTACATACAGAGCCTGGTGTGGGCGGGGGCAGCTCTCTGTTTATAGACATTGTACATACAGAGCCTGGTGTGGGTGGGGGCAGCTCACTGTCTATAGACATTGTATATACAGAGCCTGGTGTGGACAGGGATAGCTCACTGTCTATAGACATTGTATATACAGAGCCTGGTGTGGACAGGGGCAGCTCTCTGTCTATAGACATTGTATATACAGAGCCTGGTGTGGGCAGGGGCAGCTCTCATATAGACATTGTACATACAGAGCCTGGCGTGGGTGGGGGCAGCTCTCTGTCTATAGACATTGTAAATATAGAGCCTGGTGTGGGCAGGGGCAGCTCTCATATAGACATTGTACATATAGAGCCTGGTGTGGGTGTGGCCAGCTCTCTGTCTATAGACATTGTAAATATAGAGCCTGGTGTGGGCAGGGGCAGCTCTCATATAGACATTGTACATATAGAGTCTGGTGTGGGTGTGGCCAGCTCTCCCAGCTCTGCTACATGGCTGAATCTAAAAGCTTTGGTTGTGTGAGAACGACTGCAGCTCTCAATTTATGTGATTAATCATTGGATTCAGGGTTTCTTTGCCTATGTTATGTTGCAGTCAGTTAATCAGTTGAGTAGCAAAAATCGGCTGACAGATTCCCTTTAACCACAATCCTGCTAATTAAAGGGGGTCTTGTTTCATGTAAATGTAGCTTTAAATTTTAATTGTTTCATTCTTTACAACCTGGGCAGAATGTCTACACTGTATTCAGTCCGGGCCGGAGCGGAGGGGCCGGAGGGTGGGGCTGGAGCGGAGGGGCCGGAAGGTGGGGCCGGAGCGGAGGGGCCGGAAGGTGGGGCCGGAGCGGAGGGGCTGGAAGGTGGGGCCGGAGCGGAGGGGCCGGAAGGTGGGGCCGGAGCGGAGGGGCCGGAGTGGAGGGGCGGAGGGTGGGCCAGAGCGGAGGGGCTGGAAGGTGGGTCCGGAAGGTGGGGCCGGAGCGGAGGGGCTGGAAGGTGGGTCCGGAAGGTGGGGCCGGAGCGGAGGGGCAGAGGGTGGGGCCGGAGCGGAGGGGCCGGAAGGTGGGGCCGGAGCGGAGGGGCCGGAGGGTGGTACAGGGCTGTCTATTACCTGGTCTTGGAGTCCCCATGTGATGTAGCATCTCTCATGTCTTACACCAGGACATGAATTGGTTTTGCCCTCTGTGAGTAACCCGTCATTGCTCCTCACCTGGGGGACATAGACATCTCCATCTCCATCAGATCGTCTACGCCTTCCATGTTCTCCATTATATGACGGCCAGGTCTCATCTGCGGATACAATCCGTCATGTCGCATCTGGAGGAGATCTTCCAGGGAATAGTGACCCACAAAGCTCAGAGAGTCCCGGTATGTCTGGGGGTAAGATGTTACTGTCATATATTGGTGGTCGTCCTCCCACACTGCCCTCCTGTCCCTCGTATCTAGATCGTTGGGGATTGTCCTTTGTATCCGGCTCCTGGATAATCCTGATTCTTCCATGGAGTCAGATAATTTGGCTTCTTTCCTCAGATGTGATTCGTCCTCCGCTGGCTGTAAATCTGACCTCGCATTGTGCTGGAAGAGGCAATGAAATAAGTGATGAGTGTTTTCATATATAGTGTTATTCACTGCGAGTTACAGACTGTATGTAGATGAATGGTGAAGGTTCCAGGGTCTGGGAGTGCTGCCAATGTCTAGCATGTCTTAGTAACAAGGCAACATGTTCCATAACATCAGATAATGAAGGAATGTGATGGGTCAATAATGTCAATAAGAACCGAATGATGAAATACAAGGATACATATGTTTTTAGAATAATTAGCATAATCCAATCAGCTCTCAGCAATAAGTGACCGATGATTAGTTATGTTTAATATTTTGTAACCATCAATGAATGATCTTACTCTGGGGCTACCTCCCCCCCAGGATCGTCTGTATAACTTCATGTGCTTCCTAGTAAACTTAGAATTCTCCCATTCTTGCACCCGAGTCCAGTGTGGATATTTGTCTGCGGACACTATTATTATTATTGATTTGGATAGCAGACAGCTAAAGAAAGGGAGATCCCAACTAACGCATCCACAACAAGCCGCCATGACAGACGTGCAGGAATTGGGGCACATAGACAAGGAGACAACTTTTTGGGGACACACAAAAATTCTTCTTCTTCCACCTTCTTTGGTGTCGGTGTCACGAGTCATTAGACTCTTCAAATGATAGGAGAAATAGGAAAGCTGTTAGCCAAGAATCAATATCACATAGTCTCGGTTGATAATCTTTCTGTCTATGTTCTCCAGTGTCTGGCTGTGTAACTACAGTCATTTTAGAAGAATCCAACCTGTCTCCCAATCTAAAATCCCCTGACTGAAGTTATAGGGGGACTCCACTTTGGACAATCTATACAACAGTCTTTTCACAAATTGCTGAGCACAAAGTGATCCCCTTCTAAGACCCCAACGATTACAACCTTTTTAGGGTCACAATGTAAAACTAAGATCTCTACAGCTATAAAACTGAAGAGGGAGGCCCTCGAGTGTCAGCCATGTAGGAGACCAGCAGAACCAAGACCAGTAAAAGTCTTCACACAAGACAAACGTCCAGGTAGAAGATGCCGCCATGTCACCTCCTAGACCCCATCGGAGCTTTACCCTACATAATATACAGTCACCAGTGATGGTCATCCAATACCTCCACCAAATGCGAGACTGGATGGATAAATGATGGGGTATGAGGAATATTGCACCACCTCCATCTCCACCTACTCTTCAGCACTACTTTCTATTCTTGTGGGACCACCTCCATCTCCATCTACTCTTCAGCACTACTTTCTATTCTTGTGGGACCACCTCCACCTCCATCTACTCTTCAGCACTACTTTCTATTCTTGTGGGACCACCTCCACCTCCATCTACTCTTCAGCACTACTTTCTATTCTTGTGGGACCACCTCCATCTCCATCTACTCTTCAGCATTGCTTTCCATTCTTGTGGGACCACCTCCATCTCCATCTACTCGTTAGCACTACTTTCTATTCTTGTGGGACCACCTCCATCTCCATCTACTCGTTAGCACTACTTTCTATTCTTGTGGGACCACCTCCATCTCCATCTACTCTTCAGCACTGTTTTCTATTCTTGTGGGACCACCTCCATCTTCATCTACTCGTTAGCACTACTTTCTATTCTTGTGGGACCACCTCCATCTCCATCTACTCGTTAGCACTACTTTCTATTCTTGTGGGACCACCTCCATCTCCATCTCCTCTTCAGCACTACTTTCTATTCTTGTGGGACCACCTCCATCTCCATCTACTCTTCAGCACTGTTTTCTATTCTTGTGGGACCACCTCCATCTTCATCTACTCGTTAGCATTGCTTTCTATTCTTGTGGGACCCCCTCCATCTCCATCTACTCTTCAGCACTACTTTCTATTCTTGTGGGACCACCTCCATCTCCATCTACTCTTTAGCACTACTTTCTATTCTTGTGGGACCACCTCCATCTCCATCTACTCATCCACACTTTTTTCTATTCTTGTGGGACCACCTCCATCTCCATCTACTCTTCAGCACTTTTTCTATTCTTGTGGGACCACCTCCACTCTCATCTACTCTTCAGCATTGCTTTTTATTCTTGTGGGACCACCTCCACCATCTCCATCTACTCTTCAGCACTACTTTCTATTCTTGTGGGACCACCTCCATCTCCATCTATCTACATCTTTCATCTTGCCACTACCATTCATTCTTGCGACTTTTCTATCTGTGGGAACCTCCATCTCATCTACTCTTAGCACTACTTTTCTATTCTTGTGGGACCACCTCCATCTCCATCTACTCTAGCACTACTTTCTATTCTTGTGGGACCACCTCCATCTCCATCTACTCTTCAGCACTACTTTTCTATTCTTGTGGGACCACCTCATCTCCATCTACTTTAGCATCTACTTCTTTCTGTGGACCACCTCCATCTCATCTACTTACACTACTTTCTATTCTTGTGGGACCACCTCCATCTCATCTACTCTTCAGCACTACTTTCTATTCTTGTGGGACCACCTCCATCTCCATCTACTCTTAGCACTATTTTCTATTCTTGTGGGACCACCTCCATCTCCATCTACTCGTTCAGCACTACTTTCTATTCTTGTGGGACCACCTCCATCTCCATCTACTCTTAGCACTACTTTCTATTCTTGTGGGACCACCTCCATCTCCATCTATCTTAGCACTACTTTCTATTCTTGTGGGACCACCTCCATCTCCATCTACTCTTCACACTTTTTCTATTCTTGTGGGACCACCTCCATCTCCATCTACTCTACATGTTTTTCTATTCTTGTGGGACCACCTCCATCTCCATCTACTTTAGCACTACTTTCTATTCTTGTGGGACCACTCACTCTCATAACTCTCATCTACTCTCTCACACTACTACTTTCTATTCTTGTGGGACCACCTCATCTCCATCTACTCTTCAGCACTACTTCTATTCTTGTGGGACCACCTCCATCTCCACTCTTCACTACTTTCTATTCTTGTGGGACCACCTCCATCTCATCTAGTTAGCACTACTTTCTATTCTTGTGGGACCACCTCCATCTCCATCTACTCATTCAGCACTACTTTCTATTCTTGTGGGACCACCTCCATCTCCATCTACTCGTTCAGCACTACTTTCTATTCTTGTGGGACCACCTCCATCTCATCTACTCATCCACACTTTTTCTATTCTTGTGGGACCACCTCCATCTCCATCTACTCTCAGCACTACTTTCTATTCTTGTGGGACCACCTCCATCTCCATCTACTCTTTCAGCACTACTTTCTATTCTTGTGGGACCACCTCCATCTCCATCTACTCTTCACACTATTTTCTATTCTTGTGGGACCACCTCCATCTCCATCTACTCGTTAGCACTACTTTCTATTCTTGTGGGACCACCTCCATCTCCATCTACTCTTCAGCACTACTTTCTATTCTTGTGGGACCACCTTCCACTCCATCTACTCTTCTAGCACTACTTTCTATTCTTGTGGGACCACCTCCACTCCATCTACTCATCAGCACTACTTTTCTTATTCTTGTGGGACCACCTCCATCTCCATCTACTCATCCATCACTTTGTATTCTATTCTTGTGGGACCACCTCCAATTCTCCATCTACTCTTCAGCACTACTTTCTATTCTTGTGGGTCCACCTCCATCTCCATCTACTCATCCACACTTTTTTCTATTCTTGTGGGACTCACTCTCATTCTCCATCTATCTTCAGCACTACTTTCTATTCTTGTGGGACCATCATCCATCTACTCTTCAGCACTACTTTCTATTCTTGTGGGACCACCTCCATCTCCATCTACTCGTTAGCACTACTTTCTATTCTTGTGGGACCACCTCCATCTCATCTACTCATCCTACACTTATTTTTTATTCTTGTGGGACCACCTCCATCTCCATCTACTCTCACACTTTTTCTATTCTTGTGGGACCACCTCCATCTCCATCTACTCTTCAGCACTACTTTCTATTCTTGTGGGCCACCTCCATCTCCTAATCCACACTTTTTCTATTCTTGTGGGACCACTCCTCTCCATCTACTCTTCAGCACTACTTTCTATTCTTGTGGGACCACCTCCACTCCATTACTCTTCAGCACTACTTTCTGTTCTTGTGGGACCACTCATCTCCCTTACTCTTCAGCACTACTTTCTGTCTTGTGGGACCACCTCCATCTTCATCTACTCGTTGACTACTTTCTATTCTTGTGGGACCACTCCATCTCCATCTACTCTTCAGCACTACTTTCTATTCTTGTGGGACCACCTCCATCTCCATTATCTTCAGCACTACTTTCTATTCTTGTGGGACCACTCCATCTTCATCTACTCGTTAGCACTACTTTCTATTCTTGTGGGACCACCTCCATCTCATCTACTCTTAGCACTACTTTCTATCTTGTGGGACCACCTCAATCTCCATCTACTATCACACCTTTTTCTATTCTTGTGGGACCACCTCCATCTCATCTACTCTTCAGCACTACTTTCTATTCTTGTGGGCACCTCACTTATCTACTCATCCAAACTTTTTTCTATTCTTGTGGGACCACCTCCATCTCCATCTACTCTTCAGCACTACTTTCTGTCTTGTGGGACCACCTCCATCTCCATCTCCATTACTCTTCAGCACTACTTTCTATTCTTGTGGGACCACCTCCATCTCCATCTACTCGTTAGCACTACTTTCTATTCTTGTGGGACCACCTCCATCTCCATCTACTCGTTAGCACTACTTTCTATTCTTGTGGGACCACCCATCATCCATCTACTCTCACACCTTTTTCTATTCTTGTGAGACCACCTCCACCTCCATCTACCATCCACACTTTTTTCTATTCTTGTGGGACCACCTCCATCTCCTTCTTAGCACTACTTTCTATTCTTGTGGGACCACTCCATCTCCATCTACTCATCCACACTTTTTTCTATTCTTGTGGGACCACCACCTCCATTTCCACCCAGGGTGTGACCTAGTCATGACTCTGGGTGATCTCCACCACTGAAACAGTCAATTAGCACCTATTATATATTAAGTGATTCCTGTCCAGCGCAATCTATGTAACAGAGACTCAATCCCCCCTTCCCTATCCTCCGCCCGGGTTGGTCCCATTGTCTCTGGATTGCGTGTGTCTTCTGGAAGACACATTGTATCAGTAGAGATGGAGTTTACGGGGCCAGTATGATACATACTTCTGCATTAGCCCTTTGAAAAGAGGAACAGGACGCAACCTCTGCTTGCCTGTTTGTGAACTGTTCTATTAATACCAATCAAATTGAGAAAATGATCAAATGAAATTGCATTTTGAGCATCATAAGCTGTGTAATGTCTATTCTGTTAAATTGAGGCCCATAATTGCTTCTCTACAGAAAAGGTACAACAAAGACCGCAATCATGTCATGTCATTATCCCAGACTAGGAAACGGCCTTAGGAGCTGGGACATCAAAGCCTGGAGCTTCTCGAATTGCATTTGGCTACTATTGTGGAAGCGCAGACAATCTGGATGAGGTGTTTATACTGAGCCAAGCCGCAGTGCACAGAGAGTCTGAGTGCCTTGGTCTAGGGCCATTAAAAAATTGTACATTATGTTCCTGCCTTTGAAGTGATGTTGTAGGTAGGAAAGCAAAGTCGCATGGAGTATGGCTGAGTGAGATTGCCTGTCTGCTCGTCATTCTCTCTCTCAAAGAAACAGAAGGTTCTTAGACAATAAGAAAACACTAAAAAGTTCATTTTATGGAGAATATTAGTAGCCCTAAAAACAAACCCACAAATGCACTTAGCGTCTGGAAGCCGCCGGGGGAATGAGACAATTGTGCTTTTGCGGAATTTGGATAAACTCAGCCCGGGCGGAACGTGAAATTCCCAAAATGCAAATATCGGGCGTCAACTTGTGATTGAATTGTGGATTAATAAAGCTGGGTGGATTGTTTCAGGATTCAGAGGACGCGGGCGGCCCCGGGCGGATTCTGGTACTGAGGCAGAGATTGGGTCACAGCACTTGTCTCTCCTCTTCCCCCACAATATCCCAAGGTAACGGGGAGTCACAGAGGCAATTGTCCCGCCAAGGACTGGGATGTATCCAGAGTGTGTAACAGAGGCGCAATAACCAATGGTGTCCAGCACATTACACAGACAGGGGAAACATGGGGGCACAAATACAGCGGAGGGCCCTGCTCGTAGGGAACAGGGGAAAGGTGACCTGCTGCACTCACCTACTGTCTCTATACAGGTTCTTTCTCCCCGTCGCCGAGCAGGATACCTAGTCCCTTGCTGGCCCTGATGTCAACCCTCAATAGAGAGAGAGGCCAGCGGGAGCACTAGTCCCACCCGCTGCACTAATAACAACAAGAGGGAAGGGGAGACAGACAGAGAGAGAAAAACAACTTCATGCTTGCTGCCAAACACCTAGACAGTAGACAGCTTGGCAATGGTTGGCTTCTCAAGAGTAGCTCCTTCACCACAGTTAGCAAGGCCAGGAATGGAGTTCAATCACCAGCAAGGAATGCTGGCTCATGTGACCATGCAAAGGAGATAGGAGTGATCACAAAGTAGCCACACCTGGAAAGAGAACTGAGGAGCTTTGCTAGCAGAAGAAAATGACATTAACTCCTACTCTGCCAAAGGAAAGAAACACTTTTAAAATAAAATCTCAATACAGGAATGTGCCACAGGTCCCAACACTGTCTCAAGTCTCCAAAGTAAGAGGGACCATCGTGACAGCAATACCATTTCTAACATTTATGGCATGTCCATAGTGTGCAGGTGTTGCCAGACGTGTCGGCACCCTTGAAAATTGACAATTCCCCATGCTTTGTTATACACATTTGTTTCCTTTGTGATTATTGGAACAAAACAAAAAAACTGAAAAAATTGGACAAAATTTAACCCCAAAGCCCTGAAAATGGGCTGGAAATAATTATTGACATCTTTTCAAAATTGTGAGTAAAGAACTTTGTTTCCATCATGTGACGCTTGTTCACACTCACCTGTGGAGAGTAAGAGGAGTGGGCAATAAGAAAATCACACCTGAAACCAGATAAAAAGGGAGAAGTTGCATTGTGTGTCTCTGTGTGCCGCACTAAGCATGGAGGACAGAAAGAGAAGAGAACTGTCTGAGGACGAGAACCAAAATTGGGGAACAATGTCAATAATCTCAGGGTTACAAGTCCATCTCCAGAAATCTTTGTGTTCCTGTGTCCAAGGTACACAACATAATGAAGGAGTTTACATCCTATGGCACTGTAGCTAATCTCCATGGACGTGGACAGTAGAAAAAAATTACTGAAAGGTTGTAACACTGGATAGTCCGGAAGGTGGATAAGCCCCAATCAAGTTACACAGAAATTCAAGCCATCCTGCAGGCTCAGGGAGCATCAGTGTCAGTGCGAACTATCTGTCCACATGTGAATGACATGAAACACCATGGAGGAGACCCAGGAGGACCCCACTGCTGACAAAAAGACAGAAAAAAGCCAAAATGTTTGTGAGGAACCAAAATTCTTCTGGGGCTTCATGACACAAGATAGAGCTTTTAGGTAAAGTGAATCATTCAACTGTACTGAAAACAGAATGAGGCTACAGAGAAAAGAGCACAGGACCTACAGTCACATATGGGTAGGGCAGAGAAAAGAGCACAGGATCTACAGTCACATATGGGGGAGGTCAGAGAAAAGAGCACAGGAACTACAGTCACATATGAAGGAGGTCAGAGAAAAGAGCACAGGACCTACAGTCACATATAGAGGAGATCAGAGAAAAGAGCACAGGACCTACAGTCACATATGGAGGAGGTCAGAGAAAAGAGCACAGGACCTACAGTCACATATGGGGGAGGTCAGAGAAAAGAGCACAGGACCTACAGTCATATATGGGGGAGGTCAGAGAAAAGAGCACAGGACCTACAGTCACATATAGAGGAGATCAGAGAAAAGAGCACAGGACTTTCAGTCACATATGAAGGAGATCAGAGAAAAGAGCACAGGACCTACAGTCACATATGGGGAGGTCAGAGAAAAGAGCACAGGATCTACAGTCACATATGGGGGAGGTCAGAGAAAAGAGCACATGACTACAGTCACATATGGGGGAGGTCAGAGAAAGAGCTCAGGACCTACAGTCAACATATGGGGGAAGTCAGAGAAAGAGACAGGACCTTCAGTCGCATATGAAGGAGGTCAGAGAAAAGAGCACAGGACCTACAGTCACATATGAAGGAGGTCAGAGAAAAGAGCACAGGACCTACAGTCACATATGAAGGAGGTCAGAGAAAAGAGCACAGGACCTTCAGTCACATATGAAGGAGGTCAGAGAAAAGAGCACAGGACCTACAGTCACATATGGGGGAGGTCAGAGAAAAGAGAACAGGACCTACAGTCACATATGGGGGAGGTCAGAGAAAAGAGCACAGGACCTACAGTCACATATAGGGAGGTCAGAGAAAAGAGCACAGGACCTACAGTCACATATGGGGGAGGTCAGAGAAAGGAGCACAGGACCTACAGTCACATATGGGGGAGGTCAGAGAAAGGAGCACAGGACCTACAGTCACATATGAGGGAGGTCAGAGAAAAGAGCACAGGACCTACAGTCACATATGGGGGAGGGCATGGAAAAGAGCACAGGACCTACAGTCAGATATGGGGGAGGTCAGAGAAAAGAACACAGGACCTACAGTCACATATGGGGGAGGTCAGAGAAAAGAACACAGGACCTACAGTCACATATGGGGGAGGACAGAGAAAAGAGCACAGGGCCTACAGTCACATATGGGGGAGAGAGTTTTTTTATGGTTGTTTTGCTCCTCTAGCACTGGGGGTCTTGACTGTCTATATGACATCATGAAATCTGAAGATATCAGAGGATTTTGGGTGACAATGTAGAGCCTGATGTCAGAAAGCTGGGGATGTCCTGAGTCAGGGGTCTCCAGCAGAACAAAGCTCCCAAACATCAAGAGGCCCCAAAAATGGAGGAAACAAAGCCCTGGAGAGATCTGAAGAGTCAGCAATGACCGGATCTAAATCCCATTGATCACCTGTGGAGAGATCTGAAGAGGCAGCAATGACCGGATCTAAATCCCATTGATCACCTGTGGAGAGATCTGAAGAGGCAGCAATGACCGGATCTAAATCCCATTGATCCCCTGTGGAGAGATCTGACAATTGGGAGAAAACGAGAGACCGGGATCAGATTATAAAGAAGAGGAGAAACTGCAGGAGAAGAAGAAGCTTGTGGAGGATATAGGAGACTGACTGCAGGATTTATTCCTAAGGGCGCAACTAAATAAGCCGAGGGTGACAACAATTTTGTCCGGCTCAGGTTGGGAGATTTGTGTGAAATTTTGTCCAACTTAATATAATATAATAATATTTATTTATTTATATAGCACTATTAATTCCATAGCACTTTACATACATTTGCAACAATGTCCCCATTGGGGCTCACAATGTAAATATTTTATCAGTCTTTCAAGTGTGGGAAGAAACCAGAGAACCCAGAGGATCAACGAGGACACGAGGAGAGCATGCAAACTCCTTCCAGATGTCATCCTTGGTGGGAATTGAACACAGGACCTCAGCGCCGCAAGGCTGCAGTGCTAACCACTGAGCCACTGCACATTGCTAACCACTGAGACACTGCACAATGCTAACTACTGAGCCACTGCACAATGCTAACCACTGAGACACCGCACAATGCTAACCACTGAGCCACCATACAGTGCTAACCACTGAGCCACCATATACAGTGCTAACCACTGAGCCACCATACAGTGCTAACCACTGCACCACCGTATACAGTGCTAACCACTGAGCCACCATATAGTGCTAACCACTGAGCCACCATATACAGTGCTAACCACTGAGCCCCCATATACAGTGCTAACCACTGAGCCACCATACAGTGCTAACCACTGAGCCACCATATACAGTGCTAACCACTGAGCCACCATACAGTGCTAACCACTGCACCACCGTATACAGTGCTAACCACTGAGCCACCATATAGTGCTAACCACTGAGCCACCATATACAGTGCTAACCACTGAGTCACCATATACAGTGCTAACCACTGAGCCACCATATACAGTGCTAAACACTGAGCCACCATATACAATGCTAAACACTGAGCCACCATACAGTGCTAACCACTGAGACACCGCACAATGCTAACCACTGAGCCACCATACAGTGCTAACCACTGAGCCACCATATACAGTGCTAACCACTGAGCCACCATACAGTGCTAACCACTGCACCACCGTATACAGTGCTAACCACTGAGCCACCATATAGTGCTAACCACTGAGCCACCATATACAGTGCTAACCACTGAGCCACCATATACAGTGCTAACCACTGAGCCACCATATACAGAGCTAACCACTGAGCCACCATATACAGTGCTAACCACTGAGCCACCATATACAGTGCTAACTACTGAGCCACCGTATACAGTGCTAACCACTGAGCCATCATATACAGTGCTAACCACTGAGCCACGATACACAGTGCTAACCACTGAGCCACCATACAGTGCTAACCACTGAGCCACCATATACAGTGCTAACCACTGAGACACTGCACAATGCTAACCACTGAGCCACTGCACAATGCTAACCACTGAGCCACTGCACAATGCTAACCACTGAGCCACCATATACAGTGCTAACCACTGAGCCACCATATACAGTGCTAACCACTGAGCCACCATACAGTGCTAACCACTGAGCCACCATACAGTGCTAACCACTGAGCCACCATATACAGTGCTAACTACTGAGCCACCATATACAGTGCTAACCACTGAGCCACCATATACAGTGCTAACCACTGAGCCACCCTATACAGTGCTAACCACTGAGCCACCATATACAGTGCTAACCACTGAGCCACCATACAATGCTAACCACTGAGCCACCATATACAGTGCTAACTACTGAGCCACCATATACAGTGCTAACCACTGAGCCACCATATACAGTGCTAACCACTGAGCCACCATATACAGTGCTAACCACTGAGCCACCAGCTTACCTTCAGTTGTTTTTTTTTTTGTGTTGTTCCAATACACTCAAAGGAAATAATCCTGTGTATAACAAAACATGGGGAATTGTGATAATATTCTGGAGAAATACTTAATTTTCTGGAATAATTTCAAGGTGTCGACACTTTCAGCCATGACTGTATAATAGGACGCAGAGGTGGGACCTGCTATTATCTCAAGAACGACACCCCAGCTTGACCCTCTAGGAATAAAGAGGTGGCCGTCCATGCGTAGCTCTCTCCCAGGCTGGCGCCAGCACTCAGCATACCTGGGCAGATGCCGGGGCCCTGAAGCAGTGAGAGGGCCCACAGCAGCCTGTGAGGGAAGCAGTGAGAGGGCCCACAGCAGTCTGTAAGGGAAGCAGTGAGAGGGCCCACAGCAGTCTGTGAGGGAAGCAGTGAGAGGGCCCACAGAGGTCTGTGGGGGAAGCAGTGAGAGGGCCCAAAGCAGCCTGTGAGGGAAGCAGTGAGAAGGCCCACAGCAGCCTGTGAGGGAAGCAGTGAGGGGCCCACAGCAGCCTGTGAGGGAAGCAGCGAGAGGGCCCACAGCAGCCTGTGAGGGAAGCAGTGAGGGGCCCACAGCAGCCTGTGAGGGAAGCAGTGAGAAGGCCCACAGCAGCCTGTGAGGGAAGAAGTGAGAGGGCCCACAGCAGTCTGTGAGGGAAGCAGTGAGAGGGCCCACAGCAGTCTGTGAGGGAAGCAGCGAGAGGGCCCACAGCAGTCTGTGAGGGAAGCAGTGAGGGGCCCACAGCAGCCTGTGAGGGAAGCAGTGAGAAGGCCCACAGCAGCCTGTGAGGGAAGAAGTGAGAGGGCCCACAGCAGTCTGTGAGGGAAGCAGTGAGAGGGCCCACAGCAGTCTGTGAGGGAAGCAGTGAGAGGGCCCACAGCAGTCTGTGAGGGAAGCAGTGAGAGGGCCCACAGCAGCCTGTGAGGGAAGCACAGTAAAAAATGGGAAAGGAAACGGTGTTCACCAGTCCGCGCTGCCAGGATCCACTTATTCCAGGGAAGAAACTCACGATCAGATGTGATGTGATCAAAGCTTTTTATTGCAATAAAAAGCTTTGATCACATCACATCTGATCGTGAGTTTCTTCCCTGGAATAAGTGGATCCTGGCAGCGCGGACTGGTGAACACCGTTTCCTTTCCCATTTTTTACTGTGTGATTCCACGTGCAAGTGGTCGGTGGGAGTCCAGCAGCAGCCATCCGGATAAAACACTACATGTCTGCATACCAGTTGTGGGTCGCACAACTGAAATAGGTGAGTGGTTCCTTTATACCACCGGATTGTCAGTGTCTAAGTGATAAGGCACTATTGCGCCTCTTGTTCCCCTTCCCCCTTTTTCTTCCATGTGAGGGAAGCAGTGAGAGGGCCCACAGCAGTCTGTGAGGGAAGCAGTGAGAGGGCCCACAGCAGCCTGTGAGGGAAGCAGTGAGAGGACCCACAGCAGTCTGTGAGGGAAGCAGTGAGAGGGCCCACAGCAGTCTGTGAGGGAAGAAGTGAGAGGACCCACAGCAGTCTGTGAGGGAAGAAGTGAGAGGGCCCACAGCAGCCTGTGAGGGAAGCAGTGAGAGGGCCCACAGCAGCCTGTGAGGGAAGCAGTGAGAGGGCCCACAGCAGCCTGTGAGGGAAGCAGTGAGAGGGCCCACAGCAGTCTGTGAGGGAAGCAGTGAGAGGGCCCACAGCAGTCTGTGAGGGAAGCAGTGAGAGGACCCACAGCAGTCTGTGAGGGAAGAAGTGAGAGGGCCCACAGCAGCCTGTGAGGGAAGCAGTGAGAGGACCCACAGCAGCCTGTGAGGGAAGCAGTGAGAGGGCCCACAGCAGTCTGTGAGGGAAGCAGTGAGAGGGCCCACAGCAGTCTGTGAGGGAAGCAGTGAGAGGGCCCACAGCAGTCTGTGAGGGAAGCAGTGAGAGGACCCACAGCAGCCTGTGAGGGAAGCAGTGAGAGGGCCCACAGCAGTCTGTGAGGGAAGCATTGAGAGGGCCCACAGCAGCCTGTGAGGGAAGCAGTGAGAGGGCCCACAGCAGTCAGTGAGGGAAGAAGTGAGAGGGCCCACAGCAGTCTGTGAGGGAAGCAGTGAGAGGACCCACAGCAGTCTGTGAGGGAAGAAGTGAGAGGGCCCACAGCAGCCTGTGAGGGAAGCAGTGAGAGGACCCACAGCAGCCTGTGAGGGAAGCAGTGAGAGGGCCCACAGCAGTCTGTGAGGGAAGCAGTGAGAGGGCCCACAGCAGTCTGTGAGGGAAGCAGTGAGAGGGCCCACAGCAGTCTGTGAGGGAAGCAGTGAGAGGGCCCACAGCAGCCTGTGAGGGAAGCAGTGAGAGGACCCACAGCAGCCTGTGAGGGAAGCAGTGAGAGGACCCACAGCAGTCTGTGAGGGAAGCAGTGAGAGGGCCCACAGCAGTCTGTGAGGGAAGCAGTGAGAGGGCCCACAGCAGTCTGTGAGGGAAGCAGTGAGAGGGCCCACAGCAGTCTGTGAGGGAAGCAGTGAGAGGGCCCACAGCAGTCTGTGAGGGAAGCAGTGAGAGGGCCCACAGCAGTCTGTGAGGGAAGCAGTGAGAGGGCCCACAGCAGTCTGTGAGGGAAGCAGTGAGAGGGCCCACAGCAGTCTGTGAGGGAAGCAGTGAGAGGGCCCACAACAGCCTGTGAGGGAAGCAGTGAGAGGGCCCACAGCAGTCTGTGAGGGAAGCAGTGAGAGGGCCCACAGCAGCCTGTGAGGGAAGCAGTGAGAGGGCCCACAGCAGTCTGTGAGGGAAGCAGTGAGAGGGCCCACAGCAGTCTGTGAGGGAAGCAGTGAGAGGGCCCACAGCAGCCTGTGAGGGAAGCAGTGAGAGAGCCCACAGCAGTCTGTGAGGGAAGCAGTGAGGAGACCCGATCACAGACAGCTGCCCTCTCTTTACCTCTTCTGTCCTGCTCTGCACTGATGTAGGTGATCTGATCTGTACACAGCAGAAGAAGCTTACCGGGAGCTGCATGGAGGATGAAGGACCTTCCAGTTCCAGTCATGTGACTGATCACATGACTGAAACTAAGACCCTTGAAGATACTGCTGCTGCTGAAATTCTGCAGCTCCCAGTGGCTCCTCCCTCTTCTGCTCTGCACCAATGTGGTAATGTATAGATTGTGTGTGTGTGTGTGTGTGTGTGTGTGTGTGCATCTGTATGTGCATGCAGTGTCCATGTGGAAGAGTTGTGTGTATGTGTGTGTTTTTCTATGTGCATGCATTGTCCATGTAAGCAGAACTGTGTGTATCTGTATGTTCATGTAACAGAGCTGTGTGTGTAGTGTGCATGTATTTAGTATGTAGCAGAGCTGTGTGTGCAGTGTGAATGTAGCAGAGCTGTGTGTGTCTGTATGTGCATGTATTGGGCATGTAGCAGTGCTGTGTGTGTGTAGTGTGAATGTATGGTCATGTAGCAGAGCTGTGTGTGTAGTGGGAATGTATGGTCATGTAGCAGAGCTGTGTGTATCTGTATGTTCATGTAGCAGAGCTGTGTGTAGTGTGCATGTATGAGGCATGTAGCAGAGCTGTGTGTGTATCTGTATGTTCATGTAGCAGAGCAGTGTGTGTAGTGGGCATGTATCTGTGTGTGTAGTGTGGCTGTATTGGGCATGTAGCAGAGCTGTGTGTGTAGTATGAATGTAGCAGAGCTTTTTGTGTCTGTATGTGCATGTATTGGGCATGTAGCAGAGCTGTGTGTATCTGTAGATACATGTAGCAGAGCTGTGTATGTAGTGTGCATGTATTGGGTATGTAGCAAAGCTGAGTGTGTATCTGTATGTTCATGTAGCTGAGCTGTGTGTGTAGTGTAGATGTATTGGGCATGTAGCAGAGCTGTGCGTGTCTGTATGTGCATGTATTGGGCAAGTCACAGAGCTGTGTGTGTGTTGTGTGCAAGTCGCAGAGCTGTGAATCTGGTGTGCATATGGCAGAGCTGTGTGTGTCAAGTGTGCATGTAGCAGAGCTGTGCATGTGTAGTTTGCAAGTCGCAGTGCTGTGTGCCAACTGTGCATGTAGCAAAGCTGTATGTGTCTACACGTGTATGTAGCACAGTCATCTAGGTCGCAGAGCTGCACGTGTCAAATATAGTTTGCAGAAAGACGATAACTGTAGATTTATTTCCTCCGTATTCTACTCTAGTACATTACAATTAGCGTTAATGACCACTCCCTTTCACACTGCTGGGGAAGCTTTAATGAATAGGAAGGAATGTTTTCTTATTTACATCTGTCTAAACCTGGCGTGCGGCTTATGGTGCAGAGCAGTGTGGACAGAGTGTTACAGGGGCCCATGG
The DNA here is from genome assembly GCA_033576535.1 of Allobates femoralis. Taxonomy (NCBI): domain Eukaryota; kingdom Metazoa; phylum Chordata; class Amphibia; order Anura; family Aromobatidae; genus Allobates; species Allobates femoralis. Next base: position 36,570,422 of record JARQOC010000009.1, read on the forward strand.
AGGCTCTCGCCCGGGGCCCACAAATATCTGGAGCCGGCCCTGACTTGTATATGGGCCCACCCATCTCTCCATTACCGGAGGCGTGAGATGGTGATGGTGCACCTCCTCTAGACATGTACAGCCCATATGTATCAGGCCTTTATCACATAACCTGAGGACAGCTCTATAGCGGATAATCAATAGAGTATCATCCCCTATCCACCAGATCAGAGACAACTTCTAAATCAGTTGCGTCTGACCACTGGGACCTTCACCAGATCGACACTTTCTTCCCCATTAGACTGGAGCCCGTCATTTGTTTGCCTTATTATTATTATTTAGTGTTATTATTAATAAGACGGAGGGTCCCGGGGTCTCACCTGTCCGGAGGGGCCTTCCTCCATCTTCTTTTTGTGAATGTGGACATAGGATCGGCTTCTCTCTCTCCGCACCCCTAACGTCTCCTTGTTCTTCTCCACGATGTCTTTGTTGGTCGCTTCTCCTTGTTTCTGGACCTTCTTCTTCTTCTCCGATGTGACATGATGATGGACTCCCTGTTTTCTTTGGCCATTTCGTATCAGTTTTGGTTGGGTTGTAGCTGTGATCTTCTTCTCTTTGGGGGCTACATGAATGAGGGGCTTCCAATAGGGGTGATGGTCCGGACTCCCCCGATCCTCTGAGGTGTTGGGGGTCCCTTCATCAGGAGTTGATTGCTCGGAGTCAATGGAGGAGATCTCGTCCTCGTCTGGGTCTGATGTTTGCAGCCGGTTCTGGTGATTCCTCCAGTTCGGATCATATCTTAATTCAGAATAGGATGAGCGGATCTCCGGGGATCTAGAGGGAATATTGGAACAAGATCAGACCTTTCTATATATTCTAGAACGTTCTGTATAATAATCCGTCAGTGATGACACTATGGTCACAATTATAGCTGCCAGCTGAGGAAGACACCATGGTGTCAGTGAAGTAATCCTCATCCCTATTAATTACTATGGGAACCCCCACTCATGTCTGATGAATGGGTTTCTCCAGCCCTATGGGGACCTTTCATGAGTCTGGGACCTGAAGGCTACAACGCCTTATGGATTAGGTCCATAAAATGTACTTTCTTTTGGTGCTGCAGGAGTTAAGGACCCTTTGCTTTCTTGTTATTCATTGTAGCATAATCTCAGGTGTAGATTTATGACACTCCCCTCCCCTATAAAGAGTCACATGTCTGGTCAGCTGATGCTGGGGATAGAATCTCTTTCTATGCTGACCACTGTGCAAGGAGCCTGTCTGGAGATGTTAGGGTGTGCTCACACGCTGCGTATTTGCTACATTTTTGACGCGCGAGCTCATCACAAACCAGGAGTGGAACAATCAGAGGAAAAGAATAATAGAAACAAGTGCTCCACTTCTGTATTTAATCACCCACTCCTGGTTTGTGATGAGCTCACATGTAAAAGAAATGAGCAGTGTTCCCAGCAGCACAGAGTATGTCAGGAGAGGAGAGTGCTGATCTCCTGGGAGGTCAGAGACAGAGTTAACGTTACATATGGGAGGAGCAGTGTTCCCAGCAGCACAGAGTATGTCAGGAGAGGAGAGTGCTGATCTCCTGGGAGGTCAGAGACAGAGTTAATGTTACATATGGGAGGAGTAGTGTTCCAGCAGCACAGAGTATGTCAGCAGAGGAGTGTGCTGATCTCCTGGGAGGTCAGAGACAGAGTTAACGTTATATATGGGAGGAGCAGTGTTCCCAGCAGCACAGAGTATGTCAGGAGAGGAGTGTGCTGATCTCCTGGGAGGTCACATACTGAGAGCGGGGAGGGGGGGAGGTCCTCAGCAGGGCAGAGAACCGAGTCATACCAACTAAATATTGAATCTCAGAATATAATAATAATAATTAATAATTAATTTCCCTCTTCCAGGGAAGGCGTGGGGCTGCGTCTCACTTTCTAATGGTCTGCTCGTGTAATGTGAGTGGTATAAGCCTGTCTGCAGCTGCTGCCATTAGGGAAATGATCGTTTAATTAAAGTTAAGAAATGGTTTTAATGCAATGCGAGGGATATTGAATTTTCACGCCTCAAACTGTTCTAGTCAGAAATGCGTTTTTTCTGAATAATCTTATAGATTTTACCCTTTTATTGCCTGCGCTCACTGTGCGTGGAGCTTAGCATCACAGACAGATGATCAGGTGATTATTATTCATTACATGTGAGACGCCGCCGCTGCCGGGAGGATGGTGACCTCGTGTGTCGCTACACCTGACATTTCCCCACCATCCGCCGAGCGTTCCCATAACATCTTATCTATCACATTATAGCGAAAAGTTCTGCAACTCTCTAATACAAACTTTACAGCTCAGTCATTGTCTTATTCCAGAAGCTGAAAACAGAGCGAGACGCAACACGTGCTGGGGGTCACTGCGATTGTGTCCAGGCCGGACTATGCTCTGTGCAGACTCCAGACTGATGCCTTTCCCCTGTAGGGGTCCTCATCTTGTAGTAATGACCCCCATCCTACTTCCCATCTTTTAGTAATGTCTCAGATCCTGGTCCCCATCTTGTAAATATGTCCCCTATCCTGATCCCCCTTCTTGTAGTAATGTCCTCATCCTGATCCCCTTCTTGTAGTAATGTCCTCATCCTGATCCCCTTCTTGTAGTAATGTCCTCATCCTGATCCCCCTTCTTGTAGTAATGTCCTCATCCTGATCCCCCTTCTTGTAGTAATGTCCTCATCCTGATCCCCCTTCTTGTAGTAATGTCCTCATCCTGATCCCCCTTCTTGTAGTAATGTCCTTCATCCTGTCTTCACCTTGTAGCAATGTCTCCATCTTGTAGTAATGTCCTTCATCCTGTCTTCACCTTGTAGCAATGCCCCCATCTTGTAGTAATGTCCTCATGCTGTTCTTCATCTTCATTCTAGTCCCTATCTTGTAGTAATGTCCACCATACAGGTCCCCTTCTTGTAGTAATGTCCACCATACTGGTCCCCTTCTGGTAGTAATGTCCACCATACTGGTCCCCTTCTTGTAGTAATGTCCACCATACTGGTCCCCTTCTGGTAGTAATTTGCCCAATCCTTGTCTCCATATTGTAGTAATGTCCCATCTAGTAATGTCTTGGAATAATTCAGAAATAGCCCCAAAAGACAATGCACTGCAGAGAAATGGTGATGAATCAAAATTATAGCAAGACAATTTATTAAAAATGAAATTAACAACACATTTCAGCATTAAATTGCCTTCTTCAGGACATTAAATATATGTATGGTCTCCTTTATAGATAGATTATAGATCTTGTAGTGTCCTTGTCTTTATCTTGTTGTAATATCCTTGTCCTGGTCCTCATTTTGTAGTAATGTCCTCGTCCTGGTCCTCATTTTCTAGCAATGTCCTTGTCCTGGTCCCCATCTTGTTTTAATGTCCTTGTCCTCATTTTGTAGTAATGTCCTTGTCCTGGTCCTCATTTTGTAGTGATGTCCTTGTCCTCATCCTCATCTTGTTGTAATGTTCTTGTCCTGGTCCTCATTTTGTAGCAATGTCCTTGTACTGGTCCTCATCTTGTTGTAATGTCCTTGTCCTGGTCCTCATTGTGTTGTAATGTCCTTGTCCTGGTCCCTTTTGTACTAATGTCCCCATCCTGTAATAATAACCTGTATAATGGCCTCATCATCCTCCTTCTCTTTACATACACAGATATAAAAAAAAATATAAAAAAGCAATTTTTCTCCCTTGTCCTCACTCCCTCGGTGAAGGGCATCTTCTTCCTCCATAGTGGCACATGGCAGTGGCTGCTCACGCTGCCCTCTATGGTGGGCACTTTGACATCAGTTGACGGCCTCTGATTGGCCGGTATTGGTATTGTGGTGCAGGGAGCCTGTGGCTCTCTGCACAGCAGTTTCATGTCATTTGAATGTATGTCCCTGGATGCAAATCAGCTGAAAAAAAATCCCTAGCCTCAGTAACCCCCAGACTGCCTGGGTCACGCCACAATTGACTCAGAAGCTCAGGTGCCCATGGGCCACAGAATACAGGGGCTGTGTGCTTAAGACCCCCTGACATACACCAAGAGTCAGCAACCTGTAATACTCCAGCTGGAGGCGAATCAGGGAATGCTGGGAGTTGTAGTTTCACAACATCTATGGTGCCGAAAGTTACTGACTCCTGTCAGACAATACAATTGCACCAAGCCGTCAGCTGGCTGTCCAGGGTGTATGACTCTGGATACTAACTAGCAGGATTTCATGTCTTAACAGCAAGTAAAAAACTCAAAGCCTATCTGTCAGCAGGTTTTTGCTATCATTTGTGAGAGCAGCATGATATAGGGGTTGAGACCCTGATTCCAGGAATATGTCACACACTAAATTTTGTGTTGTAGTTTTAACACAATCAGTGTTTTATCAGCAGGAGATTATCACTGAAGGACTAGGTCTCAAATTCAGGTCAGTCAGGCTAATTTGTATAATCCCGCTGCCTGCTGACAAATTACAGTACAAAAATCTGACAATCAGGGGTGTGGGCGGGGTTATACACAGAAAGCGGCCAATCAGGGGTGTGGGCGGGGTTATACACTGAAAGCTGCCAATCAGGGGTGTGGATCAGGTTATACACAGAAAGCGGCCAATTAGGGGAGTGGGTGTGGTTACACAGAGAAAGCTGCCAATCAGGGGTATGGATGGGGTTATACACAGAAAGCTGCCAATCAGGGGTGTGGATGGGGGTTATACAGAGAAAACTGCCAATTTAGAGGAGTGGGTGTGGTTACACAAAGAAAGCTGCCAATCAGGGGTGTGGGCGGGGTTATACAGAGAAAGCTGCCAATCAGAGGAGTGGGTGGGCTACTACACAGCTCAGTAATCTGGCGACTGTTACATATACAGCGAGCCGTCCAGTAAGTGACAAATTGCTGGAATCAGGGTCTCTGTCCCAATATCATGCTGCAACTACATTATATAGCAAAAATCTGCTGATACAGCGCCTTGTGAAAGTATTCAGCCCCCTATATACAGTGCCTTGTGAAGCCCATGATCCCTCTGGATGAACTGCAGAGATCTACTGCCGAGGTGGCAGAGTCTGTCCATAGGACAACAATCAGTCGTCACTGCACAAATCTGGCCTTTATGGAGGAGTGGCAAGAAGAAGCCATTTCTCAAAGATATCCATAAAAAGTCTGGTGTGAAGTTTGCCACAAGCCGCCTGGGAGACCCCAAACATGTGGAATAAGGGAGACCCCAAACATGTGGAATAAGGGGCTCTGCTCAGAGGAAACCAAAATCAGACTATGGCCACAATGTAAAATAATATGTTTGGTGTAAAAGCAACAAAGCTCATCACCCTGAAAACACCATCCCCACTGTCACACATGGTGGTGGCAGCATCATGGTTTGGGCTTTTCTTCAGCAGGGACAGGGAAGATGGTGAAAATTGATGGGACGATGGACGGAGCCAAATACAGGACCATTCTGGAAGAAAACCTGCTGGAGCTCTGCCAAAAGACTGAGAGGACGGAGATTTATCTTCCAACAAGACAATGATCCCAAACATAATGGTGGGTTTACACACACCAATCATTGTATCCAATCTCTGAACCAATCTCTGGTTGCAGTGAAATCATGGACAGATTGCTCCATGTTGTACACAGCCACAAAATGGAACTATGTGTCCATGATTTCACTGCAACCAGAGATTGGTTCAGAGATTGGATACAATGATTGGTGTGTGTAAACCCACCATAAAGCAAAATCTACAATGGAAAGGATCAAAAATCACCGTCTCCAGGTGTTAGAATGGAAGAGTCACATCCAGACCTGAATCCAATGGGGAATCTGTGGAAAGAGCTGAAAACTGCTGATCACAAACGCCTCAATCCAACCTCACTGAGCTCCAGCTGTTCTGCAAGGAAGAATGAGACAAACCCCAAGAGACTGCAGCTGTAATCACAGCACAAGGGGGCGCTACAGAGGATTAACTCAGGGGATGAATAATATTGCACGCCCCACGCCTCAGTTTATTATTTGTTAAAAAAGTTTAAAATATCCAATAAATTTCCTTCCACCTCACGATTGTGTCCCACTTGTTGTTGATTCTTCACAAAAATATTAGAATTTTTATCTTTATGTTTGAAGCCTGAAATGTGGCAAAAGGTTGAAAAGTTCAAGGGGCCGAATACTTTCACAAGGCACTGTATATATACATAGGGGGTGAATACTTTCACAAGGCACTGTATATATACATAGGGGGTGAATACTTTCACAAGGCACTGTATATAGGGGGCCGAATACTTTCACAAGGCACTGTAGATTCCCTTTAAAATAGGTGAGGATCAGAGATAAAAGTTATATTAGAAAGTTCTTACAATGTCTCCCTAAAATTAGAAAAAAACTATTTGTATCTGGATGGGCCAATTAGTAGAATTAGGTATATTGATGGGTCCTAGAACATTAGTGCCCGGTGGTTTAGAACCCTTCTGTAGCTGGTTGCTAGGAGACAGAGTGAGACGATACATTTGTGTCAATTTTTAAACTTTTTAGCCACGCCCCTATAGCGGGGTCGGTCCACTGATAACCTCAGGCGCCATGTTTCCTTGCTCCGCTTTTCTATCCTCGATGACATAGAAGCCTCGCTGAGTATCCGTTACAATGTTAACCTGTCACCGCAGTGGATTCATTGCCGATTTGGGATGGAGATGGAGGAAATGTTCCTGTGAAGGAGCCGGGGCGAGTTACAGATGGCGGCTCGGGAGCATCTGCCGCTCGGCCACAAGAATCATTTTCAAGAGCAACAGTAAATGGATGTAAACACTTGCGAGGCCGCGCTGCCAGATGCTCCGGCGCAAACCTGCCCATTCTCCGCCAAACTATTGAAGAATCCTATTAAAACATTTAGCGACATTTAATCCCTGTGTGTTTGGCATGAGGCGGACATGTTTATGTCATTCCTCCCTGGTTATTAGTTATCTGGATGCGACGCAATCGCCCTAAAAGAACATGCGGATATTGGTGTTGGGGCAACACGGGGGCGCAGATCAGCCGCGCTCATCATCTCCTCAATCTATGAAAATATGGAAAGTTATTAGATGACTGGTGACATCACTCCGCTATATATACAGCCCTGATACATCACACCGCTATATATACAGCCCGATACATCATACCGCTATATATACAGCCCCGATACATCACACCGCTATATATACAGCCCCGATACATCACACCGCTATATATACAGCCCCAATACATCACACCACTATATATACAGCCCCGATACATCACACCACTATATATACAGCCCCGATATATCACACCGCTATATATACAGCCCCGATATGTCACTCCGCTATATATACAGCCCCGATACATCACACCACTATATATACAGCCCCGATATATCACACCGCTATATATACAGCCCCGATACATCACACCGCTATATACCGTATACAGCCCCGATACATCACACCGCTATATATACAGCCCCGATACATCACACCGCTATATATACATCCCCGATACATCACTCCGCTATATATACAGCCCCGATACATCACACCGCTATATATACAGCCCCGATACATCACACCGCTATATATACAGCCCCGATACATCACACCGCTATATATACAGCCCCGATACATCACACTGCTATATATACAGTCCCGATACATCACACCACTATATATACAGCCCCAATACATCACACCACTATATATACAGCCCCGATATATCACACCGCTATATATACAGCCCCGATACATCACACCGCTATATATACAGCCCCTAAACATCACACCGCTATATATACAGCTCCGATGCATTACTCTGCTATATATACAGCCCCGATACATCACACCGCTATATATACAGCCCTGATACATCACACCGCTATATATACAGCCCCGATACATCACACCGCTATATATACAGCCCCGATACATCACACCGCTATATATACAGCCCCAATACATCACACCACTATATATACAGCCCCGATACATCACACCGCTATATATACAGCCCGATACATCACACCGCTATATATACAGCTCCGATACATCACACCGCTATATATACAGCTCCGATGCATTACTCTGCTATATATACAGCCCCGATACATCACACCGCTATATATATACAGCCCTGATACATCACACCGCTATATATACAGCCCCGATACATCACACCGCTATATATACAGCCCCGATACATCACACCGCTATATATACAGCCCCGATACATCACACCGCTATATATACAGCCCCGATACATCACACCGCTATATATACAGCCCCGATACATCACACCGCTATATATATACAGCCCCAATACATCACACCGCTATATATACAGCCCCGATACATCACACCGCTATATATACAGCCCCGATACATCACACCGCTATATATACAGCCCCGATACATCACACCGCTATATATACAGCCCCGATACATCACACCGCTATATATACAGCCCCGATACATCACACTGCTATATATACAGCTCCGATACATCACACCGCTATATATACAGCCCTGATACATTACACCGCTATATATACAGCCCTGATACATTACACCGCTATATATACAGCCCCGATACATCACACCACTATATATACAGCCCCAATACATCACACCACTATATATACAGTCCTGATACATCACACCACTATATATACAGCCCTAATACATCACACCGCTATATATACAGCCCCGATACATCACACCACTATATATACAGCCCCAATACATCACACCACTATATATACAGTCCTGATACATCACACCACTATATATACAGCCCTAATACATCACACCGCTATATATACAGCCCCGATACATCACACCACTATATATACAGCCCCAATACATCACACCACTATATATACAGTCCTGATACATCACACCACTATATATACAGCCCCAATACATCACACCACTATATATACAGTCCTGATACATCACACCACTATATATACAGCCCTAATACATCACACCACTATATATACAGCCCGATACATCACACCACTATATATACAGCCCTGATATATCACACCGCTATATATACAGCCCCGATACATCACACCGCTATATATACAGCCCTGATATGTCACACCGCTATATATACAGCCCCGATACATCACACCGTTATATATACAGCACTGATACATCACACTGCTATATATACAGCCCTTATACATCACACTGCTATATATACAGCCCTGATACATCACAAAACTATATATAAAGCTCTAATACATCACATCGCTATATATACAGGCCCAATACATCACACCACTATATATACAGCCCTGTTACATCACATCGCTATATATACAGCCCGGTACATCACATCGCTATATATACAGCCCTGATACATGATATCTCTATATATACAGCCCTAATACATGACTCCGCTATATATACAGCCCCGATACATCACACCGCTATATATACAGCCCCGATACATCACACCGCTATATATACAGCCCCGATACATCACACCACTATATATACAGCTCTGTTACATCACACCACTATATATACAGCTCTGTTACATCACACCACTATATATACAGCCCGGTACATCACATCGCTATATATACAGCCCTGATACATGACATCTCTATATATACAGCCCTAATACATGACATCTCTATATATACAGCCCGATACATCCCACATTGCACACAAGCCGTTCAGTATAGACGCCTTCTCTGCTCTCTACGTCTCACCGTTCCTCATTTTCATGCACTTTTAATAGCCGGTAAATTGGAAACAATTGCCTATTTAAATTATTAGTAGAATGGCGGCGCGGTAATAATTAGCATTCCCCATCTTTTGCTAACAGCCTGCCATACTAATCACTAAATTGAATCATCTCTTCAATATTCATCATTGCCCTCTGCAATTTACGGTGGAGGACGCTAATTGCTCTCCATATGTTCCGCATTTACTCATTTCTATTTACCACGTGTAGATTAGGAGCTTTCTGCAGAAAACATTTTTGTTTCACAACCATTAAAATAAAAGGCATTGAGCGTTTGTCGGTGCCGCCCCGCGTATCACGCGTTACAAAGGAACAATCACCTCTTTATGTGCGGGGAGCGCGCCGCTCCGTGGGTCGTCCGCACCGGAGAAGGATAAAGCCATCCGGATTTACATGTAAAATATGGTCTAAAAATATCTCCAAACAAACCGCCTTTATTATGGTAATATATATCAGCCGTGACGGTATAACGGTGCTGTACGATAGTCACCCGCCTAGAAATGGTCTGATAAATCTTAACGACCATTATAATGCAAAAAATATTCATTTATGACTAAGGATTAGAGATAAGTGCAATTATTGTGATTTGCAAATTGAATTTAAGGAAAACCAGGCGAGTTCAGGAGGAATAATGCTATTTTTGTCCATTAAATGACTTGTATTTCCATCAGGTTTCCACTCTTCAGTTGTCTCTGAGCTGGTGGGTGCTGATTAACTACTATGATGTCTCCATACACAGTGCACACAGACATGAAGGATTCCTGCTCAGCTGTCTCTCTGCAGCACATGTTCAGAAGAACCAGCAGCATGGAGGACACTATACAGTAGTACTGAGAAGTGTAGCTGTGACTCCAACCCTGGGGTCAAATAAACATCTTCTAGAAAGCTACAGCAGCATGGAAGACATTATACAGCAGCAATAAGAAATGCAGTTGTGAGTCTTGCATTTGGGTGTGAGAGAAAACACTTACTAGAAGCAGCAGCAGAATGGTGGGCACTATACAGTAGTACTGAGAAGTGTAGCTGTGACTCCAACCCTGTGGTCAAATAAAACATCTTCTAGAAAGCTACAGCAGCATGGAATACATTGTACAGCAGCAATGAGAAGTGCAGTTGTGAGTCTTGCATTTGGGTGTGAGAAAACACTAGAAGCAGCAGCAGCATGGTGGACACTATACATAAGTACTGAGTAGTGTAGCTGTGAATATAGATCTGGGGTGAGATGAAACATCTAGAAAGCTACAGCAGCATGGAAGACATTATATAGCACAATGAGAAATGCAGTTGTGAGACCTGATTCCGTGTGAGAGGAAACACAAGAAAGCAGCAGCAGCAGCATGGAGGACATTATACAGCAGTACTGAGCAGTATAGCTGTTACTCCAGCTTTCGGGTCTGATAAAATATCTATTAGAAAGCTACAGCAGCTTGGAGACATTATTCAGTACTAAGCAATGTAGCTGTGAATCCAGCTATGAGGTGAGAGAAACAATTAATAGCATCATATCCACCTGTGTGTCTCTGCCTCCCTCTCTCTATATCTAATAATAATCTGATTCCTCTGTGAGCTCTCAGTCCTTCTTATCTTCAGCAGAATGATGTTTAGCATTTTTCAGGGTGTATTGTGAGCTCGGGGTGTGGAGGACGAGGCTCATGAGTAGACAAAGAAGCAGATTTTTCAGAATAATTTTAATTTAACTTGCACTTATCACGGGGGCACTATTTGTGGCATCTGGTAATCGGGCCGATACAGACCGCTCCATTCACCAAATCCCAGTGATTGCTCTGGCATTCACTTTTATGAATTTACACAGGCACCCCTAGGGAGGAACCACCAAGTTACTGTCACGCTGAACCAGGGGCATAATACAAAGGGATGGCGGGGTGAAATAGGGACGAAAGGCCCTAACAATAGGGAGCAGGGGATAGGACACCTCATGACTCTGACCCGAGTCTGTCCCTTCCTGCCCTAACAGTCCTAAGTGGGTCCTTCCCTCTGCCGCTGTCATGTGCCTAGACCCTGTCCGTCACCTAATGTAACCCTGGCTAGTGCACTGGCCGATAAGAACACTAGCCTTGCTACTGTATATAATAAAACACAGGGAAAACAGGAAGGGTAAATGACAAAAAGGATACGCTACTTCAAATCTACTGCCAGCTCCACAAGGAAACAGGAAGGCTGGCACCAGGTAAGTTTGGCACCCCAGAGTCCAGATACCACAATGTCATTATCTCCCTCGGGGGGGTGGTGTCATACCTGAGAGCAACAGAGGGCATCAACACCGGGCAAAAGCAAAGCACACAATACCTTTCTGCCTCCAGGCCTGAAGGGGGAGCTCAAAGCCCGGGTTCAGGGTAGCTCCCCTATGAATTCTGGTCTGGGGCGGAGTTAGTCAGTTCAGTTCCTAGGAGGACAGAGGAAGACATCCTGTGGACTGGAGCAGTGCTAAGCTCGTCCCAGGATAGCTAAGCCTAGCTTGAGTGACCCGTAGGCAAGGGTCTGAGGAAGTGGAGGAGCCTGGGGAGTGGAGCAGTGTCAAGCTCACCCCAGAGGAGTCCGAGGCAGTGCAGGGTCTAACGTCCGGAGGGTGGGGGATTCCAAGTCCCCCATCCACACCAAAGTGCCCAGGGGCAAAGCAGCGTGAAGAGCCCAGGAATAGCCTCCAGGGATTTGGGGCTGGAAAACGACTCGAGCTGCCTGTCATACGGCACACAGCAGGAGGAAGAGAGGGCTGCAGCTTAGCGTCAGCAGCCGCAGGGACCAGCAAAGCGCAGCAGGGAGGCCTCAGAAGATGCCGGGTGAGGAGAACCCCGAGTTGCTCCCACGTTGCTGGATTACAGCGATACCATCTGTCCTTGTGCCAGTATCACCAGTAAAGGACTTGAGGAACCCACAAACCGCAAGTCTGTCAGTTACTTCAACATTCACTGCCCTGGGGATCCGGTCCACCCGTGGGGAGCCACTACATCCTAGCTGCCCATCCATCGTCCCTAGATGTTCTGCAGCAGAGGTGGCTACTCATAGCCACTAACCACGGGTGGCATCACAAATACGAGTAGTACTCCCTTTAAACCACCCTATTCCCAAAAACTCTTTGAAGCTGAACCCAGGGTCACGGAGCCGGGTCTCGACCCCTGTGACTCCCCAGAAGCAATGCCGCCCGGTTCCGAGTACCCCACGACCCTGGGGCACGTCATAAGAGAGTGGTCAGCAGCAGCAAAAGAAGACTTCCACACAGCACAATGGTCAGGCTGAGAATGAACTCTATCAAGGACATCAGGTGATGGGTCTATTTAAAGGATGGGGGGTGGTCATCAAAGCGCAACAGCTGATCCAGACAGCAGCAACTTACCAGCGAAGGAACAACTGACATTAACCCTTGCCGGTATGAAAGCAAATAAACACATTTAAATACCACAGATTTATGAGCGGTCAACTCGTGACGGCTGCTAACTGGTGGAGCAAGCTGGCAGCAAGAAGGATTGTCAAAAGTGGTCGAAACGGAGAAATCACATCAGGACCAAAATGGGGTCGCAGGCGGATGGACAAAATACAAGCTGGGGTCAGAAAGTGGCTGTGCAAAAAATAAAGCCACAAGAGCAATAGGTCAGAGTGACCAGGTGTAGGTGAACTAAAGCATAGTCTTAGTGCGGCGCCCCCTAGAGACAAGGGCAGAGGTTACAGATGTAAATCCTAACAGGGATGCGACAGGACTGTTGATTTAAAGGGAACCTGTCAGGTGGTTTATGCCCCTCCAGTTATCACTATCTGTCCCTGCAGCTTTATAATACTATTCTAATCATCCCTGTCTGAGTTCATAGTGTAATGTGAAAATAAAGCATTTATACACTGACATTTCAGTCTACACCGTGGAGGAGGGGGACTGTCTGCAGGATGATAGGAAACTCACTATTAACTTGCATGGATAAAGGACCAGTGTGATGTAACGATCATGTGATTATAGTGGGCGGAGCTAAGTGAGTTAACTTATATTATGGTATAGTGACTTAGCTCCGCCTATTGTAGTCACATGGTTGTGACATCACATCAGGTCTCTCAACATGTTTGAACGTGAGGCTGAAATGTTAACTATTAACCTGCCAAACAGTCTCCGTCCTCCAAGCTGGAGACTGACTGCCTCATTACATAAGGAAATGTCAGTGTATAAATGCTTTATTTTCACCTTTCACATTACACTATGAGCTCAGACAGGGATGATTAGAATAGTATTATAAAGCTACAGCTACAGACAGTGATAGGGGGGGGGGCATAAACCACCTGACAGGTTCCTTTTAAGGAAAGTTGAAAGAACAGTGACCATTTCATCTGGCTGCCATTCACCTTCATATTTATGAGGCAAGAAATTTATTAAACATTTTACCTGAATTGGAAATGATAAAATACAAATGATTGCATTTCATCCCTCCAACAGATACATTAGGATTCCTCTGCAGATCAGCGATATCTAGGAAATCTACATTACAACAGATTTTAATTTAATCTCTCATTTTGGAAACCTCTTAACAATAATTTAGTTACTTTCTGGTCAATGACTGATCATTTTACTATTTAATGGGGTAGTGTTAGACCCCATTACGGTACCCTCAATGTCCTGTTGATACATAACCATTAAATGAGTTCACAGTTGATAATCTGCATATATGACATCATATGAATGTTACGTGTCTCCTCTATTTGTGGATCACGCTCCGAGTGTCTCCTCCATTTGTGGATCACGCTCCGAGTGTCTCCTCCATTTGTGGATCACGCTCCGAGTGTCTCCTCCATTTGTGGATCACGCTCCCAGTGTCTCCTCCATTTGTGGATCATGCTCCGAGTGTCTCCTTCATTTGTGGATCATGCTCCGAGTGTCTCCTCCATTTGTGGATCACGCTCCGAGTGTCTCCTCCATTTGTGGATCATGCTCCCAGTGTCTCCTCTATTTGTGGATCACACTCCGAGTGTCTCCTCCATTTGTGGATCACGCTCCGAGTGTCTCCTCCATTTGTGGATCACACTCAGAGTGTCTCCTCCATTTGTGGATCATGCTCCCAGTGTCTCCTCTATTTGTGGATCACTCTCCGAGTGTCTCCTCTATTTGTGGATCACACTCCGAGTGTCTCCTCCATTTGTGGATCACTCTTCGAGTGTCTCCTCCATTTGTGGATCATGCTCCCAGTGTCTCCTCTATTTGTGGATCACTCTCCGAGTGTCTCCTTCATTTGTGGATCACGCTCCGGGTACTCCTCCCATGACCGAACGTCTCCTCCATTTGTGGATCATGCTCCCAGTGTCTCCTCTATTTGTGGATCACTCTCCGAGTGTCTTCTCTATTTGTGGATCACACTCCGAGTGTCTCCTTCAATTGTGGATCACGCTCGGAGTGTCTCTTCCATTTGTGGATCATGCTCCCAGTGTCTCCTCCATTTGTGGATCACGCTCCGAGTGTCTCCTCCATTTGTGGATCACGCTCCCAGTGTCTCCTCTATTTGTGGATCACTCTCCGAGTGTTTCCTCTATTTGTGGATCACTCTCCGAGTGTCTCCTCTATTTGTGGATCACTCTCCGAGTGTCTCCTCTATTTGTGGATCACTCTCCGAGTGTCTCCCATTTATCACCCATGTCTCATTTGTGGATCACGCTCCGAGTGTCTCCTTCATTTGTGGATCACGCTCCGAGTGTCTCCTCTATTTGTGGATCACATTCCGAGTGTCTCCTTCATTTGTGGATCACATTCCGAGTGTCTCCTTCATTTGTGGATCACGCTCCGGGTGTCTCCTTCATTTGTGGATCACGCTCCCAGTGTCTCCTCTATTTGTGGATCACGCTCCCAGTGTCTCCTCCATTTGTGGATCACGCTCCGAGTGTCTCCTTCATTTGTGGATCACACTCCGAGTGTCTCCTCTATTTGTGGATCACTCTCCGAGTGTCTCCTTCATTTGTGGATCATGCTCCGAGTGTCTCCTCTATTTGTGGATCACACTCCGAGTGTCTCCTTCATTTGTGGATCACGCTCCGAGTGTCTCCTTCATTTGTGGATCACGCTCCGAGTGTCTCCTCTATTTGTGGATCACGCTCCGGGTGTCTCCTCCATTTGTGGATCACGCTCCGAGTGTCTCCTTCATTTGTGGATCACGCTCCGAGTGTCTCCTCTATTTGTGGATCACACTCCGAGTGTCTCCTTCATTTGTGGATCACGCTCCGAGTGTCTCCTTCATTTGTGGATCACGCTCCGAGTGTCTCCTCTATTTGTGGATCACGCTCCGGGTGTCTCCTCCATTTGTGGATCACGCTCCCAGTGTCTCCTTCATTTGTGGATCACACTCCGAGTGTCTCCTCCATTTGTGGATCACACTCCGAGTGTCTCCTCCATTTGTGGATCACACTCCGAGTGTCTCCTTCATTTATGGATCACGCTCCGGGTACTCCTCCATTTGTGGATCACGCTCCGGGTACTCCTCCCATGACCGAACGTCTCCTCCATTTGTGGATCACGCTCCGGGTGTCTCCTTCATTTGTGGATCACACTCCGAGTGTCTCCTATATTTGTGGATCACACTCCGGGTGTCTCCTTCATTTGTGGATCACGCTCCGGGTGTCTCCTCCATTTGTGGATCACGCTCCGAGTGTCTCCTCCATTTGTGGATCACACTCCGGGTGTCTCCTATATTTGTGGATCACACTCCGAGTGTCTCCTCTATTTGTGGATCACTCTCCGAGTGTCTCCTCCATTTGTGGATCACGCTCCGGGTGTCTCCTCCATTTGTGGATCACGCTCCGGGTGTCTCCTCCATTTGTGGATCACGCTCCGAGTGTCTCCTTCATTTGTGGATCACGCTCCGGGTGTCTCCTCCATTTGTGGATCACGCTCCGAGTGTCTCCTCCATTTGTGGATCACGCTCCGGGTGTCTCCTCCATTTGTGGATCACGCTCCGGGTGTCTCCTCCATTTGTGGATCACACTCCGAGTGTCTCCTCCATTTGTGGATCACGCTCCGGGTGTCTCCTCCATTTGTGGATCACGCTCCGAGTGTCTCCTCTATTTGTGGATCACGCTCCGGGTACTCCTCCATTTGTGGATCACGCTCCGGGTACTCCTCCATTTGTGGATCACGCTCCGGGTACTCCTCCATTTGTGGATCACGCTCTCGGGTACTCCTCCCATGACCGAACGTCTCCTCCATTTGCTATTTTAATACCTGGCAGCTCACATCGTTTAGTGCAGAATATGTGATTAATGTCCTGTATGCGGCTTTTCATGGATTATGTAATAGCTCTGCAGGCAGAGTAAATGGACGTGTAAGTGATGATTGCAGCCGAGCGTCCTGCCGATATTTGTATTATCCTCTTCCATTAGTTTTCATGAGAGCAATGCTCCCTGCGGGGGTCTGTCAGGCTGCGGCTTTCATAGGGGTCTATTCAGCGCTTCCATAGTGCACGGATTTCAGCTCAGCGGAGGACAATCCATTCTGCAGGATCGGTGCAGGGGACGATTTATTTATCTATTTTCTCGATGGTTTTCTGCAAAAAAAAAAAATCTTCTCTGATGTTTATTGCGCTCAAATTTGAGAACAGAGTCTGTCAGATCTGTACGATGCCTAATACCCATATTATTACATTACTGACCGTGGAGGAATCTGCAGAGCATTACTCTGCTCTATTTACATTCAACAAGTGAATATTGCTCTAATCTGCCAGGTATTGCATCGCTGAGCTCAGTCTGCAGAGCATCGCAGCCATCAACAGGTGTGCATCGCTGTAGTCTGCAGAGCATCACTCCAAGCCTTCAACAGGTGTGTATCGCTCTAGTCTGCAGAGCATCGCTCCAAGCCTTCAACAGGTGTGTATCACTCTAGTCTGCAGACAATTGTGTTTGTTGAGGCCTGTAGATCATTACTCCGCTTGAAACCAAGAATTGCAACTGATGTATTCTGCAGATTTGTAGAGAACATTTGCTCCTCTATCTCTTGATATATATTTCATATATACATAATCTACTTATATCGTTGCCTTTTTGAGATGTCTTTTCTTCGCCATCTGATTGGTCCACATGACCGGTCAGCACAACAGAAAAATAAAACGGCCGCCATATTGGCACACCTGAGTGATGTGCAGTGTGCTGACCGCATGGAGATACTCACCCCCGGGTCCAGGTCTGCTCCTCAGTCCACCACCACCTCCTCTGCCTCAGGCGGCCACTGAGAGCGCAAAGGGAGGCCACAAAGAGCAGACAGGAAGGGCACAGACACCGCACAGGTGAGTACAAAGACCGCACCTCCCAATGTGATAGCATCAGGCCCGCATCTAGTATGTACAGTATATACAGACCTGAAGTACATTTGCCATTAACCCCTCGCTGGCTGGTGTTACCTGATGCTTGTTGCTGCTCCTCCTGTCACCGGCGGCTCCTCCGTGTCCTGGAAGATGACCTCCTGGTTCTGGTGTATGCGGTTCTGGAGGTCGCTCTGATACCGTCTCTCCTCACACACGCTGTCTGTATCGCTGTCCTCTAGACTATCGGAGCTGAGGCCCGGATCCACATCAACGGCGGTGTTCACTTGGCCATGAGGAGGGCGCACAACGTTGTCAGGCTCCATTACGGTTTTCAGGAATCACTTCACCCTAAACTGGAAAAAATATAAATACCAATGAGAGGCAGGAAAGGCCAAATCACACAGGGAGGTGGTCCGGAGCTGGGAGTGCGCACATTATCCTCCCCTCTACCTGCTCCCCGGCCCCTCTACCTGCTCCAAGACCCTTCTACCAGTCCCCAGCCGCCTCTACCTGCTCCAAGACCCTTCTACCAGTCCCCAGCCACCTCTACCTGCTCCAAGACCCTTCTACCAGTCCCCTCTACCTGCTCCTTTTTGCGCCCAGGCTTTGGGGTACTCGGGTGTCAGGCTGCGAGGGTTAACGCTCCTGCTGTCACGGGGAGTGGTGGCCGTGCCTGACCCCGTGCCCTGGGCATATCTTCCAAAAAGGGGTTAATATTTACAGGGGATTTTGTACAATTTTGTCGTGACGCCACCTGTAGTTTCTGGTGATGATTCGGATGTAGATGGTATCGTGGCTGAGTTGGTAAAGTCCTCCACAGGTAGGACTGGACCTCCGGGGCAGCGTTCCTGGATGGAAGGAAGTTCATTTAAAGAAAAACAACCAGAGTCCAAAGTCACTGTTCCTCCGGGTACTTTACTGTCATTTGCATTACTTGCATACAAAGTCACAGTTTAGCACTCCTGATGGTATGAGGACAGGTGGCTTAATGGGTGGCTGCAGCAGGCAGATCCTAGGTGGTATAGTGGACCCTTCGGTGTGTGCATTCGGGCTCTAACCCCGTCTGTTCCTTTCCTCTCTCCCAGTGTTGGTGTGAAGCCTGGTGACTTAAAGCCCACCAGACCTCCTTCTTTCTCTCACCCTCACGGCCTTCAGGTAACCTTCTGCTGGCTGGCCTATTCCCTTGGCGGTGCCTGGTACCCTCTTTTGGTTGCTCAGGTGCCTGGGAGAAGTGGAGACTCCATGGGTCTCCGGATTTTCTGTGGTCCTAAAGTATCCCACAGGTGCGGGCAGGGGCGGACTGGCCCAGGTTGCAGGGGGGCAAGTGCCCCCTGGGCTGGTGGTGAAGTCCACATCTAGGGCCGCCCCCCTACAGAAACGGGCCGGCCGCGGGCGTCGCTTTGCCGCCGGCGCGGCGATACTGCAGCATAGCAGCATATGGCGTCGGAGCTGGTAAGGTAGCTGCAGCAGCACCCCTTCCCGGTCCTCAATAATTTTTGAAAGCACCCGACCCACCCCCCACCCCCGTCCCCCCGCTTCTCAACTCAGGGGCTGGCAGTGCGGGCTCTGGTAAACTGTCAGGGATAAACTTCCTCAAATTCCTCTTTCCCTTCCGGCTGTCTGTGCCTGGAAAAGCTTTCCTTCTTAAGCCCTGTCTTCCTCTTCCATTTCTCCTGGTCCCTCAGCCGAGAGACCCTCTCCTCTCAACTCCAACTCTCCTTCTCCTCAGAGGCAAAAGGCCTTCTTCTTCCCCCTAGAGGTGATTTTGTTTTCTCCCGGGTACCTCCCACCGTGTAATCTAGTGTGGGAGTGTTGGTTTATGGGTTCCACCCACCATCCTAGAATCCTCCTGCAGCTGGAGTATCTGCACCTCTTTTATGGGTGCAGTATCCCTCTGTGACGCCTGCATGGCGGGCGCCACACTCCTCGGCCCCTCTACCTGCTCCCTGGCCCCCTCTACCTGCTCCAAGACCCTTCTACCAGTCCCCAGCCCCCTCTACCTGCTCCTTGGCCCCTCTTCTTGCTCCCTGGCCCCTTTACCTGCTCCCGGCCCCTCTACCAGTCCTCAGTCCCCTCTACCTGCTCCTAGGCCCCTCTACCTGCTCCCCGGCCCCCTCTGCCTGCTCCTCGGCCCCCTCTACCTGCTCCCGGCCCTCTGCCTGCTCCCCGGCCCCTCTACCTGCTCCCTGACCCCTCTGCCTGCTCCCCGGCCCCTCTGCCTGCTCCCCGGCCCCTCTACCTGCTCCCCAGCCCCTCTACCTGCTCCCCGGCCCCCTCTACCTGCTCCCCGGCCCCTCTACCTGCTCCCTGGCCCCCTCTACCTGCTCCCCGGCCCCCTCTACCTGCTCCTGGCCCCCTCTACCTGCTCCCCGGCCCCTCTACCTGCTCCCCGGCCCCCTCTACCTGCTCCCCGGCCCCCTCTACCTGCTCCCTGGCCCCCTCTACCTGCTCCCGGCCCCCTCTACCTGCTCCCCGGCCCCCTCTACCTGCTCCCTGGCCCCCTCTACCTGCTCCTCGGCCCCCTCTACCTGCTCCCGGCCCCCTTACCTGCTCCCCGGCCCCCTCTACTGCTCCCTGGCCCCCTCTACCTGCTCCTCGGCCCCTCTACCTGCTCCGGCCCCCTCTACCTGCTCCCTGGCCCCCTCTACCTGCTCCCTGGCCCCCTCTACCTGCTCCTCGGCCCCTCTACCTGCTCCTCGGCCCTCTCCCTGCTCCCGGCCCCTCTACTGCTCCCGGCCCCCTCTACCTGCTCCCGGCCCTTACTGCTCCGGCCCCTTACCTATTCCCGACCCCCTCTACCTGCTCCCGGCCCCTCTACCTGCTCCCGGCCCCCTCTACCTGCTCCTCGGCCCCTACTACCTGCTCCCCGGCCCCCTCTCCTGCTCCGGCCCCCTCTACCTGCTCCTCGGCCCCCTCTACCTGCTCCTCAGCCCCCTCTATCTGCTCCTCGGCCCCTCTACCTGCTCCTCAGCCCCCTCTATCTGCTCCTCGGCCCCTCTACCTGCTCCTCAGCCCCCTCTATCTGCTCCTCGGCCCCTACCTGCTCCTCAGCCCCCTTATCTGCTCCTCGGCCCCTCTACCTGCTCCTCGGCCCTCTACCTGCTCCTCGGCCCCCTCATGTGGTCTGTAGATGACAACAAGTATCAGAACTGGGTGTTACCTGTAGCAACCAAAAACTTTCCTTTTACCTCAGCAGAGCAACCAATCAGAAGCTTAGCTTTCATTTTACCTCAGCAGTGTAAGCCCAGACCTAGGTGGCGTCTCCCTCATGAGGTCAGTGATACAGGGTGTATGTATGTGAGGCAAAAAAACAAAGGCGCAATTTTACAGAAGAAGCTCCTGAATGTGTGGAGACGGCACATTCTGTGGTGATGCCGCATCTCCTGCACCAAGTACCACCATTATCCACTACACTGTACAATGTGGAAAACTGAGGCCAAAACTCTTATCAGCAAGAGACAGGCCCCGGTTGTCTGTGGTGTGACCGGTATCAGGCCCCGGTGTCTGCCGAGTGTGACCGGTACAGGCCCCGGTGTCTGCGGTGTACCGTGTAAGGCCCCTCCGGTAGTCAGGCCCGGTGTCTGCGGTGTGACCGGTATCAGGCCCCGGTGTCTGCGGTGTGACTGGTATCAGGCCCGCGTGTGTCTGGCCGGTGCTGTGTGTGACCGGTATCAGGCCCCGGTGTCTGCGGTGTGATCCGGTATCAGGCCCCGTGTCTGCGGTGTGACCGGTATCAGGCCCCGGTGTCTGCGGTGTGACCGGTATCAGGCCCCGGTGTCTGCGGTGTGGACCGGTTAGGCCCCGGTGTATGCGGTGTGACCGGTATACTGGCCTCGGTGTCTGCGTGTCCGTTTGGCCCCGGTGTCTGCGTTGCGGTAACGTGTCAGGCCCGGTGTCTGCGTGTGTGACCGGTATCTGGCCCCGGTGTCTGCGGTTGTGTCCGGTATCTAGGCCCCGGTGTCTGCGGTGTGACCGGTGTCAGGCCCCGGTGTCTGCGGTGTGTACCGGTATCTGGCCCCGGTGTCTGCGGTTGTGTCCGGTATCAGGCCCCGGTGTCTGCGGTGTGACCGGGTTCAGGCCCCGGTGTCTGCGGTGTGACCGGTTATCTGGCCCCGGTGTCTGCGGTGTGACCGGTATCAGGCCCCGGTGTCTGCGGTGTGCCGGTTATCAGGCCCCGGTGTCTGCGGTGTGACCGGTATCAGGCCCCGGTGTCTGTGGTGTAGACCGGTATCAGGCCCCGGTGTCTGCGGTGTGACCGGTATCAGGCCCCGGTGTCTGCGGTGTGTGACCGGTATCAGGCCCCGGTGTTCTGTGGTGATACCGGTATCAGGCCCCGGTGTCTGCGGTGTGTACGGTATCAGGCCCCGGTGTCTGCGGTTGGACCGGTATCAGGCCCCGTGTCTGCGGTGTGACCGTATCAGGCCCCGGTGTCTGCGGTTTGTGTGACCGGGTACTCCTAGTGTTGCGGTGTGACCGGTATCAGGCCCGGTGTCTGCGGTGTGACCGGTATCAGGCCCGGTGTCTGCGGTGTGAACGGTATCAGGCCCCGGTGTCTGGGTTGCCGGTTCAGCCCGTGTTTGTGTGACGTATCAGGCCCCGGTGTCTGGGTGTGGATTCGGCCCGTGTACAGGTGTGCCGGTATCAGCCCGGTGTCTGCGGTGTGACCGGTATCAGGCCCGTGTGCTGTGGTGTGACCGTATCAGGCCCCGGTGTCTGTGGTGTGTCCGGTTCAGGCCCGGTGTCTGTGGTGTGACGGTATCTGGCCCGTGTCTGGGTGTGACGGTATCAGGCCCGGTGTCTGGGTGTGACCGGTATGGCCCGGCCCGGTGTCTGCGGTTGGAACGGTCGTCAGGCCCGTGTCTGCGTGTGACCGGTATCAGGCCCCGGTGTCTGCGGGTGGGGACCGGTATCTGGCCCCGGTGTCTGCGGTTGTGTCCGGTATCAGGCCCGGTGTTCTGCGGTTGTGACCGGTATCTGGCCCCGGTGTCTGCGGGTGTGTCCGGTATCAGGCCCCGGTTGTCTGCGGTGTGACGGTATCAGGGCCGGTGTCTGGGTGGACCGGGATCAGCCCGGTGTCTGTGGTGTGTAACCGGTATTCAGGCCCCGGAGTCTGCGGTGGTGACCGGTTTTCAGGCCCCGGTGTCTGCGGGTTGTGACCCGGTATCAGGCCCCGGTGTCTGCGGTGTGACCTGTATCAGGCCCCGGTGTCTGCGGTTGTGGGGTATCTGGCCCCGGTGTCTGCTGGTGTTGTGACCGGTATCAGGCCCCGGTGTCTGCGGTGTGACCGGTATCAGGCCCGGTGTCTGCGGGTGTGACCGGTATCAGGCCCGGTGTCTGCTGTGTGACCGGTATTCAGGCCCCGGTGTCTGTCGGTGTGTTGTGACCGGTATCAGGCCCCGGTGTCTGTGGTGTGACCGGTATCAGGCCCCGGTGTCTGTGGGTGTACCGGTATCAGGCCCCGGTGTCTGCGGTTTGTGACCGGTATCAGGCCCCGGTGTCTGTGGTTGTGACCGGTATCAGGCCCCGGTGTCTGTGTGGTGTGTACCGGTATCAGGCCCCGGTGTCTGTGGTGTGTGACCGGTATCTGGCCCCGGTGTCTGCGGTTGTGTCCGGTATCAGGCCCCGGTGTCTGCGGTGTGACCGGTATCTGGCCCGGTGTCTGTGGTGTGTCCGGTATCTGGCCCGGTGTCTGTGGTGTGTCCGGTATCAGGCCCCGGTGTCTGTGGTGTGACCGGGTTATCAGGCTCCGGTTGTCTGTGGTGTGTCCGGTATCAGGCCCCGGTGTCTGTGGTGTGACCGGTATCAGGCCCCGGGTGTCTGCGGTGTGACCGGTATCAGGGGCCGGTTGTCTTGTGGTGTGACCGGTATCTGGCCCCGGTGTCTGTGGTGTGTCCGGTATCAGGCCCCGGTGTCTGTGGTGTGACCGGTATCAGGGGCCGGTGTCTGTGGTGTGACCGGTATCTGGCCCCGGTGTCTGTGGTGTGTCCGGTATCAGGCCCGGTGTCTGTGGTGTGACCGGTATCTGGCCCCGGTGTCTGCGGTGTGACCGGTATCTGGCCCGGTGTCTGTGGTGTGACCGGTATCAGGCCCCGGTGTCTGCGGTGTGACCGGTATCTGGCCCCGGTGTCTGCGGTGTGACCGGTATCAGGCCCCGGTGTCTGCGGTGTGACCGGTATCTGGCCCCGGTGTCTGCGGTGTGACCGGTATCAGGCCCTGGTGTCTGTGGTGTGTCCGGTATCTGGCCCCGGTGTCTGCGGTGTGACCGGTATCAGGCCCTGGTGTCTGTGGTGTGTCCGGTATCTGGCCCCGGTGTCTGCGGTGTGACCGGTATCTGGCCCCGGTGTCTGCGGTGTGACTGGTATCAGGCCCCGGTGCCAGACCTTTTTCCGGATCCCGGCCCGCACCTCCTCTCATTATATAGATCAGATTAACTCTTCACCTACCTGATCCGGCCGCTCCCCGGCTGCTTCGGCTTCTGCTGCTATTGATGTTTCCATAGCGACCAAAGAGACAACAAACTGCCTGAACAGAAGTGCAGGTGGAGCCGGGCAATGCCGCCCCCTGCAGGGCACAGTGGGAATTGCTGTATATAGCTGGAATACATAGGAGCATGGGGGTCATGTGACCTGGGGCCGACTGCGTGACATCATCACATCACAGGGTCACATGAGGTCTGGGGTTAAAGGAGGGAAGGAAGTGATCCCCAAAATAGTGTATGACACTGATACCCATATACATATATAGACAGGAGCAGCTCAGCTAAATAGATCATCAATAAGTGACTTTATATCAGTAATTCAATCCATAAAGTGACACACATATATTATATAGAGTCATTACACACAGAGGGAGCTATTTCATGTGTTTATTTATGTTAATGTTGATGATTAATGAAAACCCAAAGGTCATTATCTCAGAAAATTAAAGTAGGGAGGATGAAGGGTTAAACACCGCGCTGCTGTATTCCACCGGACATCAGAGGGTGAATATAATATAATGCACTGGATACAGAAAAACAACCTTTCCCAAACTGAAGGTGAAAACTAAAATCATCCAAAA